>CM052550.1:47222936-47240215 GCA_028533065.1 Trachops cirrhosus
TTATTTGTTCAAATATCTTTTCTACTTGTTGTTTTTCCTCTTCCCCTTCTGGTACCCCTGTAATTGGGGTGTTGGAATGTTTAAAGATGTCCTGGAGGTTCCTAAGTCTCTCCTCATTTTTTTTGAACTCTTATTTCTTCATTCTTTTCTGGTTGTATATTTTTTTCTTCCTTCTGTTCCACTCCAATGATGTGAGACCCATCTTTCATTCCATCACTATTGGTTCCCTGTGCATTTTTCTTCATTTCAGTTATTGTAGCCTTCATTTTTTCATCTAGTTTGTGACCAGAATCAACCAATTCTGTGAGCTTCTTGATCACCAGTGCTTTGAACTGTGCATCTGATAGGTTGGCTATCTCTTGGTCGCTTAAAAGGATGGGTTCTGGGGCTTTCAATTCTTCTTCTGTTTGAACCATCATTTTGCTGTTTTATTTTTCTTTTATTTTTGGTCTTGTTGAGCACCTGTAGTGAGGGGCGGGGCCTTGGGTGTTCACCAGGGTGGGTAACCCCAGTCACTGGGTTGTGACACTGTATGTGGGGGCGGGGTCTGAGAAGGCACAATGGTGCTTGGTCCACCCTCCTAGGACCTCAGACCCTTCCGCCACTTTCTGCGAGCTAACTGGGCCACTCTGGTGCCAATTCCCATGTGGGTAGGCCTGTGCATCCCAAGGGACCTTCCTTTTTAGTCAGTGACCCAAAGCTCTATTTCCCGGTGCTGGAACCCTGAGTTGTGTGCAGTGCCTTGCTTCACAATGGCCGCCTCGCTGGGTCTGCCGGTCACCACCCCCCCAGCCAGGTGCCCAGGGTCTGCCCACTGCGGTCTTGCGCATCACTCTGGTTGCTCTGCTCTCTGCTCCCTGTCCCTTGCCTGGCCCGACTCCACCCTCCTACTGGTCTGGATGAACGTGTCTAATTTTAACTCCTTGGGTGTCCGACTTCCATACACTTCAATTTTCTGTCAGTTCTGGTTGTTGTTTTGTTTGTATATTGTTGTTGTCCCTATCTTGGTTGTGTAAGGAGGCATAGTGCGTCTACCATACCTCCATCTTGGCTGGAAGCAAGCAGATCATGTCTTGGTAGACTTATGCTCTTCCATGGCAGCTGGGGTGGCCCTGCGGGCAGAGCACCCCCCCCCCCAGAAAATGCCTTGGGAAATATGTTGCCCACCAATGCCAGTATGGCCACACTAATGAGCTGTGTCCACTCTCTTAATTCCTGTGACACTGTAATCCAGAGAGTCTGGTCCAAACTCTGACAAGAGGCAAAACTCTGACATTGACCTCCTAACAGTGAGTGAGACAGCCAATGAACATGTCAGGGTGAAGGTAATTTCTTCAATTTGTCCTGTAACCTGGCCATCTGTGCCATTAAGGGGCATGTATGAGATCATGACCACTTAATTTGGAGGTTCAGATTCGCAGACAATAAAGACCCCCAAGTCAAAGGTGAATCGTTAAGCACTTTATTAAGTGAGACCGAAAAGAAAAGCAAGAATCAAGAGCATCCATCACCAGACAGGAAATCACCTACACCCGAACACAGATGCTGGGGAATCCCAAGAGGCAGCAGTGGTCTGGGTTCATCTGGGAACACTTCTCAGCAAAGCGTCCTTCCCTTGGGTGGGACTCCAAAGTCTCACTTGGGGGCTATGATTAAATATGTTTTAGATAAACACAGTTATGTGCCAAGGGCCTTGTGTGATTTTGACTAACTAACCCTTCCATCTGGGAGAAGGGCCAATTCTCCCAAGGAAACAGCTAAAGATCAAAAGGTACTAATTTCCCAGGGAGAAGGGCCAATTCTCCCTGGGAGGTAGCACTATATTTTGCTTTTCCAATGTAGGTCACAACTCAGGCATAAACAGGGAGAATTTTCAAAGTCCCTTTAACCCTTCACCATGGAGTCAAATTATGTCAGCCACACCTTCCCTTAGATCTAAGTATCCTCTGAAGCTGATGAGATTAGTAAATGAATGTTGAAGAAATGAAACATGATATCATGGCTTTCCTTCAACACTTCTAAATTTATCACCTCACACATTATTATATTTTTCTCAGCTCACTAATTTTCCTCAAGTTCTTAGGAATGAAAAGGACCCACACTTTGTAGAAAGTAGAATTTCATGGTAGCCAAGTTTCCAGCAAAGCCATAGCTCAAGTTCATTCTCTCATATCTTAGAACTCAGTGTTCTTTATTTACCACTCTTTGAAACTTACGTGTTCTCAGGCTTCATAGAGCATTTTCTCTTCTGGCTATTTAAATAATGCTCATTGTATAATGCCATAGAGAATCACTAATCGATTGCCCCTCACATGCACCTTGACCAGGAATGGAATTAGAAACTTCAGTAAGTACTCTGAGAATCTAACTTACAACCTTTTGCTTAGTAGGAAAATAGCAGCCCACCGCACTGAACACAGGAGGCATAGCTAAGTGTGTAAGTGTTGTGTTTAAAGATTTTATTTATTTATTTTGCAAGAGGGGAAGGAAGAGAGAAAGAGACGGAGAGAAACATCAACGTGTAAAAGATACATCGATCAGTTGCCTCTCACATGCCCCCAACCATGGACCTGGCCTGAGACTTAAGTATTTGCCCTGAACCAGAATGGAATGAGTGACCTATTGGTTCACTGACCAGTGCTCAATCCAGTGAGCCACACTATCCAGGGTGTGTGTGTGTGTGTGTGTGTGTATGAGTGTGTGTTTTAAATGTTCTGTGTAAAGGTAGTCTACTCTGAGGCCACCTTGGTAAATAACACCAACAGTGTGAAGTTATATAGAATTCCTTCAGGGTAATGCTAGGTTCCATCTGAAGTACATTTAAAATCTGCATGGGCACATAAACCATTATCTTCAAAGACCTTGGTGTATTTGAACTGATAGTTACTGTGTTGTGACCTTGAGTTCACTATTAAAAGGTTCACCCAAGCAGAGTCATGGAGTTAATTTGGTTATTAATGATAGTTTATGTATCCTATACAATATGTCTAAATTCAGTTATAGTACCATATAAAATTATTGATGGGAATGAAGTTTGTGTAGCACCCATTATCATGTGTAATCATTAAATGATTTAATATTCCCTTGGAAAAAAAGAGAAAATACTGAGAGGCAGAGGGATATATGAGAAGGAACCTATAAAAAACTTCCAGAATTTATTTATAAAACACTGTATATTTATTTTTACATGTTGAAACTTCAGTCACCTTCAAAGAACTCTCCCTTTGATGCAATACACCTATCAAGAAATTTTTTTTCACTGCTTAAAGTTTTTGAACTCATTGATTTTGGTGGCTTTTAGTGTTTCTGCCATGTTTGTTTCTTGTCTTCCACCAAGGCCAAATGTTTCTCTTTGAGGACTTTTTTCATCTAGGGAAACAAAAACAAAAATAAGTCATTTGGGGCAAGATTGGGTGAATAGGAAGGGTGGGGTATAGGGGTCATGCCATTTTTAGTCAAAAACTGCTGAACACTCAGCACAGTGTGGGCAGGTGCACTCATAAATCACCCATCATAAAATGGGCAATTGTGTTGAGTCTTCAAAAAAAAAAATGCAATGAATACTAGGGCAAGGGAAAAAAAGGAAAAAAAATAAACAAATTGGACTACATCAAATTAAAAAGTTTCTGCATGGCTAAAGAAACCATCATCAAAATGAAAAGGGAACTGACTACATGGGAGAACATATTTGCAAATGATACATCTGGAAAGGGTTTGATCTCCAAATTATATAAAGAACTCATACAACTCTACACCAGAAAGACAAATTGGGATATTTGTTAACCCAATTAACAAATGGGAAAAGGACCTGAAAAGACAATTCTCCAAGGAGGACATACAGATGGCCCAGAGGCATATGTAAGGATGCTCAGAAACACTAGCCATCAAAGGGATGCAAATTAAAGCTGCAATGAGATATCATCCCACACCTGTCATAACAGCCATCGCTAATAAATCAACAAAGAACAACTACTGGGGAGGATGTGGAGAAAAGGGAACCCTAGGGCACTGTTGGCAGGAATGCAGACTGGTGCAACAGCTGTGGAAAAAGAGTATAGAGTTTCCTCAGAAAATTAAAACTTGAACTTCCTCATAACCCAGCAATTCCACTGCTGGGAATATACCCTAAGTATTCTGAAACACCAATTCAAAAGAACTTATTCATCCCTATGTTCACAGCAGCTCTATTTATAAGAGCTAAGTTTTGGAAACAGCCTAAGTGCCCATCGGTAGGTGAGTGGATTAAAAAACTGTGCTACATTTACACAAAGGAATACTACACAGCAGAAAAAAGAAGGAAGTTCTATGTTTTGTGATAGCATGGATGGAACTGGGAACTATTATGCTCAGTGAAATAAGCCAGTCAGCAAAAGACAAGTACCATATGACCTGACTTATAACTGGAACCTAATGAACAAAATAAACTAATGAGAAAAATATAACCAGATACATGGAAACATGGAACACACTAATAGGTGTAGGAGGGGAGGAGTGAGGGGGGGCAATGGTGGAAGTAAGGGGAAGTGACTAGTGAAGGAACATGTATGAATGACTAATGGACTTGGACAACAAATATGGGATTGACTGTAGACAAGAGGGGTGGGCTTGGTGGAGGGGGGTAAAATGGGGGGAAAAGGAATTGGGCAAAGTGTTAATAAAATTAAAAAATAATAGCCCTGGCTAATGTGGCTTAGCGCACTAAGTTCTGGCCTGTGAACCAAAGGGTTGCTGGTTCATTTCCCTGTCAGGGCACGTGCCTGGGTTTTGGTTGGGTCCCCAGTATGGGGTATGCAAGAGGCAACCACACATGGATGTTTTTCTCTCTCTCTTTCTCCCCTTCTCCTCTCTCTAAAAATAAATAAAATCTTTATTAAAAAGACAAAGTAAATAAATAAATGCAATGTAGAGCCTAGATCAGATCCTAGAACAGTAAATGGACATTGGTGGAAAACTGGTTATAACCAAAGTCTGTATTTTAGTTGATATTATTGTACCAATATTTTCCTAGTTTTGATTAATTCATGGCTACATGTTAACATCATAGAACCTAGGAAAAGGCTATAGAGGAACTCCTTTATGGATATATGGGAAGGGATATAGGAATATAGATTAGTGCTACATTTGCAACTTTTCTATAAAGTTAAAATTATTTCAAAATCTAAAACAATAATAAAAAAATAGTATGAAAAACGTCACTGCCCAGTCAGGGCACATGCCTGGGTTGTGGGCCAGGTCCCCAGTAGGCGGCATGCTAGAGGCAACCACACATTGATGTTTCTCTCCGTCTTTTTCTCCCACCCTTCCCCTCTGTCTAAAAATAAATATAAATATTTTAAAATCACTGAAACTGAATGCAGCCTCTCACAATGCCAGCTGGTACAGATACAGATGGATTTTTAGAACACTCACCTAGTGCGGGAAGATTGTACCACAAGAGGTCCATACTCCAGAAGATAATTCAAGTTTTCTGGGTCCCCCTTGTATTCTTAGGATCTGTGAGCCACAGTGCCAACTCATCCACTTGCTGCCTAAGACATCCCCTCCAGGATTCCTCTAAAAACTGGGTGGAGCATTGTTTCTATCATTGCTGAGCAAATACACCAATCCACCCATGTTCATTTTAATATCTTTGCTCCCTAATAAATAAAAAGATAATGGGTGTTATCAATTTTTTGAGTGAATATTAGTCTGTTAAGCAATTTTTAGATAAGTACTGACTTTTTCAGAGCATGATTTGCAAAACAATTCTGTAGCAGTATTTTAATAACATGTCTGTATGAGTGTGGGTGTAAAAACCTTCTGGAGGATTTAGTGAGACACCAAGACCCACTTGAAAAACATGTCAATAAAAGCTTGTAAAATACAAGTAGCAATATAAACAAGCATGTAAAGAAACTTAAAGCTAAGGGCTGGGGATCACCTTAAGAGTTCAATAGGACAAAATTGAACTGTGCCTGCAAATGACCTAACACCTGACGTCTGCTTAGGGGACCTTAGTTGTGCCATGGTATGATTCTCTTTAATGTGACCTAAACAATTTTTCCTGTATAGAATACATCCTAAAGGTTTACTTGTATCTCTCCAATAACTAGGAAAATTGGTTTGACTTACAACTACTGATACAGTACATGAAAATGCAATGACATCAAATTAATGCTCAAATCCCATGTAACTTACAAGGGTTGCTCAGGGCTGCTCCATCTATTGAAAATGGAAAATCAGTAACACAAGGCCTTTAGAAATTCAGCACTAATCTGAGACCCTTTACTGACAGCAGTGAGGAGGAAATAACAAAGGAAAAGGGGTAGGTTTTCAGAGTGCACACACATGCCACCTGGTGCTTTTGAATAGATTGTGTTGTTTAGGAACATATCATAAGAGGAGAGTGTAAGTATCACCAAAGATACTGGTCCTCACCCTCTTCTCTGAAAAGACCTATCAGCCATAAAAATGCCATTTGGGCTGTGCATGCATAGAACCAACCTGATTTGGCTGATTGACCCATCATGAACAATCAGGAGTAGGAATCTCAGTTGTGGAGAGAGTGTACTGGGAAATGGAATAAGAGTTTAAGTTTGGAAGGACTTGTTCCTACCCCACTAACTCTGGTGCAGACATGGGGAGACTGGAAAGGAGGATGTGGTTGCTGAACCTGGTCAGGGCTGCAGGGAATAGATGGTGAGCACCATTGTCTCCTCCAGCCAGTCCTGCCAGAGTACAGGGTCAAGTGGGTACTAAGTTTCCTGTATAAAGAAGAAGTGAACACTCCACCAAGGAGATAATATTATAGATCTCCAGCATCACTTCTGAATATGTCCCAGGTATCATGTCCAGTTGTCCTCAGTACTGCAGAGGACATGTACCAAAAACATTTGAAGGGTCAAACTGAGGCACAACATTCATCATAGTAGGTAAAATGGAAGCCAGTCATACAAAAGATAAGTAAACATGCAGAAAGATAGTTTAGTATGCCATGGTAGAGATTGTCCCCACCTGCGGAGCCAGATTCATTAATTTGAACCCAGCCACTTCAATCTGACATTGTCTACTCTGTGACCTTGAAAACCCCCTCTCCTCTTCCCAGTTGTCAACTTCCTCAAATATACAGTAAGATACTAATGTCTAGGGTGCTGTCAGAATTTTAAAAATGATCAAGCTCTGGCTGGTGTGGCTCAGTGGATTGAGTGGCAGTCTGCAGACCCAAGGTTGGTAGTTCAATTCCTAGTCAGGGCACATGCCTGGGTTGTGAGCCAGGTCCCTCATTGGGGGTGTAGGGGAGGCAACCAATTGATCCATGTTTTTCTCCATTTCTGTCTCCCTCCTTTCCCCCTCTAAAAGTAAAATGAAATATTTAAAAAAAAACAATAAAAAATTATCAAAAAGCAAATCTTGGAATATTAGTACTTGTAAGGGTTCAGTGAGTTTCATAACTAGTGATCCTCACCAGGGCCATAGTTACTGCCTTCATTAAATTCCTAAGTTAATGAAGTGAGTTTTTGGGAGTTTTATTATCACTCAGATGCCCCAGTAGGGGAATCATACTGAGGCCAAGGAGCCCTGAAGTCACATCGTCCACAGGGCTGAGTCCATGTGGACTGTAGCAGATATGGGGAATCTGAGAAGCTCCATTTATTTTCACAAGCACGTGGGGCAGAAGGTCCCAGCGATGTCTGGTGTGTGGGTGGCAACCATATGTGATGACTGACGGTATAGTCACTACTTTCTAAATAAGTACCAAGGCTGGGATTATTAGCATTGTCAGTGACACCGGCAGTGAGAAAATTCACAAAGAGAAAATGCAGAGAGCAAGGTTTTATTCACTTTCCAAGAGAGGACAGTGGCCTAAGTGCATGACAGACAGCACTCTTGGTGAAAGGTTGGGGTTGTGAGTTTTTATTGGATTACAAAGGATGAGGAGTTTGCATATGGGTAGTCATGGCAATTAGGTATGAAATAGGTTTCAGGGTGATTATGCAGGGTTCAGTTTATTATGCTGTTATCTTTGGGTTTAGGTCCAGGCATTTCGGTCCGATACGCCATTTGTATAAGTTTCTAAAACATTTATGGGAAGGACATTTTCAGTAATCTCTCCAGTCCTGAGAAGAGGCTCAGAAAACAAATTAATTCTGCCTGACAGGGTCAAGAAATGAATAGGTAGCTCTAGAAAAAGAGGGCCTAAAAGGGGACTTCTTGTCCTTTCAGGGATGAATGCTGCTTTTTAAAAAAGATTTTATTTTTAGAGAGATGATGGGAGACAGAGGGAAACGTGAATATGTGCTTGCCTCTCAAGCACCCCTACTGGGGACTTGGCCCACAACCCAGGCTTGTACCCTGACTGGGAATTGAGCCTGCAACCTTTTAGTTGGTAGGGCAACATTCAATTCACTGTGCCACTCCAGCCAGGGCAAGGTTGCTTTTTATCCCTATTTTACACAGGAAAATACTGAGGCCATAGAGTGCATCACTTTCCTGTAATCAAAACTATGGTCAATTATCTAAGATTTAAAGCCAGATTGCAAGGCCCAAGGTATGAATCTAATCACTGACTCTTCTTTTGGACTTCTGGCTCAACAAATACCAGTTCATACTGATACCACCTGGGGCATCTTCAAGTCCTGCAACAGCCAGCAAACACCAGACAATACACCATAAAAACGAAAACTAAAAAGCAAGGCTTTTTATTACATTACTAAATGTTTGAATTTACAAAAGTGATGAAGTGTGTTAATGATGCATATTATTCACTGAAGTATATGTACCTAGCACACTGTGTACAGCAAGAATAATACAAATGATTTGGATATGCTTTCTAATATTAAAAACAATTATTCCAAAAAAATTATTCAACAAAGTGAAAATTATTTTATTTAAGGAGTGAAAATGTGTGACATTACAACATAGAAATTTGTAGTTCCACTGTCCTACTTGTTAAAGAAAAGTTCCCCAAATTCATAAAATAGGTGAATTATGTGAGCACACATTTTGCTAAAAACATTTCAGTAGTACAAACAATCCTCCAAAAATGGTCATCATAAATCCTTAGGAAAATGCAACTTAAACAGAGAGAGCATGAAAAACATACCAAAAGAGTTAAATTATAAAAATTAAACAAATCTGTATTTTCTTAAGAGTGGGTAAATGCAACCCTCATACACTGAGTAAGAATGCATAAAGGCACAATTAGTTTAGATCATATTTGTTAACATTCTTCAAAATTTCAACATTAAACTTCTGAGACATGTGAACATATAAAATCCCCTCACCTCTTCACCCATTCTCCTACTTCCCCTTCCATCTGGCAACCATCTAGTAAGGAACTTCTTTTGCCTTGCTGCTTCTAAGAGCCTCTTTATCTTAAAACTTTGGCCTTTTCATTATGATGTGTCTTGGAGTATGCCTCTTTGTAAACATCATATTGGACTCTGTGCTTCCTGGATTTGCATGTCTGTTTACTTCACAAAATTAAGGAAGTTTTCTTTTTTAAAAATATTTTATTTATTTTTAGAGAAAGGGAGAGAAACATCATGAGTGGTTGCCTCTTGCACACCCCCTACTGGGGCCACAACTTGGCTCACAACCAAGGCATGTGCCCTGACTGGGAATCTAACCAGCGACCCTTTAGTTCACAGGCCATTGCTCAATCAACTGAACCACACCAGCCACAGAAGGAAGTTTTCTTTCACTATTTTTTCAGAGATTTTCAATTTCTTGCTTTCTTTTCTTTCTGGCACCCCTGATTCAAATGTCATACCTCTTGAAGTTGTCCCAGAGGCTGTTTATACTATCTTCATTTTTAAAAATTCTTTTCTTATTGTGTGTTGTTTTTTGCTTCCTTCTGTTTCAAATCATTGATTTGATTCTCAGCTTCATCCACTCTACTTTTGTTTCCCTGTAAATTAGTGTATCCTTCATTCCTCACTGGGTATTTTTCCACTGCTGATGTCCTAAGTTCCTTGAGCATCCTTATAACCAGTGTTTTGAACTCTTCATATGATAGATTGCTTATCTTCATTTCATTTAGCTCTTTTTCTGGAATTTTGATCTGTTCTTTTATTTGGGCTGTCTTTGTCTCCTCATTTTGGCAGCCTCCCTGTTTGTTTCTATGAATTAGGTAGAGCTCCTTTGACTCCGTGTCTTGGTAGTGTGGCCTAATGTAGTAGGTGTCCTTTAGTGTCCAGTGGCACAACTTTCCCTATCACCCAAGCTGGGCACTCAAGGTGCACCTTTCATGTGGGCAAATTACACCCATCTCTTGTAGTTGATCCATCATTGCTGTTGCAGATCAATGGGATTTACCCAGGCCAGTCAGGTACGAAAACTGATTGTGACCACTGCCCACCACCCTCTACTCTACGTGAAAGATCAGCTGTATAGGGGCAGGATGTTGGCGCTCTGATGTGGTCTATAGCTGCCCACTACATGTGCAAGCTCTGCCCCACCTGTGTTTTGCCCTGGGCCACCCTGCCTGAGATATAAAACAATCTGAGATGGCTGTTACTTATGCTGAGCTTGGAGATTCCCAGGTGAAGCCAAGCTGTGAAACTAGACTGGCTGCTGCTACTGCCAGGCCAGAGGTGACAGCTACAGGAAAAAGATGTCCTATTGTCAGAGCATGCATAAAAGTTATCTCCTTTGTGAAATCTCTGGTAACACACAGCAGAGTTCATGTTAAAGATACCTCAGTTTTACTATTCCCAAAACGCCTTTATCCTGTGTGAACACTACAATTATGAAAAACACACAGCTATTCATATCAGTTTTTCCACATTAACTTCATTGATATGGCTTTTCTCCAGAATGAATTCAATGGTGTTTAATAAAGGGTGCTGCTTTTTGTAAAGTACTTCGTATATTCACTGCACTCTTGAGTTCTTTCTGCAATGTGAATTCTGATGAATACAAAGAAGAGAGCTACAGGTAAAAGATTTCCCACATTGACAGCATTCATAAGGCCTTTCTCCAATGTGAAGTCTCTGGTGAGAATTATAGTGGTGTTTCAACTTAAATGATTTCCCACACTTACCACATGCATAGGGCTTTTCTGCAGTGTGAACTCTCTTATGAGCATGTAAGGCAGGGGTCCTGGTAAAAGATTTCCCACATTCACTGCATTCATATGGTCTTTCTCCAGTGTGAAGTCTCAGATGAATATGAAGAAGACTGCGATTGGTAAAGGATTTTCCACACTGAGAGCACTCATAAGGCTTTTCTCCAGTGTGCACTCTCTGATGACAATTAAAGTTGTATTTCATCTTAAATGATTTCCCACATTTACCACACTCATAAGGTTTTTCTGCAGTGTGAACTCTCTGAGGAGAATGGAGGGCAGAGCTACTGGTGAAAGATTTCCCACATTCACTGCATTCATAAGGCCTTTCTCCAGTGTGAACTCTCTGATGATAAAGGAGATTCCAACTACTGGCAAAAGATTTTCCACATTCACCACACTCATATGGCCTTTCTCCCCTATGAACTTTCTGATGATAATGGAGGACATTAGTACGGGTAAAGGATTTCCCACATTCACCACACTCATAAGGCCTTTCTCCAGTGTGAACTCTCTGATGACCACGGAGGTTCCGGCTACTGGTAAAACATTTTCCACATATATCGCACTCATAAGGCCTTTCTCCAGTGTGAACTCTTTGATGTTTACAAAGGTCAGAGACACTGGTGAAAGATTTTCCACATTCACTGCCTTTATTAGGCCTTTCCCCAGTATGAACTCTCTGATGAACACAAAGGGAAGAGCTATTGGCAAAAGATTTCCCACATTCACAACACACAAAACGCTGTCTTCCAGTAAGAAATCTCTGGTCCTCAACAAGTGTATCATCACAGCCAATGGCTTTCTTGCATTCTCTTGGGATATAATACTTTGTACTTTGAAAAGTCATTTCAGATTTAGAGATTTTGTTTGCCCTGTGTATAGTATGAGCATCCAGTTGCTCAATATGTCCTGAGACGATGACAAAGCGTTTTTCTCCCTGACTAGAGGTACAAGGCTTCCACGGTGCATTGAAATTGGAGCTCTTTGCATGTGAGACTCTGTCCACAGTGCCTATGAAAGAATTCTTTCTTGTGTGCTCCTCCTGGTGCCTGTTATACTGTACACTGAAATAAAATGGTTTTGCACATGCCCCACACCTCAGCAGTGTGGGCCTTTTTTGTATTCTGTGCTGGTCAACCAGGAGGAAAATGTCTCTCAAGACAGGCTCGCAACTCTCACAGGGGTGGCTATTCTGGGAAGTCTCGGCAGACTTGGGATTCTTAGCCTCTGACTTTCTTACAGAAGTATTCTGTTCAGTGGGTGCCACAATGTCCTCTGATCCGCAGCAGCAACCTGAAGAAAAACAAGTGCTAGTGAAGTACATAGTAACCTATAGGGAGGTTTATTCAACACCAATTTGGATCTATAACATCTAACACGCATCTATATGATGACTTCCAAGATTAGTGAGATAGTCTCTGAGAAAGGCCTCAGGTCAGTAGATAATAGGGACCTCATTAAACAAAGGACACTAAGATAGGAAGGGACCCAAGGAAGAGAAGCACAGTTTACAAGTTGTTCCTCTACTAATGGCTGCCTGGAAAACCCTTCCTGGCTGTGACGTCAGGCTGTGCAGATGAGTATGAGTGTGCCCCAAACCATGAAAATCAACCACAGCAGAGTATATGTTGTGCAAGTCTTGTATGGAATATGTGCACAATTCAGGACAAAAAGGCATTAATCAAAATTGAAAAGCACACCAAAGTGATTCCTCAGAGAAATGGTGGTGTTAAGGTTAGAGAGGTGAAGATTATCCACAGCTGGAAGTCAGAGGAGAAAGGAAAACTATTAAAAGTAACAAACTGACAATGTGGCAACACTGGAAAAGGACAAGTAGATTCAACTGTAGGCACTGGCAATGGTGACAAAATACAGTTAAAGAGAACAAGTTCCTCATTATATTTTAACAACGTCGTGGAAGCAAATTCTCCCCAATGGCCATTTATGAATGCCAGACCTTCTGTGAGCCCGTCCTGCCATGGCTGGACTCATGTCACCCTTGTAACACACAAAGGACTCTCTACTTCCCTCCCAATTAAGCATTTACATGGAATACTGATGATGGAACTCCAAAGAGAGAACAGATGAGATGAATAACCAGCACTGTCATAGAACAACTCTGTACAAAGAAACCAAAAGAAAAAGATCTATGTGAATGACAACAGCAAGGTGGCAGAAGAAAAAATACAAATATTCTACCCCTTCCAAAATAATCAGACAATTATCCATGATAAACCATATCCCTTCAGGAATGGGAGAGAGGCTTAAGAGACCAGTAATTCCAAAGAGCAATAAAGTAGAGCATAATACGAAGCGGAGTCGGAGTGTCGGCTTAGCACACAAGGTTAAATGCAAAACACAAGGGTAAAACCTTCTTGGAGACACAGCACTTGTGTTACCACTGATTCTAGTGGCCTGTTTTGTGTCACCAAAACTCCAAAAGAGATTGCTAAATAGTTGGAAGCTGCAGCCCTGGCCATTGATCAACCCTTCAGTCTTCACTAGACTGACCTAGCGTATGGAGCTACAAGAAGAATGGGAAGTGAAACATCATTACCCAGACACAACAAACCACTTAGAAAGTACCATTGTATGCATATGCAGAAACACCACTTCTGTAAACAGAACTGGCCCATAAGTAAAAAATAATAACTGTTTAATCAAATATCACACAACACTAAGACAAAGGGAAATATGAAACAAAAAGTGCCAAAAGACACATCACAACTTTAATGTGAATTAAACTAAAAAAACTGGAGGTACAAAAACTACCAGAAAAATAATCCAAATAATCATTTCTAAAAACATCAGTGGGAGACTTGGACGGTGTTGCTCAGTGGATAGAGCGCCAGACTGTGAACCAAGGTATAGCAGTTCGATTCCAAGTCAGGGCACATGCCTGGGTTGCAGGCTGGGTCCCTAATGGAGGGCATGCAAGGGGCAACCACATGTTGATGTTTCTCTCCATCTTTTTCCCCCTCCCTTCCCCTCTGTCTAAAAATAAATAAAATCTTTAAAAAACAACCAACCAAACAAAACCCCAAAACATCAGTGAGGCAGAGGTGAATACACCTGGAACTCAACATAATGAACAAGCAAATATGGAAAAAAACCATGGAGTTCAGAAATACAGAAATCATAAAAAAGAATGAAACAGAAATTTAGATGTTGAAGAAAATGATGAATGAAATGAAAAATGCAAAAGAGTTTCAAAAGCAGACAAGATCAAGGAGTAAAATGAATACATCACCTCAGAGGCAGGTTATTTGAAAACATCCATGTAAAAGAAAAAAACTGAAGACAGCCTATGTGAATACTAAAACATCACAGAGATAACCTATATTTGCATTATGGGAGTCCCAGAGGAGGTGAAAAAGAGAAAAAAAAGAGAAGAAAAGAAAAATGGAGAGGAAGAAGAAGCATAAAATTTTTTATTTAAAAAATGAGTTAAAGTTCAACCTGAAAATATGAAAAGAAGTGTGAACAGTCATCTTAAAGATACTCCCAGGTCCCTGGACAGGTTCAGTGCAAACAGAACTTCAGCAAGACACATTATAATAAAAGTGTCAAAAATCAAAAACAAGAAAAAGTTTGAAAGACCAAAGAGAACAGAAACTCCTCATGTAAGGACAACGCTCCCATAAGGCCAACAACAGATTTCTCTGAAAAAACCTTGTAACCTTGGAGAATACCAAATGTTGTATTCAAAACACTAAAGGAAAATATCTGCAAACTGGCAAAACTTTACCCAGAAAAGCTCTTCCTCAGAATAAGAAGAAAAAAAAAAAAACACTTTCCTGGAATGACAAAATGTGAAGAAGTTAATTTCCATTCATCCTGACTTACTAGAAATGTGTGTGTGTGGGGGGAGATACATCAGCTAAAATAAACACATGCTACATAGAAATAGGAACCTGTAGCAAAGTATAAAATTCTCTGGTAAGGTCAGGATGTCATCAAGTTCTGAATACTAGAACAGTTCTTGGTGAAGTGTACTTTATTTAACTCTACTGTACAGGATAAAAATAAAGTGTATTGAGAATAACAACGGTGACAAGAATTTGTGAATAAACACACAATATAGAAAGATGTGAACTGTGACATCAAAAATATAAAGTGGTGATATAGCAGAGGGTCAAGGGTAATTTTTTGCATGCAAGTGAAGCTGTTTCAAGGTTACAATGAACTATTAAGAGTAGGAGTTGTTTTATGAAGTTTAATAAAAACAAACCACAAGCACAAGTCTGTCTAATGGATGCCCAAGAGAAAGGAATCAAATCTAAAAAAAAAAGCAAGATACGAAGACAAAAAAGGAAGTACACAAGAAACAGAAAACATGACAAGGTGGCAATAGTAGGACCTTCAAAAAATTCTTCAACCAGCCCTTGGCTGGCGTGGCTCAGTGGATTGAGCACCAGACTGCAAAGCAAAGGGTCGCTGGTTTGATTCCCAGTCAGGACACGAGCCTGAGTTGCAGACCAGGTGCCCTGGTGCAAGGCGATGTTTCTCTCTTTCTCCCTCCCTTCCCCTCTGTCTAAAAATAAATAAATAAAATATTTTTAAAAAAAATTCCTCACTTAAGAGACATAAGAGTGGCTGATGGGATAAAAACACAAGATACAGCCCTGGCTGGTGTGGCTAAGTGGATTGAGTGTCAGCCTTTGAACCAAAGGGTTGCTGGTTCTATTCCCAATCACGGCACATGCCTGGGTTGCAGGTCAGGTCTCCAGTAGAGCGCACATGAGAGGCAACCATACACTGATGTTTCTCTCCCTCTCTTTATCCCTTCCTTCCCCCTGTCTAAAAAAATAAACAAAATCTTAAAAAAAAAAAAAAACAAGACACAAAAGCATTTGATATGTGGCTTTTTGGTTACTGTCATCCATTTGGCTCACATAAACACTTAAAAAATTCTTATCATAGGTGAAAAAGATGAAGGGATTAAAAAGTATAAATTGGCAGATACCAAATAATTGTTAGGATATAAAGGACAGCCTAGAGAAGGGTGTCAAACTCTTTTTCACTGGGGGCCACATCAGCCTCAAAGTTGCCTTCAAAGGGCCAAAATAATTTTAGGACTGTATAAATGTAATTACTCCTTAACTGTTAAGGAGATGAAATTACATTTGGCCCTTTGAAGGCAACCTCAAAGCTGATGTGGCCCCCGGTGAAAATGAGTTTGATACCCCTGGCCTAGAGAATATAGTCAATAGCATTCTACTAATTAATGTATGTTGTTAGATGAGTGTGAGATTTATTGAGATGATCACTTAGTAAGTTATACAATGTCTAATCATAAAACTAATATAAAAATGTATGTCAATGATATTTAAAAATAAAAGTATTTATAGAAATAAATAAATGAATAAATAAATACATTGATGCCTGGTTGGGCTTACCTTCTGTTAAAAAAACAATCCCCACAAAACACAATATATGCTTCTTCCAAGAGAGTAATTAATCTTTATGGACACAAATACACTCAAAATAAAGAGATGGAAAATATATTCCATTCAAGTAACACTAAAGAGAGCAGGAAGATAACAATTTTAATCACTATGCACCCAACCAAGAGCACCTAAGTACATTAAGCAAACAATATGAGATCTGAAGGCAGAAAACACAACGCAGCGGTACTAGACAACTTGAATGTTCCCCTTTCAACAATGGGTAGATCATCCCTTTGGAAAGCAATAAGGAATTATTGAAGTTTGAATACATAATAGAGGAAACAGAACTAATAAATATATGCATAGTCCAGCCATGGCCAGGTAGCTTAGTTAGTTAGAACACTGTCCCATGCACCAAAAGGTTGCAGCTTTGATTCCTGGTCAGGGCACAAATGCAGGTTGCAGGGACAATCCCTTTGTAAAGGCGTGTATGGGAAGAAACTGATAGATGTCCTCTCTCACAATGATATTTGTCCTTCCCCCTACATTCTTCTCTCTAACAATCAATAATAATATTTTGCAGTGAGGATTAAAATATATATAGTTGTAGAAATGATAGAGAAAATAAAAAATGCTTTTTCTCACTAATCAATGTAGAATCTATTAGACTTCCAGCAATACCACTGACCTCAAATCCTTCCCTAAGGATTCTATACAGCAGGCATGGGGGTATCAGGGAGAATAGGGGGCACTGCAAGTAAACTTGCTCTGTCAAGTTCAGGATCTACCCAGAAATCTAGAAAAGAAACAGTGATTGGTGAGAAGGAGGGTTTTTTTTT
>CM052550.1:47240715-47277536 GCA_028533065.1 Trachops cirrhosus
ACTTATCTAAGAAAAAGAAGATAAAACACATGTGTAGTAAAATGACAGCAAACTCACAGTTATTAACAACCACACCTGAAACAAAAACAAGAAGTAACTAAGCAAACAACTAGAACAGGAACAGAACCACAGAAATGGAGAACACATGGAGGGTTAGCAACAGGGGAGTGGGAGGAGGAGAGTGGGGGAAAGATACGAGGAATAAGTAGCAATGAAGGTAAATAGAAAATGGACAGGGGGAGGGCAAGAATAGTATGGGAAATGTAGAAGCAAAGAACTTATGACACATGGACTGAAGTAAAGGGGGGGAATGTGGGTGGGAGAGGGTGTTCAGGGCGGAGGGGAATGAAGGGGGGATAATAGGACAACTGTAATAGCATAATCAATAAAATATATTTAAAAGAAAAAAAAGGACTTCTGGACACAGGACCAAGGGTAAGCATTACACCTATTGGTGCTGTCCATTGCTACCTGGGTACAAGTCTGGGTGTCAATACCCTTAGAGCTTAGGACAGAAGCAGAGTGCAACCGTGAGGAAAGGGGGGTGCAGGCAAGCCAAAGAACAGTGTGCAGCGAGAGTCAGTGTCTTACCCAGCGATGATATATGAGCATAGTTCTCTAGCATCACATCGAGGTACAGGCGTCTGTGAGCCTCATCCAGGAGGAGCCATTCTTTCCTGCAGAGATACACGGCAACGTCCTCAAAGGTCACAACAACCTGTCAGAATTAAAACAAATGAATCCCAAGCATTCTGTCTCAGACTCTGCAATCCTAATATTCCCAAACTGAACCCCTTGCAGGGCCCCCAGTTCAGGGAAGACACCAGCGCTTGGTGTCAGAGATGCCTGCTGTCTTATCAGTCTCATTTTGACTCTCATCACCATCCACAAAGGCAGGCAGAAGAGGAAGTGGGACAGATAAACTGCCATCTAAATGTGGGTACATGACCGCAGGGCCCCATTCTTCCTGATAAACAATTCCACTGAGTATCCCAGATCATGCCTCCAAAACAGAGCCAAACATGGGCTTATGTTTCCCCCTTATTTCCCAACACCAGGTCGGGAGGACCATCAGCCCCTATTCCCTCTAGCTGTGCATGCTACTGTGTGATCTCTACCTGCTTTACATCTTCACACCCAGGTTCACTCTCTCAGCTCTGCCTCCTTCTTCCTCACGCACAAAAGAGCCCCCACTTTTGCTTCACTCCATCATGGATCCTTCCACAGATTTACAGAACCATATGTTCAGGTGCTCACAAGGTGTTTTCACTCACTGCTCTTTGAACTTTTAAAAGAACCAAAGCAACGTTCTGATATTCCCAAAGAGAATTAACCTACCACCATCCTCCCCAGCCCAGTTGATGGAGCCTCCACTGCTTTAGCTGCTAGGACCAAAAGTGCTACAGTGGTTTTGAGCCCTTTCCTTTTTTCCTGCAGCTGCAAAATCTGAAGCTGTACTTGCCTGTCTTTTTTTTTTAAAGATTTATTTATTTACTTACTTATTTTTAGAGACAGGGGATGGGGGGAGACAAACAATGTGTGAGAGAAACATTGATCAGTTGGTTCTCACATGCCCCCAACTAGGGAGCTAGCCAACAACCTAGGCATGTGCACTGACTGGGAATCAAACCAGTGACCTTGTGGTTCACAGGCCAGCACTCAATTCACAGCCACACCAGCAGGGCCATAGTGGCCCTTCTTAAAAAATGGAAGAGGGCCCTGGTTGGTATGGTTCAGTGGATTGAGTGCTGACCTGTGAACCAAAGAGTCACTTGTTCAATTCCCCAGTCAGGGCACATGCCTGGGTTGCAGGCCAGGTCCCCAGTTCGAGAGGCAATCACACATTGATGTTTCTCTCCTCTTTCTCCCTCCTTTCCCCTCTCTAAAAACAAATAAATAAATTTTTTTTTTTAAATGGAAGAGGCATGGTGGTGGAAGTGGGTATGAAGGGGATAAATGGTAATGGATAAAAATACAATTAAAAAATAAAAGATGGCCCTGACTGGTATGTCTCAGTTGGTAAGAGTGCAGTCCCATAAACCAAAGGGTTACTGTAGGTTCCATTCCTGGCTGGGGCACATACTTGAGTTCCAGGCCAGGCCCCCAGTTAGGGGTGTCCGAGAGCCAACGGATCAATGGTTCTCTCCCACTCTTTCTCCCTCCCTTCCCTTCTATCTAAAAATAAATAAAACTTTTTTAAAAAATAAAACATGTACCAAAATTCAACCTTTTCTCCTACCTCTAAGGCCCAGCTCTGGTCCATCTGCTATGAATTACAGAACCTGCCTGGTCCAGGGCTCCCTGCCTCCTCCATTAATTCCCATCATGTTTTCTACTATGCAGCCAGATGGAGCCTGTTAAACCCAGGAGTCACCAACTCCTTTCTCTTATGCAAATACACTATTATCTCCATAATAGATACCCAAGTTACCATTCGGCCACTTTATAAGTCTGATTCTTGTATCCCCTTCCTCCTTGTTTTTAACACAAAGGAGACCTGAGTGACACATACCCAGCTCTGTGGCACCTCCAAGCATTATTCAGTGCAGGTGTCCCTTCCCTGGATAACCTGCCTTAACTGTTTACACTGGCTGTTTGTGGGGACCAAAAAAGTGTGGGGCAGGGGGGCACATACTAAACCTACCAGCTTAAGGGTGTTCGCTCATGGCCTTACAAACTGAGAGACTGAAAAATCCCTATGTATGGTCTGAAATTAAAACTTTCTAACTAAAAGCGAGTCATGGCAAGTAGTCATGTCCTAGGCCTGTATCTTCTCTGAGGAAGGTCAATTTTTACCTTAAGTAAGACCATCTTTGCATTTTTGCTCCGTTGTAACATAGCTTTGGAATTTCAGGATAATATCCTTTTTACTTACCCTTCAGAGCACACACATTGCACCAGAACAAAGACAAAAAACCCTGCAGTGTTATTATTATTGTGTTAATTAACTAAATATTAACTACCTTATACCCACCAATGTAAAAGAATTGTGTTTCCATTCATTTTTACTTTTTATCTAATATCAGTGATTTTCCTGCTTTGTTTTCTCCCACCTCCCTAACCTATCACCAATGGGTTTCAAGTTCCCATTTCTATTTTACTTCCTGATTCTGATGTATAAAATAAATAGTAAAAACTGCCATTTTCCAAAGCATTTTCACACTCCTTTTAGATTTTGCTTTCTGGCTTTACTTCTCAGTTTGACTCAAATTAGTATTAAAAAAACTCTCTACAGTTTGAATGTTTCTTACCTTGACAACAGAAATGGAAAATGGGAGCATCTTGATATTACCTGTGACCTGAACTCAGGATTGGGGTATCCCCAGGGTCCCCACATCCAAGAGCTAGGACATTAGCAAGGGAAGAGTCTTTTGACACTATAAGATAATGTCACCACCAGGCAGGGACTGGGACACCCTGTCCTTCTTTGTCTAGTTTACAAAATAGTTTTCAACTTCAGAACCTATGGGGGAAGTTGCAGTCAACCACCATTAAGCTCCAGGTAAGCAGGTCTCAGCTGTACCTAGAACCATCCCTGGAGTACGGTGACCTGCGGCCAAGTGTCTCCTCAATGCGGCCGCTCACCAGCCCTGTGATCTTCAACAACGGCTCCTCTTCCCGTGCCTCACTGTCATCACCATACTCCACTGGGTTTTCTAACTCAGCAGGATCTAAATGGCTTTCGAAACCATGACACAGCCTCTGTCTCTCGGTTCAGGACCTTTTCCAGCTCCCAGAACCATTAGAATGAATGTGCAACCCCTCTGCCTCCCAGTCAGGGCATGACTCCGCCTAAGACTGTTGAAACCAGAGGTAAAGCTGATCCCAGTTCTCTGTCTTTCCTGGTTAACGACATCTGCACGTGCTTAGAAGGCTGCACCTCGGCTGGTCACCCTTGCCCACCCCGTCACACCGTGGGTCACCCACGAGTGCCTCATGGTCCCAGACACCGGGGCCGGGGCTGCAGGATGTGACGGGCATCCTGCACCCGGGCTGCTGGGCTCGGTGGGCTGAGGGCGGAGGGCCCGGGGGACGCGCACTCACCTCAGCCCGTCGCCTTAGCGCGGTCATCACCATCGGACTCTGTGGCCGGAGAGGGGCGGGACTGGCGGGGGAGGAGAATGTCCCTGGTATTGGGGTTACTGTCCCAACGCTGACGCTGGACACACGGGCACCGTACTTGGCCTCACTCCTATGGGGAGCAGCGCCCTGGTACCCTGTCCTTCTCATACTGTGACCACGAGACCCTGTCCAGGTAATAAGGAAACTGAGAGAAGAGGAAATGCCCTCCAGGAGACCCACGGAAGTCCCGCCCTGCAGAATGGCCCTAACGGAAATGCTTTTTCTGAGTCTTTATTGACTCAACCTAGTGATATTCTACGCCTGCCTTCTGGGTAATGTAGGTTTACACTCCAAGGCTGAGATCCTGTATTTCCTGAGCTGACTCTAGGAGTAGATTTGCAAATTTATACCCCAAGAATACCCTGAAAATACATAGTGTGCTCTATCGCTCTCGGTTGGATGTCATTTCCCCGGCGAGGAAGTCTCTGCTATGCCTCCTTGACCTTTGATTCAGGCCATGGGGCATGTGCTTCCTTCAAGCTGAATGTGATTGGGAAGGTTGCTCCAGTCCTTAATGCTACCTATCACGCATCAGTTGGACTCACAATCCAAATTAAATGTAATAAATAATACACCAATACTTAAGTGCATTTGTGTCTGATGTAGCCAGATGTCTTAGCTCTGCCTGAACAGCATTGTTAATAGAGTCCTGATTTGATCTGATGCCTCTGACTTAAATTATACATTTTTTTGCAAACAATGTAGTACATGTTGAAGACATCAAAGACATGCAAGTACAGGAATTCAGCCCAGAAAGTGCATGTAAAGTTCCGGGTCACAAACTAAACATGATAATAAAGCTAGTCACACTAATTTATTTGTTCTGAAGTGAACATTGTAGTCTATTAAATATGCAATTACACTAGGTCAAAAATAGCAATGTACAACTGTAATTTTAAAATAACTTCATTGATTAAAAATATAAACCATTATCTGAGCCTTCGTTGAATTGCATGCTATCTATTTGTAGGTAGAGGGTCTTGCCATACTATTGATGTAAATGCATATTTTCTGAAGCTCAATAAAGCACACTACAATAGAGGGGGACATGCCCCCATTAGAGAATCTGTAATATACACTAATAACCTAGTTACCCCATCATACATATGACAAATATGTCACAAGAATATAGGACAAACCTTCAAAAATAAAAATGATGCATAATATAAGCATAAATGAAAATCTAATTATTTGTAATTTAAATTCTAATAAAATAAATGAAACATCAAATCTATGTTTCCCTCACTTCCTCTCTGTAAAATCAATATATAAATTTAAAACAAAATTATGTGTATGCATACATGAAGTTAAAAATCAATAGTAATTTTTCAGAAGGCTTTTGCTATTTAAATATTTAAAGGGCCTTTTTTCCTGTCCTTCAGATTGCAGTAGATGTTGAGTCTCTGTCTCAACTCACCTTTCTCCATCTGGACCATTTGAGCAGTTTGCAGGTTATAGAGACTGTAAAGTTTGTGATACCGTTGATCCAAGACCACCCTTCAGGCTGCATGGGTTCCCTGTGGGATTCCTGAGCACTTTCAGGATATGCTCTACCAGCCATTCAGCATAGGAGATCCCAGCTGACAAAGTCTGCAGACTGAACATGTGCCACATACCAAAATACAAGGGACACACGTTACAACCCCTCTCAAATTGGTGGTGAAAAGAAGTATGTTTCTTTCACAAGAAGAATGAAACTTTCCAGCTGGTGGACACAGCATGCATACAGGAGACCACCTACCAGCAAATCAGATGACATTTTCACAACAGAATCTCACCTGGGACAAATATCCAAGGAATAGGACACAGCTGAACTTGTAGATGCTCCCTCAGAGCCCCAAGTACAGAGAGAGTGAACGCACATGTGTGTGGAATAACTTCCAGAAACAATTTGGAGGCACATATGGGACAGAATTTAACAAAATCCACAAGCCTCTGAAGTTCATAGAAACTGGGAGCAGACACAGAAATGGGTGTTACTTAGTTAATGAATATTCTCAACTTGTAAGTGTAAGAGCCACGGGACATCAAGTGATGTGTAGCCCTAGAGTACAATCATAAAGACTTTGACAGCATCCCCACAAAAATACAACAAGTCCCTGTGGAGCAACAAGAGCATCTTCTAAACACTCACAACTACAGACAATCTTGTCATCTAAAAGCTGGCAAATACCTAGGGGAATATGCTGCTCATCGATGCCAATCTGGTCACAGAAATGAGTCCTGCCCACTCTCTGTAATTCCTGGGGCGATGTTGTGCAGAGAGTGCAGGTCCAAGCTCTTCTTTGACAAGAGGCATAACTCTGACTTTGACATCCTGACAGTGAGTGAGAGAGCCAACGAGCACCTCAGAATGAAGGTAATTTCAATTTGCACTGCAACCTGGCTATGGAGTCAAACCACATCAAACACACTTTCCCTTAGACCTAAATATCCTCTAGACCTAAATAACTAGTAAATGATTGTTGAAGAAATGAAACATCATATCATGGCTTTCCTTCAAGTCTTCTAGATTTCTCAGCTCACTAATTTCCCTCAAGTTCTTATGAATGAAATAGACCCACACTTTGGAGAAAGTAGAATTGCATTGTAGCCAAGTATCTGTTCAAGTTAATTCCCTCTTTTCTCAGAACTCAGGTTTTTAAAAAGAATTTATTTATTTATTTTTAGAGAGAGAGGAAGGGAAGGAGAAAGAGTGGGAAACATCAATGTGTGGTTGCCTCTCGTATGCCCCCTACTGGGGACCTGGCCCACAACCCAGGCCTGTGTCCTGACTGGAAATCGAACCCTTTGGTTCACAGGCCTGCACTCAATCACTGAGCTACACCACCCAGGGCAGAACTCAGTGATTTTATTTACCACCCTTTAAGATTTACCTGTTCTCAAGCTTCATAGAGTATTTTCTCTTATAGCTATTTAAATAATGCTTATTCTATACCTCCATAGAGAAACATCAATTGCCTCTCAGACACCCCTAGACCAGGAATGGAATCTGAAACCTTGGCAAGTGCCCTCACAGAGAATCAAACTTGGAACCTTTTGCTTAGCAGGCTGATGCACACCCAACGTTGCCACAGTGGTCAGAGCTGTGTGTGTGTGTTTTAAATGTGCTGTGTAAAGTTATTCTACTCTGAAGACATGTTGTTAAATAACCCCAACAGTGTAAAGTTACATAGAATTCCTTCAGGGTGATACCAGGTTCCATTTAAAATACATTTACAGCCCTGGCTGTTGTAGCTCAGTGGATTGAGTGTGGGCTGCGAACCAAAGGGTTGCCGGTTCGATTCCCAGCCAGGGCACATGCCTGGGTTGCAGGTCAGGTTCCTAGTGGGGACCATGTGAGAGGCAACCACACATGATGTTTCTCTTCCTCTCTTTCTCCTTCCCTTCCCCTCTCTCTAAAAACAAATTTTTAAAAAAATTAAAAAAAATACATTTACAACCTGCTTAAGCACATAAGCCATCATCTTTAAAAACTTTGTGTAGTTCATTTGATAGTTACTGTGTTGTGCCCTTGAGTTCACCTTTAAAAGGTTCACCACAGCAGAGTAATGGGATTAATTTGATTAATAATAGTTTACATATCCTATGCAATACATCTAAATTCATTATGGTAAAAGATAAATTAATGGGAATGAAGTTGGTGTAGCACCTATTATCATGTGTAATCAATAAACGATTTAATATCGCCCTGGTTGGTATAGCTCAATGGACTGAGCGCAGGCTGCGAACCAAGGGGTCGCCGGTTCAGTTTCCAGTTGGGGCACATGCCTGGGTTGCAGGCCAGGCCCCTAGTGGGGGCCATGTGAGAGGCAACCATACATTGATGTTTCTCTCCCTTTCTCCCTCCCTTCCTTCTCTCTAAAAATAAAATCTTAAAAAAAGAGAGAGAGAGACCACATTCAGGAGAGTAGGAATATTAAAAAAAAAAAAAAAAGATTTAATATCCTCTTGAGTGCTGGCTGATGTGGTCCAGTGGACTCAGCACCAGCCCGCAAACCTAAAGGTCACTAGTTGGACTCCTGTTCAGGGAACATGCCTGGGATGGTCAGGTTCCCCACTGGGAGTGTGCCAAAGGCATTCTTCTCTGGTACATCAATATTTCTCTCCCCTTCTTTGCCCTTCCTTTCCCCTCTCTAAAAAATAAATGAAATCTACATTTTTAAAAATCCTCTTAAAAAAAATAGTGAAAGATGCAGAGGGATGAGGGGGGACCCCAAAAAACCCACCGGAATTTATTAAAAATTGTGTAGTCTTACATTTTGAAACATCAGTCATCTTCAAAGGATTCTCCATTTGATGTAATATACCTATAGAGTTCTGTTTTCCACTGCTGTTTTTGAGCTCATCAATTTTGATGACTTTTAGTATTTCTGCCATTTTCATTTCACCTCTTCCACCGAGGCAAAATGTTTTTCTTTGAGTTTGTTCATCTGTGAAAGCAAAAAGATGCTCGGGGCAAAATGGGGTGAATAGGGAAAGTGGGGCACAGGGTCTTGCCAGTTTTAGTCAAAAACTGCTGAACACTCAGCACATTGTGGGCAGGTGCACTCATAAATCACCCATCATAAAATGGGCAGTCTTCAAAAAAATTCACTAAATGTGAATGCAGTCTCTTCAAATGCCACCTGGTACATTGATTAAGATCAGTTCCTAGAACACTTCCTAGTTGGGGAAGCCTATACTACAAGGGACCCACACTCCAGAAGATAATTCAAGTTTTTTGGGTCCCTCTTGTATTCTTAGGGCCTGGGAACCATGATGCCAAATCATCTACTTGCTTTGGAGCTGCCTAGGATGCTCCATCCAGGATTCCACTACAAACTGTCTAGAGTATTGTTGCTCTCATTGATGAGCAAATACACTGAACGCCTCCATGTTCATTGTAATATCTTTGATCCCCAATAAAAAGTGTTATTTTTTCAGTTAATATTAGTCTGTTAAGCAATTGTTATGTATTGTTGACCTTTTCAAAGCACGATTTGCAAAAGGATTCTATGGCACTGTTTTAATAACGGTATAAAAACTTTCTGTAAGATTTAGTGAGACACCAAGACACACTTGAAAAATATGTGAATAAAAGCTTGTAGCCCTGGATGGTGTGGCTCAGTGGATTGAGTGCCGGCCTGCGAACCAGAGGGTCACCAGTTCAATTCCCAGTCAGGGCACATGTCTGAGTTGCAGGCTAGGTCCCTAGTTAGAGGAGGGGTGTGAGAGGCAACCACATATTGCTATTTCTTTCCCTTTCTCCCTCACATCCCCTTTCTTTAAAAAAAAGTTTGTAAAATACAAGTAGCAATATAAACAATGCACATGTAAAGGAACTTAAAAGCTAAAGGCTGCGGATGATCTTAGAGTTCAGTAGACTGAACTGTGCCTGCAGATGACCTGACACCTGATCTCTGCTTAGGGGAACATAGCTGTGCCCATGGCTACGTTCCCTTTAACACGACCTACAGTTTTTCTTATATACACTGCATCCTAAAAAGTATACTTGTATCCTTCCAATAACTGGGAAGATCAGTTTGACTTATGACTACTGATAGGTTACCTTGATAACTAAATAACATCGAATTAATGCTCAAGTCCCAAGTAACTTACGAGTGGTATTCAGGGGTGGTCCATCTGTTGAAAATGGAAAATCAGTTAAGACTTAGAAGGGCTTTAAAGATTCAGCACTAATCCAAGACATTGTACTGACAGCAGTGAGGAGGAAATGACAAATGTAAAGGGTGGATTTTCAGGGTGCCCATGCATGTCACTTCATGACTTTAAATGGGTTGTGTTGTTTAGGAACATATCATAAGAGAGTTTGCAAGTATCACGAAGGATGCTTCAGAGTCACCCTGTTCTCTGAAAAACCCATCAGCTGTAACAAAGCTAATTGGGACATGCAGACACAGACCCAACCTGATTTGGCCGATTGGAACAATCAGGAGTGAGAATCTTAATTGTGGCCAGCATGTACTGGGTAATGGAATGAGAGTTTATGTTCAGAACAACTTATTCCGGCAAAGTATCACTGGTGCAGACACAGGGAGGCTAGAAAGCAGGATGTGGTTGCTGAACATGGTCAGGGCTGCAGGGAATAGATGGTGAACACGATTGTTTTCCCCCCAGCCAGCACTTGACAGTGTATAGTTATCAAGTGGGCATTGAGTTTCCTGTAAGATGTGAACACTCCATCAAGGAGATAATATACTACAGGTCTCAACCATCACTTCTGAATATATCCCAGGTAACATGTTCAGCTATCCTCAATATTGCAGAGTGGATCAGACATGTAGTAAAAACACTTGTAGTGTAAAACTGAAGCACCACATTCACCACAGTGGATAGTATCCTAACCTGTCATTCACAAAATAAGTGTGCAGAAAGACCCAGCTCTGATTCACAGGGTCTCACTAGTGCTGAACTGTGTGATAAGCTCAAAAAAGAGGTAGACAAATGCAGCTAAGCCTCAAAGTAGTTTCCCCAGGAGAGACCACTGGAAATGACAGATAGGGTTCCTATGAAGACTGTGAGGAAGATGTTAAACACTCTAAGACATGAGAAATGCAGAGATTTTATGACAATAGCAACAATGAAAACAGCAGCTAGATGAATTTCTTATTTGCCTGGCCTTTGCTGTCCTCCTACCTTCTGCTGAGGGCCTAATATGCTATGGTAGAGATTGTCCCCAGCTCTAGAGCCAGACTCACAAGATTGAATCTAGGCTCTTCAATCTGACCTCCCTCTGCTATGTGACCCTAGAAAAAACCCTTCCTCTTCCCAATTATATTACCTCCAGAAATATAACATCTACTAATCCTAGCGTGCTGTTAGAATTTAAAAATGATCAAAAAGCAAACCCTGAAATATTAATGCCTGTTAAGCGTTCAGTGAGTTTCATTACCTCTATTGATTCTTACAAGAGCCAGTCAGTGCCTTAATTTCCTGTCAGTGAAGTGAGCTTTGGGGTTTAATTGTCACTTAGATGCAACAGCAGGGAAGAAGGGATTCACATTGAGATCAAGGAGCCCTGAAGCCACCTCCTCCATGGGGGGGGAGTCTGCGTGGACTACAGCAGGTAGGAGGGATCTGAGAAGCTCCATTTATTTTCACGAGTACTTGGGTGAGGTCCCAGGAGTCACTGGCTTGTGGATAGCACCCACCAGAGTGATAACTTGGTAGTATAGCCACTACTTTTGAAATAAGTACCAAAATTGGGTTTGTGGGGCCAGTAACAGGAGCTGTGAAATAATTCACAAAGAGAACAAAATGCAGAAAGCAGTTTTATTCATTTTCCAAGAGAGGAAAGGGGTCTAAGTGCATGAGTGGTAGTGCTGGTGGTGAAAGGCTGGGGCCTTGAGTTTTTATCAGGTGATAAAGGGCAGGTTTGCAGCTGGGTAGTTGTGGTAGTTATAAAACAGAAGGCTTCCAACAGATTGTACAGGCTTCAGTTTGCTATTATATTTGGGGTTATGGTCCAGGTGTTGGGATTTGGTATATGCTGCTTTTTTTCTAAGTTTCTAAAATATCTGAATGGGGGATGAGTTCTGTAACCTTTCTAGTCCTGACAACAAAAGACTCAAACAAACAAGTTAATTCTGCCTGACAAGGTCAAGGAATGGATATGTAGCTCTGGTTTAGAGTGCCTAAAAGGTGGGTTTTGTCCTTTCAGGGAAGATGCCTGTTTTTTTTGTTGTTGTTTTAGCTTTGAACTTTTTTTTTGGCTGTTCTTTTTGAAAAATATTTTATTAACTTACATCCACTTATTTTCAGAGCTAGGGTGAGGGAGAGGAATATTGAAGTGCACAAAACATTAATTTTGTGTTTCTTGCATTCTCCTTACTAGGGACCTAGTCCAAAACCCAGGCATGTCCCCTGACCAGAAATTGAACCTGCAACCATTTTGTTTGCGGAACAATACTGAACCCACTGTGGCACTCAACCCAGGGCAAGGTTGCTGTTTAGCCCTATTTTACACAGCTAATCCTGAGGCCCACCAGAGTGCATCAATTTCCTCCAATCATAACACTGGTCAATAATCTAATATTTAAACCCAGGTTGCATGGCCAAGGTACTGGGAGTCCAATCACTATTCTCTTGCCTTTGGCTTCTGGGAGAGCTGAGTCTCAAAAAATACCTGTTCATCTTCATACCACCTGGTGCACCTTCACGTTTGGCAGCAGCCCAACAAAACCCAGATGGTAGTCCACAGAAACAGCTTAAAACTAAAAAGCAAGGCTTTATTATATTACTAAATGTTTGAATTTACAAAACAATGAAGTGTGTTAATAATGCAACTTATTCCTTAAAGTATATGTTATGTACATACTACATAGTGTACAGCAAAAAAAAAAAAAAAAAAAAAAAAACCACACACAAAAAATCCAAGTAATTTGTATGCCTTCCACTATTAAAAACAATTATATAAAAAAGTTAATCCATAAAACAAAAATTATTTGTTATTTAAGGAGTGAAAATGGTGACTTTACAACACAGATCTTTGTTGTTTCATTCTCCTATTTGTTAAAGGAGAGTAACCCAATTTAACAAAATAGGTAGATTATGTAAGTACACATTTTACTAAAAACACATCACTAATATATACACTCCTGCAAAAATGCTCATCATAAATCCTTAGGGAAATGCAACTAAAACAACAGAGAGCATAACGAACATATGAAAAGAGTGAAAATTATAAAAATTAAATCAAGATTTTGTTAGAGTGGGGAAACGCGACCCTCATATACTGTGAATATGAATGCATAGACACACTTAGTTTAGACAGTACTTTGTTAGGTACTTCAAAATATAAACATTAAACTTCTGAGATGTCCGCACTGTGAGCATATAAATTTCACCTCAGATGTTTTCTTACAAAGTTTTCTTCAGTGTCATTTCAGTGTTACACTGAAAAAAAAATTTCTTAAAATTTAACTATTTATGCAGTGAGACCTCTCCTACATCAAAAGGGTATGTATATAGACTAATGCCTGAAGATTTCCCATGTTCACTTCATGCTTAAAGTCATCAACCAGTGTGAACTATTAAGGTGTCTATGACTATGAGTCAAAAGATGTCCCACATTTGATGTCCCTGTAAAACCTATCTCCTGTGTAAACTCTCTAATGATAAGGAGAAAGGATCGAAAAGAATATCCTGCATTCCCCATACTCAATGCCTTTCACCAGATTGAAATGTGTGAATATAAGAGGCTAGTGCTACCCGCCCCCCAAAAACTCTCATATTGCATGTATAAAAAAAATTTCTCTTGTGTGACTTCTCAGAAGATAACAAAAGAAATGGATAAAAATGAGAGATTTCCCAATTTTCATTAGTTCTAAGACATCATGAATTCTCTAATGACAACAAAGGGAATGGCTACAGTTAAAAAATTTCTCATATTTACATCACTTAAATTGCGTTTCTGCACCACAAACGTGTATCCTACTAATGGAAACCACTGATACAAGAAAAACACTACACACATTCACTGTAGGCATAAGACCATTCTCTAGGGTGAACTCTCGGATGATAAGAGGGGACTGCTACAGAAGAATTTCCCACGTTCACTGCACACATAAGGTCTTTCTCATATGTGAGAAATCTCTAAGGATAAGGAAGGTTACTGATAAAATAAAATTTCCCACATTCCATGCAGCCATAAAACTTCACTCTGGTGTGTAGTCTGATTACAATGAAGGTTAATGCTACAGATAAGATTTCCTGCATTTACTGCCCTCATAGGCGTTTCTTTGGTGTGAACTCTCTGATGGTAATGGAGGTGATTGCCACAAGGACTTCCCACATTCAGTGCACTCATAAGGTCTTTTGTAAGTGTGAATTCTGTTTACAGTAGGCAGAGCTACTGGTATATGATTACCCACATTCACTGAACTCATACAAACTTTCTCCACTGTAAACTGTGATGTTTACAAAGTTCATAGCAACTGGTAAAATATTTTTCATATTCACCACACTTACAAGGCCATTCTTTAATGTGAACTTTGTGACATTAATGGAGGGCAGAATTATTGGTAAAAGATTTTCCACATTCACTGCATGCAAAGGCCTTAATCCAGTGTGAACTTTCTGGTGACAACAGAAGGTAACCCCTATGGGTATAAGAGTTCCTCATTTACCACTCATAATGCTTTTCTCCAGTGTGAAATCAGATGAGACTTAAAGTAATCTTTTTTCTTAAAACATTTTCCACATTCACCACACTCATAAGGCCTTTCTCCGGTGTGAACTCTCTGATGACGAATGAGGCCAGATTTGCAGGGAAAAGATTTCCCACATTCACCACACTTATAAGGCCTTTCTCCAGTGTGAACTCTGTGATGATAACGGAGGGATGAGCTAATGGCAAAACATTTTCCACATTCACTGCACTCATAAGGTCTTTCTCCAGTGTGAATTTTCTGATGATGACGAAGGGAAAAGCTCCTGGTAAAAGATTTTTCACATATACTGCACTCATAAGGTCTTTCTCCAGTGTGGACACTTTGATGATTACGGAGAGCAGAGCTACTGGTAAAAGATTTCCCACATTGACCACACTTATAAGGCCTTTCTCCAGTGTGAACTCTGTAATGATAACGGAGAGACGAGCTAATGGTAAAAGACTTTCCACATTCACTGCACTCATAAGGCCTTTCTCCAGTATGACCTCTGTGATGTTTACAAAGTTCAGAGCTACTGGTAAAAGATTTTCCACCTTCACTGGACTCATCAGGCCCTTCTCCAGTGTGAACTCTCTGATGATACTGGAGTGAAAAGCTATAGGTAAAAGATTTTCCACATTCACTACACTGATAAGGCCTTTCTCCATTGTGAACATTCTGATGATGACGGAGGGTAGAGCTCCTGGTAAATGATTTTTTACATTTACTGCATTTATAAGGCTTTTCTCCATTGTGAACACTCTGATGATTACGGAGTCCAGAGCTACCAGTAAAAGACTTCCCACATTCATTGCACTCATAAGGCCTTTCCCCAGCATGAATTCTCTGATGATATCGCAGGCCAGAGCTTCCGGCAAAAGATTTCCCACATTCACTGCAATCATAAGGCCTTTCTCCAGTATGAACACTCTGATGATTACGAAGGCCAGAGCTACCAGTAAAAGATTTCCCACATTCACCACACTCATAAGGCCTTTCTCCAGTGTGAACTCTCTGATGATACCGTAGGGCAGAGCTAAAGTTAAAAGATTTTCCACATTCACTGCACTCATAAGGCCTTTCTCCAGTGTGAATTCTCTGATGAACACGGAGGGAAGAGCTAGTGGTAAAGGATTTCCCACATTCACAACATAAAACACACTGTCTTTCTGTAAGGAATCTCTGGTCCGCAACAATTGCGTTGTCACAGGCAATAGCTTTCTTGTATTCTTTTCTGGTGTCATATTTTGTAGTTTGAAAAGTCATTACAGACTTAGAGATGTCATCTGCCCTGGGCATGGTGTGAGCAGCCAGTTGCTCAAGATGTCCTGAGCTGATGAGGAAACACTTTTCAACCTGACTAGAGGCATAAGGATTCCAAGACACATGGAAATTGCAGTTCTTTGCAAGTGAGATCCTCTCCACACTGCTTATGAAACCATTCTTTGTTATCTGTTCCTCCTGCTGCTGGTAACTCTGTGCACTGAAATAATATGGTTTTGCACATGCCCCACACCTCAGCAGTGTTGGGTTCTGCTGTGTTCCCTGCTGGTCAGCCAAGAGGAAAATGTCTTTCAAGATGAACCCACAACTCTCACAGGGGTGGCTCTTCTGGGAAGACAGTGCTGACTTAATATTCCTGGCCTTTGAGTCTCCTGTAGATATATTCTCTTGAATGGCTGCCTCTACCTCCTCTGTTCCACAACAGCAACCTGAACGAAAAGGAACATTACTGAAGTTCATACTGACCTCAGGGAGCAGGTTTTCTCATCACAAATATGCATCTGTAACCCCTGGCATGATTCTATGTGATGATTTCCAAGACAAGTGAGATAGACACTGAAAAAAGTCCCTCGATTCAGTAAATAATGGGAACTCATTAAATGAAGGACACTAGCATCGGAAGGGACACAAGGAAGACAGGCTTGGGTTTACAAGATGTTCCTCTGTTAGTGGTTGCCTACAAAGCCCTTCCTTCTTGTGCTGTACGGCTGTGTAGAGGAATATGAATGCATACAAATCCATGAAAATCAACCACAGCAGACTAGACGTTCTATGAGGTTTGTAGAGAAATATGTGCACACTGCAACAGGCATTGTGCACAGTGCAACAGGCATTGATCAGAGGTGGAAAGCACATCAAAAAGATCCCTCTGGGAAATGGTTGTGGTGTAGAGGTTAGAGAGGCAGAGAGTTTCCATGGCTGGAAGCCAGGGTAGAAATCAAAACTATTAAAGTAACAAAGGGCATTGTGTCAATACTGGGAAAGGACAAGTGGATTGAAGTGTAGCCACTGGTAATGGTGACAAAATACAGTTAAAGAGAACAGCTTCCTCACTATGTTTTAACAAAGCCCTGGAATCAAATTCTCCCCAACTGCCATTCACCAACACCAGACCACCTCTGAGCCCATTGTGTCATAGCTGGATTCCTGTCCCTCTTGTGTTACACCAAGGATTCTTCCACTTGACTCTCCATTAATTAATTATGTGGAATACTGATGATGCAACTCTAAAGAGAAAGCAGAAGAGATAATAACCAATACTGTCACAGAACTCTGAACAAAAAAGAAACAAAAGAAAAAGATCTTTGTGTGTGATGATACCAAGAGGGCAGAATAAAAAATACAAATATTTAACCCCCTTCAAGAATAATTAGACAATCATCTATATAAAACCACATCCCTTCAGGAAAGGGGAAGAGGCTAAAGAGACCAGTTATATCAGAGAGCTACAAAGAGCTAGGCAAAAGAACAGCAGGAAAGTGCCGGCTTGTATGGCTCAGTGGATGGAGTGCCAGCCTATAAACTGAAATATGGCAGGTTCGATTTGCAGTCAGGACACATGGCTGTTTTGCAGGCCATGTCCTCAGATGGAAGTGTACAAGAGGCATCTGATTGATGGACCTCTAGCACTGTCATTTTCACTCCCTTCCTTCTTCTTTCACTCTCTCTAAAAATAAATAAATAAATAAATAAAATCTTAAAACAGAAAAACAATAGCAAGAAAGATAGCTTAGCAAACAGGGTTAGATTCAAAACACTAGGGTAAGAACTTTTCAGAGACACTGTGCTTGTGCTACCATTGACTCTAGTGGCCTGTTTTGTGCCTCCAAAGACTCCAAAAAAGATCACGAAATATTTGGAACACCACAGCCCTGGCCACTGAGGATCCCTTCAATTTTCACAATGCTGACCTTAGTCATGGGGCAGCAAGAATGATGGGAAGTGAAGCTTCTCTTCAACCCAAAATACAACACACCACCCAGCAAGCACCCCTGTATACATATGCAGATAAAACTACTTCTCTAAACAGAATTGGTTCATGAAGTCCAAAAAAGTAACTGCTTCATCAAATATCAGACATCAACACTAAGAAAAAGGGAAATATGAAAAAAAAAATCACAAAGGAACATCACGATTTTAAAGTGAATTAAACAAAAAAAATGGAAGTATATAAATTGCCAGAAAAATTGAAATAATCATTCTCAAAAAATCAGCGAGATACAAGCAAATACACATGGAATTCAACACAGAACAAGCAAATATGGGAACAAAACACAGGGTCAGAGAGAGAGAAATCATAAAAAAGAATGCAACAGATATTTGGGAGTTGAATACAATGAATAAAATTAAAAATGCAAAAGAGTTTCAAGAGCAAACAAGATCACACAGTAAAATGAATATGTCACCCCAAAGGCAGGTTATTTAAAATCATCCATGTGGAAAAAAAAATGAGGACAGCCTGTGTGAATATTGGAACATCATAAACATAACCTACATTGCACTGTGGGTGTACCAGAGGAGGTGAAAAGAACTGAAAATGAGAAATAAACAGGAAGGCAAGAAGCATAAAAAATTTATTTTAAAAAATGAGCTAAAGATTGACTTCAAAATATGAAAAAGAAATGTAAATAGCCATGTTCAAAATCCTCCCAGGTCCCAGTACAGATTCAATGCAAAAAGAACTTCAGCAAGATACATTATGATAAAAGTGTCAAAAATCAAGAGCAAGAAAAAGTTTGAATGACCAAAGAAACTCCTCATGTAAGGACAACACTCCCATAAGGCTATCAATAGATTTCTCTGAAGATACCTGGCAGGCTTGGAGAATATCAAATGATATATTCAAAGCATGGTAGGAAAACATCTGCAAACCAGAAAAACTATTCCTCAGAAATAAGGTCTTTCAGCTGAAAAAAAGGCATATTATGTAGAAATAGGAAATGTAACAAAGTGTAAAACACTCTGGTAAGGCTGGATGTAAACAGGTTCCCAACACTGAAACAGTTAATTGCTGAAGTGTACTTTATTTAACTCTATTGTATTGGATAAAAATAAAACATTTTAAGAATAACAATGGTACCCTGCTGATGTAGCTTAGTGGACTGAGTACTAGTCTGTGAACCAAAGGGTCGCAGGTTTGATTCCCACTCATGGGGATATAAAGTATAGCACAAGGAATGAACGGATAAAGTCAGCACCATTTGCTATCGTGGCACCATGTGCTGAGCAGGCATATGACCTTGTTAAACATGAATGCCATTTTACTCTTCTGAGCTTAAGTCCCCAGGACTGGAAATTACTGGAAAGCAAGAACAGCCCCTGAGCAACTGCTTCCTACAGCCAAAGGCAGAAGGTAACATTGCAACAAACTGCAGCTTCAACAGCCCACGGGCCACAAAACAGTAACCTTCCCATCCTGTTCTGATCCAGTTATAATTCAATTAAAGTGCAAAGCCTCCACCCCTCAATACTGGTTCTTCTCTTCACACCATGCCCCTCTCCTTTATTTTTTGCACAGGGAATAAAAACATTACTACCTATACCTTCTCTTTGTGAATTCTTTCAGAGCCAGCAGCACAGACCATCCAAACAGGGAATATAGTCAATAACAGTCTACTAATTATGTATGGTGTCAGATGGGTATGAGATTTATCAAGAAGATCACACTTAGTAAGTAATACAATGTAATCATGAAACTAATACAATAATGTATGTCAATTGTATTTAAAAATAAAATATTTTAAAGAAAGGCAAAACTCATCTTCCAAGAAAAAAAAAACCTCCACAAGACACAATGTATGCTGCTTCCAAGAGACTCGTGAAATCTTTACAGACACAAATATACTGAAAATAAAGGGATGTAAAAAATATTCCATGCAAATAACACCAAAGAGATCAGGAGGATAACAATTTTAATTACTATCCACCCAACCACAGAGCACCTAAGTACATTAACAAAGCAACATGAGATCTTAAGGCAGAAAATGCAATGCAACAGTACTAGACAACTTAAATATTCCCCTTCCAACAATGGGTGGATCATCCCATTTGAAACAATTTAGGAATTATTGAAGTTTGAGAACACTATTGAGAAAACAGAACTAATAAATAAATGCAGAGTATTTTATCCAGCCCTGGCCGTGTGTCTCAGTTACTTAGAGCATTGTCTTCTTTCAGAAATAGTTTGAGGATTTGATCCCCGTATATACATAGTTCGATGCCTCTCTCACATTGATGTTTCTCCTTATCCCTCTCTTCTTTCTCTAACAATCAATGAAAATGTTTTTTAAAAAAGATTTATTTATTTTTAGAGAGGGGAAAGGAGGAAGAAACAGAGGGAGAGAGAAACATCAATGTGTGGTGCCTCTGTCATGCTGCCTGCCCACTGAGGACCTAGACTGCAACTCAGGCATGTGCCCTGACTGGGAATTAGACTGACAACCCTTTGGTTTACAGGCTGGCACTCAATCCACTGAGCCACACCAGCCAAGGCTCAATGAAAATATTTTCCAGTGAGCCTAAAAAAAAATATATATATATAGTTGTAGAGTATACGGGCAAAATGCAAGCCCTAGTCACAGTCACCAGAAGAGTGTGAGGGTTTTTTTTTTTTTTTTTTTTTTATGAAAATGTGAGTTAGTTTATTAAAGTTGGGGCAATGAAACAAAAAAAAAGGACCCCTGGAGACATGATCATGGGTGGGCCTGTTAGGTAGAAGACACATTAAACTCAGGCAGGGAGGAGGGAGACGTGTCTCACCCACTACCTCAGTAGCCCTGAGCCTGGTCCAATAATATTGCCAGGTGTTCTGAACATCATAAAACCACCATGCTAACACAGGAGGGGGAAAAGCCCTTGAAATTCTATGTATAGTTTCCACTGTCTGGGAAAGAAAGGCTTTAAAACAGTATATTAATCCCAAGGCCTAGAAGAAAAGCAGGAGTGGGTCCACAGTACCCAAAGAAGGTTCATAAAAAACCTAGCTAATTGCCTGTCTCTGGTCATAACTGTTTTATGAGGGGATCCCTAGTGCTTACAGACAGATCCCATAAATAACTTTGGGTAACTGCCTCAACTTTAAAGATCTGCTTCCTGATATGTATCTGTATACAACAGGATAACCAAATGTGGTCTGGAGCAAGATGAGAATTCGGGCTAATAACCCGCCTGCACATAACTACTTTTGGGTAGCAACCTCTGCCCCAGGGGAAGGTGGAACCACCTTTGGCTGTTAATCAACATGTAACTCCCACATCCCCATCCCACCAACTATATAAATCCTCAGGACCAAGGACCTGATGCTTTTTGCTGCCCTTACCTTGCAATGTCCATAACTTATGCCTTTTGCCCCGACCTCGGCAAGGCTTGTTGTCTTCCATGAGAATGTATCACTAATGAACTCTGCTTAACTGCTAGTAGACTGCTAATTTGTAATTCTTTACTGTATTGGAAAGACAAATGGAGTCTATCCTGTAAAAATCCCAAGACTACCTGCTGCTGTCCATTGTCCCCTGGGTACAAGTCTGGTTGGGACCTATAAAGCTTGGAATAGAAGAAGCAAACGGCAAACCTGAGGAAACAGGGATGCAGACATGCCAAAGAATGGCACACAGGGAGAGTCAGTGTCTTACCTAGCGAAGATATAAGAGCATAGTTCTCCAGCATCACATTGATGTACAGGCATCTCTGAGCCTCATCAAGGAGGCGCCATTCTGTTCTGGAGAAATACACAGCAACATCCTCAAAGGTCACAACAACCTGTCAGAATTAACACAAATAAATCTGGAAAAGTCTGAGACCCCAGAATCCTACTTCCCCATGACCATCTGCGGGGCCAAAATCAGAAAAGACATCAACCCTTGGTGTCAGGGATGCCTACAGTCTCATCATGATCTCATTAATCACTCTCATCACCCTCAGCAAAGGAAGGCAGAATGAGAGGAAGTGGAGCAGATAAATGCCATCTAAACTGAGGGCTGTGCCTGCAGGGCCCCATTCTTCTTTTCCACCAATTCACCTTATGCTGCTAGGACCAAAATTGCTGGGGTGGTTTTGAACACTTTCCTTTCTTTTCTGTAGCTGCAAAATCTGAAACTTTACTTGTACTTCTTTTTTTTTAGAGGGGAGAGAGGAGTGAGGAGAGGTGGAAGAGGGCATAAAGGGGATAAATAATAATGAAAAAAAAAGCAAGAAAAAAAAATGGACCAACAACCCAACCTTTTCTTCAACCTCTGAGGCCCAAAGCTGCTTCATCATCTGTCCTGGGACCCTAGAACTTTCCTGGTTCTGGGCTCCCTGCCACCTTTTTAAATTCCCATACTATTTCCCACTACGCAGTCAGATGTAGCCCAGTCAGATGTAGCCCGTTAAACCCAGGAGAGCCTAACTCCTTTTCTTATGCAAATGCCCCATTCTCTCCATGAACAAAAAGATCATTTGGCCACTTTACAACTGTGATTCTTGACCCCCCTGTTCCTGGTTTTTAACACAAAGAAAGGAGACCTCAGATACCTATTCCTAGCTCTGTGGCACCTCCAAGTATTTCCATATGGATGTGATTCTCCCTGGATAGCTTTCCATAACTGCTTCCATTGGCTGATTGTGGACCCCCCAAAAAGGGGGTAACCACATGCTAAAACTGACCAACTTATGGAATCCACCACGATGGCCTTACAAACTGAGAGGTGGAAAATACCCCTAGATGGTCTGAAATTAAAACTTTTTAACTAAAAATGGGTAATGGCAAGTTTTCTCGAAGGCCTGTATCTTCCCTGAGAAACGTCAATTTTTACCTTAACTGAGCCCATCTTTCTCTTTTTGCACCTATGTTAACATACCTTTGGAACATCAGCGTAATTTCCTTTTTTCTTACCCATAAGGGCACAACCTCTGCATGACAAGTGACTTAAAAAAAAAAAAAACCCTCACTGTTCTTACTATTGTTAATCAATTAATACTAACTATACTATATCAAAAAATGTAAAAGAACACTTACTTTTTATCTAATACCAAAGAGTTTCCTTCTTTGTTTTCTCCTGCCTCTCTAACCTATCACACATTTGACTTCAAGTTCCCTACTTGTGTCTTCCCGTTTGATTCTGCCGTAAATAAGTACTAAAACTGCCATATTCCAGCCCTGACTGGTATAGCTCAGTGGGTTGAGGGCAGGCCTGTGAATCAAAGGGTCACCAGCTGGATTCCCAGTCAGGGCACATGCCTGGGTTGCAGGCAGGGCCCCCAGTAGGGGGTGCAAGAAAGGCAACCACACAGAGATGTTTCTCTCCCTGTTTCTCCTTTCCTTCCCCTCTCTCTAAAAATAAATAAAATCCTTTAAAAAATAAAATAAAACTGCCATATTCTGAAGCATTTTCTCACTCTTTTGAGATTTGGTTCCCTGGCAATCATCGTCAGTTTGGCTAAAATAAACACTAAAAAATTAAACTCTAGCCCTGGCTGGCGTAGCTCAGTGGACTGAGCGAGGGCTGAGAACCAAAGCATCGCAGGTTCGATTCCCAGTCAGGGCACATGCCTGGGTTGCGGGCCTGGTCCCCAGTGGGGACCACATGACAGGCAACCACACATTGATGTTTCTCTCTCTCTTTCTCCCTCCCTTCCCCTCTCTAAAAATAAATAAATAAAATCTTAAAAAAATTAAACTCTAAAAATTGGAATGTTTCTTACATTGACACCAGAAATGGGAGCACCCTGATATATCAGTGACCTGCACTCAGGATTGGGATATCCCCAGGGTCCCCAAAACTGAAAGCTGGGAAATTACCAAGAAAAGAGTCTTTAGACACTGTAAGGTAATGAATGTCATCACCAGGTAGGGACAGGGACACCCTTTCCTTCCTTGTCTAGTCCGATAATGATTTTTCAACTTCAGAACCCGTGGGGAAGACACAATCAATCACCTTCACCTACTGGTAAGCCGGTCTCAGCTGTATCCCCGCCCAGCCATGGAGTCTAGTGACCTGCGGCCAAGTGCCTCCTCAGTGCAGCCTTCAACAAGGGGGGGTCCCCTACCAGTGCCTCTCTGTCCTCATCACCAGACTCCAGTCAGTTTTCTATCTCAGCAGAATCCTAAAAGCTTTGAAAACAATTACACAGTCTGTGTCTCTCTCGGTTCACGACATCCCCAGGACTCTGAGAATGAAGGTGCAAACCCTCTGCCTCACAGTTAGGACCTGACTCCGCCTCACAATTTGTAAACGAGATATGCGGCCGACGTCAGTTTGCAAGCTCTTCAGGGTCAGCAGCAACTGCGCGTCGTTAGTCTGTGGCCCCTCAGCCCAACACCCTCTTCCACCCCGTGACTCCGCGTCACCCACGAGCGTCCACAACGCAGGGGCGTGGGCTGCAGGGCACGACCGGCGCCCCGCATTCGAGATGTAGGGCTCGGTGGGATGAGGGCCCGGTGACTGAGCACTCACCTCAGCCGGGCGCCTCAGTGCGGCCGCCGCCATGGCAATCTGTGTGCTGAACTGTGAAGGAGCCGAGGTCCAGGAGGGGGCGCCGAGCACCGCGGTCCCCATCCCGGACTAGGCCCAGGTCACACCAACGGAGTCACGGAGCCTCACAATTGCGTTTGTGACGCGGCGACCAGGTTTCTTCTCACGAGCACCTCCACGGCGGCCCAGCGCTCATCTCCCTCTGACCGGACAGGTGAGCCTGAAAGCAGGCAAAATGCCCGCCAGCAGGGCGACGGAAGTCCCGCCCACAAGCGTTTGGCCCCAGCGGAAGAGCCTTTTCTGAGCCTTCATTGGTTCAGCCCTGAACAGCCTTCTGGGTACTGCGGTTCCAAGAAAACAAGGTGAAAAGGAGTTTGCCACGTGATTTAAAGCGAGTAGACCCAGATCTCTGGGAAACCTATAGGGAGATAACGCGTCCTGAATAAGATAAACAATGTCATCTATTTCTGGTAAGGGGTCTCACGTGCACGATGATGAACATGCCATTACCTCTGCAACTCCACACAGCCAGTCACAGAAAAAGGAGGTACCCGTATTTTTTGGACCATAAGACGCACCTAGGTTTTACAGGAAGGTAGGAAAAAAATTTTTGAAGCAAAAAATGTGGTAAAATATTTAATAAATAACATAATATTTCACCAATGTAAATATAAACAGAACTCAACAGCAGCATTAACAACCATTATTCCTCCCAAATTTGGGGGGGGGGAGTGCATCTCATAGCCTAAAAAATACAGTCCTCCTGCATTATAGGGCCTGGAAAATTTTATAGAAATGACCTATGTACAACATCACATGTATGTCAGAGACAACACAGGAATGTAAGTCAAATGTTTGATATAAAAAAGAAATAAGGTACAAAATATAAACTTAAATGGAATTCAATTGTTTAGTTAGAAACACCCATCAAGAAAAATAAAGTTTTGAAAAACTGGGAGAATTGCATTCTGACAAGGTTATTCGCATTATTCTAACTTCAAAGTGATATTGCAATTATCGTAAGGGAAGAGATTGTCCCCTGTGCATACATATTTAAGAGCAGAGGCAACATGTTTCTCACATTCCCAATGGAATAAGATGAATCTATTTAGAAATTATACTTAGAGTAAATAAAGTACATATTCATACTCAACATATGTATACCCCAGAAAATTAAAAAGCACATAAAATGTTAGGATTAACAAAAAATATGGGCATACATATGTGTAATATCAAACATCAATAATACTGTAACAAGTCTGTCTTATGTAAAAATTTAGAGCAAACATAACACTAAGATATAAATCAAACCTTGAAAAACATTAAAACTAAGTAACATGAGAGTTGAAAAAATCTAAAAACTCACCAGATACTACTTAAAAATCACTTTTCAAAAAATAAAAAACACAGTATTTTCAGCACCCTGCAATGGGCACAGTGGTCATAGAAATGATCTGATGTTCCAACCAAGTTGCAAACATGGAAAACTTGTACTACATTTTTATTATCCATAGAACAGCATTCTGATCTAATCACATTCTTCTTCCCTCTTTCAATGAGAGCTCTTAAAATACTCAGGTTGCACATACTTCTCTTTTTGGTGTGTTGTTTTTTTCATGTTTCAACAGCACTTATCACCTTATAGTTTACAATAATATAAAATATAGTCTTCTTGACTACTTGGCTAGCTTTCAGTTAAGGCTTTGAAGAAGCCAGGTTGCAAACATATTTATTTATTCATTGATACGAAACACAGAACTATCAGAGCTGCTGAATCAGATGAATATAAAAATTACTAAATGATTGTTGAAGAAATGAAACATGATGCTATGTCTCTTCTTCAACTCTTCTTTATTTTTCTGCTAATGGCTTGCTATCTTTGTCACCTATTTTTTCCAAGTTCTCATGAGTTAAAAAGACTCACACTTTGTAGAAACAACAATTTCATGGTAGCCAAGTTCCCAGGAGAGAAACTGCTCAGATTAAATCTTTCATTCTCAGAGTCAGTGTCCTTTATTTACCACCCATTGTGTCTTACCTGCTCTCGGGCTTAATAGAGCTTTTTATTTTCTAACTATAGAAGTAATTCTCATTGTATAACTCCATTAATCAACAGGAATACCCCTCTGTACTTTGATCTAATTCTTCAATGCAATTCATCACATCAAAACAAACTAAGCAAACAATAAGAACAGGAACAGAATCATAGGTATGGAGATCATTTGGAGGGTATCTGATGGGAGGAGGAAGGGGAGGGATGGAGGAAAATGTGCAGGGATTAAAAAGCATAATTTGTAGCTACAAAATAGATAGTGGGATGTTAAGAATATTATAAAAAATGAAAAAGCTGAAAAACTTATATGCATGATCCATGGACATGAACTAAGAGGGGGGATTGCTGGAGGGAATGGTGTACTGTGTGGAGGGGGCAATGGGGGATAATTGGGACAACCATAACAACAGATCAATAAAATAAAAATAAAAATTGAATTTCTGTAGCAATTAGTGAGACACCAAGACATACCTGAAAGGCATGTTAATAAAAGGTTGTAAATTACAAGTAGCAATATAAACAAGCACAATATAAAGAAACTTTCAAACAATGTAAGGAAACTTAAGCTGAGGGCTGGGGATGATCTTAGAGTTCAATAGGAGACTGAAATGTGCCTGCAAATGACCTGATACCTGACCTCTGCTTAGGGGAACATAGCTGTGCCCATGGTTATTATCCTCAACATGACCTACACAAGTTTTCTTGTATACATTGCATCCTAAAAAAGTGTACCTGTATCTCTCAATAACTAAGAAAATCAGTTTGCCTTAGGACTTGTGATAGGTTACTATGAAAATGCAATGACATCAAAATAATGCTCAAGTCCTAAGTAACTTACAAGGGCTGCTAAGGGCTGTTTCATGTGGAAAATGGAAAATCAGTAACATTTAGAAGGGCTTTAGAGCTTCAGCACTAATCCAAGACATTCTACTGAAAGCACTGAGGAAACAACAAGAGGAAGGGGTCAATTATCAGATAGTGTCTATGAATGCCACCTGTGTGTTTAAATGGATTGTGTTATTTAGGAATATTGTAAGATCAGATTGCAAATATCACCAAGGATGCTGCAGACTCACCCTGTTCTCTGAAAGAGCCATCAGCTGTAACAGTACTAATTGGGCAGTGCAGACATACACATAATCAATTTGGCCACTGGCCTCTGTCTGGAGCAATCAGGAATAAGAATCTTCATTGTGGCTAGAGTGTACTGGGCAATGGAATGAGAGTTTATGTTCAGAAGGACTAGTTCCTACCCAAGGCAGACACAGGGAGGTTGGAAAGGATGATGTGGTTGTTGAAGATGGTCAGAGCCACAGGAGATAGATGGTTGAGTACCAGAGTCTCCTGCAGCCAGTTCTGACAGAGTACAAGATCAAGTGGGCACTGAGTTTTCTGTATGAAGAAGAGATGAACACTTTACCAAGGAGATAACAATAAAATAGGTCTTCATCATCACTTCTGAATGTATCCCAGGTATAATGTCCAGCTGTCCTCAATACTGCAGAGTGCATGTCAATGACATGTATCAAAAACACTTGCAGGGTCCAGCTGAGGCACCATATTCACCACTCTGGATAAATATTCTAGCCTGTCATACACAAGATAGCAGAAACACCTTGCCCAGTATTACTGAGGTCTCTCTCATTAGTGCTGAGCTCTGCACTAAGCTCAGAAATGAGGTAGACAAAATGCAGCTAAGCCTCAAAGTACTTTTCTCTGGAGAGACAATGGAAATGACAGAAGGCCTATCATATATGCTATGATAGAGACTGTTCCCAGATCTGGAGCCAAACTCAGTTGAATTTAGGCTCTTCAATCTGGCACCTATCTGCTCTGTGATCTTGGAAAAACCCCTTCCTATTCCTGACCTTATTTTCCCCAGAAACAGTAAATTACTAATACCCAGGGTGCTGGTAGAATAAAAAAAAATGATCAAAAGCAAACTCTGGAGCCCTGGCTGGTGTAGCCCAGTGGATTGAGTGTGGGCCTATGAACCAAAGGGTTGCCAGTTCAATTCCCAGTCAGGGCACATGCCTGGGTTGTGAGCCAGGTCCCAGTTGGGGACACATGATGGGCAACCACTCATTGATGTTTCTCTCCATCTCTTTCTCCTTCCCTTCCCCTCTCTCTAAATAAATAAAAAATAAAATCTTTTTTAAAAAAAAGCAAACCCTAGAATATTAATACCTGCAAGTGAGTTCCGTTACTTCTATTGATCCTCACAACAGCCACAGTTAGTGTCTTCTGGTAACTTACTATCAGTGAAGAGAGTTTTGGGGTTTTATTGTCACCCTGAGATGCCCCAGTAGGGGATTCATATAGAAACTGAGCCCTTGAAGCCACCTCCTCAATGGGGAGGAGTCTGTGTGGACTGCGGCAGATATGAGGGATCTGAGAAGCTCCATTTATTTTCACAAGTACTTGGGTCAGAGGGTCCCAGGAGTCACTGGCTTGTGGATAGCAGCCACCAGTGATAACTGGTGGTATAGCCACTACTTTTTAAATAAGCACCAAGGCTGGGACTGTTAGTGAGGCAGGTGACACTGGCTGTGACAGAATTCACAAAGAGAAGAAAATGCAGAAAGCAAAGTTTTATTCCCTTTACAAGAGAGAACAGGGACCTAAGTGCATGAGAGGTAGCACTGGAGGTGAAAGGTTGGGGCTGAGTTTTTATTGGCTGATAAACAGCGGGGTCTTTGCAGCCGGGTAGTTGTGGCAATCAGTTATTAAACAGGTTTCAGGCTGATTGTGCACACTTGTTCTGCTATCTTTGGGTTTAGGGTCCAGGCGTGAGGATCTGGTGTGTGTTCTTTGTTCTTTGTATGTTTCTAAAACACCTGAACAGAGAGTAAGTTTGGTAATCTCTCTAGTCCTGACAATAGAGGCTCAGAAAAACAACTGTGCCTGAGTCAAGGAATAGAGAGATAGCTCTGGTAAAGAGAGACTTAAAGAGAGATTTTGGCCCTGGTTGGTGTAGCTTGGTGGATTGAGTGCAGGCTGTGAACCACAAGGTTGCTGGTTGGATTCCGAGTCAGGGCACAAGCCTGGGTTGCAGGCCAGATCCCCAGTGGGGCCATGTGAGAAGCAACCACACATTGATGTTTCTCTCCCTCTCTTCCTCTCTAAAAATACATAAATAAATAAAATATTTAAAAGAAAGAGAGGGATTCTGTCCTTTCAGGGGTGAAGGCTGCTCTTTTTAAAAAATATTTTAAGTTATCACTTATTTTTAGAGGCAGGGTAAAGGGAGAGAGGGACCTAATACAATCCCCAGGCAAGTGGCTTTACCAGGAACTGAAACTGCAACCTTTTCGTCTGCAGGGCAACACTCACTCACTGTGCCCCTCAACCCAGGTCAATGTTGCTTTTTATCTGTATTTTATCCAGGAAAATCCTGAGTCCCATAGACAGCATTACTTTACTGCAGTCATAACAACAGTCAGTAACAAGATTTAATCCCAGGTCGGAAGGCCAAGATACGGTGAGTCCAATCACTGTTCTCTTGTGTGAGTCTGATCACAGTTCTCTTGTGTTCAGGAGGGCGTGGAAGTTTCTACAGGTAGACGTCCATCCTATTACCAACTGGTGCACCTTCAACTCCTGTTGCAACCCAGCAAAACCCAGATGATAGACCACAAATGGCTGAAAACTAAGAAGCAAAGCTTTTTATTTTGTTACTAAATGTTTGAATTTACAAAATCAATAGTGTTAATGATTCGGATTATTTGTTGAAGTATATAAAATGTGCCACCTACATTGTGTACAGCCAAAAAAAGAAAAAATCCAAATAGCCCTGGCTGTTGTGGCTCAGTGGATTAAGCTCTAGCCTGTGAACCAAAGGTTCACCAGTTCAATTCCCTCACAGGGCACATGCCTGGGTTGCAGGCCAGGTCCCCAGTAGCCAGGCATGTGAGAGGCAACCACACATTGATGTTTCTCTCCCTCTCTTTCTCCTTCCCTTTCCCTCTCTAAAAAGAAATAAAATCTTTTCAAAAAAATCCAAATAATTTGGATATGTTTTCCACTATTAAACAATTATTCTCCTGCCTGGTGTAGCTCAGTGGATTGAGTGCGGGATGCAAACCAAAGGGTCGCTGGTTCAATTCCCAGTCAGGACACATGCCTGGGTTGTGGACCGGGTCCCTAGTGGGAGCCACTTGAGAGGCAGCCACACATTGATGTCTTTCTCCCTCTCTTTCTCACTCCCTTCCCCTATAAATAAATAAATATCTTAAAAAATACAGCTAATTCATAAATCAAAAATTATTTGTTATTCAGGAGTGAAAATGGGCGACACTACAACACAGATCTTTGTTGTTTCACTGTCCTATTTGTTGAAGGGGGGTAGCCCAAATTAATAGGCAAATTATGTGAGCACACATTTTATTAAAAATCATATCTCTAGTACATACACTCCTGCAAAAATGTTCATCAAAAATCCTCAGGGAAATGCAACTAAAACAGCGAGTACATGACCTACATATGAAAAGAGCTAAAATGATAAGAATTAATCAATCAAGATTTTGTTAGATTGGGGAAATGTACACTATAAATATGAATTGAAAAAGGCACTGTTAATTTAGGTTGTACTTTGTTAGGTTCTTCAAAATTTAAACATTAAACTTCTGAGACATGTCCACACTGTGAACATATAAAATTAAACTCAGACATTTTTCTCAGTAAGTTTTCTTCACTCATTACACTGAAAAAATAGTACATTTCCTGAAATGTAACCATTTAGACAGAACTCTCCAGTATTGAAAGGGTAAAGACTTACAGCTAAAGATTTCCTGTGTTCACTTCATGTTCAAAGACTTTAACCAGTGTGAACTATGATTAAAGCAGCTATGGCTACGAGGTAAAAGATTTCCCACATGTGATGTCCCTGTAAGGCCTGTCTATGTATAAACTCTGATGATAGAAAGGAGAAAGAATCAAAAAAATTTTTCCCACATTCCCTGTACTCATGAGGCCTTCCACCGGAATGAAAATAGGAATATAATGGAGGCTAGTGATACAAAAAAAACCTTCTCATATTTGATGTATGTAAAACGTTTCTCCTGTGTGACTTCTCAGAAGTTAACACAGGCAATGGATAGAAAATAAGATTTCCCAAATTTTCTTTAGTTATAAGAACTAAGACATTGTCAATTCTCTAATAACAATGAAGGGAATGGCTACACTTAAAATACTTCATATTCATAATTACTGAAACTGCATTTCCCCAGTGAAATTCTAACATACTAGTGGAAATCACTGATACAAGAAAAATATTACACACATTCACTGCAGGCATAAGGCCATTCCATTATGAATTCTCTGACAACTGTGAGGACTGCACAGAAAAAGATATTCCCAATTTCACTGCACTCATAAAGCCTTTCTCCTATGTGAAGTCTCTAAGGATAACAAAGGTTACTGATAAAATAAAATTTCCCACATTCCCTGCAGCCATAAACTTTGCTCCTGTGTGTAGTCTTTGATAACAATGAAGGTTAATGCTACAGAGAAAAGATTTCCTACATTTACTGCCCTCACAGGCATTCCTTTAGCGTGAACTCTTTGATGGTAATGGACCTGACTGGTACACATAAAGGATTTCCCAATTTAGTGCATTTATAAGGTCCTCATCCAGTGTGAACACTGATAAAAAGGGAGGGCACAGCTACAGGCATAAGGTTTCCCATACCCACTGCACACATAAGGCCTTTTTCAAGTGCGAACTCAGTGAAGTTTAGAGAGGGCAGAGCGACTGGTCTACGATTTCCCACATTTACCACACCACTAAGGCTTTTCTCCAATATGAACTCTGTGATGTTTACTAAGTTCAGAGCTACCAGTAAAAGATTTTTCGCATTTACTGCACTTATAAGGCCTTTCTCCAGTGTGAATTCTGTGATGATAATGGAGGGATGAGCTACGTGTAAAAAACTTTCCACATTCACTGCACTCATAAGGCCTTTCTCCAGTGTGAACTTTCTGATGAGAGTTAAAGATATCTTTTCTCTTAAAAGATTTCCCACATTTACTACACATATAAGGCCTCTCTGCAATGTGAACTTTCTCATGTGCATGCAGGGGAGGGCGGTGGGTAAAAGACTTCCCACATTCACCACACTTGTAAGGTCTTTCTCCAGTGTGAACTCTGTAATGATAATGAAGGGCTGAGATAAAGGTAAAAGATTTTCCACATTCACTGCACTCATAAGGCCTTTCTCCACTGTGAACTCTCTGATGAACATGGAGGGAAGAGCTACAGTTAACAGTTTTTCCAATTTCACAATACAAAAAACATCTTCCAGGAAGGAATCCCTGGTCCTCAAGAAGTGTGTTATCACAGTCAATGGCTTTCTTGTATTCTCTTGTATTGTAATATTTTGTACTTTGTAAAGTCATTCCAGACTTAGAGATTTTGTTTCTCCTGTGCATGATGGGAACATCCAGTTGCTCTAGATGTCCAGGGCTGATGAAGCATTTTCCAACCTGACTAGAGGTACAAGGATTCCATGACATATGGGAATTGCAGCTCTTTTCAAGTGAAACCCTGTTCACATTGTTTATGAAACAATTCTCTGTTGTGCCCTGCTCCTGCTGCTGGTAACGCTGTGCACTGAAATAAAATGGTTTTGCACATGCCCCACACCTCAGCAGTGTCGGCCTCTGTTGTGTTCCCTGCTGGTCAAACAAAAGGAAAATGTCTCTCAAGACACACCCACAACTCTCACAGGGGTGGCTCTTCTGGGAAGACAGTGTTGACTTAAGATTCTTAGCCTTCCAGACTCTTACAGAAACTTTCTGTTCAATAGGTGCCTCCACATCCTCTGTTCCACAGCAGCAACCTGAACAAAAACAAATGCTAGTGAAGTACATACTGACCTACAGGGAGGGGGTTCTCTCATCAAAAATGTTCATCTGTAACATCTGGTACAATTCTATGTGACGATTATCAAGACAAGTTCAACAGACTCTAAATAAGCCCCTGAGGTCAGTGATAATGGACACCTCATTAATTGAAGGAAAATAGGACACAATGGGACACAAGGAAGAGGGGTTTACAAAATATTTCTGTTAATGGCTGCCTGCAAAACCCTTCCTGCTTATGATGTATGGGTATGTAGGAATTTGAATGTGAATTACTATGCAACCAACCACAGAGCACCTAAGTACATTATGCCAACAGAATGAGATCTAAAGGCAGAAAACACAATGCAACAAGTACTAGACAACTTAAATACCCCCCTTTCAACAATGGGCAGATCATCCCATTTGAAAGCAATAAGGAATTATTGAAGCTTGAAAACACTATTAAGAAAACAGAACTAATAAATACATGCACAGCATTTCATCCAGCCCTGCCCAAGTAGCTCAGTTAGTTATAGCATGGTCCCATGCATGAATAGGTTTTGGGTTTGAACCCCTATTAAAGGCATATATGGGGGCAACCTATCCATGCTTCTCTTTAACACTGATGTTTCTACTTCTCTCTCCCTTCTTCTAACAATCAATAAAAATATTTTCCATTAGGATAAAAAATATATATAGTTGTAGAATGATCTACAGAAATAAAAAAATGTATTTTCTCACTAACCAATGAGAAATCCATTAGCCTTCTGGCAACACTGCTGATTTCAAATTCTTCCCTAAGAGGGTACAGTACAGCAGGTATTGGGGATGTAGGGAGAGAAGGGGACAGTGTAAACAAACCAGCCCAGACAAGTCCAGGATCTACTCAGAAAACTGAGGAAGCAAGCAGTGCCCAAAATCCATGTGTGAGAACAGAGGGCTCCCTAGGGAACAGAGGGCATGGGGACTATGCAAACCTTAGTCAAGGTCACTGGGAGAGAGTGGGGGTTTCATTGTTTCTTGAAAATGTGAGTTAGTTTACTGAAGGTTGGGACAATGAAGCAAAAAGAAGGATCCCTAGAGAGAGGATTACAAGTGAGCCTGTCAGGCAGAATAGGTAGTAAATTCAGGGGGGAGAAGGAAGACAGGTCTCACCCACTACCTCAGCAGTCCTGAGACTGGTCCAATAATATTGCCAGGTGTTCCCAACATCACAAAAAACACATGCTAGCACAGGAGGGGGGAAGCCCTTGAAATTCTATGTATAGTTTCCCCTATCTGGGGAAGAAAGCCTTTGAAACTGTGCGTTCATCCCCAGTCTTAAAAGAAAGGGGGAAGAGGACCCAAAGAAGGTTCATAAAACAGCTTTGGTTAATTGCCTGTTTCTGGTCACTATCTGTGTTATGAGGGGATCCCTAGTGTTTACAGAAAGATCCCATAAAACTTTGGAAAACCACCTCAACTTTAATTACCTGCCTCCTGTCATGTATCTGTTTTATAAGATAACCAAATGTGGTCTGAATCAAGATAAGAATTCCGGCTGACAAACCCCGACTATATACCGACTTAGTCACGTTCCCCCAGGGAAAGCTGCCACCACCTTTGCCCATTAATCAATATGTAACATCTCACCCCAATCTTCCCACTACGTGGACAAAAACTTGATGCTTTTTGCCACCCTTGCCTTGAGCTAAACCTACAACTTACAACCCCAATTTCACAAGAACCATTCTCTTCCATGAGAAGGTATCAGTAATAAATTCTGTTTGCACGCTAGTAGACTTGCAAATCTGTAATTCTTTACTGTATTGGAAAGGAGAACTGAGTTTCCTGTAACACACCAAAAACCAGCTGCTGCTGTCCATTCCTCCCTGGGTATAAGTCTGGTCAGGACCATTAGAGCTTAGAATAGAAGCAAAAGGCAACCCATAAGAATGGGGAGTGAAGGCATACCAAAGAAGAGTGAAATGGGAGAGTGAGTGTCTTACCCAGTGATGATATAAGTGCATAGTTTTCCAGCATCACCTCAAGGTACAGGCATCTCTGAGCCTCATCAAGGAGGCACCATTCTGTCCCGGAGAAATACATGGCGACATCCTCAAAGACCACAACGACCTGTCAGAATTAACAAAAATAAATCCAGAAAAATGTGTCTGAGAATTCGCTATCTTACTCTTGCTCACACTCAACCCCCTACAGGGTGCTTGGTTGAGAAAAGACACCAGCCCTTGGTACCAGAGCTGCCTGTACTCTAATCACAATCTCATTAATCACTCACATCGCCCTTGGCATAGACAGGCAGGATCATAGGAAGTGGGGCAGATAAATGCCATCTAAACTCAGGGTCCACCCTGCAGAGCCTCATCCTACACACTGAGTCTCCCACATCATACCTTCAAGACACAGCCAAACATGGTCTTATGCTTCATGCTTAATTCCCAACACCAGGTACCAAGAACCATGAGCTCACACTATCTCTAGCTGTACACAACTGTGTGATCTCTATCCCTTCAGATCTTCACCCTGGGGTTCACACCTGATGCAGACACTGGCCCGCAGTGGCTGTGGTGTTATGGAGGAAAAAGGATGGCGTGAATTCTCTCTCAAGGGGAGAGCAAGCCTCTGAGCACCTCTGCCACCCTCTCAAGAGCAGAGCAGCCCCTACCCTTGCCTTGAGAGACTTTTATTGGATTCAATTTGCATAGGACTACAGGGTGTATATACATAAAGCTCATTAATAATTATCAGGCAGTAAGGATCAAACAATAGATAACATACAAAGAACTCTGCAGGCCTATTTTGAGTCAGGGTCAGATAGCTAAATGGCCATAAAACTTTGGGGAACAAACTCACTTCCTGCTTGGACCCTTATCATTTAATTTAGAGCATTCTAAACAAAGCAGGTTTCACAGGATTTTACATATTCTTTCTTAGGCCTGATTACCCTAGGGAACACACCCTTTCCAGCACAGGGTTGCACCCACCACCGGCATTGTTTCAGGCTTAAGGTATTGTTTCTGGCTTAAATCAGGGAGGAGAAGTAAGGCAGCTGAGAGATTAGAAGACTTAAATAAAGCCTAAAAGCACCAATTGAAAACACCTGTGCGGGTTGAGGTGCCAGGAGAATCTCCCAGCCTCACAGGAGAGTTCCTTGGGGAGACCCACAGAGTTCTGGAACATGCACAAGCCCACCTGCCTGGGAGCCAGCCCCAGAAGGGCACAATCTGCTTGTGGGAAGTGGCAGAGGGTACTGATGTCCTAGAGAGAGTGGAGCAAGCGCCATTGTTCCCTCTCTGCCCCCGCCCCCACATATACCTTCATAACCAGTGACTGGGTTGCCCCACCCTGGTGAACACCTGAGGCTCCGCCCCTCAATACATAACAGGTTCAACCAGACCAAAAAAAAAAAAAAAAGGCTCAAACAGAACAAATCAAAGCCCCACAGCCAATATTTTTAGGTGACCAAGAGATAGCCAACCTATCATATGCACAATTCAAAGCACTGGTGATCAGGATACTCACAGAATTGGTTGATTTTGGTCGCAAACTAGATGAAAAAATGAAGGCTACAATAAGTGAAATGAAGAAAAATACACAGGGAACCAATAGTGATGGACTGCAAGATGGGTCTCACATCAAAGGAGTGGACCAGAAGGAAGAAAAAAACATACAATCAGAAAAGAATGAAGAAACAAGAATTCAAAAAAATGAAGAGAGGCTTAGGAACCTCTGGGCCATCTTTAAATGTTCCAACATCCGAATTATAGGGGTACCAGAAGGAGAAGAGAAAGAGCAACAAGTGGAAAAGTTATTTGAACAAATAATAAAGGAGGACTTCCCCAATCTGGCAAAGGAAATAGACTTCCAGGAAGTCCAGGAAGCTCAGAGAGTCCCAAAGAAGTTAGACCCAAGGAG
>CM052550.1:47278036-47295201 GCA_028533065.1 Trachops cirrhosus
GGTCTTCAATTTGGCTCAAATAAACATTTTAAAATGTCTCTACAGTTTGAATATTTCTTACACTGACACCAGAAATGGGAGCACCTTGATATTTCCTGAGACTTGCACTCAGGATTCGGGTATCCCCAGGGTCTGCTCATTTGAAAGCTGGAAAATTAACAAGGAAAGAGTCTTTAGACACTATACAGTCCCCACCAGGTAGGGACTGGGACACCCTATACTTCCTTGACTAGTTTGATAATGATTTTCAACTTCAGAACCTGTGGGAAGAAGCAATCAACCACCCTCAGCTCCAGGTAAGCAGGTCTCTGCTGTATGTATCTCAGGCCAGCCCTGGAGTTTGGAGACCTCCGGCCAAGTGTCTCCTCAGTGGGGCCTCTTACCAGCTCTGTGACCTTGGACAACGGTCCTTCTTCCTGTGCCTCACTCTCCTCATCACCCCACTCCAGTCGGTTTTCTATCTCAGAAGGACCTGAAAGGCTTTCAAAACCGTGACACAGCCTGTGTCTCTCTCGGTTCACGACCATCCCGAGCTCCCAGGGCCCTCAGAATGAAGGTGCAACCCCTCTGCCTCCCCGACAGGACATGATTACGCCTCAGACTATTGAAGCCAAACGTAAGGCCGAGGCCGCGTGTGCGAGTTTATCCGGGTCAAAGCCACCGGCACGTGTTTAGACGGCGGCACCTCGGCCGGTCACCCTCGCCCACCCTAAGTCACCGTGGGTCACCCACGAGCAACTACAATCCCGGACGCCGGGGCCGCAGGACTTGACGGGCTACGCGCTCGCGGGCTGCAGGGCTCGGTGGGCCGAAGGTGGAGGAGGGCCAGGGGTCGCGCACTCACCTCACCCCGATGCCTCAGCGCGGTCGCCGCCATGGGACGCTGTGGCAGGAAAGTGGCGGGAGCGGCGGGCGAGGAGGGTGTCCCTGCTACTGGGGTTACTATCACAACGCTGACGCCGGACACCCGGACAGCGTACTGGGCCTCACAGCTGCTGTGGGGAGCAGCACACGGGCAGTTTCTCTTTTCAATTCAGTGACCACGAGATCCTGACCAGGTGATGAGGGAACTGAGAGAAGAGGAAATGCCTTCCAGGGGACCGACGGAAGTCCCGCCCTGGAGTAGGGCCCTCAAGGAAATTCCTTTTCTGAGTCTTTATTGACTGAGCCTGGTGATATTCCACACCTGCCTTCTGGGTAATGTAGGTTGTGCACCCCAAGGCTGAGATCCTGTATTTCTCCAGCTGACTTCAGGAGTGGATTTGCGGATTAACACCCCAAGAATACACTGAGAATACTCAGTGCGTTCTGTCGTGCCCTATCGTATGTCATTTCTTGGGCGAGGAAGTCCTGCTATGCCTGCTAAGGCCTTTGATTCAGACCATGGGGCAAGTGTCTCCTTCAGGCCAAATGGAGTTGGAGGGCCTTGCTCTAGTCCGTAATGGTCTCTGTTCTGCATCAGTAGGACACACAATGCAAATTAAATAAATAATACACTAATACTCAAGCGCATCTGTGCCATGTGTAGTAGAACGTTAGCTCTGCTTGGGCAGCAGTGTGACTGGATTCCTCAGTGATTTGATCTGATGATGCCTTTAACTTACATTACACATTATTTTTCAAACAATGGAGTACATGTTGAAGACGTGAAAGACACGCCATTACAGGAATTCAGCCCAGAAAGTGCATGTAAAGTTCCAGACTAACCAACTGAATATGCTAATAAAGCTAGCTAGTCAGATTAATTTGTTTGTTCCGAAGTGCACATTATAGTCTATTAAAAATGCAGTAACAGTAGGTAAAATATAAAAATATACATCCCTAATTTAAAAATACTTTATTGATAAGAAAAGTAAGCCATTATGTGAGTCTTCGTTGACTTGCATGCAATGCTTAGGAGACCAGTTTTTCCAAATAGGCATACGTGGAGTACAAAATAATTGCAGGACAGACTGACTTAGCAAAGATTGTTAGATTGAAAAGAAAAGGATGTGTTTCCTCTCCAAGCCACTGTGCATGTGCTCCCATGGACTTTAAGGGCCTTGTTTGTGAATGACCATGGCAACCATTGTCTCTGAGTACTTCAGGATTCTCATTATGTCTGCAACTTCCCATAAATTTCATTTCAAAGGAGCTTGTAGAGTTTGTCAGCATGGATATCAAGAGGAATCTCTTCGGCCACAATATCATTTATGAAGGAATAACATCAGTATATCCCCAGCAATATATGCCATGAAAGACTCCAAAAACAAATCACTAAATATTGGGAAGTCCGCTGCCCTGCCCACTGAAGACCCTAAAGTCTTTAGCACTCTGACCTCAGATCCTGGGGCAGCAAGAATGGGAATTGAAACTTCTTTTCAGCACAGAACACATCATCTAACAAGCACTCTTTTATCCACATGCAGATAAAACTACTTCTCACACTAGCTGGTGTGGATCAGTGGGTTTGAAGCAGGCTAAGATCAAAGAAGTGTCAAGTTAGATGAATTTTGTAATGCTTCAGTAGGAGCAGAGTCTTAGATAAGCAAAGAAAATAACCAGCTGTCTTTATAGTTTATTGCTTTCTGAGTTTATTGTCCTTGAAAACTTAGTCTAATTAGCCCATGTCTCTGTAACTAAATTTATAGCTTTCTGCTCTGTAACTTGCTCCTCGCTTATAAAAGTCTAATTAAATCCACAGCTCGTTGCTCAGAATTTGGAGGTTTGCTTGGCCCCTCTGAGCCCGCGCGCAATAAAGTTTGTGCTCCGCCATTCCAACTGCGTGTGAGTGATTTTTCTGCAACAGGTTGAGCACCAAATCTCATTCCAGGCACATACCTGGATTGCGGACCATATCACCAGGTGGGTGTGTACAAGAGGCAATCAATTGATAATTCTCTTGGACATCAATGTTTTCACCTTCTGGTTCTCCCTCCCTTCCCCTCTCTTTAAAATTAAATAAAATAATTTTTAAAAAATGTTTATGGACACCAATAGGTTAAAAATAAAAAGATGTAAAAATATCCCATACAGCCCTGGCTGGTGTGGCTCAGTAGATTTGCTCGCAGGCCTGCAGACCAAAGTGTTGGTGGTTCTATTCCCAGTCAGGGCAGGACAGTCTGGGTTGTGGGCCAGGTCACCAGTAGGGGGCAAATGAGAGACAATGAAAGGCACATTTTTCTCCCCCTTTGTTTCTCCCTCCCTTCCCTCTGTCTAAAAATAAATAAAATCTTTTTAAAATATATTTTATTGATTATGCTGTTACATTTGTCCCATTTTCTCCCCTTGACTCCCTTCCACCCTGCACACCCTCTCCCACCCACATTCTCCACCTTTAACTCATGTCCATGTGTCATACATATAAGTTCTTTGCCTTCTACTTTTCCCATACTATTCTTACCCTACCCCTGTCTATTTTCTACCCACCATCTATGCCACTTATTCTCCGTACCTTTTCCCCCTCTCTCCTCCTCCCACTCCCCTGTTGCTAACCCTGCATGTGATTTCCATTTCTGTAGTTCTGTTCCTGTTCTAGTTGTTTGCTTAGTGTCTTTTTGTTTTTGTTTTAGGTGTGGTTGTTAATAATTGTGAGTTTCCTCTCATTTTACTATCCATGCTTTTTATCTTCTTTTTCTTAGATAAGTCCCTTTAACATTTCATGTAATAAGGGCTTGGTGATGATGAACTCCTTTAACTTGACCTTATCTGGGGAGCACTTGATCTGCCCTTCCATTCTAAAGGAAATCTTTGCTGGATAGAGTAATCTGGGATGTAGCTCCTTGCCTTTCATGACTTCAAATACTTCTTTCCAGCCCTTTCTTGCCTGTAAGTTCTCTTTTGAGAAATCAGCTGACAGTCTGATGGGAACTCCTTTGTAGGTTACTATCCTCTTATCTCTTGCTGCTTCTAGGATTCTCTCCTTCATTTTTATCTTGGCTAATGTAATTATGATGTGCCTTGGTGTGTTCCTCCTTGGGTCCAACTTCTTTGGGACTCTCTGAGCTTCCTGGACTTCCTGGAAGTCTATTTCCTTTGCCAGATTGGGGAAGTTCTCCTTTATTATTTGTTCAAATAACTTTTCCCCTTGTTGCTCTTCCTCTTCTCCTTCTGGTACCCCTATAATTTGGATGTTGGAACATTTAAAGATGTCCTGGAGGTTCCTAAGCCTCTCCTCATTTTTTTGAATTCTTTATTCTTCAGTCTTTTCTGATTGGATGTTTCTTTCTTCCTTCTGATCCACACCATTGATGTGAGTCCCAGTTTCCTTCCTATCACTATTGATTCCCTGTACATTTTCCTTCATTTCACTTAGCATAGCCTTCATTTATTTATCTAATTTGTGACCAAATTCAAACAAGTCTGTGAGTAACCTGATTACCAGTGTTTTGAACTGTGCATCTGAGAGGTTGGCTACCTCTTCATCGCCGAGTTGTATTTTTTCTGGAGCTTTGTTCTGTTCTTTCGTTTGCACCATATTTTTGTCTTGACATGCCTGTTATGCAGTGAGGGCAGAGCCTTAGGTGTTCACCGGGGCAGGGCAACCCAGTTGCTGAATTGTGATGCTGTATGTGGGAGCGGGGTCCCAAGAGGGAACAATGGCGCTTGCTGTGCTCTCTGTTGGATTTCAGTCATTTCCCCTGCTTCCCCCAAGCAAACTGGGCCCTTCTGGTGTTGATTCTCGGGTGGGTGGGCTTGTGTACATTCTAGGACCCTGTGGGTCTCTCCAGTGAACTCTCCTGTGAGGCTGGGAGTTTCTCCAGCTGCCACCTCAACCCCTGCAGGTGTTTTCAGTCAGTGGTTTGAGACTTTATTTCCTGGCCCTGGGACCCTGGGTTGCTTGGTCTGTATCACTCCCCAGTTTCACCTGGTTTATCTGGGCATGCATGTGGGACCACCTGGTCCTCCAGCCACTGCCTTGCCGACCAGCTGCAGCCTTGCGCGCCGCACCCTACTCCACAATCCACCACCTCACTGGGTCCGCCAGCTGCTGCCAGCTGCCACTTTGCCTCAAGCTGCCCGACTCCGCCCCTCTTACCAGTCTGGAAGAATGTCTTGTTTAACTCTTTGGTTGTTGGACTTCCATACAGTTTGATTTTCTGTCAGTTCTGGTTGTTTTTTGTTTTTAAATTGTTGTCCTATTTTTGGTTGTGCGAGGAGGCACAGTGTGTCTACCTATGCCTCCATCTTGGCCAGAAGTCAATAAATAAAATCTTTTAAAAAATATTTCATACAGATAAAAACAAAGAGAGCAGGACTAGATAAAATTGTATCAGACCACCCTGGCTTGTTTGGCTCAGTGGACTGAGTGCCTGCCTGTAAACCAAAGGGTCGCTGGTTTGATTCCCACTTGGGGCACATTCCTAGGTTGCAGACCAGGTCCCCTGTAGGGGGCATGCAAGAAACAACCACACATTGATGTTTCTCTCCTTCTCTTTCTCTCCCCTTTCTCCTCTCTCTAAAAATAAATCAATAAATAAAATCTTTTAAAAATTAGAGTTAAAAAAATAAAAAATAAAATTGTATCAGACAAAAAGACAACCTCACATATTCTCACAAGAGAAAATGGAGACCATAAAATGAAAAAGGAGTCTTTTCATTAAGAGGGTAACAATTTTAATTACTATGCATCCAACCACAGACACCTAAGTATATTAGGTCAGTATATTAAGCAAACAATATAAGATCTGAAGTCAGAAAATACAATGTAACAATAGTAAACAATTTAAATATTCCTCTTTCAACAATGGGTAGATCTAACCAATTGAAATCAATAAAGAACTATTGAGACTTCTGTCATATTTGGTCCCATTTGTGCCTCACTCTAAATTGTCAGGAGAGGAGAGCCAGGGAAGCTACAGGTTACAACAGATCTGTGAACTCAGCCAAGCACAGTGGTGGCAGGGCCAGGCTGGTACAAGAAGACATGTTTTAGACAAAAGTCATGTGAATGGGCAAAAAACTTGAGGACTGTATTTTTGAGTAATTTTACAACAGGTTATTTTAGTTCCTCGTATGTGGAAAATATAAAACATCCCCAAAAAGTATTTTAATGTGATTGTTTTTTCACCCATGCTGTTGAATGCCAGATAGTCTGATTCTGACACTGAATAGATGTATGTTTCAAATATTACTTATTTATTTATTTACTTATTTATTTCTAGAGAGAGGAGAAAGAGAGTGAGGAAAGAAGGAGAGAGCCATGGCCAGTGTGGATCAGTGGAAAGAGCATCATCCAGTCACCAAAACGATGCAAAATTGATTATGGATTAGAGCACGTACCTAGGTTAGGGGGTCAACCCTAGTCCAGATCCAGGTGCATGAAAGAAATGATTCTCCAAATATTCTAAACTTATAAAATTAGTCCTTGTGAACTGTCTCATAAAATTGTAGCTACTGGTAAGAGATTTGCCATACTCAAGTACTGAAAACGCGTTTCTACAGTGTAACTATCTCACAATAATGGAAATTACTGACACAGGGAAATGGCTTCTCACATTCACTGCTGGCATAAAGCCATTCTCCAGGGAGAATTCTCTGATGACAACAGAGAGGACAGCTACAGAAAAAGGGTTTCCCACTTTCACTGCACTCATGAGGCCTTTCTCTAATGTGAAGTCTCCAAGGATAAAGAAGGTTACTGGTTAAACAACATTTCCCACATTCCCTGTAGCCATAAAACTTTCCTCCTGTGTGTAGTCCCTGGTAACAATGATAGTTAATACAACAGATAAGATTTCCCACATTCACCACACTATTAAGTGTTTCTAGGTGTGAAACTTGGATGATAACTGAGGCAAATGGTACACAAAAAGTATTTCCCCATTTAGTGCATTCATGAGTACTTTACCCAGTGTGAACACTTTCATGAAAGTGGAGGGCAGAACTTCAGATACAAGATTTCCCACATTCACTACACCCATAAGGCCTTTCTCCAGTGTGAGCTGTGTGGTTCAGACAAAGTTCAGAGCTACTGTTAAAAGATTTTCCACATTCACCAGACTTATAAAGGCTTTCTTCAGTGTGAACTTTCTGAAGATGATGGAGGAAAAAGCTATGGGTAAAAGATTTTCCATATTCACCACAACTAAAAGGCCTTTTCTCCTGTGTGAATTCTGAGATGAACACAGAGGGCAGAGTTCTGGGTAAAAGATTTACTGCATTTACTGCACTCATAAGGCCTTTCTCCCGTGTGAACCCTGTGATGATGGCAGAGGGTAGAGCTCTGTTTAAAACATTTCCCACATTCAGTGCACTCATAAGGCCTTTCTCCAGTGTGAACTTTCTGATGATGATGGAAACCAGAGTAACTGGAGTAAGATTTCCCACATTCATCACACTTATAAGGTCTTTCTCCAGTGTGAACTCTGTGATGAACTTGAAGACCAGAAATTCTGGTAAAAGCCTTCTGACATTCAGTGCACTCATAAGGCCCTTCTCCGGTATGAACTCTTCAATGTACATGGAGGGAAGAAGTTCTCGTAAAACAGTTGCCACATTCACAACATGAAAAATGCTCTTTTCCAGTAAGGGATTCCTGGTCCTCAATAAGTGTGTTGTCACAGCCAATGACTTTCTTGCTTTCTCTTGGGGTGTAATATTTTGTAGTTTGAAAAGTCATTCCAGACTTACAGATTTTGTTTTCCCTGTGCATGGCATAAGCAATTAGTTCCTCACGATATCCAGAGCTGATGAGGAAGCATTTTTCAACCTGACTAGAGGTACAAGGCTTCCATGGCACATAGAAATTGTACCTCTTTGCTAGCGAGACACTGTCCACACTGCTGATGAAACAATTCTTTGTTGTGTCCTGCTCCTGGAGCTTGTGAACTCTGTGCACTGAAATAAAATGGTTTGGCACATGCCCCACACCTCAGCAGTGTTGGGCCCTGTTGTGTTCCCTGGTGGTCAACCAAGAGGAAAATGTCTCTCAAGATACACCCACACTTCTCTTCTGGGAAGATAGTGTTGACTTCAGATTCATAGCCTTTGGGACTTTTATAGAAACATACTGTTCAGTGGGTGCCACCACATGCTCTTGTCCACAGCAGCAACCTGAAGAAAAACAAACGCTAGTGAAATCCATACTGACCCATAGGGAGTGGGTTTTCTCATCACTAATTTGCATCTGTAACATCTGGCATGATTCTATGGGATGATTTCCAAGAAATGAGATACTAAAAAAAGTACCTCTTGTCTATAATAATGGTAACTCATTAATTAAAGAGTAGTAAATGGGACAGGACCCAAGGAAGAGATGCTGGCTCTACAAGTTATTCCTCTGTTAGGGGCTACCTGCAAACCCCTCTGTGCTTGTCTTATAAGGCTGTGTAGAGGATATGAGTGTGCCTGAAACAATGAAAATCAACAACAGTTGAGAAGATGCTGTGCTAGGGTTGTATACAAATATGTGGACACTTCAAGGTGCAACATGCATTGATCATAATGGGAAAGCACATGAAAAAGATGCCTCAGAAAAAAGGTTGTGGTGTATGGTTAGATAGACAGAGATCACTCATGGCTGGCAGTCAAGAGTGCAAAGGAAAGTTATTAAAAGTAACAAACTGATAAGGTATCAACACTGGGAAAGGACAAGTTGATTAATGTGTGGCCACTGACAATGGTGACAAAATATAGTTAAACAGAATAGATTTCTCATTAGGTTTTAACCAAGCCTTGGAATCAAATTCTCCTCCAATGCCATTCACCAATGCCAGATCCCCTGTGAGCCCATCCTGTCATGGCTGGATGCCTGTCCCTCTTGTGATACACAAAGGACTATTCCCTCCCCTCCCCTTAGAGAAATTACATGGAATACTGATGACTCAACTCCAAAGAGAAAGCAGAAGAGATGACTGACCAACAAAGCCATAGAACAACTCTGCAGCAAAAAACCAAAAGAACAACATCTACATCAGTGACCACACCAAGGCTGAAGAAGAACAAAACAAGTATTCGACCCCTTTGAAAATAATTAGACAATTATCCATGCTAAACAGCAAACCCTTCAGGAAAGGCAAAGAGGCTTAACAGACCAGTTATTCTTAAGAGCTACAAAGTGGAGCATATACAAAGAGCTACACAAAAGGACAGCAGGAAAGACTGGCTCAGCAAACAGAGGTAGATTCATAACACATAGATAAATGGGAGGAAAAGGAGAGGTGTGAAATATTTATTTTAAAACATGAGCTAAAGATTGACTTCAAAATATGAAAAAGAAATGTGAATGGCCATGTTCAACATCCTCCCAGGTCCCTGTACACATTTGATGCAAACAGGATTTCAGCATGACATATTCGAATAAAAGGGTCAAATATCAAAACCAAAAAATAGTTTCAAAGACCAAAGACAATAGAAGCTTCTCATGTAAGGAAAACACTTCCATAAGGGCAGCAATAGATTTCTCTGAAGAAACCTTGCAGCCTTGGAGAATGTCAAATGATATCTTCAAAACACTGTAAGAACACATCTGCAAAACACAATATTTTATCCCCAAAACCTCATCCTCAGAAGTCAGAAGAAAAAAAATTTCCTGGAGACACAAAAGGTGAAGAAGCTAATTTCCATTCATCCTGACTTATTGGATGTGTCAAAAAAAATCTTTGAGGTGAAATAAAGGCATACTGCATAGAAACAGGAAACTGTGGAAAACTGTAAAACTTTCTGGTAAAGCCAGGATGTCATCAGGTTCACAATACGAAGACAGTTCTTTGGTGAATGTACTTCATTTAACTCTATTGTATGGGACAAAAATAAAGTGTATTATGAATAACAATGGTGACATATTTGTCAATAGGTACACAATATAGAAAGATGTGAAGTGTGACATCAATACATATAAAGCAGTGGTGTGGCAGTGACAGGGTAGAATTTTTGCATGTGGTGAAGCTGTTTTTGGTTACAATTAACTGTTAAGAGTAGGAGTTTTATGTAAGTCTAATAAAAACAAACCAGAAGCACAATACTGTGTAATGGGTACACAAAAGAGAAGGGAATAAAATCACATACACACACAAGACAGCAAGATAAGAAGGCAATAAAGGAACTCCACAAGAGGCAGAAAACATGACAAGGTGGCACCAGTAGGTTCTTCAAGAAATTTTCCAATCAAGGATACAGAGTTGAGGCAGGAGACAGCATAGGAAGAATTCTAAGACTGCAATACTGTTACTGGCCGGCATCTAGCACCGTGTGGCCAGGAAACGCCTTTTACCAATTAGGTAGAATAAATAGTAAACTGAGGCAGGGAGGAGGAAGGAGACATGTCTCACATGCTAACTTAGCAGTCCTGAGCCTGGTCTGATAATATTGCCAGGTGTTCCAACATCACAAGAAACACTATGTTAGCAAGAAAGGAGGGAAGTCCTTGAAATTTTATGTAGCATTCCCACTATCTGGGAAAGAAAGCCTTGAAACTGTGCTTTCATCCCAGGGCCTGGAATGTGGGAGAGGGTCCGTGGTGCCCAAAGAGGAAGCCCATAAAACAACTTTGGTTAACTGCCTACCTCTGGTCACTATCTGTTTTATGAGGGAGTCCCTGATGCTTACAGAAAGAGCCCACAAATAACTTTGGAAACTGCCCCAATTTTAATTAACTGCCTCCTGTCACGTATTTGTTTTACAACAAGATGAACAAATGGAGTCTGGAGTAAGATAAGGATTCGGGTTAACAGACCCCCACACATACCTAAGTTTGGGTAGTCACATTCCCCCAGGAAAGCTGACACCACATTTACCAGTAATCAATATGTAACTTTTTTTTTCTCCTATCCCACCAACTATATAAGTCCTCAGAACAAAGGACTCACTCTCTCCCTCTTGGGGGCTCAGGGCACTCTAGGTGATCTTGGCTCCTGGGTCCCTGGGCCTCTGGCCACCTGGCCTCAGGCTGCCTGGGGGCTTGCCACACTGGTCTTCAGTTGCTCTTACTTTTGCCTCCCTGCTTTGCCCTGAAACCTTGCCTTTCACCCCCTAATCTACCCAGTCCTGTTCTCTTCCATCATAACAGGCCACTAATAAACTGATTACATGCAAATAGATTTGCTGATCTATAATTCTTTACATGCATCAGTAAGAAGAACCAGGTCTCTCCCGTCAACAGAATGGGAGAAGGTATAAAAAAACATAAGACAAAGCATTTGAGATCTTGCATCCTGGCTATTGTCATCAGTTTGGCTCAAAAAAAGACATAAAAATTCAGCCCTGGCTGGTGTGGTCCAGTGGATTGAGTGCGGAGTGTAAAGCAAAATGTCACAGGTTTGTTTGATTAACAGTCAGGCACATGCTTGAGATGTGGACATGTCCCCATTTGGGGGGTGCACCATAGACAACCACACACTGATATTTCTCTCCCTCCCTTCTCCTCTCTCTAAAAATAAATAAATAAAAAATCTTTAAAAATTGATTCTTGCAATGGGTACAAGAGGTGAAGGGATTAAAAAGTACAAATGGGCAGTTACACAAAATTCATGGGGATGTAAAGTAAAGCCTAGGAAATATAGTCAATAACATTCTACTAATTATGTATGGTGTCAGATGGGTGTGAGATTTATAGAGATGATCATTTAGTAAGTTATAAAATGTCTAAGCATGAAACAAATATAATGATGCATGTCAATGTATTTAAAAATGAAAAAATCTATAGAAATAAGTAAATAAAGAAATAAAGAAAGAAACTGATGCCTGGATGGGCTTACATTGTGTTGCACAAAAAAAAAAAAAGTCCCCAAGACACAGCATATGTTGCTTCCAGGAGACTCACTAAATCTTTATGGACACAAATACACTTAAAATAAGGAGATATAAAAAACATCCATGCAGCCCCGGTTGGTGCAGCTCAGTGGATTGAGCAAGGGCCTTTAAAACAGGGTTGCTGGTTCCGCTCCCAAACAGGGCATATGCTGGCATTGTGGACCAAGCCCTCAGTAAAGGGTGCATGAGAGGCATCCACCCATTGATGTTTTTTCTCTCCTTCCCAACCAATCTCTCTAAAAATAAATAATGAAATCTTCAAAAAACTATTCCATAGAAATAACACCAAAAACAGTGAGAGGATAACAATTTTAATTACTAGGTACCCAAATACAGAGCACCTGAATACACAAGCAATGAGATCTGAAAGCAGAAAACGCAACACAACACTACTAGACAACTTAGATATTGTCCTTCCAAGATGAGTACATCATCCATTTCACCAGGATCCACCCAGAACACTGTGGTAGCAAATAGTGCCCACAGTCCACATGGGAGGACAGAGCAACCCCTGAGAAATGAAGGACACTAGAGAAATGAAAAGTCCAGTCCAGGTAACTGGTGAGAGACAGGGTCTTGTTTTTAAAACTGTGAGTTAGTTTGTTAAAATCTGGGGTAATTAACGATAAAAATGGACCCCTGCAGACATGATGAGGGGCAACCTGAGACCAGTTGCTGCTGCTCATCTCTCCCTGGGAACAAGTCTGGTCAGGACCCTTAGAGTTTCGGATAGAAGAAGCAAACTGGACCTTTGAGGAAAAGAGGGGCACAGTCAATCCAAAGATGAGTGCGGAGGGAGAGTCGGTGTCTTACCCAGAGATGATGATATAAGAGCATAGTTCTCCAGCATGACATCGAAATACAGGCGTCTCTGAGTCTCATCAAGGAGGAGCCATTCTGTCCTGGAGAGATACACGGCAACATCCTCAAAGGTCACTAGAACCTGTCAGAATTAATACAAATGAATCTGGAACAGTCAGTCTGAGACCCCATATCCTACTCTTCCCTATGCCCAACCCCTTCCTACTCCACCCCCTTCAGAGAAGACAGCAGCACTTGGTGCCAGAGCTGCCTGCTGTCTCATCACAATCTCCTTCATCAATCACATCGCCTTTAGTAAAGGCAGGCAGGATAACAGGAAGTAGGTCAGATAAATGCCATCTAAACTCAGGGCTATGCATACTGGGCCCCTTTCTTCCTGCTAAACAATTGCACTGAGTCTCCCAGATCATGTCTCCAGTACACAGCCATATACGGGCTTAGGCTTCACCCTTAAATCCAAACACCAAGAACCCAGGGCCATCAGCTCACACTTCCTCTAACTGTGCACACACTGTGTGATCTCTACCTGCTTCAGAGCTTAACACCCAATTTTGCTCCCTTAGCTCTGTCCCCTTCATGCTCATGCACAAAAGAGCCACCACTTTCATGTGACTCCATCCTCTACTCTTCCACAGATTTCCAGACGCATGTTTTAGCTGCTCAGAAGATGTTTCCACTCACCGTTCTTTGACTTTTAAGAGTGTGAACCAAAAGAACCTTCTGATATTCCCAAAGAGAATTAATCTACCACCATCTTCCCCGGCCCAATTGGTGGAACTTCCATTGCTTTAGCTGCTACACCATAAATGCTGGGGTGGTTTTGAACACTCCTTTCTTTCTGCAACTGCAAAATCTGAAACCATACTTGCCCTTCTTAAAAAATGTAACATGGAGGAGGGTAGATGGATATGGAAGAAGGTATGAGGAAGATAAACAGTAAGGGGAAAAATTCAATTAAAAAAAAAAAGATGGACAAAGAATCCAATTTTTCTCCTACATGTGAGGCCCAACTCAGGTCTGACAGCTCTCCTCTGAACCATAGATGGCACCTGGTCCAGGGCTCCCTGCCTCCTCCATTAATCCCTATAATCTCTTATCCACTAGGCAGCCAGAGGGAGCCTATTAAACTGGAGAGAGACCAACTCCTTTCTCTTATGCAAATGCCCCATTATCTCCCTAATAGATGTCCAAATTATCATTTGGCTACTTTACATGTCTGATTCTTGAGCACCTTGCACTTTGTTTTAAACACAAAGGAGACTTTTGAAGTGCCCATTCCCAGCTCTGTGACATCTCCAACCATTATTAAGTACAGATGTCCCTTTCAGATAACCTGTCTTCAATGCTTACACTGGCTGCCTGTGTGGACCAAGAACAAAAAAACAAAAGGGCAGGGGCACATACTAATCATGATCAGCTTAGGGGAGTCCTCCCAGATGGCCTTACAAACTGAGAGACTGAAAATACCGCTATATAGGGTGTGAAATTAAAACTTTCTAAGTAAAATCCAGTCATGGTAAGTAGTGATGTCCTAGGTCTGTATGTTCCCTGAGGAGGGTCAGTTTTTACCTTAACAGAGCCCATCTTTGTATTTAGGCACCTTTGTTAACACACCTTTGGAATGTCAGGATAATTTACTTTTTTCTTACCCCTCAGGGCACAAACACTGCATGGAACACAGACCTGTGCTCTGTGTTATTATTGTGTTAACTCACTGGATATTAACTATCTTATACCCAGTAATGTAAAACAATTGTATGTCCATGCATCTTTCCCTTTTATTTAATATCAGGGATATTCCTGCTTTGTTCTCTCCCAAATCCCTAACCCATCACCAATGGATTTCAAGAACTCAACTTATACAACTTCCTTTTTGATTCTGATGTATAAAATAAGTGATAAAACTGCCATTTTCTGAAGCATTTTCACTCTCCATAGAGATTTTGTTTGCTGAAAATCGTTCTCAGTTTGGCTCAAGTAAACATTTAAAAAAGTCTCTACAGTTTTAATTTTTCTTATGTTGACACCAGAAATGGGAGCACCTTGACAGTACCTGGGACCTGCAGTCAGGATTAGCATATTCCCAGGGTCCCCTCACTTGAAAGCTGAAAAATTACTGAGGGAAGAATCTTTAGACACTATATGGTAATGTCAACACCAGGTAGGGACTGGGACCCCTGTCCTACCTTGTCTACTTTGATAATGACTTTCCACTTCAGCACCTGGGAAGAAGAAATCTACCACCCTTCACCTCTTGGAAAGCAGGTCTCTGCTGTATCTCAGCCTAGTCCTGGAGTCTGGTGACCTCAGGTGAAATGTCTCCTCAGCGAGTCCTCTGACCAGCTCTGTGACCCTTAACAAGGACTCTCCTTCCTATACCTCAATGTTCTCATTGCCCCTCTCCAGTCGGTTTCCTACCTTAGAAGGATCTAAAAGGCCTGTACCTCTCTCAGTTCACGACCATCCCGGGCAACGAGGGCCATTAAAATGAAGTTGCAACGCCTCTGCCTCCCAGTCAGGACGTGACTCCGCCTCCGACTGTTTAAACCAGATGTGAGGCCCAGGTCAGGTTTGCGGATTTTTTCGGGTCAACGACACCTGCACATGCTTAGAAGGCCTGTCACCCTCGCCAACCCCATCACACCGCGTCACCCACAAGCACCTACGACCCCGGAAGCCGGGGCTTGGGCTGCAGGATGTGAGAGGCGCCCCCCACCCGAGCTGCAGTACTCGGTGGGCTAAGCCGTGAGGACCCTAGGTACATGCACTCACCTCAGCCCAGCGCTTCAGCGAGGCCTTCCCCATTGTGCTCTGTGGCTGGAGAGGGGTGGGAGCAGAGGGCGAGGAGGGTGTCCCTGGTATTGGGGTTACTGTCCCAACCCTGACATCGGACACCCGGGCAGCGTACTAGGCCTCACTCCTTCTGTGGGGAGCAGTACACTGGCGCCTTCTCCTTTCGATCCTGCGACCACAACTCCCTGACCTGGTAATATGAAAACTCAGAAAAGAAGAAATGCCCGCCATGAGGCTGACGGAAGTCCTGCCTTAGAGTAGGGCTCCAGGGAAATGCCTTTTCTGAGTATTTACTCAGCTCTGTGATATTCCACGCCTGCCTTGTGGGTGTTGTAGGTTGTATACTCCAAGGTTGGGTTCCAGACTCCAAGGCTGAGGTCCGAGGTTTCCCCAGCTGACTCCTGGATCGAGTTTGTGGATTTACACCCTAAGAATACCGAATCCGCTCTATACCCGCCTGGGTGGACATCGCTTCTTGGGCAAGGAAGGGTCCCGTGTGCCTGCTAGGCCGTTGATTCAGGCGATGGGGCATGTGCCTCCTTCAGGCCAAATGTAGTTGGGAACTTTGCTCTAGTCCCTAATGCTCTCTATCCTGCATCAGTAGGACCCACAAGGCAAATTAAATGTAATAATTAATACACTAATACCTAAGTGCATCTGTGCTTGATGTACCCAGAAGTCTTACCTCTCCTGGGCCACACTGTGACTGGATTACTCACTGATTTGATCAGATGCCTCTAACTTAAATTACACTTTTTTTTTTTCAAAATTGAGTACATGTCAAAGACATCAAAGACAAGCCATTACAGGAATTCAGCCCAGAAAATGCATGTAAATTCCCAGACCAACCAACTGAATATGCTAATAAAGCTAGTCACCCTAATTTGTTTGTTGTGAAGTGCACATTGTAGTCTATTAAGAATGCAATAACACTAGGTGAAAAATAAAAATATATGCTTAATTTTAAAATATTTTATTGATAAGAAATGTAAACCATTATGTGAGCCTGGGTTGAGTTGCATACGATCTTTTGCTGGTGGGGGTCTTGCCTTTCTGTTCATGAAAATGCATACTCGCTGAAGCTTAATAAAGCACATTGCAATAAAGAGGGGGTGTGCTCACGTGAGCAAATCTGGGAAACAGTAATAACTTAGTTTCCTCATCACACATACATTAAAATGTCACAATATAGGACAAACCTTTGAAAATGAAAAAAGAAGAATAGCAAGATGAAATACATAAATTACAGAAACATTAACCAAGGAATTAATATATAAGTGGAACAACAAATAGACTTTTTTCTCTCTTTCCCACTCTCATTCTTTTTCTTAAATAAATAAATTGTTAAAAATTATGGGTATGTATACATGCCGTAGAAATTTAAAAATCAATACAAATTCTGTAAGGTCTTTTCCTTCTAAAAAATTTAACATACACTTTTTCTTTTCTTTTTTTTTAAATATATTTTATTGATTATGCTATTACAGTTGTCCTTTTATCCCCCTTCATTCCCCTCCACCCTGAACACCCTCTCCCACCCACATTCCCCCCTTTACTTCAGTCCATGTGTCCTAAGTTCTTTGCTTCTACATTTCCCATACTATTCTTGCCCTCCCCGTCTATTTTCTATCTACCTTCATTACTACTTATTCTTCGTATCTTTCCCCCACTCTCCTCCTCCCACTCCCCTGTTGCTAACCCTCCATGTATTCTCCATTTCTGTGGTTCTGTTCCTGTTCTAGTTGTTTGCTTAGTTTCTTCTTGTTTTTGTTTCAGGTGTGGTTGTTAATAACTGTGAGTTTGCTGTCATTTTACTACAC
>CM052550.1:47295701-47326416 GCA_028533065.1 Trachops cirrhosus
CCCGGCTGGACTCCGCCCCTCCTACCAGTCTGGATGAAAGTGTCTATTTTTAAATCCTTGGTTGTCCGACTTCCATAAACTTCAATTTTCTGTCAGTTCTGGTTGTTATTTTGTTTCTATATCTTTGTTGTCCCTATCTTGGTTGTGCGAGGAGGCACAGTGCGTCTACCTATGCCTCCATCTTGGCCGGAAGTCCCCAAATAATCATTTCTGAAAACTCCAGTAAGGTACAAGCAAATACATAAGGAACTTGCCATAATGAACAAATGTGGGAACAAAACACGGGGATCACAGAACAGAAATCAAAAAATAGAAACAGAAATTGAAAGTTGAAGAATACAATAAATAAAATGAAAAATGCAAAAGAGTTTCAAAAGCAGACACAATCAAGGACTAAAATGAATACATCACCTCAGAGGCAGGTGATTTAAAATCCTCCATGTAAAAAATATTGTGAGGACAGCCCTGGTGAATTTTGGAATGTCATAGAAGTAACTTGTATTTGCATCATGGAGTCCCAGAAAAGGGGGAAAAGAGAGAAAGTGACGCATAGATAAATGGGAGGGGAAGGCAAAGCATAAAAATTTTATTTCAAAAAATGAGGTAAAGATTGACTTTGAAATATGAAAAAGAAATGTGAATGGCCATGTTCAACATCCTCCCAGGTCCCTGTATGCATTCAATGGAAGCAGGATTTCAGCAGGACATTTTATAATAAAAGGGTCAAATGTCAAAACCAAAAAAAAGTTTCAAAGACCAAAGACAATAGAAACTCCTCATGTAAGGACAACATTCCCATAAGGTCAGTAATAGATTTCTCTGAAGAAACCTTGCAGCCTTGGAAAATATCAAATGATATATTCAAAACACTACAAGAAAACATCTGCAAAACATAATACTTTATCCCAAAAGCCTCATCTTCAGAAGTCACAAGAAAAAGACTTTCCTGGAAACACAAAAGGTGAAGAAGTTAATTTCTACTCATCCTGACTTACTAGAAATGCCAAAAAGGAAAAAAAAAAAAGATCTCTGAGCTGATGTAAAGGCATACTACATAGAAACAGGAAACTGGGGATCCTGCTGCAGTGTCGGGCCTCAGGAGCCATCCAGTCCCAGCAAGGCACTCCGGCCAAGATGGAGGCGTAGGTAGACACACTGTGCCTCCTCGCACAACCAAAATAAGGACAACAACAAATTTACAAACAAAAAATACAACCAGAACTGACAGAAAATTGAACTGTATGGAAGTCTAACAACCAAGGAATTAAAGAAGAAACATTCATCCAGACTGGTAGGAGGGGTAGAGAAGACTCACAGCAAGACAGCTAGTGGTGGAGTGGGCTGTCTTACATCGAGTGGAGATAAACCAGGAAGAACAAGTGGGCAGCAAGAGAGACCATGCAACCCAGGGTTCCAGCACTGGGAAATAAAGCCTCAAACCTCTGACTGAAAACACCAGTGGGGATTGAGGCAGCAGCAAGGGAAACTTCCAGCCTCATAGGAGAGTTCCTTGGAGAGACCAACAGGGTGCAAGAACATACACAAGCCCACCTACCCAGGAATCAGCACCAGAAGGGCCCAATTTGCTTGTGGGTAATGGGGGGAAGTGACTGAAGGCTGGCAGAGAGTGGAGCAAGCAGCACTGTTCCCTGGACTGCTGCCCCACATACAGTGTAACAATGCAGCCATATGGGTTGCCCCGCCCTGATGAACACCTAAGGCTTTGCCCCTTACTATGTGACAGGCATGCTGAGACAAAAAAATGGCCCAAATGAAAGAAAAGATCAAAGCTCCAGAAAAAAATACAACTAAGTGACGAAGAGATAGGCAACCTATCAGATGCACAGTTCAAAACACTGGTAATCAGGATGCTCACAGAATTGGTTGATTATGATCGCAAATTAGATGAAAAAATGAAGGCTATGCTAAGTGAAATAAGGGAAAAGGTACAGGAAACCAACAGTGATGGGAAGGAAACTGGGACTCAAATCAATGGGGTGGATCACAAGGAAGAAAGAAACATTCAACCAGAACAGAATGAAGAAACAAGAATTCAAAAAATGAGGAGAGGCTTAGGAACCTCCAGGACATCTTTAAACAGTCCAACATTCGAATCATAGGGGTGCCAGAAGGAGAAGGGGAAGATCAAGAAATTGAAAACTTATTTGAACAAATAATAAAGGAAAACTTCCCCAATCTGGCAAAGGAAATAGACTTCCAGGAAGTCCAGGAAGCTCAGAGAGTCCCAAAGAAGTTGGACCCAAGGAAGAACACACTAAGGCACATCATAATTACAATACCCAAGATTAAAATGAAGGAGAGAATCCTAGAAGCAGCAAGAGATAAGGAGACAGTTACCTACAAAGGAATTCCCATCAGACAGTCAGCTGATTTCTCAAAAGAGACCTTCCAGGCAAGAAGGGGCTGGAAAGAATTATTCCAAGTCATGAAAGACAAGGACCTACATCCCAGATTGCTCTATCCAAAAAGCTTTAATTTATAATGGAAGGGCAGATAAAGTGCTTTCCAGATAAGGTCAAGTTAAAGAAGTTCATCATCACCAAGCCCTTATTATATGAAATGTTAAATGGATTTATCTAAGAAAAAGAAGATCAAAACAATGAACAGTAAGATGACAACAAACTCACAGTTATTAATAACTGAACCTGAAACAAAAACAAAAACAAACTAAGCAAACAACTAGAACAGGAAGAGAATCACAGAAATAGGGATCACATGGAGGGTTATCTGTGGGGGAGTGGGTGGGGAGAGACGGGAGAAAAGGTACAGAGAATAAGTAGCATAAATGGTAGGTAGAAGCTAGACAGGGGGAGGTTAAGAATAGTACAGGAAATGCAGAAGCCAAAGAACTTACATATATGACCCATGGACATGAACTAAAGGGGGGGAATGTGGGTGGGAGGGGGTCCACAGGGTGGAGGGGAATAAAGGGGGGAAATGGGACAATTGTGGTAGCATAATCAATAAAACATATTTTAAAAAATAAACAGGAAGCCATGGAAAGTGTAAAACTCTCTGGGAAGGTCGGGATGTGAGGTTCATAATACTAAGTTCGTTGGTGGGTGTACTTTATTTAACTGTATTGTAAAGGGAAAAGATAGAGGGTATTAAAAATAACAATGGTGATATATATTGTCAACACATGTCAATATATAATATGTCATAATATATGTCAACATATGTCAATAGGTACACAATACAGAAAGATGTGAAGTATGACATCAGCACATATAAAGGGGTGATGTGGAAGAGAGTGACAGGATAGAATTTTTGCATGCAGTGAAGCTGTTTCCAGATTGCAAACTGTTAAGAGTATAAGTTTTATATAAGTCTAAAAAAAAACCACAAGCACAATACGGTGTAATGCATGTACAAAAGAGAAAAGAATCAAACCACACACACAGACAAGACAGCAAAATAGGAAGGCAATAAAGGAACTACAAAAGAGGCAGAAAACATGACAAGGTGGCAACAGTAGGTTCTTCAAGAAATTCTCCAATCAAAGACATAGAGTGGGAGAAGGGATGAAAAATACAAGACCCAGAAGAATTTGAGATCTTGTGTCCTAACCATAGGCGTCAGTTGTTTCAAGGAAAAACTTATAAAAATTCAGTCTTGGCTGGTGTGGCTCAGTGGATTGAGTGTGGATTGTAAAGCAAAATGTCACAGGTTTGATTCCCAGTCAGGCACATGCTCGGGTTGTGGGTGCATTCCCAACTGGGGGGCAAGTAAGAGGCAACCACACATTGATATTTCTTTCCCTCTCTTCCTCCCTCCCTTCTCTTTTCTCAAAAGAAAAATAAGTAAATAATCTTCAAAAACAATTCTCATGATGGGTGAATAAGGTGAAGAGATTAAAAAGTACAAATGGGCAGTTACACAAAACTCATGGGGAGGTAAAAAGTACAGCCTAGGAAATACAGTCAATAACATTCTACTAATTATGTATGGTGTCAGATGGGTGGGAGATTTATGGAGATGATCACTTAGTAAGTTACACAATTTCTAACCATGAAACAAATATAATGATGTATGTCAATGTATTTAAAAATGAAAAAAATTATATAAATTCAATTCCCAATCAAGGCACAGGCCTGCATTGTGGGCCAGCTCCCCAGTAGGGGGTGCGCAAGAGGAAACCGGAATTGATGTTTGTATCTCTCTTCCTCCTTCCCTTCCCTTCTTTCTAAAAATAAATAAATAAAATATTTCAAAAAATATTTCATGCAAATAATACCAAGAGAGCGGGAGGATATCAATTTAATTACTATGTACCCAACTACAGAGCACCTAAGTACATAAGCAAACATATGGGATCTGAAAGTGGAAAACACAGCGCAAGACTACTAGACAACTTGGATATTCCCCTTCCAAGATGAGTAACTCATCCATTTCAGAAGCAAGAAGAATTATTGAAATTTAAAAACACTACTGACAAAACAGAACCAATAAATATAAGCATAGTATGTTATCCAGCTCTGGCCAAGTGGCTCAGTTAGTTAGAGCCCTGTCCCATGCACCACAAGGCTGCAGGTTTGATTCTTGGTCACAATACAAATGTAGGTTGTGGGGACAATCGCATGTTAAAGGCATGTATAGGCAGAAACCGATTGACGCTTCTATTTCACAATGATATTTCTCCTTCTCCCTCCCTCTTTTCTCTAACAAACAATAAAAATATTTTGCAGTGAGGATAAGAAATATATATAGTTGTAGAAATGTTCAAGAATATAAAAAAATACTTTTTCTCACTACTCAATGTGCAGTCTATTCAGCTTCTCACAATACTATTGAGGTCAAATCGTTCCCTATGAGGGTTCAATACAGTAGGTATGGGGGCAGCAGGGAGAGTAAGGGGCACTGCAAGCACACCAGCCCTGCCAAGACCAGGATCCACCCAGAACACTGTGGACGTGAATGGTGCCCACAATTCACATGAGAGGACAGAGCCACCCCTGAGGAAATGAAGGGCAAAGGGGAAATGCAAAGCCCAGACTAGGTCTCTGGTAAGAGAGAGGGTCTTTTTTTTGAAACTGTGAGTTAGTTTATTAAAATTGAGGGCATTGAAACAAAAAAAAAACACCTCTACAGACATGATAAAGGGTAAGCCCCAGAGCAGCTGCTGCTGTCCATTTTCTCTGGGTTCAAGTCAGGTCAGGACCCTTAGAGCTTAGGACAAAAGCAGCAAACTGCAACCCTGAGGAAAGGGGGGTACAGGCAAGGCAAAAAGAGTGCTCAGGGAGAGTCGGTGTCTTACCCAGAGATGATGATATAAGAGCATAGTTCTCCAGCATGACATCGAAATACAGGCGTCTCTGAGCTTCATCAAGGAGGAGCCATTCTGTCCTGGAGAAGTACACGGCAACATCCTCAAAGGTCACAACCTGTCAGAATTAATACAAATGAATGTGGAACAGTCTGTCTGCAACCCTGTATCCTGCTCTTCCCCACACCCAACACCTTACAGCCCACTCCTTCAGGGAAACAGCAAAACTCGGTGCCAGAGCTGCCTGCTGTCTCATCACAGTCTCATTCGTCTCTCATATCATCCTCAGCAAAGACAGGCAGGATAAGAGGACGTGGGGCAGATAAATGCCATCTAAACTCAGGGCCATGCCTGCAGGGCCCCTTTCTGCCTGCTAAACAATCCTGCTGAGTCTCCCAAATCATGCCTCCAAAACACAGACATATATGGGCTTAGGCTTCATGCGTAAATTCAAACACCAAGAACCTAGGGTCATCAGCTCACACTTCTTCTAGCTGTGCACACAGTGTGATTTCTCCCTGCTTCATGGCTTTACACCCAATTTTGCTCCCTCAGCTCTGCCCTCTTCACCCTCCTATATAAAAGAGCTACCACTTTTGCATGACTCCATCCTCCACCCTTCCACAGGTTTCAGACCCATATGGTAGCTGCTCACAAGATGTTTCCACATGGTCTTTGTAACTGGTAAAATGTAAAAAAGAACCTCCTGATATTCCCAAAGGGAATTAACCTACCTCCACCAAATCCAGCCCAGTTGATGGAACCTCTACTGTTTTAGCTGCTAAGACCAAAAACATTGGGATGGTTTTAAAACCTTTCCTTTTTTCTGCAACTGCAAGATCTGAAACTATACTTGCCCTTCTTAAAAAATATAAAGTGGAAGGGGGTGGATGGAGGTGGAAGAAGGTATGAGGAAGATAAGAGGTAATGGCAAAAAAATTTCAATAAAATCTCCTATCTGAGGTCCAACTTGGTGCCATCACCTCTCCTATGGATCACAGAAGTCCCAGGATCCAGAGCTTCTGGCCTCTTCCATAAACCCCCATAATCTGTTTCCCATTAGGCAGCCAGATGGAGCCTGTTACACGCAGGAGAGACCAACTCCTTTGCTTTATGCAAACATCCCATTATCTCCCTAATAGATGCCCAAGTTATCATTGGCTACTTTACAAGTCTGATTCTCCACCCCCTTGCACCTTGTTTTTAACACAAAGGAGACTGAGGTACCTGTTCCCAGCTCTGTGGCATCTCCAAGCATTTGCAGGTGCAGGTGTCCCTTCCCAGATGACCAGCTGCCAATGTTTACACTGGCTAGCTTTGTGGTCCAAAAAATAAAAGAAAAAAAGGGATGAGAGCACATACTAAACCTGACCAGTATGCGGTGGGGTGGGGGAGGTCCTCTGAGATGGCATTAGGAACTGAGAGACTGAAAAACCCCTCCCTATGTGTGGTCTGAAATTAAAACTTTCTAACTAAAAGAGAGTAGTGGCAAGTAGTCATGTCCTAGGTCTGTATCTTCCCTGAGGAAAGTCAATTTTTTAAAAGATTCTATGTATTCATTTTTAGAGAGAGGAAAAGGAGGGAGCAAGAGAGGGAGAAGAATTCGAAATCAATGCGTGGTGGCCACTTGTGCGCCCCCAACTGGGGGTCTGGCCCACAACAGGCATGTGCCCTGACTGGGAATTGAACCACAGACCTTTTGGTTCACAGGCCGGCACTCGACCCAGTGAGCCACACCAGCCAGGGCAGGAAAGTCCATTTTTATCTTACCTGAGCCCATCTTTATATTTAGCACATTTGTTAACACACCTTAGGAATGTCAGGATAATTCCTTTTTTCCTCAGGGTACAAACACTGCATGAGGGCAGAGACCAAGAAACTACTCCATGTTATTATTATGTTAATTCATTAAATATTAATGATGTTATACCCAGTAATATAAAACAATTGTGTGTCCATTCATCTTTAATTTTTACATAATATCAGGGATTTTCCTGCTTTGTTTTCTCCCACCTCCATGACCTATCACCAGTGGATTTCAAATTCACAATGTACACATCTTCCTTTTTGTTTCCAATGTATAAAATAAGTAGTAAAAATAATAAAATAAAGTAAGTGGTAAAACTGCCATTTCTGAAGTATTTTCACTCTCCATAGAGATTTTGTGTCCTGAAATCATCCTCACTTCAGCACAAATAAACATTTTAAAAGGTCTCTACAGTTTGAATATTTCTTATGCTGACACCAGAAATGGGAGCACCTTGGTATTTCCTGAGACCTGAACTCAGGATTGGGGTATCACCAGTGTCTTCTCATTTTTTTTTATTTTAGTCATTATTCAATACAGTTTCTATCCTTTATTCCCATTCCAGCCTACCCACCAATCCCTCCCCTCCACCCTCTCATTTCCAACCCCCTTAGTTTTTGTCCATGTGTCCTCTATATTTGTTCCTGTAAACCCTTCCCTTCTCCCCTGAAATTCCCTCCCCTCTCCCCTCTGGTCACTGACAACCTGTCCTCTATTTCAGTGTCTTTTGTTATATTTTACTTGTTTCTTTGTTTTGCTGTTTAGGTTCCTGTTAAAGGTGAGATCATATGGTATTTGTCTTTCACTGCCTGGCTTATTTCGCTTAGCATAATGCTTTCCAGCTCCATCTATGCTGTTGCAAAGGGTATGAGGGTCTTCTTATTTAAAGTTGGACAATTACCAAGAGAAGAGTCTTTACACACTATATGGTAATGTTATCACCAGGTAGGGATGGGAAAGATTCTGTCCTTCTTTGTCTAGTTTGACAATGATTTTCAACTTCAGAACCTGCGGGAAGAAGCAATCAACCACCCTCAGCTGCTGGTAAGCAGATCTTAGCTGTTATCAACCCAGCCCTGAGTAAGGTGACCTCCGGCCAAGTGTCTCCTCAGTGTGGTCTCTTACCAGCTCCATGACCTTTAACAAGGGCCCTTCTTCCTGTGCCTCAATGTCCTCATCATCCAACTTCAGTCGGTTTTCTATCTCAGAAGGATCCGAAAGGCTTTCAAAACCATGACACAGCCTGTGTCTCTCTTGGTTCACGTCCATGCCGAGAGCTCCCCAGCCCATCAGAAAGAAGGTGCGACCCCATTGCGTCAGACTGTTTAAAGCAGATATAAGGCTGAGGCCATGTGTGTGGACCTTTCGGGGTCAATGACACCTGCACGTGTTTAGAAGGGGGCACCTCGGCAGGTCACCCACGCCAACTGGTAACACCGTGTGTCACCCACGAGCGCCTAAGATTCCAGACGCCAGGGCTGGAGCTGCAAGACCTGACAGGCGCCCCGCACCCCGCTCGGTTGGCTGAAGGTGGAGGAAGGCCCGAGACGTGCACTCACCTCAGCCGGGAACCTCAGCTCAGTCGCAGCCATCGGACTCTGTTGACAAGGGTGTTCGGGAGCGGCAGGCGAGGAGGGTGTCCCTAGTACTGGGGTTACTGTCCCAACCCTGACGCCAGACACCCGGGCAGCATACTGGGCCTCACAGCTGCTGTGGGAAGCAGCACACTGGCGTCTTCTCCAGCTGATCTTGTGACTACAAGAGCCTGCCCCAGCAATGTAGAAACTGAGAAAAGAGGAAACACCCACCACGAGACTGACGGAAGTCCCGCCCTGGAGTAGGGCCCGCAGGGAAATAACCTTTTCTGAGTATTGACTCAGCTCTGTGATCTTCCACGCCCACCTTCTAGGTAATGTAGGTTGTACAGTCCAAGTCTGAGGTCCTGGATTTCCCCATCTGACTCCAGGAGTGGATTTGGTGGTTTATACCTCAATGATACCGAGAGAAAACGTAATCTGCTCTATTGCCGCCCGGGTGGACCTTATTTCTTGGGCAAGTTAGTGTCTTCTGTGCCTGTTGGACCTTTGTTTCAGGCCGTGAGGCACGTGCCTCCCTCAGGCCGAATGCGGTTGGCGAACGTTGCTCTAGTCCTTAATACTATGTATTCTGTATCAGTGGGAGGCACAATGCAAATTAAATGTAATAAACAATGCACTAATACTTAAGTACATCTGTACCTAATGGAGCCAGAAGTCATAGCTCAGCCTGGGCCACATTGTGACTGGATTCCTCATGGATGTGATCGGATGCCTCTAACTTAAATTCACATTTTTTCCTGCACAATGGAGTTGTGTTGACATCAGAGACATGCAATTACATGAATTTGGCCCCGAAAGTGCATGTAAATTTCCAGACCAACCCAATGAATACACTAATAAGAATAGTTACAGCAATGTCTTTGTTCTGAAGTGTACATTGTTGTCTATTAAATATGCAACACCAATAGGTGAAAAATAACAATATATATACCTTAATTTGTTGTTTTAAAGACTTTATTAATTTATTTTTAGAGAGAGGAGCAGGGAGGGAGAAAGAGAGAGAGAAACATCATTGTGTAGTTTCCTCTTAAATGCCCCCTACTGGAGATCTGACTGGCAACCGGGCCTGTGCCATAACTGGGATTTGATCCTGAGACCCTGTGGTTCCCAGGCCAGCACTAAATTCACTGAGCCATACCAAGCAGGGTAACATACTTTAAGTTAAAAATATTTTATTGTGTCCTGGCTGGTGTGGCCCAGTGAATTATCAGCCTATGAACCAAAGGGTCGCCAGTTTGATTTCCGGTCAGGGCACATGCCTAGGTTGTGGCAGGGTTCCCATCTGGTGACGTGCAAGAGGCAACTGATAAATGTGTCTCGCACATTGATGTTTCTCTAAATATTCTAAAAATATTTTATTGTTTAAATAGTGTAAACCATTATCTGAACCTTCACTGAGTTGCATGCAATCTTTTGCTGGTGGAGGATCTTGACTTACTATTGATGAACATGAGTATTCTCTGAAGCTCAATAAAGCACATTGCAATAAACATGGGTGTCCCCATGTTAGTGAATCTGGGAAATAGACTAATAACCTTGTTACCCCATCATGCATATGACATACATGTCACAGTCATATAGGACAAACCTTTGAAAATTAAAAAAGATGAATAATACAAACATAAATGGGTGTCTACTTATAATTTCAAGATCTATTAAGATAAATTAGTTGTTGGAAAACTGGAGAATTAAATTCTGACAAATTTCTTGATATTTTTGTTAGTAGGGAAGTGGTATTATAATTATCATAATGAAAGAGAGATGGTGAGTTACAGACATAGTTAATGATTTATAGGTGAGATGATGATTAGTATGGCATTGTCAATTCAGTAAGATCAGGAATATATTGAAGAATTATATTTAGAGTAAATAAAAAAATACATATCTATAGTGAAAGTTGACCTATATTTAGCTGGGAATTCTTTTACATTACATGAAATATTATAATGAACAAAGTAATATGGGCCCTGGCCATTTGGTTAGAAGGTTGACCCTAACACCAAGGTTCTAGGTTTGATCCCAGATTAGGGCATGTATAACAATTAACCAATGAATACATAAATAAGTGGAGCACAAATCTATGTTTCTCTATTCCTTTCTCTCTCTCTTTTTAAAAATAAATACATTAAAATTTTAAATACTATATGTATGCCTACATGCAATAAAAATTTAAAAATCAATAGATACTTTGTAGGAGGTCTTCTCCGATTTAAATATTTCAAGTACTTTTTTTGCTTCTTTTTTAAAAAGATTTAATTTATTTATTTTTAGACAGAGGGGAAGGGAGGGAGAAAGAGAAGGAGTGAAACATCAATGTGTTGTTACTTCTGGCAAGACCCCAACTGGGGACCTGGCCCACAACCCTGGCATGTGCCCTGACAAGGAATCAGACCAGCTACCCTTTGGTTCACAGGCCGGCATTCAATCTACTGAGCTAGGGCCCAAAGTTGTTTTATGGGCTGCTTCTTTGGGCACCATGGACCCTGTCCCACCTTCCAGGCCTTGGGATGAATATACAGTTTCAAAGGCTTTCTTTCCCAGATAGTGGAAACGATGCATAGAATTTCAAGGACTTCCCTCCTCCTGTGCTAACATAGTGTTTCTTGTGATGTTGGAATACCTAGCAGTATTATTAGACCAGGCTCAGGACTACTGAGTTAGCGCGTGAGACGTGTCTCTCTCCTCCTCCCTGCCTTAGTTTGCTATTCATTCTACCTAAGTGCTAAAAGGTTTTTCCCGGCAACCAGGATGCTAGACACTGGCTAGTAACAAGCAGTGACATCTCAGGGTTCTTCCTATGCTGTCTCCTGCCTAATTTCCCCCTGAGAGACATGGTTATAAAAATTCATTTTGAGGTTACTGAGGGGTGAAAGTCCATCTTCTGTAGCTGCTTCAGGCTTGGGTGGGACAGTAGTCCCCGCCTACTGAAAACCATAAAACTCACCCTTTTCTATCTGGGAGTTGGTGAAGAATTTCTGAGAGTGTCAGCAATGCTGTGTGTCAGTCAGAGGAGGTGGAGGGAAGTGTCCTTTCATTGGGCCACAACAGATGCCTGGAGTCTCCAGTCCCTGAGGTTGATAGTTATTCATGGCAGTTATTTGCAGCTGTATAGCCTCTATTCTAGAAGAGATAAATGTAGTTAGTGAGTTGATTATCATAGTGAGTTGATAATAGTGTCACTAGTATAATTAATACTGGTGCTACAAAAAGCAGAAGTAAATACATGAGCCATAAATTTGAATTTCAAAAAGAGGTTGAACTCTTGACTCTAGATGGAGAACCAAGGATGCTTTGGATGTTTTGCTAGACCTGCCCTGACTCGTTAAGGTAGAAGCAACACTCTTCCTTGAAGTGCAAACATGTTTCTCCTGCTGAGGCTGAGAGGAGGTCTAATGCCCTTTGATTTTAGAGGGGAACTCCAGCTAATGAGTCCAGTTGTTCTTGGAGTGCTGCAAGCATTTCCCCTGCCTTAGTTAATGATTCAGCTGTTTTCTGTGATAGGTGGTGGTGAATTACTAATGAAGTACCCCCTACCACTGCTCCCATGGCAGAGAGAATCCCCATAAATGTTATTAGAGGAATAAGGGGACCAGCCCTCTTGAAAGGATGTCGTTATCTTCGAAATGGGAGTGGGAGGGAGGCATTTTCCCACCCTCTGGAAACGTCAGGAAGAACATACCCTAGGGAGCAGATTCCCTTTTACTCTGGAGGGAGGTTCCAGTATGCCTGGGACCCACAAATTCAATGGATTCCTGTCAAAGGGCGTATTTCTACTATTAGAGCAATTTCTGCCAGCTGAACTGGCTGGGTTTCTACAGAGACGTATCTGGCTTTGACTAGTTGTTTGGTTCTTGAGTATTTAATAGCCCACCATTATAATACTTGTGCTGCCAGTGAGGCTGTGACCAGGGGGTCTATTATGGGATTGCAGAAACTTGTGCTATTTATGAATTCAGTAAATTTAGAGCCCTTCTTTGTTCCAAAATCTATGGCCATCCAAGAGCCTTGGTGCAGAGTGATACAATCCTCTCTTTCTTGTGGGAGGAATTCATTAATTTTATAGGATGGCCCGCCTTGGCAGTAAGCTGTTTTTGGTGAGTTTTCGTCTAAAGGCAGGCTAGGAACAGCTGGCTGTGCAAGGTGGGTATATATGAAATTTGTTTCATCCCTTGAGTTAGGAACTCCCCCAGAGATATAGGGTATTGAGGTGAGAATTCTACAAGCAGCGTTTGTGGGAGGGGGCTCTGAGATTAGAAACTTTTGTCAGCACTGGCTATTAGCAAGCCTTCTTACAGGCATGCCCCCTGGAGCTCTACTGACAATGCAGAGGGGGTAGTCGACTGGTAGGCAGATGGTTTATTACGTGAAAAAATAGAGGCCCTCTAGGGGAGTGTTGACTGCCAGTGGAAAAAGTCCTGGGTAATAGTTAACAAGGTTTTGAGTGGCTATAATGCCCCATAGGCTGGAATGTACAGTCTTTTTGTCCAGGGTAACAGAGACATTTCCCTATTGTTCCGATGCCAATGGATGAACATAGCCCTAGGTATGGGTGGAAAGACAAAGCCAACAGGAAGAACTTAATTGTAAAGATTGGGCCATATTACTGGCTAATTCACAGGCAGTTTTAAGTGGAGATTTAGCATAAGCGAAAAGGGTTAAGGGATAAAATAGAAAGCTGCTTATCAGACTCAAGCGTAGTCTGGTGCAAAAGGAGCTTGAGGTGCTTTACTGGCTCACAGGTGTAGGTGGAATCTGGATTCCTCTGCTGGTCTGCGGAGTGAACCAGATCAACAGGAGCTGGATTTACCCTGGAAATATAAACCCAACTATTGACCCCCAATAGCTTCACAGCCGTGGGGGTACTCAGGACAACCTGGTAGGGTCCCTTCCATTTAAAGTTAAATTGATCTACAGGGGACCCTTCTCTCCAGGTTTTGAGAAGTACCCAGTCTCCCGGAGAGAGAGTGGTTAGGGGTTCTCCTTTGGGAGAAGGCAAGACTTCATTCCCATATTCTTGCAATGCTTTTTGTACCTGCCCCAAGTTTATTATATGCTTCACGGCTTGGTGGGTGTTGCTATCAAATATTAAATCCATAATTAGGAACGGCCTGCCATATAGCATTTCAAAATGGCTGAGCCTAGTGTTAGCCTGAGGGGGGCCCTTATTCCCATGAGAGCTATAGGCAGTAATGTAACCCAGTTCTCAGAAGTCTCTTGAAAGAACTTCACTAATGTTCTTTTTAAAGTTTGGTTCATCCTCTCTACCTTCCCAGAGGACTGAGGTCTCCAAGCAGAGTGGGGGTGATATTTTATGCCAAGGGCCTCAGAGACTGAATGATCTTAGAGGTGAAGGAAGGCCTGTTATCACTTTGTGGGGAGCGTGGGAGACCAAATCAGGGTATTTTTTTAGGAGCACCTTTGCTACTTCTGTGGCTTTCTCTGCCCTGGTCAGAAAGGCTTTAATCCACCCAGTTTCTACATTGTCCAGCTTTCTAGAAAAATATGCAACAGATTGGGGTTCATTTCCTAGTTGCTGGACTAAGATTCCTAATGCTATTCCCTGTTTCTCTGCTATGTGTAAAGAAAGTTTTATTTAAGTCAGGGATGCCTAGGGCTGGAGCCTTGACTAGAACCTGCCTGATTTTATTAAAAGCCTGATCATGTTCCCATATAATGGGTTCAATGTCTGGCCCCTTACTAGCCTCATATAAAGTCTTTGCAATCAGTCCAAAGCTTGGGATCCAACTCCTACAGAACCCAGCCATTCCCAGGAAAGAGCAGAGCTGCCATTTGGTAGCAGGTGGTATTAGCTCAGTGATTGCCTTTATTCTCTCTGGTGACAGCTGCCTAGATCCTGGAGTTAGGGTATATCCTAAATAGTTTACTCTGGAAATTTGGGCCTTTTTCTTAGAGACTCGATATCCCTGGCCCCCAAGGAAGTTCAGAGTTAGGATAGTGTTGCAATCTGAGGCTTCCTTCCATGGGCTACAGATTAAGATATCATCTACATATTGTAAGACTGTTCCTTCTCATAGCTGTAGATCTCTTAGATCCTTTTCTAATAGGAACTAATGGGGGCTCACTCTCAAGAATAGATGGGGACTGTCTCTAAACCCTTGTGGTAGAAGCCTCCAGGTATACTGTTGATGGGTCATTGTTTTTGGGTCTGTCCACTCAAATGTAAATAGGTATTAGGAATCTGGGTGGACAGGGATGCAAACCAAGGCATCTTTTAAATCTAAGACAGTACACTACTGAGTATATTCTGGTACCTGGGTGAGGATAGTATAAGCTTTCACCACAAAAGGATGTAAGGGGACTACAGCCTCATTAATTAATCTTAAATCCTGGGCCAGCTGGTACTCCCCTGTGGGTTTACGAATGGGGAGTATTAGAGTATTGCAGGGGGATTGACAGGGTACCAGCGGCCCATATGTAATAAACTTCTCTATGATGGGCTGCAGACCCTGTAGGGCCCCCTGCCTGATAGGATATTACTTCTTGTGGGGACAAGCTACCCCAGGCTTTAAGCAGATTTGGACTGGTTGGGCTGTGCTGGCCCTGCCAGGAACTGCCCAGTCCCAAACTAGGGGATCTACTCCTTGTAAAATCTGCTCTGGGATGTTATTTTCCTTCTTGACTTCACAGGCTAACATAATTATAAGGATCTTATCAGGTACCTCCTGAAACTTCAGAATAGCTCCTAATCTGGCTAAGAGGTCTCGTCCTAGAAATGGTATGGGGCATTGTGGAATAATTAGGAAAGAATGCTTTAAAATTTGGCTTTCAAACTGACAAGTGATAGGGGTACAAGTAAAAACAAGTCCTACATTATCCTTCAACCCCTATAATACCACTTGAGTTAGAGGAGAGAGGCCTAGTAGGTGAACTGAGGACAAAGTGGCTCCAGTATCAACAAGAAAATTAATTTTCTTACCTGCCATGTCAAGAGTCACCCAGGGTTCTTTGGTAGAGATTGACATGCTGGTGTAGGCTGGGGCAACCCTGCTCCATGGGCACCCTCAGTCCTCCAGTGCTGCCATGGCCATAGGAGATGATCCCTTTCTGCTCTGGGAATGGGCACAGTCTGCCTTCCAGTGTCAGGTATCAGGGTTTGTTCCTCTGCACTTGGGACATGGCCCTGGCAGTGGCCTACTACATTCCTTTGCCCAGTGTCCAGGTCATTTGCACCTGAAACATACTTGATCCTGGTGTCCTCCATGCTTTTGTGACTTTCCCGGGTTACCTTGAGGTGGCTGTCCATGGCCATTGTTGTCACTAACAGCTAATACAAGTAGCTTGGCCTGTCTTTCCTCTAAGTCTCGATTGATGAAGACAGAAAAGGCAACATCCATCAGTTGTGCCAAAGGGGTTTGGGGCCCCATTTGTAATTTCTAAAGCTTTTTACAGATATCAGGGGCTGACTGGGTGATAAAGTTTTCCTATTAACACTTGCCTCTCTGGAGAAGATGGGTCTATGTTAGTGTATTTCTGAAAGGCCTCTACCAGTCTGTTATGGAAGAGTGCAGGGTTCTCTTCCTTTCCTTGTGTTATTTCCTCAACCTTATCATAATTCACTGGTTTTTTGATACAGGCCCTCATTCCATCCAACAAGCACTGTATCATGACAGATTTACTTCTGTTCCTTCCTGGTGTATTATAGTCCCAGCTGGGCTCATGACCTGGGACAGCATCCACTGCAGGCCACTCATTACCAGGGTCTTCAGCATGTAATTGATCTGCATGTTTGTGGGCGCCTTCCCAGATTAGTTGCTTGTCTTCTGGAAAGCAACGTGTAGTCAGAACTATAGAAAGGTCCCTCCAAGCCATATCAAAGGCAAAGGTTAAGATATGGAAGTTATTAATGAAGCATGAGGGATACTCAGAAAAGTTTCCTAGCCTTTCCTTGAACTACTACTGTAGGTAAGCTATTGAGAAAGTTGTGTGTACCAATTAGGGGGCCTTCTGCACCCGCTACTTCTCTCAGGGGTAGGAGGTCAGAAAGGGCAGGGAGATATGAGGCTCCACTCCTAGTATGCCCCACTAGACTGGGTTTCTCCTCCTTTGGTAACTTTGGGTATATGGGTGAGTAGGGTGGAGAAGTTGTAGTTGTCAGCTCAGGGGTTGAGGTCTTATTGGGGCTCTGAGGCCTGCTAGATTCCCCCGGAGAGACAGATGTGCTAACCTCCTCTTCTTTCCCCTAAGAGACAGGTGTGGAACTTAAAAGTGGGTCTCTAGAATGCCATTGGGAATGACATAGGGAAGCTCTGACCACTTGCCTAGCCTCCTACAGAATAGATGTAATTGGAGTATGGTGGTGTAATTGCTACTCCTATTTTCGGGCCATGTCTCCCTCTCTCCCAACTTATACTGAGGCCAAGCTGTGTTACACAAGAAAATTAGTCTCTTTTCCTTGAGACACTCAAGGTCAAACTTGTCCCAGTTTCTAAGGATGCGTCCTAATGGGGATTCTGGGGGCATAGAGGGTGTATTTTCCATTTGGTCCATGGCGCACCTGGGAAAAGAAAGCAAAGAGTAAAACTCTTGGGCTGGGAGGTGTCCCCCGTCTTTTCTCCAGAAGCCAACTAGTAGGATGCAGGGCATCTCCTGTTTTTCCCACTGCAAAGCTACCAGGAATCTCTGGCGACACAAGAGAATGAAGACTATAACTCCTGGGCTCCCAAAAGGCATCCCCCTTGATTATCCAAGGAGCCAACTAGTGGTTTACAGGACATCCCCTATCTCCCCACCACAAAGCTACCAGAGGTCTCTGGCAACATGAAGGAAGCATGGTGTGCTGGCCAGCAAAAGACTGAGAGCTCAGCTTGCCACAGACTATTTGTATCCCCTTTGCTACTGGTGAAGTTGACAGCTTTGATTGAACTAGACCCTTTCTGCACATCTCAAGTCTTTTGTAAAACTGACTCCTCACCAGTAAGGAGTCGGAGAGAGAAATTGTCACAGGTGGGCACAGGTAACCAGGTTCTTGGTGATCGCAGACAAAAAATTGAACCAAACACAGAGTTTATAGCAGAAAGAGAGAGAACAGATTTATTAAGTGATAGTACACTCCATAGAATATGGGAGCGGGTCAACTCCAAGCAGAGATTGACCTCAGGGGCTGTAGGGATTCTATTCTTATAGGGTGGATATTTCCTGGATAGTTTTGGTGGGCTTTTATTGTACATGTACAAGTAGTTACATTACTATAAAGCTACTGCGCTTGTGGTCTCCCATGATCTTTCTTGATTGACCACTGGGGAAGGAGGTCCCACAATGTTAATGTACTATATAATGCTAGTATAATGAAGCAAGGGTCATGTAGCATCTTCTTCACAGGTACATTCTCATTATAAAAACATCCTATGCAAATAATACCATAGAGAGCAGGAGGATAACAATTGTAATTACTATATACCCAAACACAGACCACTTAAGTAAAAAGGCAAATAATATGAGTTCTGAAAGTGGAAAACACAATGCAACACAACTAGACAACTTGAATATTCTCCTTGCAATATGTAGATCGTCTATTTCAAAAGCAGTAAGGTATTATTGAAGTCTGAAAACACTACTGAGAAAACAGAACTGATAAATATATGCATAGTATTTTATTCAGCCCTGGCCAAATGGTGCACTTAGAGCATCGTCCCATTACCGAAAAGGCTGCAGTTTTGACTACTGGTCAGGATGCAAACCTAAGTTATGGGTTTGAGTCCATGTTATAGATACATATGGGAGAAAACCAATTGATGCTTCTATTTCACAATGATATTTCTCCTTCTCCCTCCCTTCTTTCTCTAACAATCAAAAAATATTTTGCACTAAGGACAAAAAAATATAAATAGTTGTAGACACGTTGGAGAATATAAAAGATGCTTTTTCTCACTAGTGAATGTGCATTCTATTAGGCTTCTAACAATACTACTGAGGTCAAATTGTTCCCTATGAGGGTGCTGTACAGCGGGAATGGGGGCAGCAGGGAGAGTAGCGGGCAGTGCAAGCACACCAGCCCTGCCAAGTCCAGGATCCACCCAAAACACTTGGGAAGCACATGCTTCACAGGTCACATGGGAGCACAGAGCAACCCCTGAAGAATGAAGGGCACAGGGGAAATGCAAAGCCTAGTCCAGGTCACAGGTGAGACGGAGGATTTTTTTGAAACTGTGACTTATTTTATTAAAATTGGGGCAATGAAACCAACAATAATGTATCCTTGCAGACATGATCAGAGGCAAGCCTGAGACCAGCTGCTGCTGTCCATCTTCCCTGGGAACAAGTCTAGTCAGGGCCCTTAGAGCTTAGGATAGAAAAAGCAAACTGCCACCCTGAGGAAGGGGTGTACAGGTAAGGCAAAGAAAAGTGCTCAGGGAGAGTCAGTGTCTTACCCAGAGATGATATAAGAGCAAAGTTCTCCAGCATCACATTGAGGTACAGGCGTCTCTGAGCCTCATACTGGAGGAGTCATTCTTTCCTGGACAAATACACAGCAACATCATCAAAGGTCACAACAATCTGTCAGAATTAATACAAATGAATGTGAAACAGTCTGTCTGATACCCTGTATCCTACTCTTCCTCATGCCTAACCCCTTGCAGGGCCCCCTGTTCAGAGAAGATACCAGTGCTTGTGTTGCGGAAAAATCACTCACACGCAGTTGGAATGGCGGAGCACAACGCTTTATTACGCGTGGGCTCAGAGGGGGCAAAACTCCCCCAAATCCTGAGCCAGGAGCAGTGGATTAATTCCACTTTTATAAGCGAGGAGCAAGTTACAGAGCAGGAAGCAATAAATTAAGTTACAGAGACAGGAGGCAATTAAACTAAGTTACAGGGACAAACTAAGTTACAGAGACAGGAGATTATTTGCTTATCTAAGACTCTGCTCCTACTGAAGCATTACAAAATTCATCTTAACTTGACACTTCTTTGATCTTAGTCAGCTTCACTTGTGCCAGAGCTGCATGCTGTCTCCATACAGTCTCATTAATTACTCACATTGGCCTCAGCAAAGACAGAGAAGAAGAAGTGGGGCAGATGAATGCCATCTAAACTCAGGGCCATGCCTGCAGGTCTCCTTTCTTCCTGCTAAACAATTCCACTGAAACTCCCAGATCACGTCTCCAAAACACAGCCTTATATGGGCTTAGGCTTCACCCTTAACTCCAAACACCAAGAACCCAGGGCCATCAGCTCACACTTCCTCCAGCTGTGCACACACTGTGTGATCTCTCCCTGTTGCTCGGCTTTACACCCCAGGTGCACTCCCTCAGCTCTGCCCCCTTCACCCTCCTGCATAAAAGAGACATCACTTTTGCATGACTCCTTCCTGGACCCTTCCATAGATTTCCAGACACATGTGTTAGCTGCTCACAAGATTTTCCTGTTAGAAATGCACAAGAAATAGAGGTGGGAGGAACCAGATGATCTGATCCAAGTGCCTTTATTTGATGCTGCGATGAGAGGCGGGCTGAGTAGGGTCGACTTCAGCCCTGGGGAAGAAGGCAAGCGTGGAGTTTTTAAAAGAAAAAGCACAGGGTTTGTGAGCTGATAGGGGAGGAATTCGTTTCTTGTACTTCCAGATGCATACCTCAGGGATCCAGCATGTGAGCCAAGACAATAGGTTAGGTGAAGGGCGAGGCTATTCCCAGGTAAAGGAGAGTCAGTGTGACCACCGGCCATTTAGCCTGGCACCAGATGTCTATTGTGTGTGTTGGGAGAGTTTTGATGGAACTGCAGGCTATCAGTTGAGTTGGGATAACTGAGTCATGAGCAGTCCAGCACGTCGGAAAACTGGCCTGACTGGGTCTTGAGCACTCTGGCGGGCTGGGAACTGGCCTGACCATTTCAGTTTCTGCTTACTTCTCTTTGTGACGTATGATAATGTGAACCGAAAGAACCTTCCGACATTCCCAAAGAGAATTAATCCACCACCATCTTCTCCAGCCCAGCTGATGGAGCCTCCACTGCTTCAGCTGCTAGGACCAAAAATGCTGGGGTGGTTTTGAACCCTTTCATTTCTTCCTACAACTGAAAATCTGAAACTATGCTTCCCGTTCTTAAAAAATGTAAAGAGGAGGGGAGTGGATGGAAGTGGAAGGAGGTATGAGGGAGATAAATGGTCAGGCAAAAAAATCAATTAAAAAAAAAGATGGACCAAGAATTCAACCTTTTCTTCTACATCTGAGGCCCAACTTGGGTCCCTCAGCTCTCCTCTGGGTCATAGAACTCTCCTGGTTCAAGGCTCCCTGCCTTCTCCATTAACCCCCATAATCTGTTTTCTACTAGGCAGTCAGATGTAGCCTATTAAACCCAGGAAACACTAACTCCTGTTTCTTATGCAAATGCCCCATTAGCTCCTTAATCCGTACCCAAATTATCATTTGGCCACTTTGAAGTCTGATTTTTGAATCCCTTGTGCCTTGTTTTTAACATAAGGAAAGAGACCTGAGGGATGCACTCTCATCTCTGTGGCATCTCCAAGCAGGTGCGGGTGTCCCTTCCTACATATCCTGCCTTAACTGTTTACATTGGCTGCCAGTAGATCCCCCGCCCCCGCAAAATGGGTAGGGTTCACATACTAAACTAGCTAAGGGGAGTCCTCCCAGATGGCCTTATCAACTAAGAGACTGAAAATACCCCTGTATATGGTCTCAAAGTCAAAGTTCCTAACTAAAAACAAGTCTTGGCAAGTAGTCATGTCCTAGGCCTCTATCTTCCCTGAGGAAAATGAATTTTAACCTTAAAGGAGCCCATCTTTGTATTATGCACGTTTGTTAACACACCTTTGGAATGTCAGGATAATTTCCTTTTTTCTTATCCCTCAGGGCACAAACTCTGCATGATAGCAAAGACCAAGGTACTGCTCCATGTTATTACTGTGTTAGTTAATTAAATATTAACAATGTTATACCCAGTAATGTTAAAGAATTCTGTGTCCACTCATCTTTACCTTTTATTTAATATCAGGTATCTTCGTGCTTTGTTCTCTCCCACCTCTGTGACCCGTCACCAATGGATTTCAAGTTCCCAACTTACACATCTTCCCTTTTAATTCTCAAGTATAAAATAAGTGGTAAAACTGCCATTTTCTGAAGCATTTTTGCACTCCACTGAGATTTTGTTTCCTGGAAATCATCCTCAGTTCGGCTCAAATAAACATTTAAAAAGTCTCTACTGTTTGAATGTTTCTTACATTGACACCACAAATGGGAGTACCTTGATATTTCTTGTGACCTACACTCAGGATTGGGGTATCCCCTGAGTCTGCTCACTTGAAAGCTGGAATATTACCAAGAGAAGAGTCTTTACACACTATACGGTAATGTCACCACCAGGTAGGGACTGGGACACCCTGTCCTTCCTTGTCTAGTTTGATAATGATTTTCAACTTTAGAACCTGTGGGAAGAAACAATCAACCACCCTCAGCTCCTGGTAAGCAGGTCTCAGCTGTATCAACCTAGCCCTGGAGTGCCGTGACCTCCGGCCAAGGTTCTCCTCAGTGCTCCCTCTTACCAACCCTGTGAGCTTGGATAAGGACTCCCATTCCTGTATCTCAATGTTTTCATCACCACACTTCAGTCGGTTTTCTATCTCAGAAGGATCTAAACACCTTTGAAAACTATGATGCAGCCTGTGTCTCCCTCGGTTCACAACCATCCTGGGCTCCCAGTACCATGAAAATGAAAGTGCAACACCTCTATCACCCAGTCAGGACGTGACTGCTCCTCAGACTGTTTCAAGGCAGAGGCCAGGTGTGCGGGGTTTATCCGGGTCAACAACCCCTTCACGTATTTCCAAGGCGGCATCTAGGCTGGTCACCCTCGCCCACCCGTCATACTGTGGGTCACCCAGTAGCGCCTATGATCCCTGACACCGGGACCTGGGCTACAGGGTTCGGTGGGCTGAGGGTGGAGGGCCCAGGGGCCACGCACTAACCTCAGCTGGGCACCTCACCGCAGTCGCCACCATCTGACTCTGTGGCAGGAGAGGGGCGGGTGCAGTGGGCAAGGAGGCTGTTCCTGGTATTGGGGTTACTGATCCAATCCTGATGCCGGGACACCTGGCCAGCGTACTAGGCCTCACTTCTGTGGGGAGCAGCACACTGGGGCCTTCGCCTTTCCATCCTGTGACCACTACACCCCGACCAGGTAATAAAAAAACAGAAAAGAGGAAATGCTGGCCAGGAAACCAAGGGAAGTCCTGCCCTACAGTATGGCCCCAAAGGAGATGCATTTTCTGAGTCTTTATTGACTCAGCCTTTATCATAGTCCATGCATGCCTTCTGGGTAATGCAAGGTGTATATTCCAAGAATGAGATCCTATATTTCCCCAGCGGACTCCAGGAGTGGATTTGCAGGTGTTCACTCAAAGAATACCCTGAGAATACCAAATCTGCTCTCTAGCTTTCTCGCCCATTTCCTGGGCCAGAAAGTATTTGGTGTGCCTGCTAGGCCTTTCATTCAGGCCATGGGCTTGTGCGGCATTCAGGCGGAATGTGGTTGGGAACTTTGCTCCAGTCCCTAATGGTCTCTATCCTGCATCAGTAGGACCCACAAGGCAAATTAAGTGTAATAAATAATACACTAACACTTAAGTTCGTCTGTGATTAGTGCAGAAGCGTAGCTCTGCCTGGGTAGCAGTGTGACGAGATTCCTTGCTGATTCGATCTGCCGATGCCTCTAACTTAAATTACACATTCTTTTTTCAAACAATGAAGTACATGTTGAAGACGTCAAAGACATGCCCTTAAAGGAATTCGGCACAGAATGTTCCTGTAAAGATTGTATTAGATGTCAAGGTGGCAGTCTCAAATCATCTTTCAAATCTGGACTGCCAACGTCACTGCAGGTTTTAAAACATTGCAAAGTTTAAGATAGCTTTACCCAAGACGTCATTCCCTCAGGCTACTTGCATTCCCTTTGTAAATGCTAAGCACATTCCCAATACACACTACTTGCCATTCAACTAAGGAGATCTCCTCTAACGAAGGCTACAGACTGGATGTGTGCCACCTACCAACACATGCATCAGTACCCCTCTCAGTCTGGTGGTGAAGTCAGCAAGCTTATGTCATGAGGGGGATGAAACTGTATCCAGATAGTGGACACAGTGGATACACAGAAGATGGCCTACCAACCAATTTAGATGAAATTTTCACATGAGAACCTCAGCACAAAGATCCTAAAAACATAGTAATTGAACCAGCAGGGGCTGCCAAAAGCACCAAGGATAGAGAGACTGAATGCACACGCCTATAAAAAAAATTTCAGAGACAAGTTATTTTTCTTCATAGACCTTAATTACTTCCTTTTAGAAATATATTTTATTGATTATGCTATTACCCTTTTCCTAATTTTTCCCCTTTTGCCCCCCTCCACCCAGGAACCCCAACTCCCTCAGGCAATTCCCCAACCATTGTTCATGTCCATGGGTCATGCATATAAGTTCTTTGGCTACTTCATTTCCTATACTGTACTTTACATCCCCATGGCTATTCTGTAACTACCTATGTGTACTTCTTAACCCCGTCACCTCTTTAGCCATTCCCCCTCACCACCTCTTCCACATGGCAACCATCAAAATGCTCTCCATATCCATGACTGTGTCTCTGTTCTATTTGTTCCTTAGTTTGTTTTTTAGATTCAATTGTTTGTTTGTTAGTTTGTTTGTATCCAAAATATGTTTTTGGGATGGTGCCCCACTCATCCTGACTCAGGTACTTTAGTGATGCATCCTTCTGAAGGAGCATCCTTCTGGAAGCCGTGCTTTTTCCCCTGTAGGCTGAGAGAGGGCAATGGAGAAGACAACACACAAAACTACCGTTTGTGCATAACTAAAGACGGCGGTGATTTTATAGCATCCTGGGCATTTCACATCCATGAAGTAGGAACTGGGGCTCTGCACCAGGTACTTCTTGTGTTTCCTCTTCTCTTCTTCTGGAGAGGGATAAATGAGATGCTTTGTGAGAGGCATGTTGACTTGGGGAGCTCCTCACCGCCAGAAAGGCTACATTCAATGGTTGATATATTGTCTTGTTTGCCATTTTATTGTTCATAGTTTTGATCTTCTTTTTCTTAAATAAGTCCCTTTAATGTTTCACATAATAATGGTTTAGTCACGATGAATTCCTTTAGTATTTTCTTGTCTGGGTAGCTCTTTATCTGCCCTTGGATTCTAAATGATATCTTTGCTCGGTAGAGCAATCTTGGCACAGGTGCCTGCTTCTCATGACTTTCAATATTTCTTGCTAATCCCTTTTAGCCTGCAGTTTCTTTTGAGAAATTGACAGCTGATAGTCTTATGAGAATTTTCCAGTAGATAACTAACTTCTTTTCTTATGCTGCTTTTGACTCTCTCTTTATCTTTCACCTTTGGCATTTTATTTTTTTTCTTCTTGACCTTGACATTCCTCTTTTGTGAAGTGATCTGCATTCTTCATAGTGGATTATAGAATATAATAGAAACTGAGTGGCATAATATATTGTTGCCTGCATCTTAAATTTCCATTTCCACCCCCACCTTTTGGGAAAGATTTTATTTATTTATTTTTAAAGAGAGGGTAAGGGAAGGACAAAGAGAGGGAAAGAAACAACAATGTGGGAAGTTGCCTCTTGCTACCCCAAACTGGGGACCTGGCCCACAACCTAGGCATGTGCCCTGACTGGGAATTGAACATATGACCTTCCAGTTCGCAGGCTGGCACTCAATCCATTCAGCTATAGTAGGCAGGGCTAACATTTGGCATTTTAATTATGATGTGTTTTGCCCTGGGTGGTGTGGTTCAGTGGATTGAGTACCGGCCTGCAAACCAAAAGGTCACCAGTTCAATTACCAGTCAGGGCACATACCTAGGTTGTGGGCCAGGTCCCCAGTGAGGAGAGCATGAGGGGTAACCACACACTGATTTTCTCTTCTCTTTCTCCCTCCCTTTCCCACTGTCTAAAAATAAATAAATAAGATCTTTTAAAGAAGTTATGATGTGTCTTGGAGTGGGCCTCTTTCCATCTATCTTATTTGGACTCTGTGCTTCCTGGACTTGCATATCTATTTACTTCACAAATTAGACAAGTTGTCTATCACTATTTTTTAAAATAGATTTCCAACTACTTGTTCTTTCTGTTTTCCTTCTGGCACCCCCATGATGTGAATGTTGGATCTCTTGAAGTTGTCCAATAGGCTGCTTATACTATCCTCAGTTTCTTGGATTCTTTTTTCTTATGGTTGTTCTGATTGGTTGTCATTTGCTTCCCTCTGTTCCATATCATTGATTTGATTCTCAGCTTTAGCAACACTACTGTTGTCTCCATGCAAAATTGTTCTATTTCAATTACTGTATCCTTCACTTCTGACTGGATTTTTTTATGCTGTGGAGGTCCTCACTAACTTTCTAGAGCATCCGAATAAACAGATTTTTGAACCCTGCATCTGATTGATTGCTAATCTCCATTTTGTTTTGCTCTTTTTCTTGAGCTTTGATCTATTCTTTTTTAGGCCATGTTTCATTGTCTACTCATTTTGGTAGCCACCCTGTGTTTGTTTCTATGTATTAGGTAAAGCTGCTTTGACTCCGTTTCTTGGTAGTGTGGCCTAGTGTAGTAAGTGTCCTATAGGGTCCAGGGGTACAACTTCTCCTATCACCCAAGCTGGGTCCTTGAGGTGTGCCCTTTATATAGGCTGAATACATCCTTCTCTTGCAGTTGAGCATTGGTTGCTGTTGACAGATCAATGCAATGGCTTTCTCCATGCCAGTCAGAGTCAAGGATTGGCTATGACCACTGACCACCAACTTCTGCCATCCCCAGATAATCAGCTAAGCAGGGGCAGGGTGGTGGTGCTCTGACGTGGTCTGTAGGTGTCCACTGGGTGCTCTGTCCCTTGGGATTCCCAGGCGGTACAGACGAAGTTCAGCTCCCACCTGTCCTTTGCCCTCAACCACCCTGCCTGATCTATAAAGCATCCTGAGATGGCTGCTATTTGCACTGGTCTTGTAGATTCCCATGCAAAGCCATGCTATGAATCCAGGCAGGCTGCAGCAGCTGCTGGGTCTGGGGCTCACTGAAGCCAGGTATTTTTTGATAGAATTTAGGAAGTTGTGAAGCATGAGTGAAGACCAGACATTCATATGGAAAAGCAGGTTGGGTGGGCCCATAAGTTGAGTGGGGCAGAGTATCTAGGGAATCTGTAAGGCAGGTCAAACACTGTTAGCCAGGTGGATGGTTCCAGATATGGCATCAGCTTGCTGTCTCTGGAGTGCAGGGTCAGATTTAGAAAAGGGATGATAATCTTTGCTCACCTTAATGCCAGACACATCAGATTCTCCATGTACACCAACAATGTCTTTCAAGCTGCTATGCTATTCTGGAGCTAGAGGGACTGGGTCTGAGTATGTGAATCTGTGTCAGGAATTTTAAAAGAAACTGCTTGGGACTCCAGAGTTTCTTGTACCAATGAAATCCCCACTTGTTTCTGCAGACAGAAGTTATGTGGACTTATCCTCCAGGCACTGGAACCCTGGGGAGGGGCCTGGTGTGGGGCTGGACTCCTTGGTCCCCAGATATCCCTCCCAAATTTTTATCCACCATACATGGGTGAGGGACAAGGCTATTCTTCACCTGAGTCCCTCCTATCAGTCTGGATGGGTGAGGTTTCTTTAATTCCCTTGATCTCAGACTTCCATTCAACTTCATATCTGATGGTTCTGAGTGCTGGTTGTTATGTATTTTAGTTGTAATTTGGATGTGATTATGCAAAGGTGAACCATGTCTGCCTATACCACAACCTTGACCAGAATTCCAGAGACAACTTAGATATAGGCAAAAAAGGGACCAAACAAAACAGAAACCATGAGACTCTAAAATTCTTTGGGGCTAGGCAGAAAAACAAATTGACTTCAAAAACTTAGGAGACTCAGTTAATGAAGTTTCTCTGTTGGAAGTGTCAGAGCCACAGGACATCAAGTGATGTGCAGCCCTAGAATATTATAATAAAGTCTTGAGGTCATCCTTAAAGAGACAAGCCCCTATGGAGCTTCAAGAGTATCTTCCACACACTCAACACAACAGATGACCCTGTCATCTGATAGCTGGTGGACATCTAGAGCAATATGTTGGCCACTGATGGCAATCTGGCCCCACTGATGAGCTGCACACACTCCCTGCATTCCTGGGACATTGCCATCCAGAGGCAAGTCTGCCTTATTCTTTGAGAAAAGGTACCATTATGACATGCACCTCCTGACAGTGAGTGGGAGGACAAGGAGTCCTACTGGATGAAGGTAATTTCTGCAATTTGCCTGCAACCTGGCCATGGAGTCAAACTACATCAGGCAGAGCTTCCCTGAGACCTGGGTAAGTCTCTGAAACAGGTCAGGTAATTCCTTAATGATTATTGAATAAGTGAAACATGATGTCATGGCTTTCGTTTACTCTTCTAAATCTCGGCTTACACCTTACTATATCTTTTCACCTCACTATTTTTCTTCAAGTGTTCTAGAATGAAAATGACCCACACATTGTAGAAAAGAGATATTCAGGGTGACCACATTTCCAGCAGAGCCATAGCTGCAGACAGTTCTGTCATTCTTAGAACAAAGTTCCCTTAATGTACAACCCTTTAGGATTTATCTGTTCTTGGGCTTTGTAGAGCATTTTCTCATGTTTCTATTTAAGTAATGATCATTGTATATCCATTCATCAACATTCATAACTTTCCATAGTTTGCTGACTCCATAACCCTTTTTAGAAATTTAACCTAATTTCATTTTTTTAAACATTATTATATTTATTTTTAGAGAGAAGGGAAGGGGAGGAGAGAGGGAGATAAACATCAATGTGTGGTTGCCTCATAAATGCCCCTTACTGGGGACCTAGCCCACAAGGCAGGCCTGTGACCTGACTGGGAATCCAACAAGCAACCTTTTGGTTTGCAGGCCAGCACTCAATCTACTGAGCCACACCATTCTGGGATTCTTAACTCTTTAACTGAAATAATCTCTAGTCCCCATGCAGAAAATGTCACTGCATTGACAAGTGAAATAATGATCATTTCCCTGCAAGGTGGAGAAATACAGCAATCCAAAATGTCTTTCTCACATTCACATGCCCACTTTCCAAACCTTCATGGATGGCAATATCACAGCCATTGTGGTACAAAATGTAAAATTTGTACATACCCACTATTTCCAGGTACATGTTAAATATCATGGAAATTAAAAATACATCTTAGAAAATTCAGTGAGACATTTCATGTGCAAAAACAATTATTTTGGGCCCTGGCCAGTACCAGGCAATTAACTGAAAGGTCACCAGTTCGATTCCCAGTCAGGGAGTTCAACTGGGTTGCGGGCCTGGTCCCTAGTTGTAAGAGTGAGAGAGTCAGCTGATAGATGTTTCTCTCAAACATGGATGTTTCCCTCTTTCCCCTTAGTCCTCCCTTCCAATCTCTCTAAAAATAAATAAATAAAAATTTAAATCACATAATTGTTTTCAACAGTTAAAAAACCAGTACTGACTCTTTGTACAGTGGATGCTGCTGAGTAGCATTGCTGAATTCGCCCTCCTGCAGTTGTCATGATGTCTAAGCCAGAGTCTCATAAAGAGCCTAAACAGCTAAAGAAGCTGTTTATCAGAGGTTTGAGCTTTGAAGCATATGATGAGGGTCTCAGGAGCCATGTTGAGCAATGGGGAACACCCACAGACTGTGTCATGAGAGATTCAAATCCAAAGTGCTCCAGAGAGTTGGGGTTTGTTACACGTGCCACTGTGGAGGTAGATGCAGTCGTGAACTAACAGTCTTATGAAGTGGGTAGAAGAGTTATGGCACCAAAGAGATTTTGTGAAGACAAAATTCCCTAGGCAGCTTAGGTGTGACTCAGTGGATTACGCTGAGGCCTAGGAATCCAAATGTTGCTGGTTTGGCTCTGGCTGTTGTTGCTTAGTAGATTGAGCACTGGACTGGAAAGCAAGGGGTTGCTGGTTTGATTCCCAGTCTAGGGCACATGCCTGGGTTTCAGGCTGGGTCCCCAGATGGGGGCATGTGAAAGGCAAGCACATATTGATGTTTCTCTCTTTCTCCCTCCTTTTCCCTCTCTCTAGAGGTAAATAAATAAATAAATAATCTTAAAAAAAAAAAAAGACTGGCCCTGGATGGTATAGCTCAGTGGACTGAGTGTGGGCTATGAACCAAAGGGTCGCCGGTTCATTCCCAGTTAGGGCACATGCCTGGGTTGTGGGTCAGGCCCCCAATGGGAGTCATGTGAGAGGTAAGCACACACCGATGTTTCTTTCCCTTTCTTTCTCCCTCCCTTCCCCTTTCTTGAAAAATAGGTGAATAAAATCTTAAAAAAAAAACTGCAAAAAGAAAAAGAGTGTTTATACGAAAGATGTTTAAAAAAATGTTGCTGGTTTGGTTCCTCTCAGGAAACATCTGACTGTGGGCCAGGTCCCCAGTTGAGGGCATGTAAGGGAAACAGATCCATGTTTGTCTCCCTCTCTCCATACCTGACCCTCTCTCCAAAAATAAATAAGTGAAACCCTTTTAAAAAATTATTTACACACTTACTGGCCCCTAAATTGTGAAGACATTTGTCAATAGTGTAAAAGAAGACACTGAAAAACTTCACCTAACAGATTACTTTTGAAGAACGTGGAAAAATTGAAGTGGTTGAAGTCGTGACTAACCCAGGCAGTGGCAAAAAGAGAGGATATGTTTTTGAAACCTTTGATGACCATGCCTGTGTAGACAAGGTTGACATTTAGAAGTCCTATATTGTGAATTGTCACAACTGTGAACTGATAAAAGCCCTATCTAAGCAAGAGATGGCTAGTGCTTTCTCCAGCCCTAGAAGTGGTTCTGGAACCTTCAGAGGTGGTCATGTGGGTGGTTTTGGTGCAAATGACAACATCGGTCATGGAGGAAACTTTAGTGGTCGAGGTAGCTTTGGTGGCTGCTGTGGTGGCCAGTGGGGATGGCTATAATGGATTTGGTGATGATGGAAGGGAGTTTGGAGGTGGTAGAAGATAC
>CM052550.1:47326916-47342305 GCA_028533065.1 Trachops cirrhosus
TTTTTTTTTTTTTTTTTTCGGTCTTGTCGAGCTCCTGTAGTGAGGGGCGGGGCCTTAGGAGTTCACTGGGGTGGGGCAGCCCAGTCTCTGGGTTGTGATGCTGTATATGGGGGTGGGGTCCGAGAAGGAACAATGGCGCTTGCTCTGTAGGACCTCAGACCCTTCCGCTGCTTTCCACAAGCCAACTGGGCCCCTCTGGCACCAATTCTGGTTTGGGTGGGCCTGTGCACCCTGCAGGACCTTCCTTTTCAGTCAGTGCCCCAAAGCTCTATTTCCCGGTGCTGGGACCCTGAGTTGCGCGCAGTGCCTTGCTTCACAATGGCCACCTCGCTGGGTCTGCTGGTTGCCACCCCCTGGCCGGGGCCCACCAGCCACCACCACTTGTGCGCCCAGGGTCTGCCTGCTGTGGACTTGCGTGCTGCCCCAGTTGCTCAGCTCTCTGCTCTGTGTCCCTCGGCTGGCCCGACTCCGCCCCTCCTTCCGGTCTGGATGAACATGTCTATTTTTAAATCCTTGGGTGTCCGACTTCCTTACACTTCAATTTTCTGTCAGTTCTGGTTGTTATTTTGTTTCTATATCGTTGTTGTCCCTATCCCGGTTGTGCGAGGAGGCACAGTGCGTCTGCCTATGCCTCCATCTTGGCCAGAAGTCTCGCAATGTGCCCTCTTATGTGGATCTACAATTATGTGTACTCCTAAACTCCCCACCATACAGTCTAATGCTAAAATACATGCTCAACAGCAAAATGAGTACTTCTATATGAAAGTGATCTCACAGAAATCAGATAGTTTAAAACTAACAGTGGGGAATGATGAGGGACTCAAGAGTTGGAAAATTTTAGTTTAAGTTAATAGTAATAAGCCTAGTAGTTAATGCATGTAAAAAACTATTGTTTCAGGAACTGCAGGTACAGCCCAGCTTGACTCCAGGAGACAACAAGAAATTGGCTTTTCTGTCCAGAAGCAATGAAGGTGGCATCCAAACCATTGTGTTCTAGGGAGAGACATACACCGCCCAGGACACAGATAAAGAAAATCTCTGGTCAGCTGATGAAAGAATGTTAGAGAAACTGCCAGACTGCAGCTTTTATCTGATTAACCTTTTTCCTGAATTCCAAATCCTTACGTATACTTTTTCCCCCTTATAAAAAAAGCTGGCTTGAAAGGAAAGGAAAGATGGTTTGTTAGGGTACAAACCCGCATCTTCTCAGATCACTGGCTATCTGAATAAAGTGCTCATATAGGTTCATTCCCTGTCTCTGCTTGTTGGGTCTGGTGGGTGTCAGGCAGCCTGAATGTCGGCTTTTCCAGTTTCAGAACTACCAGGCCAGAGCCCATACTTTCCTGTTCATTATAATATTTCATGTAATGTAATGTAAAAGGTTCCTAATCTTATTGAATTGACAATGCCATACTAATCATCTCACCTATAAATTAATAACTATGTCTGTAACTTACCATCTCTCTTTCATTATGATAATTACAATACCACTTTCCACCCTAACAAAATACCAACAACTTTGTAAGTATTTACTTCTGCCAATTTCCTAACACTCACTTTATGTTAATTGATATTGAAATTACAAGTAGACTCCCATTTGTGTTGATATTATTAATTATTTTTCATTTTCAAAGGTTTGTCCTGTATCCCTGTGACACTTTTGTCATATATGTGATGGGAAACTAGGATATTAGTCTATTTCCCAGATTCGTTACCTTGGGCACACACCCATTTATTGCAGTGTGCTTTATTGAGCTTTAGAGAATATATATTTTCATCAACAGAAAGGCAAGACCCCCCACAAGTGAAAAATTGCATGCCACTCAACGAAGCCTCAGATAATCATGTACATTTTTTAATCTATTAAATATTTTTAAGTTAAGGTATGTATATTGTTATTTTTTTTAGCTAATGTTATTGCATATTTAATAAACTACAAAATGCATTTCGGAACAAACTAATTAATGTCATTAGCTTTACTAACATATTTACTTGGTTGGTCTCGAAGTTTACATGCACTTTCTGGGCTGAATTCCTGTCTAAGCCGTAATATAAGTTGGAGGCTTCTGATCAAATCAGTGAGGAATCCAGTCACACTGTAATCCAGGCAGATAAGACTTCTGGCTGTATCAGGCACAGATGCATTTAGTTATTAGCATATTATTTATTACATTTAATTTGCATTGTGGTTCCTCCTGATGCAGGATAGAGAGCATTAGGGAATAGGGCAATGTCCCTAACCACAATCGGCCTGAGGGAGGCATGGGCCCCACAGCCTGAATCAAAAGTCCAGCAGGCATACCAGACCCCTCCTCACCCAAGAAATGATGTCCACCCAGGTGGCTATGGAGTGGATTTAGTATTCTCAAGGTATTCTTGGGGTATAAACCCACAAATCCACACCTGGAGACAGCCCGGGAAGTACAGGACCCTAACCTTGGAGTGTACAGCCTATATAACCCAGAAGGTAGGCGTGGAAGATCACAAGGGTGAGTCAATAAAGACTCAGAAAAGGCATTTCCCTTGGGGCCATACTGGAGGGAGGGACTTCCATCAGTCTCTTGGCGGGCATTTCCTCTTCTCAGTTTCTTTATTACCCGATCAGGGTCTCCTGGTCACAAGATGGAAAGGAGAAGGCACCAGCGCGCTGCTCCCCACAGAAGAAGTGAGGCCAAGTACGCTGCCCAGGTGTCCGGTGTCAAGGGTGGGACAGTAACCCCAGTACCAGGGACACCCTCCTCACCCACCACTCCGGCCCCTCTCCTGCCCCAGAGTCCGATGATAGCAACCATGCTGAGGCCCACGGCTGAGCTGAGTGTAAGTCCCCTGGGTCCTCCACCCTCAGCCCACTGAGCCCTGCAGTCTGAATGTGGGGCGCCTGTCACATCCTGCAGCCCAGGCCCCTGCATCTGGGGTCATAGGTGTTCGTGGGTAACACTCAGTGTGAGGGGGTTGGCAAGGGTGACCCACCATGGTGCTGCCTTTTAAACACATGCAGGTGTCATTGACCCCGAAAAGCCCGCACAATGGCCTCGGCCTTACATCTGCTTTAAACAGTCTGAGGCGAAGGGGTCACACCTTTTTTCTGATGGTCCGGGGAGCTTGGCATGGACGTGAACCAAGAGAGACACAGACACAGGCTGTGTCATGGTTTTGAAAACCTTTTGGATCCTTCTGAGATAGAAAACCAACTCGAGTGGGGTGATGAGGACTTTGAGGCACAGGAAGAGGAACCCTTGTTCAAGGTCACAGAGTTGGTCTTAAGTAGCTGAGGTGGCTAAGAAAGGACTCAGGGCCAGAAAAGTCCAATTAAAGGGTTTTATTCAAGCCGGGACACTGAGTTCAGGCTGGCTGGGTCTGAATGGATGGCAGCCACAAGGGAAAGGGTAGAAGGGCTTTTAAGGTTGTAGCAGACTGTGTAGCAGAGGTGGCTTGTGGGGAGGGTGAGTGATGAGGTCCAGGTATCTGAACAGGGAGGGCTGATTCTGTAGAAAGCTGGAGGGAGAGGGGAGGGGTCAGTGAGGATTCAACAGGTTTCCAGCAGGATGCCAGAGGCTATGCCTCGGTTCCTTCTGATATGGGGAATCTCGTGGTCAGGTATGTCATGACGTGTATCTTCTTTGTTCCAGCAAAGATAGTGGCTTAGGTCCATGTCCCAGTACATTCTAACATTCCATTTTTCTGTTTTTATTTGGGAAAAGGGTCACTGAATTTCTTCAGTAACTACTTCAATGCTGACAAGAGTGGAAGAGTCATCTTTAGATCATATCTAGGAGTCGAGCCTGGGCCTGTACAGAATTCTGATCTTGCAAGTAGAAGATGGTTCTGACATGTTTTTTGATCTGGTCTAATCTGGATGATGTAAATTTCATAAGCAGGCTAAATAGGCATGGGTCAAATACAAGTAGAAGTATCATGAATAGGGAACCTAAGAAGGGCAATGACCAGGTCATATTGGGGAGCCATGAGGTGGGGTCCCAAGAAGGGGATGAAGGTCCTGATCTTAGATGCAGACTCAAGAAAACTTTGAATGTTCTGCTGGACTTGCTCTGATTTGTTTATATAAAAACCACAGTCTTCTTTAAGGTACAGGCATGTTCCTCCTGCCAAGTCAGTGAGGAGGTTGAGGGCCCTCTGATTTTGTAGAGCTACCCCTGCTGGGGAGTCTAGCTTGTTCCTGGAGAGCAGCTAGGGTTTCCCACATCTTTGTTAGTGATTCAGCCGTGTCTTGGGAAATTTTGGGCTGTATGCCTAGTGAGGCGCCCCCTGTTGCAGCCCTGGAGAGATCAGTGGCTTTAAGATCCCCAGCCAGGGCTTACCCAAAAAGGTGGGGACTGTCTCAACTTCCTTGGAATAACACTGTCCAAATAATACTCTCTCAAATAATAACACGCTCCCAAGTTGTTGGGAGATGTGGGTGTCAGGGTCAGTTCAAGTGAATGCAAAGAGATTTTTGAGAGTCAGGATATAAAGGAATGGGGGGAAATGTGTCTTTGAGGTCGAGGGCAGAGTAATAGGTAGTGTTTGGAGGACTAAGAGAAAGAAGAGTATGGGTTAGGGACTACTGCGTTGAGGGGAATAACAGCCTGGTTGATGATTCATAAGTCCTGGACTAAATGATAAGCACCATTAGGCTTTTGTACTGGGAGAATGGAAGTGTCATATGGGGAGTTTGTAGGTTGCAGTAATCCTACATGAAGGAGGTGGCTTGTGATGGATTTTACTCCTTGTAGGGCCTCTCTTGCTAGGGGTTACTGAGGCCATGCTGGAAAGCCGGAAGGATCTTGGAGGGAGATCTAAACCAGGGCTTGGTGTTTAGCTATAACGGGCATATCAGTGTTCCAAACTATAGGATGTACTTCTGTGGCTGGGAGAGGTAGTGACTTCTGAGATCTGGAACTAGCTAGAGAGAGCAAAAAGAGACCCCGAGGACTGGGAGGAAAAGGAATGAGTATTTGAGCTTTCAGTTTGGCTAGGATTTTCTTCCTAGAATTGGTGTCAGGCAGCAAGGGAGTATTAAGGAGTGTGTGAAGGAGTGTCCAAGAACATGTCTGAGGGGAAGTAGCTAGGGGATGAGAAATTATATGGCTGACCCCGACAACAGAAACTGAGGAACGAACAGGTCTTCCAGAATATTCAGGAAGAACAGAGTAAGTTGGCCCTGTGTCTATGAGAAAGGATATTGGCTTCCCTGCTTTGCCACAGAGTTGGTTGTGGGGCCTATGGTGGCTCTCAGGTACCTTCAGTCCTCTGCTGCTAACCCCAGAAGGTCTGGGAGTTCAAAACCAGAGGTCTGATCCAAGTGGGTAACCTATATTCCCTTGCCTTGAGAGGCCTAGGGAGAGTCAGACTTCCGATGGCCCTCTAGTTTACAGAGAGGACAAGACCCTGGTGGAGGCCATGGCTGTGGGTGGCACCTTGCCCAGTGCACTGACTTGCTACATTTAAAGTAACCCCCCGGGGGAGGTTTTCCCTTCCCATTGCCTTTTCTGTTGGGCTGCCATTGGGTGTCTTTCAGCGTCTAGGCTAGGAGCTGGTAAGCCTGACAACCGAACTTGGCCTTTGCCTCCTCTCTTCCCCTCTCTTTCTGTGCTTGTTCCTCGTCTCTTTTGTGAAAGACCTTGAAGGCCAGGTGCATTAGTTCAATCTGTCCAGTCTGGGGGCCAGCATCAAGTTTTTGAAGCTTTCTCCTTATGTCTAGGGCTGACTGTGAGGTCAAATGTGTATGGAGAAGTAGGCTGCCTCCCGGGGAGTCTGGGTTTAAGTTAGTAAACTGTTGGAGGGTGTCCCAGAGACAGAACAGGAAGGCTGTGGGGTTTTTATCTGATCCTTGTGTAATTTCCTTAAGTTTGTCATGATTGACTCCCTTATTTGCTGAGGACTTAAGGCCAGAAATTAGGCAGGTGATCATATGACTACAAGTCCACCTGCCTGGTCTCCCGTCCTGATGATCCCCATCAGGTTCTTCACGTGGGATGGCAGTAGCACCTGCCACGACCTGTGAGGGGAGGAGGTCCCTGAGGGGGCACGATGGGAGATGAAGAAAAACACAGACATAGACAGTTTAAGGAAAAGAGGGGACCAGGTGGGACATTGTCCTCTGTTGGAGAGACAATGACCCCAAACATGGACTCCATGTTTATTTTATGAGTTAGTTGAATAAAGCTCAAGGATGTTTCACAGGCTGAGGGGAAAACTGCAGGCATAATTGCTCCGTTCCCAGGCTATCTAAATGATAAATATTTCTTCTGCAAAAGTTACAGTCGCATTCAGCTGAAGCTTGTGGTTAACTATTTAACTATCTCCTTAATCCCTGTGGGTTCCAGCTGTATGATGCCAGCCTTCACTGTCCTCCACAAGCACCCACTGGACTATTAGGGTTTTGTCTGTTTAAAGCCTCTGCATGGGCCTGAGCCACTAACCGAACTTGTTCCTTCTCCTCCGGGGACAGGCAGGTGGAAAGAATGATGTAGAGCCCTGGCTGGTGTGGCTCAGTGGATTGAGTGCTGGCCTGCGAACCAAAAGGTCACTGGTTCGATTCCCAGTCAGGGCACATGCCTGGGTTGTGGGCCAGGTCCTCAGTAGGGGGCATGCAAGAGGCAACCACAACATTGATGTCTCTCTCCCTCCTTTCCCCTCTCTCTAAAAATAACTAAAATATTTTAAAAAAGAATGATGTAGAGATCCCTCCAAGTAAGGTCATAAGAGCCAGTAAAGTATTCAAATTCCTTAACAAAGCATGTAGGTTCAGAGGAGCAGGATCCTAATTTTTGTTCGACCTGAGAGAGATAGGAGAGGGAGAAAGGGACATGGACTCGAATTGGACCCTGGGGCCTAGCGACTTTCCTAAAGGGGCACATGGAGTGTGTACCCTACGGTGGGAGGGTCACCCTGGGACCGTGTTTGGTGGGGAGAAGGAAGGGGATAACTGGGACCTGGGTGAGGAGAGGAATGGGGGGAAGGTGACAGAGGATCGGGTTTAGGGGCCTGGGGGAGCCACAGGGAGGGGCATGACAGGAGCAGAGGGAAAAGGGTGATTGGCAGGTTAGAAAAGGAGGGTCAGGAGAGTCAGAGTGTGAGGACTCGGGTAGAGGGGATTGGAGAAGTAGGACTTGGTGAGAGGAACAGGGTTCACAAAGGGAGGGAGGGGCGCCTGCACAGGTCGATAAACACCGAATATAGAGCAGTTCACTCCACTTGCCCATGCGATGACAGGAGTTGTCAAGATCAGTAAGAATTTGAGGCTCAAAGGACTCATTTTCAGGCCAAATGGACCCTTTGTCTAATTTATATTGAGGTCAGGCATTATTACAATAGAAAATGAGCCTCTTCAGTCAGATTTTGGGCTTTAGGTTTAATTTCTTAAAGTTACAAAGCAGATACCCCAGGGGAGTGTCTCATGGAGGGCAGGATTGAGAAGCCCCAGTGCTGGAGATAAAGGTAAGGAAGATAAGTGTTCCTTGAACCAAGGACCACTAAGGGGGTGTCCCCTCCTCAGGGTCTCCTGGTCCATGAAGGCAAGTGGAGGAGACTAAGAAAAGGGCATCCCTTTGACTCACTCTCCTTGCAGGTCCCAGACCTGCACTGATCTCTCGGACCTGCAGGCAGCTCCCTACTCGACTCCAAGATTTTCTGGAATGTCGTCCCAGATGACAGTGCAGAAAAGGGTGAGCCAGAAAGGAACAGAGTCTTCTTTCCTTACTGTGAGAGATTCCCGATGTTGAGGTGATGGCTGGACAAGTGGGTCTCCCCAAGTTATTGACCTGGCTCCCAGGTCTCCAAACCTCACCAAGACAGGGCTAGGGGGTTACCCAGGAACAAGATTCTGCTCCCACTGCTCCCACTTGGGACTAGGGTCCCAAGCCTCAGGAGGCTGGAGGTGATGTCCTGGGTTTCAGCACCAAAATGTTAGGCAACTGAGGTGACTAAGAAAGGACCTGGAGCCAAAAAAGTCCAATTAAGGGCTTTTATTCAAGGTGGGAGACAGATCTGGCAGGCTGGGTCTGAACTGAGCGCAGCCATAAGGGGAAGGGTAAAAGGGCTTTTAAAGTTGTAGCAGACCTCCCCAGGGGAGGGTGAGTCACCCAGTTGATCTGCTCCAGGTGTTCTGGGTATCTGATCAGGGAGAGCTGATTCTGTAGAAAGCTGGAGGGAGGGGAGGGGCAGTGAGGATTCAACCTGTTTCCAGTAGGATGCCAGCAGATATGCCTCAGTTGCTTCTGATATGGGGAATCTCATGGTCAGGTATTTAGCTGGTGACTTATACCTTCTTTGTTCCAGCATAAGTGATGGCTTAGGTCCCTGTCCCAGTACGTTCTAACAGAGAGCAGCCACACTGAGGAGAAGGTCTCCAGACTCCATGGCTGGGCTGAGGTATAGCCGAGACCTGCTTACCAGGAGCTGAAGGGTGGTTGATTGCTTCTTCCCATAGGTGCTGAAGTTGAAAACCATTATTTGACTGGACAAAGAAGGACAAGGTGTCTGTCCCTACTTGGTGGTGGCATTACCTTATAGTGTCTAAAGACTCTTCCCTTGTTAATTTTTCAGCTTTCAAATGAGGAGACCCTGGGGATACCCCAATCCTGAGTGCAGGTCCCACGAAATATCAAGGCGCTCCCATTTCTGGTGTCAGTGTGAAAAATATTCAAACTGTAGAGACATTTTTAAATGTCTATTTGAGCCAAACTGAGGATGATTTCCAGGAAACAAAATCTCAACAGAGGGTGAAAATGCTTTGGAAAATCGAAGTTTTACCACTTGTTTATACATCAAAATACAAAAGGAAGATATTGGGTTGGGAACTGGATATTCATTGGTGATGGGTTAGGGAGATGAGAGAAAACAAGGCAGGAAAATCCTGATAGTAAATAAAAGATGAAAATGAGTGGACAGAATTCTTTTACATTACTGGATATAAAATAGTTAATATTTAATTAATTAACAAGTAAGAACACCGAGAGTTTTTTTTTTTGTTTTTTTTTTTGGTCTCTGCTGTCATGCAGAGTTTGTGCACTGAGGGGTAAGAAAAAAGGAAATTATCCTGACATTCCAAAGGTATGTTAATGTGGTGCAAAAATACAAAGGTGTCTCAGTTAAGGTGATAATTGACCTTCCTCAGGGAAGATACAGACCTAGGATGTGGCTGTGTACCATGACTCACTTTTTAATTAAAACATTAGAACATTTTAATTTCAGACTGCATATAGGGGTAATATCAGTGTCTTAATTTGTAAGGCCATAAGGAAGGACTGCACCAAGCTGGTCAGATTTATTTTGTGCCCCCTGCCCTTTTTCTGTTTTTGTTTGTTTGTTTGGTTGGTTGGTTGGTTGGTTTGGCCCATGCAGGCAGCCAGAGTAAGCATTTAAGGCAGGGTATCTGGGAAGGGACACCTGCACCTGCTTGGACATGCCACAGTGCTGGGAATGCATCCCGTAGGTCTCTTCCTTATGTTAAAAACAAGACACAAGGGATTAAAAAATCAGATTTGAAAGTGGACAAATGATAGTTTGGGTATCTATTAGGGAGAAAATAGGGTATTTGCATGAGAGACAGGAGTTGGTCTCTCCTGGGTTAAACAGTCTGCATCTGGCTACCTAGTGGAGAACAGAGTATGGAGGTTAATGGAGGAGGCAGGGAGCCTTGGACCGGGTGAGTTCTATGACCCAGAGGAGAGCTGATGGACCCAAGCTGGGCCTCAGAGGCAGGAGAAAAGGTTGGAATTTTGGCCCACCTTTCATTTATTTTATTTTATTTTATTTTTTCCCATTACCATTTATCTCCCTCATCTTCCACCTCCATCCACACACTGCCCTTTACATTTTTTAAAAAGGGCAAGTACAGTTTCAGATTTTGCATTTGCAGGAAGGAAGGAAAGGGGTTCAAAACCACCTCAGTGATTTTGGTCCTAGCAGCTGAAGCAATGAAGGTTCCATCCACTGGGTTGGGGAAGATGGTGGTAGGTTAATATTCTTTGGGAATATCAGAAGGTTCTTTTGGTTCACATTTTTATCAGTTACAAACAGCAGTGAGTGGAACAACCTTGTGAGCAGGTAACACATGCAGCTGGAAATCTGTGGAAGGTTCGAGGATAGAATCATGCAAAAGTGGTGGCTCTTTTGTGCGGGAGGGTGAAGGGGGCAGAGCTGAGGGAGTGAACTGGGTTGGAAGTTATGAAGCAGGGATCACACAGTGGTGTGCACAGCTAGAGGAAGTGTGAGGTAATGGCCCTGGGTTCTTGGTGTTTGATTTTGGAACACAGCCCTGGGTTCTTGGTGTTTGTATTTAAGGGTGACATCTAAGCCCATAAATGGCTGTGTTTCTGAGGCATGATCTGGGAGACTCAGTGGAATTGTTTAGAAGAAAGGAGCCCTGCAGGCATGGCCCTGAGTTTAGATGGCATTCATCAGCCCCACTTCCTCTTATCCTGCCTGTCTTTGCTGAGGACCCATGAGAGATGGATGAGACTGTGATGAGACTTCAGGCAGCTCTGGCACCAAGTGCTGGAGTCTTCTCAGTATGGGGTTACAGGTGGGGTCCATGCAAGGGTTTGGGCTTGAGGATGACTAGAATATGGGGTATCAGACACACTGTTCCAGATTCATTTGTATTAATTCTGACAGGTTGTTGTGACCTTTGAGGATGTTGCTGTGTATTTCTCCAGGACAGAATGGCTTCTCCTGGATGAAGCTCAGAGATGCCTGTACGTCAATGTGATGCTGGAGAACTATGCTCTTATATCATCACTGGGTAAGACACTCACTCTCCCTACACACTCTTCTTTCTCTTACCTGTACCAGTCTTTCCTCAGGGTTGCAGTTTGCTTCTTCTATCCTAAACTCTAAGGGTCCTGATTGCCCTTGTATTCAGGGAGAGATGGACAGCAGCAGCTGGTCTTGGGCTTACCACTGAACATATCTGTAGGGTTTTTTTTTTTTTGGCTCTTGCCCCACATTTTAATAAACTAAGTCACAGTGTTGAAGGGAGAGACCTGGTTCTTCTAGCTGACACATATAAAGAATTACAGATAAGCAAATCTATTTGCATTTAATCAGTTTATTAGTGACCTGTTTCCATGGAAGAGAACATGGTAGAGTAGGGGGTGAAAGGCAAAGTTGCAGGACAAAGCAGGGTGGCTGAAGACCAGGGTGGCAAGCCCCTGGGCAGCCTGAGGCCAGGTGGCCAGAGGTCCAGTGGCTTGGGAGCCAAGATTGCCTAGAATGTGCCGAGCCCGAGAAAGAGAGAGACAGAGTCCTTTGTTCTGGGGATTTATGTAGTTGGTGGGATAGGAGAAAAAAAGTTACATATTGATTAACAGGTAAATGCGGTGCCAGTTTTCCTGGGGGAATGTGACTACCCAAACTTAGGGATGTGCAGGGGTCTGTTAGCCCGAATCTTTATCTTGCTCCAGATTTCATTTGTTCGTCTTGTAAAACAAATACGTGACAGGAGGCAGTTAATTAAAATTGGGGCACTTTCCAAAGTTATTTATGGGCTCTTTCTGTAAGCATCAGGGACTCCTTTGTAAAACAAATAGTGACCAGAAGTAGGCAATTAACCAAAGTTGTTTTATGGGCTTCTTTTAGGCACTGTGGACCCTCTCCCACATTCCAGGCCCTGGGATGAAAGCACAGTTTCAAGGCTTTCTTTCCCAGATAGTGGAAATGTTACATAAAATTTCAAGGACTTCCCTTCTTTCTTGCTAACATAGTGTTTTTTGTGATGTTGGAACACCTGGCAATATTATCAGACCAGGCTCAGGACTGCTGAGTTAGCGTGTGAGACATGTCTCCCTCCTCCTCCCTGCCTCGGTCTACTATTTAATCTACCTAATTGGTAAAAGGCATTTCCTGGCAACCACGGGGCTAGATGCTGGCCAGTGACAGTATTGGTCTCAGAGTTCTTCCTGTGCTGTCTCCTTCCTCAACAGTTTCAAAAACATCTGTCTCCCCAGTGACCTGGACAAGGCTTTGCATGTCCTCCGTGTCCTTCTTTCCTCAGGGGTTGCTCTGTCCTCCCATATGGACTGCAGGCACTATTCACTGCCCCAGTGTTCTGGGTCGATCCTGGACTTGGCAGGTCTGGTTTGCTTGCACCGTCCCCTACTCTCCCTGCTGCCCCCATACCTGCTGTACAGAACCCTCATAGGGAAGGATTTGACCTCACTAGTATTGCCAGAAGCCTATTAAATTGTACATTGATTAGTGAGAAAAAGCATTTTTTATATTCTCAAACATTTCTACAAGTACACGTATTTTTTATCTTCACTGCAAAATATTTTTATTGTTTGTGAGAGAAAGAAGGGAGGGAGATGGAGAAATATCAATGTGAGAGAGAAGCATCGATCAGATTCCTCCTGTACGTGTCTGTAAGAGGGGATTGAATCCACAACCTGCATTTGTGCCCTGACCAGGAATCTAACCCACAACCTTTGGGTGTACGGGACAATGCCCTAACTAACTGAGCCAATCGGCCATCACTGGATAAAATATTATGCATGTATTTATTAGTTCCATTTTCTCAAGAGTGTTTTCAAACTTCAGTAATTCCTTTTGCTTTCAAAATGGATGACTAACTTATTGTTGGAAGGTGAATATTCAAGTTCTCTAATAGTTGTCTTGCATTTTCTGCTTTCAGATCTTACATTGTTTGGGTATGTACTTAGGTGTTCTGTGGTTGGTTACATAGTAATTATAGTTGTTATTGTCCTGCTCTCTTCGGTGTTATTTGCCTGGAATATTTTTTACAGCTCTTTATTTTCAGCATATTTGTGTCCATAAAGATTTAGTGAGTCTCTTGGAGTCAGCATAGGTTTTGTCTTTGGGACTTTGTTTATTTTTGGAACGCAAGATAAGCCCAACCAGTCCTTTATTTATTTCTAGAATTTTTTTATTTTTAATTTTAATTTAAAAAAATTATTTATTTATTTTTAGAGAGAGGGCAAGGGAGGGAGAAAGAGAGGGAGAGAAACATCAATGTGTGGTTGCCTCTCACACACCGCCTCCTGGGGACCTGGTTGGCAACCAAGACATGTGCCCTGACTGGGAATCCAACTGGCAAGTCTTTGATTTGCAGGCCAGCGCTCAATCCACTGAGCCACACCAGTCAGGTGAATTTTTTTATTTTTTTAATCCAGTTGATTTACATTATTATGTTAGTTTCATGATTAGACATTGTATAACTTACTAAGTGATCATCTCCATTAAATCTCACACCTATCTGACACCATAGATAATTAGCAGAATGTATTGACTCTAGGTTTCCTAGGCTGTACTTTACATCCCCGTTATGATTCTGTAACTGCCGCTTTGTGCTTTTTACTCCCTGTAACTTTTTCACCCATCATGAGAATTTTTATCAGTGTTTATTCGTGCCAGACTGCTGACGATGGCCAGGATGCAAGATCTGAAATGCTTTGGTGTCTTGTGTTTTTCATCTACCCATATCTTTGATTGGAGAATTTCTTGAACCTACCGTTGCCACCTTGTCATGTTTTCTGCCTCTTTTGTAGGTCCCTTTTTGTCTTTTTTTTTTTTTGCTATTTAAAAAACCATTTATTCCACCATCTACATATATTGTTTTAATATAAAAAAAACAAAAAATACATAGTCCTGGTAATAAAAAGTTCAAGCATTTTAAAAAGTTGTAGAATGCAGAGTAAAAAGTTTGCTCCCATACCCCGGGTCATTCTCACTGGTCCCATTATTGGCAATTTCTTGTGTATCCACCATAATTCAGTAAGCAGGATCCATAAAATTCAATCTTATAAAACACTGAGTCATGTTATTACAAAGGTAATAAAAAACAATATCTTAAAAATATGGTCTAATTTTATAAAAAGTACCAACATGAAGATAACGAAACGTTTCCTGGCACAGCCCACCTTATACTGAACTGAGACTGTCGGAATGATTGCAAGGTAATCCCTTCCTAAACTTTGAGGGAGATAGCCAACCACTCCCACCCCTGTTTCAGAAAATGGGGTTTGGACAGAGGATAGGAGTCAGTTGTGTAGCACCCCAACCCACATTATTGCAAGGTATGTGTTTATATGGGTGTGGGTGGGAATGTATGTCCTTTTAAAAAATATTTTACTGATTATGCTATTACAGTGGTCCCATTTTTTCTCCCCTTTATTCCCCTCTGCCCTGAACCCTACCCACCAGCATTCCCCCACTTTAGTTCATGTCCATGGGCCATACATAACAAATTCCTTGGCTTCTCCATTTCCAATACTATTCTTAACTTCTCCCTATTTTGTACCTACCATTTATGCTTCTTATTCCCTGTACCTTTTCCCTGCTTCTTCCCCTCCCTACACATAACCCTCCATGTAATCTCCATTTCTGTGATTCTGTTCCTGTTCTAGTTAATTGCTTAGTTTGTTTTTGTTTTTGTTTTCTTAGGTTCTATTGTTGATAGCTGTGAGTTTGTTGTCTTTTTACTGTTCATATTTTTTACCTTCTTTTTTTTCTTAGATAAGTCCCTTTAACATTTCATACAATAAAGGCTTGGTGATGGTGAATTCCTTTAACTTGACCTTATCTGGAAAGCACTTTATCTGCCCTTCCATTCTAAATGATGGCTTTGCTGGACAGAGTAATCTTGGATGTAGTCCTTTCCTTTCATGACTTGGAATACTTCTCTCTAGCCTCTTCTTACCTATAAGGTTTCTTTTGAGAAATCAGCTGATAGTCTTATGGGCACTCCTTTGTAGGTAACTGTCTCTTTTCTCTTGCTGCTTTTAAGATTCTCTCCTTATCTTTAATCTTGGCTAATGTAATTATGGTGTGTGCTTCCTTGGGTCCAACTTCTTTGGGACTCTCTGAGCTTCCTGGACTTCCTGGAAGTCTACTTCCTTTTGCCAGATTGGGGAAGTTCTCCTTCATTATGTTTTCAAATAAGTTTTCAATTTCTTGCTGTTCCTCTTCCCCTTCTGGTACACCTATGATTCAGATGTTGGAATATTTAAAGTTGTTCTGAAGTTCCTAAGCCTCTCCTCATTTTTTTTTAAAATATATTTTATTGATTATGCTATTACAGTTGTCCTATTATCCCCCCTTCATTCCCCTCCACCCTGAACACCCTCTCCCACCCACATTCCCCCCATTTACTTCAGTCCATGTGTCATAAGTTCTTTGCTTCTACATTTCCCATACTATTCTTGCCCTCCCCCTGTCTTTTTTCTATCTACCTTCATTGCTACTTATTCTTCGTATCTTTCCCCCACTCTCCTCCTCCCACTCCCCTGTTGCTAACCCTACATGTGTTCTCCATTTCTGTGGTTCTGTTCCTGTTCTAGTTGTTTGCTTAGTTTCTTCTTGTTTTTGTTTCAGGTGTGGTTGTTAATAACTGTGAGTTTGCTGATTTTTTTATTACACCTGTTTTTTAT
>CM052550.1:47342805-47360957 GCA_028533065.1 Trachops cirrhosus
GTTTCTATTATATTCCATAATCCAGAGTGAAGAATGCAGATCACCTCACAAAAGAGGAACCTTAAGGTCAAGAAGAGAAATTATATAAGGCCAAAGGTAAAAGATAAAGAGAGAGTCTTAAAAGCAGCATAAGAAATGAGGCTAGTTACCTACAGGAGAATTCCCATAAGACTGTCAGCTGGTTTTTCAAAGGAAACTTTGCAGGCTGGAAGGGATTGGCAAGAAATATCGAAGGTCACAAAAAGCAGGGACCTACACCAAGATTGCTCTACCCAGCAAAGATATCATTTAAAATCCAATGGTATATAAGGAGCTACCCACACCAGAAAACAGGAAGGGATTCATCATGACCAAACCATTATTCATGTAATGTTAAAGGGAATTATTAAAGAAAAAAAAAAGATCAAAACTGTGAACAATGATATAGCAAAAAAGACAATCTATCAGCAATTGAATATGGCTTTTCTGAGGGTGAGGAGCTCTCCACTTCAACATGCCTCTTGCAAAGGACCTCCTTCATCCATCTCCAGAAGAGGAGGAAATACAAGAAGAAGCACTTTGTGCAGAGCCCCAAATCCTGTTAAGTGCCAGGATACTATAAAATCACCACCATCTTTAGCCATGCACAAATGGTAGTTTTGTGTGTTGGCTGCTCCATTGCCCTCTGTCTGCCTACAGGAGGAAAAGCAAGGTTTACAGAAGGATGCTCCTTCAGAAGGAAGCATCATTACAACTACCTGAATCAAGATGAGTGCGGAACTATCCCAATAAACATATTTTGGAGACAAAGAGGGAGAGTGAGAGGGAGAGGGAGAGGGAGAGGGGGAGGGGGGATTGAATCTAAAAAACAAACTAAGCAACAAGAAGAAAAGAGACCCAAGTCCTGGATATGGAGAGCATGTTGATGGTTGCCAAATAGGAAGGGTAGTGAGGGGGAGTTGCTGAAGAGGTGACTGGATTAACAAGTACAAATAGGTAGTTACAGAATAGCCATGGGGATGTAAAGTATAGTATAGGAAATGAAGTAGCCAAAGAACTTATATGCATGACCCATGACATGAACAGGTTGTGGGATTGCTTGAAGGAGTGATTGTTGATGGGTGGAGGGAGGCAAAAGGAGAAAAATTAGGATAACAGTAACAGCATAACCAATAAAATATAAAAAAGTAAAGAAGATGTAGTAAGGTCCATGAAGAACAATAACATGTCTCTCGAAGTTTTTCCATGGTCACATGCATTCACTTGCTCTATCCTTTGTGCTTTTGTGCAGGGACTGTAGGTTCAGGTACTATCTGTTTTTTGGATCTTTGTCTGTGCTGAGGTTCTGCTGTGAAAATTTCATCCGAATCAGTTGGTAGGCTGTCTTCTGTGTGTCCACGGTATGGATACAGTTCATCCTCCTCATGGACATAAGCTTGCTGACTTCACAACCAATCTGAGAGGGGTACTAATGCATCTCTTGGTAGATGGTGCCCATCCAGGCTGTTTGCTTTGTTAGCAGTGGTATCTTTAGTTGAATGGCTGGTAGAGTGTATCTGGAATGTGCTTAGCATTTCCAAAGGGACTCCATGTAGCCTGAGGGAATGATGTCTGGCATCAAGGGTGTCATTAACTTTGCAATGTTTAAAAACCTGCAGTGACCTCAGGCTGTCCAGATTTGAAAGATGATTTGATACAGCAACCTCAACACTTCATGCAATCAGCAACAGGAAAAAGTGTACATCAATTTTTTTAAAAGGAAAAAGCCTTTTACAGAATTTCTATTGATTTTAAAATTTTTACAGTATGAATGCATACCCATAATTTTTAAAAATTTTATTCATTTTAAGAAAGGGAGAGAGAACTGTTTTCCACTTATTTATGCATTCATTGGTTAATGTTTATGTAATTTGTTTATATTATTCATGTTTTTTTTCATTTTTCAATGGCTTGTCCTATATTCCTGTGACATTTTTTCATATGTGTGATGGGGAAACTAGGTTATTACTCTGTTTCCCAGATTTGCTAACATGGGCACACCCCCTTTACTGCAATGTGCTTTATTGAGCTTCAAAGAACATGCATTTTCATTAACAGAAAGGCAAGAACCCCACCAGCAAAAGATTGCATGCAACTCAACAAAGGCTCATAATGGTTTACATGTTTTAACCAATAAAATAGTTTTAAATTAAGTTATGTATGTTTTTATTTGTTGCCTAGTATTATTGTATTTTTAATAGACTACAGTCTGTACTTTGGAACAAACAAATTAGTGTGACTAGCTTTATTAGTATGTTCAGTTGGTTGGTCTGGAGGTTTATATGTACTTTCTGGGCCGAATTCCTGCAATGGCATGTCTTTGATGTCTTCAACATGTACTCCGTTGTTTGAAAAAAAAATGTGTAATGTAAATTAGACGCCTCATCAGATCAAATTAGTGAGGAATTCAGTCACACTGCTGGGCAGGCAGAGCTAAGATTCTGGCTGCACCAGACACAGATGCACTTAATATCTAATGTATTATTTAGTAAATTTAGTTTGCATCTTGGGTCGTACTAATGTAGAATATAAAGAGCATTAGGGACTACAGCGAGGTCCTCAACCACATTCCACCTGAAGGAGGCACTTGCGCCATGGCCTGAATCAAAGGCCTAGCAAGAAATCAGACACTTCCTCGCCCAAGATATGATGTCCACCGGGGCGGCTATGGAGTGGATTTAGTATTCTCAGGGTATTCGTGGGGTGTTAACCCGCAAATCCACACAAGACCCCAACCTTGGACCCGTACATTACCCAGAAGGCAGGATGGAATATCACCACAAGGTTGAGTCAATAAAGACTCAGAAAAGGCATTTCCGTTGGGGCCCTACTGGAGGGCGGGACTTCCGTCGGTTGTGGCGGACATATCCTCTTCTCTCAGTTTTCACATTGCCGGGTCTGGGAGTTGCGTTCGCGGGATCGGAAGGAGAAGGCGCCAGTGTGCTGCTCCCCACAGCAGCTGTGAGGCCTAGTACGCTGCCCGGGTGTCCGGCGTCAGCGTTGGGACAGTAACCCTAATACCAGGGACATCCGCCTCGCCCGCCGCTCCCGCCCCTTCAGTCACGGAGTCCGATGGCAGCGACCGCGCTGATGCGCTCAGCTGAGGTGAGTGCGCGTCCCGGGCCCTCGCCCCTCAGCCCGCCGAGCCCTGCAGCCCGGGTGCGGGACGCCCGTCACATCCTGCAGCCCAGGCCTCGGGGTCCGGGATCGTAGGCGCTCGTGGGTGACACGTTGTGACGGGGTTGGCGAGGGTGACCGGCGGAGGTGCCGCCCTCCAAACAGGTGCCGGTGTCGTTGACCCCCAAAAGACCCTTACACCTGGCCTGGGCATGACATCTGGTTTAAACAGTCTGAGGCGAGTCGTATCCTGACTGGGAGACAGAGGTGTTGTACCTTCATTCTGAGGGCCCTGGGAGCCCAGGATGGTCGTGAACCGAGAGACACAGGCTGTGTTATGGTTTTCAAAGCCGTTTAGATCATTCTGAGATAGAAGATGGACTGGAGTGGGGTGATGAGGACAGTGAGGAACAGGAAGGGGAGCCCTTGTTCAAGGTCACAGAGTTGGTAAGAGGTGGCACTGAGAAGACACTTGGCCAGAGGTCACTGTACTCCAGGGCTGGGCTGAGATACATACAGCAGAGACCTGCTGACTAGGACCTCGAGGGTGGTTGATTGCCTCTTCCCAGGTGCTGAAGTTGCAAATCATTATCAAACCAGACAAGGAAGGGCAGGCAGGGTGTCTCAGTCCCTACCTGGTGTTGACATTACTGTCTAGTGTCTAAAGACACTAAAGTGTCTTTCCTTGTTAATTTTCCAGCTTTCAAATGAGGAGACCCTGGGGACACCCCAGTCTTCAGTGCAGGTCACAGGTAATATAAGGTGCTCCCATTTCTGATGTCAACATAAGAAACATTCAAACTGTAGAGACTTTTTTAAATGTTTATTTGAGCTGAACTGAGGACGATTTCAGGAAACAAAATATCAAAAATATCTGGAGTGTGAAAATGCTCAGGGAAATGGCAGTTTTACTACTTATTTTATACATCAGAATCAAAAGGAAGATGTATAATTTGGGAACTGGAAATCCATTGGTGATGGGTTAGCGAGGTGGGAGAAAACGAAGCAGGAAAATGCCTGATACAAATAAAAGGTAAAGATGAATAGACACGATTCCTTTACATTACTGGGTTAATATAAGATAGTTAATATTTAATTAATTAACACAGTAATAACACGGAGGAGTACCTTGGTCTCTGCTCTGATGCAGTGTTTGTGCTCTAAGGGGTAAGAAAAAAGGAAATTATGCTCACATTCCAAAGATATGTTAACAAAAGTGCCAAAATACTAAATGGGTTCAGTTAGGGTAAAAATTGAGTTTCTTCAGGGAAGGTAGAGGCCCAGGACAAGACTATTTGCCATAACTCACTTTTGGTTAGAAAGCCTTAATTTCAGACCGTATGTAGGAGTATTTTCTCTTAGTTTGTAAGTCTCCTAAGCTGCTCAGGTTTAGTATGTGCCCCTTGCCCTTTTGTTTTTTGTTTTTGGTCCACACAGGCAGCCAGTGTAAGCATTGAAGTCAGGTTTCCTGGGAAGGCACACCTGTAGTTAATACTGCTTGAAGATGCCACAGAGCTGGGAACAGGTACCCCAAGTTCCCTTTGTGTTAAAACAAGGCACAAGGGGGTCAAGAATCAGACTCCTAAAGTGACCAATTGATAACTTAGGGATATAATAGGGCATTTGCATAAGAGAAAGGAGTTGGTCTTTCCTGGGTATAACAGGCTCCATCTGGTTGCATAGTGGAGAACAGATCATGGGTTTCATGGACGAGGCAGGGATCCCATCACCAGGCGAGTTCTCTGATTCAGAGGAAAGTCGATGGACCTGAGTTGGGCCTCAGCAGCAGGAGAAAAAGTTGGATTCTTGGTTGATCTTTTATTTTTTTATCCTATTTTTTTCCATTACCATTTATCTCCCTCATACCTTCTTCCACCTTCATCCACTCCTGTCCCCTTTACATTTTTTTAAAGAAGGACAAGCATAGTTTCAGGTTTTTCAGCTGCAGGAAGAAAGGAAAGGGTTCAAAACCACCCCAGTGTATCTGGTCCTAGCAGTGGAAGCAGTTGGAAGCTCCATCTACTGGGCTGGAGAGGATAGTGGTAGGTTAATTCTCTGTGAATATTGGAAGGTTGTTTTGGTTCAATTTTTATAAGTTAAAAAGAGCAGTAAGTAGAAACATTTTGTGAGCACCTACATGGGTCTGAATCTGTGGAAGGGTCGAGGATGGAGTCATGCAAAAGTGGAAGCTCTTTTATGCAGGAGGGTGAAGGACAGAGCTGAGGGAGTAAACCTGGGTATGAAGCTGTGAAGCAGGGAGAGATCACACAGTGTGTGCACAGATAGAGGAAGTGAGAGCTGATGGCCCTGGGGTTTTGGTGTTTGTTTTTAAGGGTGAAGCCTAAGCCCACTTATGGCTGGGTTTGGAGGCCTCATCTGGGAGAATCAGTGAAACTGTTTAGAAGGTAGAAAGGGGCCCTGCAGGCCTGGCCCTGAGTTAGATGACGTTCATCTGCCCCATTTCCTCTCATCCTGCCACCTTTGCTGAGGAAGATGTGAGAGATGGATGAGGCTGTGATGAGACAGCAGGCAGCTCTAGCACCAGCACTGGTGTCTTCTCTGAAGGCATTGCGGGGGGCAGGGGGGTGTTGCAAGGGATTCAATGTGGGTAAAACTAGGAAAAAGAGTCTCAAACAGACTGTGCCAGATTCGTTTGTATTAATTCTGACAGGTAGTTGTGACCTTTGAGGATGTTGCGGTGTATCTCTCCAGGACAGAATGGCTCCTCCTTGATGAGGCTCAGAGATGCCTGTACCTCAATGTGATGCTGGAGAACTATGCTCTTATATCATCACTGGGTAAGACACTGACTCTCCCTGCACACTCTTCTTTGCCTTGCCTGTACACCTCTTCCTCAGGGTTGCAGTTTGCTTCTTCTATCCTAAGCTCTAAGGGTCCTGACCAGACTTGTTCCCAGGGAAGATGGACAGCAGCAGCTGGTCTCGGGCTTTCCCCTGATCATGTCTACTGGGGTCCATTTTTTCTGGTTCATTTCCCCAAATTTTAATAAACTACTTCACAGTGTCAAGAAAACAAAAGACCCTCTGTCTTACCAGTGATCTGGACAAGGCTATGCATTTTCCCAGTACACTTCTTTCCTCAGGGATTGCTTTGTCCTCTCATGTGCACTGTGGGCAATATATGCTTCCCCGATAGATTGTGGACTAGGTAGGGCTGGAGTGTTTTCATTGCCCCTTACTGTCCTTGCTGCCCCAATACCTGCTCTGCAGAACAATTGTAGGGAAGAATTTGACCTCAGTATTATTGCCAGAAACCTAATATATTTCACATTTATTAGTGTGAAAAAGCATTTTTTATATTTTCAAACATTTCTACAACTATATATATATTTTTTTATCTTCAGTGCAACATTTATTTTGATCGTTGGAGATAGAAGGGGGGAAGAGAAATATCTTTGAGAGATAGAAACATTGATCGGTTTTCTCTCATACATGCGGCCCGTATCAGGGAATCAAACCCATAACCTAGGTTTGTCCCTTGCCCAAGAATCAAAACTGTAGCCTTTTGGTGCACGGGACAGTGCTCTAACTAACTGAGACACTTGGCCATGGCTGGATAAAATACTATGCATATATTTATTAGCTCTGTTTTCTCAACCTTGTTTTCAAACTTCAGTAATTCCTCATTGCTTTGAAATGAATGATCTACTATTGTTGGAAGGGGAATATCCAAGTTGTCTAGTAGTCTTGTGTTGCCTTTTCCACTTTCAGATCTCATTTTGTTTGCTTGTGTACTTAGGTGTTCTGTGTTTGGGTACATAGTAATTAAAATTGTTATATTCCCAAGCACTTTGTTGTTATTTGCATAGAATATTTTTTTACATCTCTTTATTTTCAGCTTATTTGTCTCCATGAAGATTTAGTGAGTCTTGTGGAAGTAGCATATGTTGTGTATTGGGGATTTTTTTTTTTTGGATCACAGGGTAAGCCCAACCAGGCTTCAATTTATTTATTTATTCATTTATTTATATATTTCTATAAATATTTTTATTTTTAAATACAGTTGACATACATCGTGGTATTCATTTCATGATTTGAAACTGTGTAACTTACTAAGTGATCATCTCCATAAATCTTATTCCCCCTCTGACACCATTTATAATTAGTAGAATGTTATTGACTCTTACAGACGGCACTTCACATCCCCGTGACTGTTCTGTAACTGCCAGTTTGTACTGTGTAATCCCTTCACCTTTTTCACCCATCATGAGAAATTTTGTTAGACTTACATAAAACTCATACTCTTAACAGTTCATTGTAACCTGGAAACAGCTTCCCTGCATGCCACAATGCTTCCCTTGACTCTCTGCCACACCACCCCTTTATATATATGATGTCACAGTTCACATCTTTCCATATTGTGTACCTGTTCACAAATATTGTCACTATTGTTATTCTTAATACACTATATTTTTATCCTATACAATACATTTAAATAAAGTACACTCTACTGATGACCTGTCTTAGTATTGTGAACCTGATGACATCCCGGCCTTACCAGAGAGTCTTTCACTTTCCCATGGTTTCCTGTTTCCTGTTTCTATATAGTATGCCTTTATTTCAATCAAAGACTTTTGGGGTTTTTTTTGCATTTCTAGTAAGTCAGGATGAGTGGAAATTAACTTCTTCACCTTTTGAGTTTCTGGAAAGTTATTTTTCTTGTTATTTCTGAGGACAAGGTTTTTGGGATAAAGTATCATGCTTTGCAGATGTTTTCTTTTAGTGTTTTGCATATATCATTTGATATTCTCTAAGGCTGCAAGGTTCCTTCAGAGAAATCTATTGCTGGCTTATGGGAGTGTTGTCCTTTCATGAGGAGTTTCTTTCTTTTTTTTTTTTAAGATTTATTTATTTATTTATTTATTTTTAGAGAGGGGAAGGGAGGGAGATAGAAATGGAGAGAAACCTCATTGTGTGGTTGCTTCTCACGCGCCTCCTACTGGGTACTTGGCCTACAGTGCAGGCATGTGCCCTGACTAGGAATGGAACCAGGGCCCCTTTGGTTCACAGGCCAGCACTCAAACCCCTGAGCCATACCAGCCAGGGCCATGAGGAGTTTCTACTGTCTTCAGTCTTTGAAACATTTTTTTGCTTTTGATTTTTGACCTTTTATTGTAATACGTCCTGCTAAAATCCTGTTTGCATTGAATGTGTACAGGGACCTGCGGGGATCTTAACCATGGCTATTCACATTTCTTTTTCATATTTCGAAGTCAGTCTTTAGCTTATTTTTTAAATAAATTTTTTGTGCTTCTGCTTACCCTCTTATTTATTTGTCTCATTTTCTCTCTTTACCCACTCCTCTAAGACTCTGTAATGCATATATATGTTCTCTCTATAGTGTTCCAAAATTGACAGAGGGTGTCCTCTCATTTTGTTTTACATACAGTATTTTAAATCACCTGCCTCTGAGGTGATATATTCATTTTACTTCTTGATCTTGTCTATTTTTGAAACTCTTTTGCATTTTTCATTTTATTCATTGTATCCTTCAACTTCAAATTTCTCTTTAATTCTTTTAATGATATCTTTCCAATCCCCATGTTTTGTTTTATTTATTTATTTTTTAGATTTTGTTTATTTTTAGACAGAGGGGAAGAGAGGGAGAGAAACTTTAATGTGTGGTTGCCTCTTCTGCATCCCCAACTGAGGATCTGGCCTGTAACCCAGGCATGTGCCCTGACTGGGAGTTGAACTGGCAACCTTTGGTTTGCAGGCTGGCACACAATCCACTGAGCCACACCAGCCAGGACCCCATGTTTTATTTTTATATTTGTTTCTTCGTTATGGGTGCTTGTGTATTCACTTGTACTTCACCCTCACTGAAGTTTTTAGTAATGATTTTTTGAATTATTTTTCAGCAGTTTTTATACCTTCATATTTTGACTTAATTCACTTTAACATTGTAATGTTCCTTTTGTGGTTATTTTTTTCATGTTTCCCTTTGTCTTAGTGTTGATGTCTGATATTTGATGAAGCAGTTACTTGTTTGCACCTCATGAACTGATTGTGTATAGAGGAGTCATTTTATCTGCATATGCATACAAGGGTGCTCAGTAGGTGGTGTGATGTGTTTTTGGGCTGATGGGAAACTTCACTTTTCATTCTTTTTGCTGCCCCATGACTAAGGTCAGCATTGTGGAGATTGAAGGGGTCCTCAGTGGCTAGGGCTATGGTTTTCCAAATACTTTGCGATCTCTGGATGCTTTGGTGGCACAAAACAGGCCACTAGAGTCAATGTTGGCACAAACTCAGGGTCCCCCAGAAGTTCTTACCTTTGTGTTTTGAATCTGCGCCTGTTTGCTGAGCCAGTCTTCCCTGCTATTATTTTGTGTAGCTCTTTGTATTATGCTCCACCGTGTTGCTCTTTGAAATAACTTGGGTCTTAAGCCTCTTCCCCTTTCCTGAGGGTGCTGTTTATGGTGGATAATTTTCTAATTTCATTGTAGGGTGTTGAATACTTGTATTTTTTATACTGCTATCGTGCTGTGGTCACACAGAACTTTTCCTTTGGGTTTTTTTGTCCAGAGTTATTCTAAGATGGTGTTGGTTATTCACCTCTTCTGCTTTCTTTTTGGAGTTGCATCATCAGTATTTCACATAATTGCTCAATGGGTTGGAAACTGGAAGAGTCCTTTGTGTATCACAAGAAGGATAGTAGACCAGCCATGACAGATTGAGCTCTCAGGAGGTCTGGCTGAGGGGGAGAATTTCATTCCAAGGCTGTGTTAAAGCATAATGAGGACTCTGTTGTCTTTTACTATATTTTATCACAATTGCCAGTGGCCACATGTTAATTAACTTGTCCTTTCCCTTTCTTGTCACATTACCAGTTTTTTCTTTGAATGGTTTCCATTTCTTTCCTAACTTACACCCATGGATAATCTCTGCCTCTCTTACCTATATACCACAACCATTTCTCTGAGGAATCCTTTTGGTGTCCTCTACTATATTTTTGTTGACATTTTATTTATTTCTTTTTAGAGAAAGGGGAAAGGAGGGAGAGAGGGTAAGAAACATCAATGTGTGGTTGTCTGTTGTGCACCCTGCACTGGGGATCTGGCCCATACCCAAAAATGTGCCCTGACTGGAAATAGAACTGGTGACCCTTTGGTTCACAGGCCAGCACTCAATACACTGAGTCACACCTGCCAGGGTGGTGTGCTATACCATTTTGATCAATGTATGTTACATCTTGAATTATGTACATATTTCTTTACAAACCTAGCATAGCCTCTGCTCTACGGTTGTTGATTTTCATTGTTTTGAGTACATTTATATCCTCTACACAGCCTTACAAGACAAGCAGGAAGGGTTTTATAGGCAGCCCTTAAGAGAGGAAAAAGTTGTAAAGCCAGCCTTTCTTCCTTGTATCCCGTCCTGTCCTAGTATCCTTCAATTAAGGACTTTCCCATTATTATAGACAGGAGAGGCTTTTTTTGAGCCTCTCATTTGTCTTGGAAATCATCCCATAGAATCATGCCAGATGTTACACATGCAAATTAATGATGAGAAAACCTTCTCCCTGTAGGTCACTCTATATTTCACTAGGTTTGCTTTTGTTTAGGTTGCTGCTGTGGAGTAGAGGAGTTGGAGGCACCGACAGAACAGAATATTACTGTAAGAGTCTCAAAGGCTATGAATCTGAAGTCAACACTGTCTTCCCAGAAGAGCCACCCCTGTGAGAGTTGTGGGTGTGTCTTGAGACACATTTTCTTCTTGGTTGACCAGCAGGGAACCCAACAGGGCTCAACATTGCTGAGGTGTGGGGCGTGTGCAAAACCATTTTATTTCAGTGCACGGAGTCACCAGCACCAGGAGCAGGACACAGTACAGAACTGTTTCATCAGCACTACGGACAGGGTCTTGTTACCAAAGAGCTGCAATTTCCATGTGTCATGGAATTTTTGTACCTCTAATGAGGTTGGAAAATACTTCCTCATCAGCTCCAGATATCCTGCACAACTGTCTGCTTACACCAAACACAGGGGGGAAAAAATCTATAAGCCTGGAATGACTTGTCGCACTACAAAATATTACACACCAAGAGAATGCAAGAAAGCTGTTGGCTGTGATGACATACTTGTTGAGGACCAGAGATTCCTTACTGGAAGAAAGTGTTTTTTGTGTTGTGAATGTGGGAAGTCCTTTACCAAAATTTCTGCCCTCCGTGTTCATCAGAGAGTTCACACTGGAGAACGGCCTTATAAATGTGGTGAATGTGAGAAATCTTTCACCACTTGCACCGGTCTCCTTCATCATCACAGAGTTCACAGTGGAGAAAGGCCTTATGAGTGTGTTGAATGTGGGAAATCTTTTACACAGAGCTCTACCCTCCGTCGTCATCAGAAAGTTCACACTGGAGAAAGGCCTTATGAGTGTGTTGAATGTGGAAGATCTTTTACTCAGAGCTCTACCCTCCGTCGTCATCAGAAAGTTCACACTGGAGAAAAGCCTTATAAATGTGATGGATGTAATAAAGCCTTTACCCGTAGCTCTGACCTTCGTAAACATCACAGAGTTCACACAGGGGGAAGGCCTTATAGTCATGGTGAATATGGTAAATCTTTAACCAATAGCTTTAGTCTCCATCGTCATCACAAAGTTCACACTGAAGGAAGCCCTTATAAGTGTGGTGAATGCGGAAAATCTTTTAACAGTAGGTCGGGTCTCCTTTATCATGAGAAAGTTCACACTGGAGAAAGACCTTATAAGTGTAGTGAATGTGGGAAATCTTTCACTGGTTACTCTGTTCTCCGTCATCATCAGAAAGTTCATACTGGAGAAAGGCCTTATAGTTGTGGTGAATGTGGGAAATCTTTTACACAAAACAATATCCTCCGTCGTCATCAGAAACTTCACAGTGGAGAAAGGCCTTTTAAGTGCGATGAATGTGGGAAATCTTGTACCAGTAGCTCTGACCTCCACGAACATCAGAGAGTTCATACTGGAGAGAGGCCTTACAAATGCGCTGAATGTGGGAAATCTTTTAAGCAACAACATAAATTTCTTTCTCATCACAGAGTTCACACTGGAGAAAGGCATTATAAATGTGATGAATGTGGGAAATCTTATACCAGTAGCTCTGCCCTCTGTGTTCATAAGAGAGTTCATACTGGAGAATATCCTTATAAGTGTGGTGAATGTGGGAAGTCTTATACCAGTAGCTCTGCCCTCCGTGTTCATCAGAGAATTCACACTGGAGAAAGGCCTTATAAATGTGGTGAATGTAGGAAATCTTATATTACTAGCTCTGCCCTCCGTGGTCACCAGAGAGTTCACACTGGAGAAAGACCTTATGTGTGTGGTGAATGTGGGAAATCTCATGCCAGGAGCTCTGACCTCCGTAAACATCAGAGAGTTCATACTGGAGAAAGGCCTTATGTGTGTGGTAAATGTGGGAAATCTTTTATAAGTAGCTGTGGCCTCCGGTATCATTACATAGTTCACACTGGACAAAGGCCTTATGTGTGTGGGGAATGTGGGAAATCTTTTACGCATAGCTGTATCCTCCGTAATCATCAGAAAGTACACACTAGAGAAAGGCCTTACAAGTGCAGTGAACATGGGAAATCTTGTACCTGTAAGTCTGCCCTCCATTTTCATTAGTGTTCACACTGGATAAAGTACTTAGGAGTGCAGTAAATGGGGAAATCCTGTATGTGTACCAGCTACCTCAATTGTCATCACAAAGTTCACACCAAAAAATGCTAATGAGTGGTGAATGTGGGGAATCTTACATCTGTTGCATTAACCATCATTGTTACCAGAGATGACACACATGAGCAAAGTTTAATGGCTGCTGGGAATATGGGAATTGTTTTATCAGTAACCTTCATTTTCCTGAAAGACTTCACATTGGAGAAAGGCCTCATGAATGCAGTGAAAGTGGGAATTCCTTTTTCTGTAGTAGTCCCCTCGGGTAGTTCCCAAGTAACCCTTCAGAATGCCTTATGCCTGCAGTGAATTTGAAAAATGTTTTTCTTGTATCAGTGACTTCCACTAGTATGATAGAGTTTATACTGTTGACATGCAATTTGAGTGATGTGAATATGAGATGTGTTTGAACTGTAGCCATTCCCTTCATTATCATTAGAGAATTCACAATGTCTAAGTTCCTGTAAATTAAGGAAATTTTGGGAGTCTTTTATTAACTATCCGTTGCCTTTGTTATCTTCTGAGAAGTTACACAGGAGAAACATTTTTATATACAAGAAATATGAGAATTTTTTCTATAACACAATCCTCCATTATATTCCCAGTTTCACTCTGCTGAATGTCCTTGTAAGTAAAGGGAATATGGGAAAATGTTTTTTGATTGTAACTCCTTTCTTATCAGAGAGTTTACAGAGGAGATAGACCTTATGATAACATGAAATGTGGGAAATCTTTCACCTCATTTACATAAACATGTCAATCATAGTTCACACTGGTAAAGGATTCAAGCATGAAGTGAACATGGGAAATCTTAGCTGTAAGGCTTTAGCCTTTTGATGTTGGAGAGGTCTCACTTTGTAAAAGGTTAGATTGTAGGAAATGTTTTTTGTTTTTTGTTTTTTCAATGTAATAATACTGAAAAAAACTTTCTGAAAATGCCTGACATAATTTTATATGGTCAGTGTCGAGATGTCTCAGAAATTCAGTATTTAAATTTTGAAGTAACTAACAAGATATGATCTAAACTAATGTTGCATTTAAGCATTGATAGTTATATGTATGAGGGTTGCATTTCCCCACTCTAACAAAATGTTGATTTGTTTAATTTTTATAATTATAGCTCTTTTCATATATTTGTCATGTTCTTTTTATTGTTCTAGTTGTACTTATCTAAGGATTGACGAGCATTTTTCAGGAGTGTATGTTATGGGGATTTGTTTTTAGTATATTCTGTGCTCACATACTTCACCTATTGTTTTATAATTTAGGGCTACTCTCCTTAGAAAATAGGAGAGTGAAAAAACAAAGATCTATGTTGTAATGTCACCCATTTTCACTCCTTGAATAACAAATAGTTTTTGTTCCATGGAATAACTTTTTATGGAAAAATTGTTTTTAGTAGTGGAAAACAAATTATTTGGATCTTTTTGCTGTACAGAATGTGTAGGTACATAATATATATTTTAGAATAATCTGCATTATTAACACACTTCTTCGCTTTTGTAAATTCAGTCATTAATATAATAATTTTTACTTTTTAGTTTTCAGCCTTTGCTGTGGTCTTTCATCTGGGGTTGATGTGCTGCAGCAGGACTTGAAGGTGCACCAGGTGGTATGAGGATCAATAGGTATTTGTTGAGCCTGAAAACTCTCCCGGAAGCCAAAGACAAGAAAACAGTGATTAGATTCCCCATATCTTGGCAATGCAACTGGGTTTAAATCTTAGAATATTGATTATTGATAAAGTTACAGGAAAGTGATTCACCTTATAGGTCTCCATATTTTCCTGTGTAAATAGGGATAAAAAGCACCCTTGCTCTGGGTTGAGTGGCACAATGGTTTGAAAGTTGTCCCACAACCCAAAAAGTCATGTGTTCAATTTCTGGTCAGGGCACATGCCTGTGTTTTGGTCCATTTCCCAAGTTAGGGGAGTGGGAGAGACAAGCAATTGATATTTTTACACTTGGATATATCTCTCCCTCTCTTTCTCCCTTCCTTACCCTCTCTAGTAATCAGAGAATAAAATATTTTTAAGAAAGAGCAGCTTTCATCACTGAATGAAAATTTTCCAGACCTTGCATTTTGATCATTATTATTTTTTATATTGTGGGAAATTAGTAACTGTTATTGTACTTTTGGGAAAAATAGGATGGAGAAGAGGAAGGGGTTTTTCCAAGGTCACAGAGAAGACAGATTCAAGTGGCTGGATTTGAACATGGGAGTCTGGCTCCAGGGCTGGGGACAATCTCTATCATAGCATATTAGGCCCTCAGCACAAGGCAGGAGGACAGCAAACATCAGGGACAAGAGAAACTCAGCTAGCTGCTATTTTCATTGTTTTAATTGTCTTAAGTTTTCTGCATTATACTGGTGTCTCAGGGTGCTTAACCTCTGCATCACACTCTTCATGGGAACCCTATGGGTCGTTTCCAGTTGTCTCTCCAGGGGAAACTACTTTGAGCCTTAGCTGTGTTTTGTCTGCCTCCTTTTTGAACTTAGTACACGCACAGATCAGCACTAATGAAGCCGAAGTGATTCTCGGTTGGGTCTTTCTGCACATTTACTTATCTTTTGCATAACAGGCTAGGATATTATACACTGGTGAATATTATCCACTCTGACACTTCAGGTATTTTTTGTACATGTTGCTGATAGGCACTCTGCAATATTGAGGACAGGTTGATATGATACCTGGATATATTCAGAAGTGATGCTGGAGACGTATTGTATTGTTATCTACTTAGTGGAGTGTTCATTTATTCTTCATACAGGAAACTGTCCTCTTGATTCTGTACTCCGTGGGTGTCCAATCTGTGGCCCGCAGGCTACATGTAGCCCAGGATGGCTGTGAATGCTGGCCAACACAGAATCGTAAATTTACTTAAAACATTATGAGATTTTTTTTCGTGATTATGTGTTGCAATGTATTTAATGTGTGGACCAAGACAACTCTTCTTCTTCCAGTTTAGACCAGAGATGCAAAAAGGTTGGACATCCCTGCTACTCTGTCAAGTACTGGCTGGTTGAGAAATTGAGGCTCTCCATATTTTCCCTGCAGCCCTGACCGTTTTCATCAATGACATTTCCCTCTCCACCCTCCCCCTCTCTGCACCAGAGATATTTCGTTAGACACAAGTCCTTCTGAACAAAGTGAGATTCTTCTGATTGTTCAAGATAGGCCAATTGGCCAAATCAGGTTGAGTCTATGTCTGCACGGTCTTATTAGCATTGTTATGGCTGATTGCTTTTACTGAGAACAGGATGAGTGTGCAGCATTCTTGGTGATGTTTGCAATCTGATCTTGCGATATGTTCCTAACAACACAATCCATCTGAAGTCACCAGGTGGCATGTGTGGACAGTATCTGAAAATTGACCTGTCTCCCCTTGTTTCCTCCTCACTATTGTCAGTAGAATGACTTGGATTAGTGCTGAATCTCTAAAGCCCTTCTAAGTGTTTCTGATTATCCATCTTCCACATGGAGCAGCTCTCAGCAGCCTTTGTAAGTGACCTGGGACTTGAGCATTATTTTGACATCACTGCATTTCCATGATAACCTATCACTAGTCGTAAGTCACACTGAGTTTCCCAGTTATTGAAGAGATACAAGTATACTTTTTAGGATGTATTGTATACAAGAAAAATTGTGTAGGTTGTGTTCAAGGGAGCAATAACTGTGGGCACAGCTATGTCCCCTAAGCAGAGCTCAGGAGTCAGGTCATTTACAGGCACAGTTCAGTCTCCTATTAAACTCTAAGATCATCTGCAGCCCTTAGCTTTAAGTTTATTCACATGCTTGTTTATATTGCTGCTTGCATTTTACAACCTTTTATTGACGTGTTTTTCAAGTGTGTCCTGGTGTGTCACTGAATCCTACAGAAAGTTTGAATTTTTTTATTTTTCTACATATATTTTATTGATTATTTCATTATAGTTCCAATTATTCCACCTTTGCCCTGTTGCATCCAGTACCCTTCCATCCAGCAGTTCTCCTACCCAATCATTTCATGTCCATGGGTCATGCATAGAAGTTCTTTGACTTCTCCATTTTCTATACTATTCTTAACCTCCCCCTGTCTATTTTGCACCTACCATTTATCCTTTTTAATCACTGCATATTTTTCACTTTCTCCCTCCCATCTGATAACCCTCCAAATTATTTCCATACCTATGATTTTGTTCCTGCTCTGGTTGTTTCCTTTGTTTTTTTTTCCATTTGTTTTGTATTGTTTCTGATTCATTTGTTGATAGTAAGAATTTGTTGCCTTTTTAATGTTCATAATTTTGATCTTTTTCTTAAATAAGTCCCCTTAACACTTCATGTAATAAGAGCTTAATGATGATGAACTCCTTTAGCTTTACATTGTCTGGGAAGCACTTTATCAGTCCTTCTATTTAAATGATAGCTTAGCTGGATAGACTAATCTAAGTTGTAGGTCCTTGCTTTTCATCACTTTGAATACTCCTTGCCAGCCTTTTCTTGCCTGCAAAGTTTGTTTTCAGAAATCAGCTGATTGTCTGTCTTTTGGGCACTCCTTTGTAGGTAACGCTTTGCTTTTCTATGCAGCTTTTAAGTGTCTCTCTGTATCTTTAAATTTTGGCATTTTAATTATAATATATCTTGGTGTGGTCTTCTGTGGCTCAAACTTGTTTGGGACTCTGTGTGCTTCCTGGGCTTGTATGTCTATTTCTTTCACCAAACTAAGGAAGTTTTCTTTCATTATTTTTTCAAATAGGTTTTCATTTTCTGTGTGTGTGTGTGTGTGTGTGTGTGTGTATGTATGTATGTGTGTATAGACTATTTATTAACAGCAAGGCCTACAGATTTATTTTTTCTTGGGCACACCCACAGTATGACCCCACCAGCCTGTGGTCTTGGTGTGCTGGTCTCAAACACAAAGCCCCCATAAGTAGCACAGCCCTCTGTGGGCTGAATTTTCTCAGCTTCTCTGGGTCTTCATGAAGCCTATTGTCCAGACCATTGTCCAGGACCCAGCTGTATTTTCCATCCTTCACAGTGTTCAAGAACCAGTCTGGAATCTTGTACTAAGGTGGGTTCTGCATAATGGTAATCACCCATTCTACCTCATCCTCTGTGAGCTCTCCTGCCCTCTTGGTGAGGTTGATGTCTGCTTTCCCCAACCCCACATGAGCATATCTTCGCCCCACACCCTTAATTGCAGTGATGGCAAAGGCTATTTTCCGTCGTGCGTCAATATAGGTGTTGAGTCCTCACAGATTGTGTTGGAATTTCTCAGGAATCACTAGAGACATGGCTGCAGCGGTGTGTAGGCCTCCTGTGGAAGATCTCTACTAATTTTTCACTTTCTCGCTCTTTCT
>CM052550.1:47361457-47394552 GCA_028533065.1 Trachops cirrhosus
GGTTGTGATGCTGTATGTGGGGGCGGGGTCCGAGAAGGAACAATGGCACTTGCTCTGCTCTCTGTAGGACCTCAGACCCTTCCGTCACTTTCCATGAGCCAACTGGGCCCCTCTGGCACCAATCTGGTGTGGGTGGGCCTGTGCACCCCGCAGGACCTTCCTTTTCAGTCAGTTACCCAAAGCTCTATTTCCCAGTGCTGGGACCCTGAGTTGCACTCAGTGCCTTGCTTCACAACGGCCGCCTTGCTGGGTCTGCGGGTCGCCACTCCCTGGCCGGGGCCCACCAGCCACCGCCACTTGTGCGCCCAGGGTCTGCCTGCTTCGGACTCGCACGCCGCCCCGGTTGCTGAGCTCTCTGCTCTGCGTCCCTCGCCCAGCCAGACTCTGCCCCTCCTACCAGTCTGGGTGAACGTGTCTATTTTTAAATCCTTGGGTGTCCGACTTCCATACACTTCAATTTTCTGTCAGTTCTGGTTGTTATTTTGTTTCAGTATTGTTGTTGTCCCTATCTTGGTTGTGCGAGGAGGCACAGTACGTCTACCTATGCCTCCATCTTGGCCAGAAGTCTCAAGATTCTCTTTACCTTTAAACTATCGCATTTTATTGTTTTTTTCTTGACTTTAAGCTTCCTCTTCTGTGAGGTGATCTGCCTTCTTTACTTTGGATGATGGAACATAATAGAAACTCAGTGACTTAATATATTGTTGCCAGCATCTTAAACTTCCATTTCCTAATCCCTCCTTTCTTCAAAGATTTTATTTATTTATTTTTAGAGAGAGGGGAAGGGAAGAAGAAAGAGAGGAAGAGAAACATCTATGCACAAGAGATACATCAATTGATTACCTCTCGCTGCCCTAAACAGGAGACCTGGCCCACACACAACCCAGGGATGTGCCCTGACTGGGAATTGAACTCACAACCTTCCAGTTTGCACACTCAACCCACTGAGCCATAACAGCCAGGGTTAATCTTCAGCATTTTGATTATGATGTATCTTGAAGTGGGCATCTTTGCATCCATGTTTGAGACTCTCCGTGCTTCCTGGAATTACATGTGTATTTACTTCATGAAATTAGGGAGGTTTTCTTTCACTATTTTTTAAAATAGATTTCCAACTTCTTGTTCTTTCTCTTTTCCTTCTGGCACTCCTGTGAAGTGAATGGTGGATTTCTTGAAGTTGTTCCAGAGAGTGCTTATAGCACCCTCATTTTCTTTGGATTCTTTTTTCTTCTTGTTATTCTGATTGGTTGGTTTTTGTACCTTCTCTTCCATATTATTTTGGTTCTCAGCTTTATCACCTCAACTGTTGTTTCCCTGTAAATTTTTTATTTCAATTAGTGTATCTTTCATTGCTGACTGGATCCTTTTAATGCTGCTGAGGTCCTCATTAAGTTTTTAGAGCATCCAAATAAACAGTTTTGAAGTCAGCATCTGATTGATTACTAATCTTCATTTCATTTAGCTCTTTCTCTGGAGTGTTGATCTGTTTTTTTATTTGGGCCATGTTTGTCTCCTTGTCTTGGCAGCCTCCCTGTGTTTGTCTCTATGTATTAGGTAGAGCTGCTTTAACTCTATGTCTTGGTGGTGTGGCCTAATGTAGTAGGTGTCCTGTAGGGTCCAGAGGCACAAATTTCTCTATCACCAAAGCTGGGTACTCGAAGTGAACCCTTCGTGTGGGCTGCGTACACCCTCCTCTTGTACTTGAGGCTTCATTGCTGTTGGCAGATCAATAGAAGGGATTTACCCAGGCCAGTCAGAAGCAAGGATTGGCTGTGACCACTGACTACCAACTTCTGCCATCTGTGGAAGACCAACCATGTAGGGGCAGGGTGGTGGTGCTCTGATGTGATCTGTAGCTGTTCACTGGGTGCTCTGTCCATGGGATTCCCCAGGTGGTTTAGGCCAAGGTTAGCTCCTACCTGTCTTTTGCCCTCAGCCACCTTGCCAGAGATATAAAGCAATCTGAGATGGCTGCTACTTGTGCTGGGCTTGGAGATTCCCAGGGAAAGCCATGCTATGGATCTAGGCATGCTTCTGCTAGTGCCAGATCTAGGGCTCACTGTGGCCAGGTGTTGTTTGTTTGATAGAATTCAGGAAGTTATGAAGCATAAGCCAAGACCAGACATTCATGTGGAAAAGTAGTACAGGAAGACCCACAAGTTGGGTGTGGCGGAGACTCTAGGAATTGCTAAGGCAGGTCAAAAACTGTTAGACATGTTGATGGAGAGTCTCAGATATAGCACCACCTTGCCTGCTCTGGGGTGTCAGGGGAGGGTTTAGAAAAGGGGTCATTACCTCGCTGACCTTAATGCCAGACACTTCAGTGTCTCCCTGAATATCAATGGTGCTTTTCAAGCTGCTATGCCAGTGCTGGAGCAGAGAGAATGAGTCTGAGTAGGTGAGTCTGTGTCTGGGTTTTTTGTTTTTTTTTTTTTAATTGAAAATGTGTTTATAGGGATGGTTCCCCACTCACCTTGATTCAGGATACTTTTAGTGCTGCTTCCTTCTGAAGGAGCATCCTTCTGTAAGCCTTGCTTTTCCTCCTGTAGGCTGACAGAGGACAGTGGAGCAGCCAACACACAAAACTACTGTTTGCGCATGGCTAAAGACGGTGGTGATTTTATAGCATCCTTGACATTTCACATTCTTGAAGTAGGAATTGGGGCTCTGCACCAGGCATTTCTTCTGTTTCCTCTCCTCCCCTTCTGGAGAGGGATGACGGTGATCCTTTATGAGAGGCATGTTGTCATGAGAAGGTCATCATGGCCAGAAAGCTGTGTCTGGGGTCTTTAAGAGAAACTGCTTGGGACTTAATGTTCTTGCACTAACAGAATCCCCACTTGTTTTTGCAGACAAAAGTTATGGGGACTTATCCCCCTGGAACTGGAACCCTGGTGTGGGGTCCTGCTGTGGGGCTAGACTTCTAGCTCCCAAGATATCTCTCTGGAATTTTTATCCACTACACATGGGTGAGGGACAAGGCTATTCCTCACCTGAGCCCCTCCTATCAGTCTGGATGGATGAGGTTTCTTTAATTCCCTTGTTCCCAGACTTCCATTCAACTCAGTATCTGATGGTTCTGAGTGATGGTTCTCCTATATTTTGGTTGTAATATTGATGTTATTGTGCAAAGTTAAGCCATATCTACCTATGCTGCCATCTTGACCAGAAGTCCAGAGATAATTTAGAGTGAGGCACAAAGGGATCAAACATAACAGAAACAATGAGACTCTGAAATTCTTAGGGGCTGGTAGGAAAAATAGAAGTGGATTCTGCTCAGTTAATGAAGTTGCTCAACTGGGAAGTGTCAGAGTCACAGGATATAAGTAATGTGTGGCCCTAGAATATGCAGATAAAGCCTTGAGGTCATTCTCAGAAAAGTGGCAAGCCCCTGTGGAGCTTTAAGAGTATCATCCATGCATTCCACAGAGACCCTGTCACGTGAAATCTTGTGGACATCTAGAGCATGATGTTGGCCATCAATGCACTCTATCCACACTGAGGAGCTGCATCTACTCCCTGTGCTCCTGGGACACTGCTGTCCAGAGTCAGGTCTTACCTCTTCTTTGATAAAAGGCAAAATCCTGACAGTACCTCCTGACAGTGATTCGGAAGGCTTATTAGCCCTACTGGATTAAGGTATTTTATTCAATTTGTCCTACAACCTGGCCATGGAATCAAACTACATCAGCCAAAGTTTTCCTGAGACCTAGGTGAGCCTCTGAAATAGGTGACATAATTGGTAAATGATTACTGAAGAAATGAAACATGTCATGGCTTTCCTTTAACTCTTCTAAATTTCTCAGCTCAAACTTCATTATATCTTTCTCACTTCACTATTTTTCTTCAAGTCTTCAGGAGTCAAAAGGACCCACACTTTGTAGAAAGAAGATATTCAGCCACATTTCCAGCAGAGCCATAGCTCAAGTTAGTTCTGTCATTCTTAGAACTAAGTGTCCATTACGTACTACCCACTGGGACTTACCTGTCTTAGGGCTTCATAGATCATTTTCTCATATAGCTATTTTAGTAATACTCTTGTATAACCCCACTCATCAACATTATTACCTTTCTTTAGAAATTATGAATCCACCGTGGCTGGTGTGCCTCAGTGGATTGAGTGCCTGCCTGCAAACCAAAGGGTTGCCGATTCAATTCCCAGTCAGGGCACATGCCTGGGGTACGGGCCAGATCCCCTGTGGCGGGTGGATGAGAGGCAACCACACATTGATGTTTCTCTTCCTCTCTTCCTCCCTCCCTTCCCCTCTGTCTAAAGTAAGTAATATCTTAAAAAAAAAAAAAAGAACTTCTCAATCCACAACTCTTTTACAGAAATAACCCCCAGTCCCCATGCAAAAACTGTCACAACATTTACAGGGAAAATGATCATTTTCATGCCAGGTGAAGAAATACAAAAATCCAAAATGTGTTTCTCATGTTCACATGCCCACTTCCCAAACCTTCACAGATGGCAGTATCACAGCCATTCTTGTACAAAAATGCAAATTTTGTACAAAACCACTATTTCCAGGTAGTTAATATTCACAGAAGTTAAAAATACGTCTTATCTCAGAAAATTCAATGAGAATTTCATCTGCAAAAACAATTATTTTTGGCCCTGGTTGCTGTGTTTCAGTGGATTGAATGCCAGCATGTGAACTGAAAGGTCACCAGTTTGATTCCCAGTCAGGGTACACACATGGGCTGTGACCCATGTCCCAGTAGTGGGCATTCAAGAAGAAATTGATAGGTGTTCCTCTTACACGTGGATGTATCTATACCTTTCTTTCTCCCCCCCTTCCCCTCCTTCAGATGAAAATGGTAAATCACTAACATTTAGAAGGGCTTTAAAGATTTAGCACTAATCCAATACATTGTACTGAAAGCAGTGAGGAAGAAAGACGAGGGAAAAGGAGATTTTCAGTGTCCACACAGGCCACCTGGTTCCTTTAAATGGATTGTGTTTAGTAAAATGTCATGGATGCATATTGCAAATATCACCAAAGATGCGCCAGACTCACGCTCCTATCTGAAAATGCCCATGAACCATCATTCTGCTAACCAGAACACAGATACATTGATTCATCCTCATCTGGCCAATGTACCTGTCCAGAGCAATCGGGATTAAGAATCTCAGTTGTGACCAGAGTGTACTGGGCATTGTCACGAGGGTTTATGTTCAGAAGGACTATTCAAAGATCTCTGGTGCAGACACAGGGACATTGGAAAGGAGGATGTGGTTACTGAACAAGGTAAGGGCTGTAGGGAATAGATGGTGAGCACCATTGTCTTCTCCAGTCAGTCCTGACAGAGTACAGAGTCAAGTGGGCAGAGTTTCCTGTATGCAGAAGAGGTGAACTCTCCACCAAGGAGATAACAATACTGTAGGTCTCCAGCATCACTTCTGAATATGCCCCAGGTATCACATCCAGCTGTCCTCAACAGTGCAGAGTGCATGTCAGTGACAAGTACCAAAAACACATGATGGGTCAAACTGAGGCATTATATTTACTGCAGTGGAAAAATTAAAGCCTGTCATGCAAAATGTAAGTGAATATGCAGAAAGATTCCTCAGTATCCAACTGTGTGTTAAACTTAAAAAGGAGGATGACAAAATGCAGCTAAGGCTCAAAGTAGTTTCACCTGGAAAAGCCACTGGATCTGACAGATAGTGTCCCAAGAATACTATGAGGTAGATGTTAAGCATTCTAAGACATCAGAAAAATGCAGAAATTTCATTATAATTGGAACAGCTGAGTTTCCTGTTTTCTTGGTCTTTACTGTCTTCCTGCCCTGTGCTGAGGCCTTAATAGGCCACAGTAGGAAATGTCCCCAGCTCTGGAACTGCACTAATGACCGAATAAAGCCTCTTGAACCTGATGTTTGCTGTGTGAACTTGGACAAACCCCTTTACTTTCCTCATATTTGATTTCCTGAGAAATACACTAACAGTTACTGACCTAATGATGGATGAATTAACAAAATAATCATCATCAAAAACCAAATCCTGGAATATTAAAACCAGTAAGTGTCTACTGAATTTTGTTATTTCTATTGACCCTCATGAGGGCCATGGTTAGTCCTTTCATTAATTTCCTATCAGTCAGTGAAGTGAGTTTTGGGGAATTTTGTTGACACCCAGAAATGCCCATGTGGAGAATCCATACAGATACCTAGGAGCCCTGAAGCCACCTCCTCCCTGTGGTAGTCTGTGTGCATAACAACAGGTATGGGAGCTCTGCAAAGCTCCACTCATTTTTCCCAAGAACTTGGGGCAGAAGGTTCCAGGGGGTTTTGGCCTTTGGGTGGTACCCAAAGTTGGTAACTAAATGTAAGGCAATTACTTTTTGAACAAGCACCAAGGCAGGGGGATCAAGGCTGCTCTTTATCACTATATTACAAAGGGAAATACTGAGACCCATAGAGAGCATCGATTTTCTATAATCATAACGACAGCCACACCTAAGCTTTAAACCCAGGTTGCATGGCCCAGGGTATGTGGAGGATCTAATCACTGATCTCTTTGCTTTGCCTTTCAAGAGGGCTCAAGAAATACTTGTTCATCCTCACACCACCAATTTCACCTTCAAGTCCTGCTCCAGCCCAGCAAACCCCAGATGAAAGACCATAAAAATAGGTGAACACTAAAAAGCAAGGCTTTTTATTATATTACTGTTTGCACTAACAAAAGTGATAAAGTGTGTTAATAATGCAGAGTATGAGTATTCCTATGTACCTACTACATATTGTACAGCAAAAATTCTGAAAAATTAGGAAATATTTTCCACTATTAAGAACAATTATTCAAAAAAAACCCCACAAATTTTCGTAAGGTAAAAATTACTTGTTCAAGGAGTGAAAGTGGTGACATTGCAACACATATCTTTATTATTTTATCACCTATTATTTACAGGAAAGTAGGTGAAGTTAATAAAACAACAGGTAAATTATGTAAGCACATAATATACTAGAAACATATTAGTAGTGCATATACACCTGCAAAAATGCTCATTATAAATCTGTAGGGAAATGCAACTAAAACAATAGAGAAAGCACGATGAACATGTAAAAAGAGCCAGAACTGACAAAAATAAAATACTCAAGATTTTGTTAGATGGGGAGAAATGACCCCCATACACTATGTGTAAGAATGTGTAAAGTCATAACTAGTTTAGGTTGTATTTTGTTAGGTTCTTTAGAATTTAAACATGAAATTCTGAGACATGGCCACACTGTTAACATATAAAATTAAATTCAGAGGTTTCCTCAGAAAATTTTCTTCAGTGTCATTGCACTGGAAAAAAAATACATTTCCCAAAATATAACCATGTACACAGTGAGAATACTCCAATGATAAAAGGGTATAAACTTATGGCTAGAGATTTCACATGATTACTTCACACTTGAAGCATTTAACCAGTTTGAACTGCAATTAAGGTGAGTATGACTCTGAGATAAAATATTTCCTAAATTAGCTCTGGCTGGTGTGGCTCAGTTAAATGAGTGCTGGCCTGCGAACCAAAGGGTTGCTGGTTTGATTCCCAGTCGGGGCAGATGCCTGGGTTGTAGGCCAGCTTGCCAGTGCAGGGCACGCAATAGGCAACCACACATTGATGTTTCTCTCCCTCTCTTTCTCCTTCCCTTCACCTCTAAATAATAAGTAAAATCTTTTTTTTTTTTTAAAGAAAGAAAACTGGAAAAAAAACCACTTCCCACATTCACTGCACTCATAAGGGTTTTTTTGGTGAACTATTCATGCTAATTTGGGTGACTGTTACATCTATAGGATATCCTACATTCAGAGCACTCATAAAAGCCTATTCCCTTTTTGAACTCTGATAATACCAACAGTTACTGGTAAAAGATTTCCGAACTTCACTGCACTCAGAAAGCCTTTATCCAGTGCCAACACGTCAATGATGACAAAAGGCAGAACTACTCATGGTTTTCTACATTAACTATACTCATATGGTTTTACTCCAGAATGAACCTTATAGTGTTGAATAAGGGAGGAGCTTTGTCTAAAACATTTCTTACATTCACTACACTCATAGGGTCTTTCACCGGTGTGAATGCGCTGATGACAACGATAACCATTCTTAGTGGAAAAAGATTTCCCACATTCACTGCACTCATAAGGCCTTTCTCCAGTGTGTACTCTCTGATGAATACGAAGAACAGAGCTACTGGTAAAAGATTTCCCACATTCACCACACGCATAAGGCCTTTCTCCAGTGTGAACTCTTAGATGACACCGAAGGTCAGAGCTATAGGCAAAACATTTCCCACATTCACCACACTCATAAGGCCTTTTGCCAGTGTGAACTCTGTGATGCTTACGAAGGGCAGAGCTCACGGTAAAAGATTTCCCACATTCACTGCACTCAAAAGGTCTTTCACCAGTGTGAAGCCTCTGATGAGAATTAAAGTTTTCTTTCCTCTTAAAAGATTTCCCACACTCACTGCACTCATAAGGCTTTTCTCCAGCGTGAACTCTCTGATGACAAATAAGATAAGAACTAGAGGTAAAAGATTTCCCACATTCTGTGCACTCGTAAGGCCTTTCTCCGGTGTGAACTCTCTGATGACAAATAAGGTAAGAACTACAGGTAAAAGATTTCCCACATTCAGTGCATTCATAAGGCCTTTCTCCAGTGTGAACTCTCTGATGACAATTAAAGTGATATTTCCTTCTAAAAGATTTCCCACAATCACCGCACTCATAAGGCTTTTCTGTAGTGTGTACTCGCTGATGATCATGGAGGGCAGAGTTCCTGGTAAAAGATTTCCCACATTCACTGCACTTATAAGGCCTTTCTCCAGTGTGAACTCTCCGATGACAATTAAAGTAATATATTCTCCTAAAAGACTTCCCACATTCACCACACTCATAAGGTTTTTCTCCAGTGTGAACTCTCTGATGATCATGGAGGGAAGCACTACTGATAAAAGATTTCCCACATTCAAGGCACTCATAAGGCCTTTCTCCAGTGTGAACTCTCAGGTGGTCATGGAGGGCAGAGCTACTGGTAAAAGATTTCCCACATTCTCTGCACTCATAAGGCTTTTCCCCAGTATGAACTCGCTGATGGTAACGGAAAGCAGAGCTACTGGTAAAATGTTTCCCACATTCACTGCACTCATAAGGCCTTTCTCCAGTGTGAACTCGCTGGTGATAACGGAGGGCGGAGCTACTGGTAAAAGATTTCCCACATTCACTGCACTCATAAGGCCTTTCTCCAGTGTGAAGTCTCTGATGATAACAGAGGGCAGAGCTACTTGTAAAAAATTTTCCACATTCTATGCATTTATAAGGCCTTTCTCCAGTGTGTACTCTCTGATGACATTTAAAGTCATATTTCCTCTTAAAAGATTTCCCACATTCACCGCACTTATAATACTCTTCTCTAGTGAAAAGTCTCTGATGATCATGGAGAGCAGAGCTACTGGTAAAAGATTTCCCATATTCAACAAACTCATAAGGTTTTTCTCCCATGAAAAGTCTATGAGGAGCAGAGAGAGCCGAACTATTGGTAAAAAATTTTCCACATTCACAACACACAAAACACTGTCTTCCTGTAAGGAAATCATGGTCCTCAACAAGTGTGTGGTCACAGCCAATGGCTTTCTTGCATTCTTCTGGGTTGTAATAATGTTGTATACTTTGAAAAATCTTTCCAGAATCAGAGATTTCCTTTGCCCTGTGCATGGTGTGAGTAGCCAGTTTCTCAAGATGTCCTGAGCTGATGAGCAAGCATTTTCCAACCTGACTAGAGGTACAAGGCTTCCATGACACATGGAAATTGCAGCTCTTTGCAAGTGACACCCTGTCCACACTGCTTATAAAACCATTCTCTGTTGTGTCCTGTTCCTGGTGTTGGTGACTCTTTGTACTGAAATAAAATGGTTTTGCACATGCCCCACACCTCAGCAGTGTAGGACTCTGTTGTGTTCCCTGGTGGTCAACCAAGAGGAAAATGTCTCTCAAGACACACCCACAACTCTGACAGGGGTGGCTCTTCTGGGAAGTCAAAGCTGCCTTGGTATTCTTAGCCTGTGAGACTCTTACAGATAAGTTTTGTTCAGTGGGTGCCTCCACATCCTCTGCTCCACAGCAGCAACCTGAACAAAAAGAAATGCTGGTGAAATACATAGTGACATATTGTGAGGGAGGGACTTTTCTCATCACTAATTTCCATCTGTCACATCAAGGCATGATTCCATGCAACGGTTGTCAAGACAAGTGAGACACACTCTGAAAAAGTGGTGGCTGTGCATTACTAGACCAGTAAGGTTAATAAATAATGGGCACCTCATTAAACAAAGTACACTGGGATGAGATGGGACACAAGGAAAAGAGGCAGGGATTAGAAGTTGTCTCACTACTAATGGCTGCCTACAAAAGCCTTCCTGCTGGTGATGTCAGGCTGTGTAGAGGATATGAATGTGCCCCAAACTACAAAAATCAAGCACAGCAGAGCAAATGTAGTGCAAGGTTCGTACAGAAACATGGACACCTCAAGGTGCAACAGACATTGACCAAAGTTGGAGAGCACACCAAAAAGACTCCTCAGAAAAATGGTTGTGGTGTAGAGGATACAGACACAGACATTACCCCTGGCTGGAAGTCAGAGTAGAAATGATAACTGTGAACTAACAGGCAAAGTGCCAACACTGTGAAAAGACAAGTAGATTAAGGTGTATCCAGTGGCAATGGTGACAAAGTACAGTTAAATAGAACAGGATCCTCATTATGTCTTAACAAAACCCTGATATCCCTGGCTGGTGTAGCTCAGTGGATTGAGCATGGGCTAAGAACCAAAGGATCGCCAGTTCGATTCCCTGTCAGGGCACATGCCTGGGTTGCAGGCCAGGTCCCCAGAGTGGGCCACGTGAGAGGCAACCACACATTGATGTTTCTCTCCCTCTCTTTCTCCCTTCTTTCCCCTCTCTCTAAAAATAAATAAATAAGATCTTTAAATTAAAAAAAAATAATAAACACAAAACCCTGATATCAATCCCTTCCCAAGTACCATTCACTAACACCAGACCCTTACGAGCCCATCCTGTGTTGGCTGGACTCATGTCCCTCTTGTGACACACAAAGGACTCTTCCACTTCCCTCCCAGTTGAGCAGTTACATGGAACACTGATGATGAAACTCATAAGGTAAAACTAAAGAGATGAGTAACTCACACTGTCATAGAACAACTCAGCACAAATGGACCACAGGAAAAAGATCTATGTGAGTGACAACAGAAAATTGGCCGAATGAAAAATACAAATATTCAACCCACTTTGAAAATAATTAGACAAATATCCACGATAAAAAGCAACCCTTGATGGAAGGGGGAAATGCTTAGGAGACTAGTTTTTCCAAAGAGCCATGAATGAAGAATCAAACAAAGAACTGCACGGAAAGAACTGCAGGGAAAACTGCAATTCTAACCATGCTAGCAAACACAGTTAGATTCAAAACACAAGGAGTGAGAGCTTCATCTCAAAGCTACTGCATTTGCTACTGTGAATTTTAGTGGCCAGTTTTGTAAATCACGATGCCAAAGAGCCACATGAAGAATCAAACAAAGAACTGCACGGAAAGAACTGCAGGGAAAACTGCAATTCTAACCATGCTAGCAAACACAGTTAGATTCAAAATATAAGGAGTGAGAGCTCCATCTCAAAGCTACTGTGCATGTGCTACTGTGGATTTTAGTGGCCAATTTTGTAAATCACAATGGCAACTGCTGTTGCTGAGAACTTCAAGATTCCCTATAATATCTGCATACTCCTCACACATTTCTCCTCAAAGGAACCTGTAGAGTTTCTGAGCATAGATATCAAGAGGAATCCTCTTGGCCACAACATCACTTATGAAAGAATATAACATCAGTATGTCCCCAGTAATCTTTGTCCCCAAGCCTCCAAAACAGATAGCTACATACATTGAAAACCGCTGCCCTGGCCTCTGAGGGTCCCTGTGATTTTTACTACTCGGACTTCAGCTTAAGGGACAAGAATGTTAATTGAAACCTGTCTTCAGCTCAAAACATAACACTTCACATACCAAGCACTCTTGTAACCACATGCAGATAAAACTACTTTTTGCCCTGGATCGTATAGATCGGTAGGTTAAGCACCAAATCCCAGTCCAGCCACATGCCTGGGTTGCAGGCCCGGTATCCAGATGGGAGTGTCCAAGATGCAACCAATTGATGATTCTCTCACACATCAATGTTTCTCTCCCTTACTCTTTCCCCAATGCCCCTCTCTCTAAAAGGAAATAAAATATCTTTAAAAAAAGGTTATTGCACAAATAGGTTGAAAAATAAAGATATATAAAAAACATTCCATACAAATAAAAACTAAGATAGCAGGAATAGATAAAATTCTACCACAAAACAGACAACCTCAATCACTATCACGAGGAAAAAGGACATCCTAAAATGATAAAGGAGTCAGTTCATCACAAGGAAAACAATGTTAGTTACTATTTACCCAACCACAGAGCACCTAAGTACATAAGCCAACAATATAAGATCTGAAGGCAGAAAATATGACCCAAAAGTACTAGACAAGTTAAATATTCCCCTTTCAACAATGGGTAGATATAACCAATTAAAGGCAATAAAGAATTACTAAAATTTAACTACATTTTAGAGAAAACAGAACTAATAAATACATAGAAAATATTTTATCCACCCTTGGCCCGGTGGCTCACTTGTTTGGAGAGTTATCCAGTGCACCAAAAGGTCATGGGTTTGAGTCCCAGTGGGGGTGCCTCCAAGAGGCAACCAAGTGGTACTTTTCTCTCATATTCATGTTTCTCTTTCTCAATCCCTTTGCTTGCTCTAGTAGTCAGTAAACATATATACAAGTAAATATTTAAAATATGTATTTAAAAATTATAAACAAGAATATAAAAAGTACCCTGGCTGGTGTGGCTCAGTAACTTCAGCACCAGCCTGCAAAACAAAAGGTTGCTGGTTTCATTCCCAGTTAGGGCACATGCCTGACTTATGGGCCAGGTCCCCAGTTGGGGGTGCATGAGAGGCAACCACACACTGATGTTTCACTTCCTCTCTTCCTCCCAACCTTTCTCTAAAAATAAATAAATAAAATCTCTTTTAAAGAATTAAAAAAAATATATATATAAAGTGCTCTTCCTCACTGATCAATGAGAAATCTACTAGGTTTCTGCAAACATTATTGACCTCAAACCCTTCCCTATGCAGGTTCAGTACAGCAGGTGTTGGAGCTTCAGGGAGAGATGAGGCATGGAAAAAAACATGCCTTACAAGGTACGAGGACTACAAAGAAAACTGGGCAAACAAATAGTGTACACACAGTCCACACGTGAGGACGGAGCAACCACTGAAGAATGAGGGGCATGGGGAAAATGCAGAGTCTACTTGAGGTCACTAGTGAGTGTGAGGGTGTTATTTTTTGTTTTTGTCTTTGGAAGATGAGAGTTAAGTTTATTATGTTTGGGGCAATGAAGCAAAAAGAAGGACTCCTGAAGACAGGATCAGGGGTGACCCAAGAGCTGTTACTGTTGTTCATTGCTCCCTGGGTACAACTCTGGTCAACGCTCTTAGACTTTGAGATAGAAGAAATTGCAACCCTGAGGAATTGGGGGCGCAGGCCTACTGAAGGCAGGAGTGTAGGGAGAATCGGTGTCTTACCCAGCGAAGATATAAGAGCAAAGTTCTCCAGCATCACATCAAGGTATAGGTGTCTCTGAGCCTCATCAAGGAGGAGCCACTCATTCCTCGAGAAATACACGGCGACATCCTCAAAGGTCACAACGACCTGTCAAAATTAATAAATTAATCCAGAACAGTCTGCCTGAAATCCTGCAATCCAAATATTAACCACACTGAAACCCTTGCAGGGCTCCCAGTTCAAAGACAATTGGTCCCAATGCCAACTGCTGTCTCATCACAGTCTCATTAATCACTCTCACTGCCCTCAGCACAGGCAGGCAGGATAAGAGGAAGTGGGGCAGATAAATTTCATCTAAACTTGTGGCCATGTCTGAAGGGCCCCATTCTTCCTGCTAAACAATTCCATTAAGTCTCCCAGATCATGCCTCCAAAATAGAGCCAAATATGGTCTTATGCTTCACCCTTAAGTCCCTGGTAACTCGGACAATCATCTCACACTTCCTCTAGCTGTGCATACCACTGTGTGATCTCTACCTCCTTTACATCTTCACGCTCAGGTTCACTCCCTCAGCTGTCACCTTTACTCTCATGTACAAAAGAGCCACCACTTTTGCTTGATTCTATTCTTGACCCACAGATTTCCAGACTCCGTATTCAGCTGTTCACTGGAAGTTTCCATTCACTGCTCTTTGAAACTTTAAAAAATGTTAACCAAAAGAACATTCTGATGTTCCTAAAGAGAGTTAACCTACCTACCAAAATCTCCCCCAGCCCAGTTGAATGGTGCCTGCACCATTGAACACTTTTCCTTTCTCTCCTTCAGCTGTATAATCTGAAACTCTACTTGCCCTCCTTAAAAAATAGAGGGGGAAAGGTAGAAAAGTGTATGATGGGGATGAATGATAATGGAAAAAAAAAAAGAACTCAAAAACTGGAACAACAATCCAACCTTTTCTCCTACCTCTGAGCTCCAACTCTGCACTCCCTTGCTCTGTTTTTAACTTCCATAATCTGTTTTCCACTATGAAAGCAGAGTGAGCCCAGGAGAAACCAACTACTTCCTCTTATACAAATGACCCATTATCTCCATGACAGATTCCCAAATTATCATTTAACAGGTCTGATTATTAAACTTAAACCTCACGTGCTCTTTTTTAATATAAAGAAAGGAGACCTGAGGTACCTAGTCCTATTCCCAGCTCTGTTTCTATGGGCAAGTGTCTCTCCCTGGATAACCATCCATAAATGCTTACACTCGCTGCCAGTGTGGACCAAAAGAAGGGGGCAGGTAGACCACTTGCCTAACCTGATAAGCTTAGGGAGTCCTCCACGATAGCCTTACAAACTGAGAGACTGAAAATGCCCCTATATATGGTTTGAAATGAAAACTTTTTAACTAAAAGTGAGTCGTGGCAAGGACTCATGTCCTATGCCTGTATCTTTCTGGAGGAAGGCCAATTTTTACCTTAAATGAGTCCATTTTTGCACCTATGTTAACATACCTTCGGAACATCAGTGTAATTTCCTTTTTTATTACCCCTAGGGCACAAACACTGCATCAGAGCAGACACCAAAAATATCCCCACTGTTCTTATTATTGTGTTAATTAAATATTAACAATCCTATACCCACAATTGTAAAAGACATGTGTGTCTAATAATTTTTACTTTTTATCTAATATCAGGATTTTCCTTCTTTGTTTTCTCCTGACTCCCACACCTATAACCAATGGATTTAAAGTTCCCCAATTATGTCTTTCCTTTTGATTTTGATGTAGAAAATGAGTGATAAACCTGTCATTTTTCCTAATTATTTTTCTCAACCTGTTGAGATTGTTTTCAGTCAATCAGTTTGGTTCAAATAATGTTAAAAATGTCTCTACAGGTTTGAATGTTTCTTATGTTAACACCAGAAATGGGAGCACCTTGCTTGATATTACCTGTGACATACACTCAGGATTGGGGTATCCCCAGGGTCCCCACATCCAAGAGCAGGGAAAAAAACAAGGGAAAAGTCTTTAGACACTGTACAGTAATGTCACCCACCAGGGAGGGACTGCAATACCCTGTCCTTCCTTATCTAGGTTACAAAATGGTTTTCAACTTCAGAATCTGTGGAAAGACGAAATCAACAACCCTTACAGCTCCCCGTAAGGTCTCAGCTGTATCTCCACCCAGCTGTGGAGTCTGGTGACCTCGGGCCAAGAATCTCCTCAATGCCGCCGCTTATCAGCTCTGTGACCTTGAACAAGGGCTCCTCTTCCTGTGCTCACTGTCCTCATGACCCCAGTCCAGTCGGTTTTGTATCTAGAAGGATCTAAAAGGCTTTCAAAACCATGACTAGCCTCTGTCCCCTCTAGGTTCACGACAATCCCAGGCTCCCAGGACCCTCAGAACAAAGGTGCAACCCCTCTGCCTCTCAGTCAGGACGTGACTCCGCCTCCGTTTAAAGTAGATGTAAGGCCGAGGCCAGGTTTGGGGGTTTATCCAGGTCCGGTACCTGCACTTACTTACACGGCGGCCTCTCAGCCCCTCACCCCCTCCCATCCAGTCACACCCTGCGTCACCCACGAGCATCTACAATCGCCGACGCTGGGGCTGCAGTGCTCGGTGGGTTGAGGGGCGACGACTCGGGGGGCGTGCACTCACCTCAGCCGGGAGCCTCCCCGTGGAAGCCGCCAAAGGACTCTGTGGGCGGAGTGAGGCCTGAGCGGCGGGCAAGAAGCGGGCGCCGGTCACCGAGGTCCCCATCCCGGAGGAAGCACAGGTCGCCTGGGCAGTCACAGAACCTCACAATCGTGTTTGTGAGGCGGCAACCAAGTTTCTCCGATTTCCCTTCACCGCCTCGCCACTGCGGCCCAGCACTCAGCGGGTCGCACCGATGAATCCGAAGGGTAGAGAAAATGCCCGCCAGCAGGGAGACGGAAGTCCCGCCCGCACGCCTTTAGCCCCAATGGAAAGGCTGTTTCTGAGCCTTCATTAGCTCAGCCCTCCAACAGCCTTCTGGGTACTGCGGTTTCTGGAGACCGCGGAGGTGAAGGAGGGGGGTTCTCCGATTCCAAGAGACAACACCCAGACTCTTCGGGAAGGGTACGGGGAAATGATGGGTCCTGGCGCAAAAGAGATCTAACATGATACAAGATGTCATCTATTCCTGCTGAAGGGTCTCAGGTGCATGATGATGAACGTGCATTATCTCTAAAACTCCACAGAGCCAGTTGCAGTAATAAAAGGAGGTACTCCTGCATTTCAGGGCCTGGAGATTTTATGACAAATGACCTGCTTACACCATCAAATATATGGGAAACATAATACAAGACAGTAAGACAAAACTTTGAAGTTAAAAAAAGATAAAAAACATAAAACTTAAATAGAAGTTGCCCTGGCTGGCGTGGCTCAGTGAATTGAGTCCTGGCCCAGAACTGATGGGTCTCTGGTTCAATTCCCAGTTAGGACACATGCCTGGGTTATAGACCAGGTCCCCAGCTGGAGGCGTGAGAGGCAACCACACATTGATGTTTCTCTCCCTTTCTCCAAAAATAAATAATATATTTAAAAATAAAATCTTTGAGATAAATAGAAAGTTGTTTACTTATAAACAAATCAATTATGAAAAATAAATTTTTGAAAAAATGGGAGAATTGAATTGACAAGTTATTGGTGTTTTTCTTACTTCAAAATGATATTGTGACTATTATAACAAAAGAAATTTTGGGCTCCCCAGACATATTTAAGATCAGAGGTCACATGATATTTCTTGTATCCCTAATGGAATAAGTTAAAGACCATATTTATAAATTATACTTAGAGTAAATAAACAACATATCCATACTGAAAGTTAACCTATGTATACCTTCAAATGAGAAAAGTGCAAAAAATAATGGAATTAACAAAAATATAGAAGTATATATATGCAATAAATATAAAAAATCAGTAATTCTATAGGAAGCCTGTGTTATTTAAAAATTTAGAGCAAATATCACAGTAAAATAGAAACCAAAACTTGAAAAACATTAAAACTAAGTAACATAAAAGAGTTGAAAAAAATCTAAAATCTTACCAGATATTATTTAAAAATCACTTCTGAAAAATAAGAAATACAGTATTTCCAGCATCCTGCTACTGGGATAGTGGTCATAGAAATGGTCTGACACTCTATCCAATTTACTAACATGGGAAAATTGTACTGCATTTTAATTGTCCATGGAACAGCAATCTGATGTAATCAAATCTTTCTCCCCTTTTCCAGTGAGAGCTCTTAAAGTCTTGAGGATCCACATAATTTTCATTTTGGTGTGCTGCTTTTCTCATGTTCCAATGGAAATGAAACATCTATCCCTTTACAATTTACTATATTAAATATTTGACCTCTTGGCTAACCTTCAATAAAGGCTTTGAAGAAACCAGGTTGCAAACACCTTTATTTACTAACTGATAAGTAACAGAGACCTAGAACAGCCAAAAAATAGATGAAATAATAAGTGATTGTTAAAGAAATGAAACTTGATGCCATGTCTTTCCTTACTTTTCTAAATTTTTCTGTTTACAACTATCTTTGTCACCTACTTTTTCCTCAGGTTCTCATGAAATGCGCTCACACTTTGTACAAACAATTTCAGGGTAGCCAAGTTTCCAGTTAAATCTCTTGTTCTTAGAAGTCAGTGTCCTTTATTTACCACCCATTGTGTCTTACCTGTTCTCATGCTTAATAGAGTCTTTTCTTTTCTAGCTATATAAGTAATTCTTATTGAATAACTTCATTAATCAACAGGAATACCTTTCTGTAGTTTGATCTAATTCTCTCCTGGAAACAATCTGCAGTCCCCATGCAGACACTGTCAATGCATTTTCAGCAGAAATGATCATCATGTTCAGGATAAGTGGTAAAACCTCAAATTCAAAACCTTTACCTCAGATTCACATTCCTACTTTCCACACAACCATGGATGCCAACATCGCACCCATTCTGGCAGCAAATATAAAATTGGTACATAACCAGTATTCCCAGATATGTCTTATTCTTAGAAGACTGGAATACCTCTATTGATGCTCAAAGTATCATAGTTAGTGCCATCATTAATTTCACGTCAGTGAAGTGAGTTTTGACAAGTTTTACTGTCACCCAAAGATTCCCAAGTACAGAACCCATACTGAGACATAGGAGCCCTGAAGATATCTCCTCCATAAGGTAGGGTCTGTGTGGCCTAAAGCAGATATCGGGTATCTGAGAACCTCCACTTATTTTTCACAAGCACATGGGGTAGGTCACAGGACAGACCAGCCAGCGGATGATGCCCTCAGGTGATAACCACCGCTTTTTGAATAAGAACCAAGGCTTCTCTTTACCCCTCTTTTACACAGGCCAAAACTGAGGCCCATGGAGTGCATCACTTTCCTGTAATCATAACAAGACTGGCCACTAATCCAAGCTTTAAACTCAGACTGCATGGCCCAGGGTATGGGGAGTCTAATCACTGAACTCTTCCCTTGGGCTTCTAGGAGGGCCTTGAGCTCAGAAATACTTGTTCATGCTCATACCATCCAGTTCACCTTCAAATCCTTCTCCAGCCCAGCAAACCACAGATGATGGACCATAAAAATGGGTGAACACTAAAAAGCAAGGCTTTTTATTACATTACTAAATATGTGAACTTATAAAAGTGGTTAAGTGTGTAAATAATGCAGATTATTCCTTGAAATGTGTGTTATATTCCTACTGCATTGTGTACAGCAAGAAATCCAAATAATTTGGAAATATTTTCCACTATTAAAAACAATTATTCCAAAAAACAATTTTCCATAGAACGAAAAATACTTGTTATTCAAGGAGTGAAAATAGGTGACATTGCAACATGTGTCTTTGCTGTTTTCCTTTCCTATCTGTTAAAGGACAGTAGCCAAAATTAATAAAAGAATTAGTATGTTATGTCAGCACACATATTACTAAAAACATATCAGTAGTATATACACACCTGTAAAAATGCTCATCATAAATCCTTAGGGAAATGCAACTAAAAGAACAGAGAGAGCATGATAAACATATGAAAAGAGCTAACATTTATAATTATTAAAAGAAGATTCTGTTAGAGTGGGGAAATGCAGCCCATAGACTATGAGTAAGAATGCATAAAGTCACAATTAGTTTAGATGTACTTTGTTAAGTCCTTCAAAAGTTAAACAATAAACTTCTGAGACATGTCTGCACTGTGAACATGTAAAATTAAACACACGGGTTTCCTCAGAAACTTCTGTTCAGTGTCATTGCACAGGACATAAAATACATTTCCCAAAATATAACCATTTACACAGTGAGAACTCTCCAATGCCAAAAGGGTATTGACTTATGGCCAGAGATTTCCCATGTTCACATCACACTTGAAGTCTTTAATCAGTGAACTGTGATTAAGGTGACCATGACTCTGACATAAAACATTTCTTAAATTTGATGGCCCTATAAGGACTATCTCCTGTGTAAACTCTCTGATGATATGAAAAGAGAAAGCATAGAAAAAGAATTTCCCACAGTCACGATACTCATAAGGCCTTTCCCCAAGGTGATATCTCTGAACATAAGGGGTCTTAAGTGCTACAGGAAAATAATTTCTCATATTTCATGTATATATAAAACCTCCCGCCAGTGTGACTTCTCAGAAGATAACAAAGGAAATGGCTAGACATAAAAGATTTCCCAAATTTTCTTAACTTATAAGAACCTAGTGATTGTGAATTCTCTAATGGCAATGAAAACCACAGTTACTGGTAAAAGATTTCCAATATAGACAGCACTCAAAAGGCATTTCTGAAGTATAAAATCTCTCATCATAATGGAAACTACTAATACAAGAAAAAGACTTCCCACCTTGACTACAAGCACAAGGTGATTCGCTATGGTGAACTCTCTGATGACAACTGAGGGGACTGCTACAGATACAGGATTTACCACATTCACTGCTTTCATAAGGCTTTCTCCAGTGGCAAGTTTTTTAGAATAATGAAGATTACTGATTTAGAAAATTTCCCACTACCCTGGCTGGTGTAGCTCAGTGGATTGAGTACTGGCCCGCGAATTAAAGGTTTGCCGGTTTGATTCCTAGTCAGAGCACATGCCTAGGTCGCGGGTCAGGTCTCCAGTTGGGGATGCACACCAGGCAACACAGATGATGTTTTACCCTTCTTTACCCTCCCTAGAAAATAATTAAAAATTAAAAATTTTCCATATTCACTGTAGCCACAAGGCCAAAATTTTGTGTGAACTAGATGATGACAATGAAATTTACTGTGAAATATAAAACATTTCTCACATTCACTGCACTCATAAGGCCTTACTTTTCTGTGAACTATTTGATGCAAACAAAGGTGACTGCTAGAGCTATCGGATGTACTACATTCATGCACTGATAAAGACTATCTCCTTTGTGAATTCTCTGAAAATAACAGAAAGCACATTTACAGGTAAAAGATTTCCCAACTTCACTGCACTCAGAAAGCCTTTATCCAGTGTGAATACTTCAATGATGACAAAAGGCAGAGCTACTCATGTAAGTTTTTCCACATTAACTGCACTCATATGGCTTTTCTCCAGAATGAACTCTATAGTGTTGAATAAGGGCAGATCTTTGTCTAAAGCATTTCTTACATTCACTGCACTCATAAGGTTTTTCTCCAGTATGAACTCTCTGATGAATATGAAGAATAGAGCTACTGGTAAAAGATTTCCCACATTCACCACACGCATAAGGCCTTTCTCCAGTGTGAACTCTTAGATGACACCGAAGGTCAGAGCTGTAGGTAAAACATTTCCCACATTCACTGCACTCATAAGGCCTTTCACCAGTGTGAACTCTGTGATGCTTAAGAAGGGCAGAGCTCATAGTAAAAGATTTCCCACATTCCCTGCACTCATAAGGTCTTTCACCAGTATGAAGTTTCTGATGAGAGTTAAAGTTTTCTTTCCTCTTAAAAGATTTTCCACATTCACTGCACTCATAAGGCTTTTCTCCAGTGTGAACTCTCTGATGACAATTGAAGTAATATTTCCTTTTAAAAGATTTCCCACATTCACCACACTCATAAGGCTTTTCTCCAGTGTGAACTCTCCGATGATTATGAAGGACAGAGCTCCTGGTAAAAGATTTACCACATTCACTGCACACATAAGGCCTTTCTCCAGTGTGAACTCTCTGATGACAATTAAAGTAATATATCCTCCTAAAAGTTTTCCCACATTCACCGCATTCATAGGGCTTTTCTCCAGTGTGAACTCTCTGATGATCATGGAGGGAAGGTCTACTGGTAAAAGATTTCCCGCATTCATTGCACTCATAAGGCTTTTCTCCAGTGTGAACTCGCTGGTGGTAACGGAGGGCGGAGCTACTGGTAAAATGTTTCCCACATTCACTGCACTCATGAGGCCTTTCTCCAGTGTGAACTCGCTGGTGGTAACGGAGGGCAGAGTTACTGGTAAAAGATTTCCCACATTCACTGCACACATAAGGCCTTTCTCCAGTGTGAACTCTCTGATGATAACAAAGGGCAGAGCTACTGGTAAAACATTTCCCACATTCAATGCACTCATAAGGCCTTTCTCCAGTGTGAACTCTCTGATGACATTTAAAGTCATATTTCCTCTTAAAAATTTTTCCACATTCATCACATTCATAAGACTTTTTCCCAGTGTGAACTCTATGATGATCATAGAGTGCAGAGCTATTGGTAAAAGATTTTCCACATTCACAACATAGAAAACACTGTCTTCCTGTAAGGAATCCCTGGTCTTCAACAACTGTATGTTTACAGCCAATGGTGTTCTGGCAATCTCTTGCAGTATAATTTTCTGTACTTTCAAAAGTCATTCCAGACTTAGAAATTTCATTTGCCCTGAACAGGGTGTGAGTAGCCAGTTGCTTGAGGGGTTCTGAGCTGATGAGGAGGTCTTTTCCAACCTGACTAGAGGTACGAGGCTTCCATGACATATGGAAATTGCAGCTCTTTCCAAGTAAGGCCTTGTCCACACTGGTTATGAAACAATACTTTGTTGTGTCCTGCTCCTGTTGCTGGTAACTCTGTGCACTGAAATAAAATGGTTTTGCACATGCCCCACACCTCAGCAGTGTCGAGCTGTGTTGTGTTCCCTCCTGATCAACCAAGAAGAAAATGCCTCTCAAGACTGGTCCACAACTCTCACAGGGGTGGCTCTTCTTGGAAGACAAAGCTGTCTTGGGATTCTTTGCTTTTGAGACTCTTAGAGAAACACTCTGTTTAGTGGGTGCCTCTACATCCTCTGCTCCACAGCAGCAACCTGAACAAAGAGAAAACACTAGTGAAGTTTAGTGACCTATAGGGGGGTTGTTTCTCACCACAAATTTGCATCTGTCACAGGCAAGACATTATCTATCCTATGCCATCATTTTCATGATAACTGAGATAGACTCTGAAAAAGTGGTGGTTGTACATTATTAGACCACTTAGGGGAGTAAATAATGGGCACCTCATTATACAAAGAACACTAGGATAGGGTGGGTCATAAGAAAAAGAGGCAGGGTTTACAAGTGTTCATGATTGTCTGCAAAAGCCTTTTTGCTGGTGACATAAGGCTGTATAGAGAAATGTGAATATACCCAATATCATGAATCAACATCTACACAGCGGATGCTCTGCAAGGCTCCTCTGGAAATATGTAAACATGTCAGTCCTAGCTGAGGTTGCTCAATGGATTGAGTGCCAGCCTGCAAACCAAAAGGTTTGATTCCTAGTCAGGGCACATTTCTGGGTTGTGGGCCAGTTCCCTAGTTGTGGTTGTATGAGAAGCAACAAATCAATGAATCTTACACACATCAACTTTTCTCTCCCTCACTTTCTCCCTCCCTTATCCTCTCTCTGAAAAATAAATAAACAAAATCTTTAACAAAAAAATACAAAGAAAGAAAAATGAGCACACTTCAAGGCTCAACAGAAATTTACCAAAATTGGAGAACACACCAAAAAGACTCCTTAGAGAAATGGTTGTGGTGTAGAGGTTAGAGAAGCAGATATTAGCCATAGCTGGAAATTAGAGTAGAAATGATACATATTAAAACTATCAAATAGACAAAGTGCCAACACTGAATAAGGACATGTAGATTAAGGTGTGGCCACTGGCATAGCAGACAAAATGCAGTTAAACAGAACAGGTTCCTCATTATGTTTTAACAAAACCCTGGCATCACACCCTCCCTAAGTATCATTCACTGATGCCACACCTCCTGAGCCCATCCTGTCACGGCTGGACTCATGTCCCTCTTGTGATACATAAAGGACTCTTCCACTTCCCTCCAGGTTGAGCAATAACATGGATTACTGATGATGTAACTCCAAAGAGAAAGCCGAAGAGATGAATAACCAGTGCTGTCGTAGAACAACTCAGAACAAACAAGCCAAAGGAAAAAGTTTGAACTTACTGTGAGTGACGACATAAAGTTGACAGGATAAAAAATTCAAATATTCCACCCTCTTCAAAAATAATTAGACAATTTTGCCCTGGCTGGTGTGGCTTAGTGGACTGAGTGGATTGGTGACCCTTTGTGAACCAAAGGGTCACCAGTTGATTCCCAGTCTAGGGCACATGCCTGGGCACAGGCCATGTTCCCAGTGCAAGGTGTGCAAGAGGCAACCACACATTGATGATTCTCTCCCCGCTTTTCTCCCCCTCTCTAAAAATAAGCAAATAAAATCTTTAAAAATAATAATAATAATTAGACAATTTTCCATGTTAAAAAGCATCCTTGAGGAAAGAAGTAAATGCTTAGGAGACCAGTTTTTCCAAAGAGCTAAGAGTGGAGTATAAACAGAGAACTCACAGAAAGAATTACATAAGAAACTAGCTTAGTAAAAATGGTTGGATTCAAAACACAAGAGTGAGAACTTCCATTGCTACCATGGACTCTAGCAGCCTGGTTTGTGAAGACCGTGGCAACCATTTTCACTGAGAACTTCAGGATTTTCTGTAATATCTGCCAGTTCCCCACAAACTTCAACTCAAAGAAACCTGTAGAGTTTGTTAGCATGGATATCAAGAGGAATCCCCTTGGGCACAACATTTCTTATGAAGGAACAATACCAGTTTGTACCCAACAAAGACTCTAAAACAAACCACTAAGTATTTAGAAAATACTGCCCTGGTCACTGAGGACCCCACATTCTTCAGTACTCCAACCTCAGCTCATGGGACAGAAAGAAGAATGGTTATTGAACCTTGTCTTCAGTACAAAACACAGCATATCACTTGCCAAGCACTCTTGTATCCACATGCAGATAAAACTATTTCTCATCATGCCTGGTGTGGATCAGTGCACTGAGCAGCAAATCCCAGTCCAGGCACATGCCTGGGCTGCAGGCCAGGTCCCCAGTCGGGGGTGTGCAAGAGGCAACCAATTGATGTTTCCCTTACATATCTATGTTCTTTCCCTCTTGGTCTCCCTCCCTTCTCCCTCTCTAAAAGTAAATAAAATATCTTTTTAAAAAAGTTTCTGGCTCTGTCTGGTATGGCTTAGCGGACTGAGCACCAGCCTGTGAACCAAAGGATCACTAGTTCAATTTCCAGTCAGGGTACATGCCTGGGCTGTGGACCAGGTCCCCAGTAGGGTGCGTGTGAGAGGCAACCACACACTGATGTTTCTCTTCCTCTCTTTCTCCCTCCTTTCCCCTCTATCTAAAAATAAATAAATAAAACCTTTTAAAAAAAGTTATGGACACAAATATGTTGAAAAGAAACAGATGTAAAAAATATTCCACACAGATAAAACCAAAGAGAGGAGTAGTTAAAATTCTCAGACAAAATAGACAACTTCAAACACACTTGGACCAGTGGCTCAGTTAGTTGAAAAATTGCACCAAAAGTTTGTGAGCTCGATTGCCAGGCAGGGCACCTACAGGAGGCAACCAGTCAATGTTTTTCTTTCACATTGATGTTTCTTTCTCTCAATCTCTTCCATTGTAACAGTCAACAAACATATCCTCAGGTGAACAGGTCCTCAGTTGGGGGTGTGAGAGAGGCAACCGATCCCTTATTCTTTTACACATCATGTTTCTCTCCCTCTCTTTCTACCTCCCTTCCCCTTTCTTAAATAAATAAATAAATAAATAAATAAATAAATAAATAAATAAATAAATAAATGTTTTCCCTCACTAATAAATGTGAAATCTATTAGGCTTCTGGTAACATTAGTGACCTCAAATCCTTCCCTATGCAGCAGCTTTTGGGGCTGCAGGGAGAGAGGCAGTGCAAACAAACTAGCTCTGCCAAGTACAAGGTCTATCCAGAAATTCTGAGAAGAAAACACTGTACACATAGTCCACATGTGAGGACAGAGAAACCCCTAAGGAATGAAGGGCGTGGGAAATGCAAAGACTAGAACAGATCACCAGTGAATATGAGGGTGTGTTGTTTTTTTATGAAAGTGAAAGTTAGTTTAAAATTTTGCGGCACCCTGCCTGGTGTGGCTCAATGGATTAAGTGGAGCCTGAGACCAAAAGGTCACTGGTTCAATTCCCAGTCAGGACACATGCCAGGGTGGCAGGCCAGGTCCCCAATCCATATCTCTTCCACATTGCTGTTTTTCTCCCTCCCTTCCCCTCTCTCTAAAAGTAAATAAAATCTTTTTTTAAAAAAGTTTGAGCCCTGGCTGGTGTAGCTCAGGGAATTGAGCGTTGGCCTGCAAACCAAAGGGTTGTGGTTCCATTTTCAGTCAGGGCACATGCCTGGGTTGCAGGCCAGTTCCCAGCAGGGGGGTGCACAAGAGGCAACCACACATTGATGTTTCTCTCCCTCTCTACTTCCCTTCCCCTCTCTCCTTTCCTTCCCTTCCCCTCTAAAGATAAATAAAATCTTTTTTTAAAAAAATAAACTTAAAAAAAAAGTTTGAGACAATGAGGCAAAAAGAAAGACACCTGAGAACAGGATTGGGGGGTGAACCCACAACCAGCTGCCGCTGACCAGCACTTCCTGAGTGCAAGTCTGGTCAGGATCCTTAGAGCTTAGGATAGAAGAAAAGTGCAACCCTGAGGAAATGGGGGCACAGGCAAGTCAAAGAAAACTGCTCAGGAGAGTCAATGTCTTACCAAGTGAAGATATAAGACCAAAGTTCTCCAGCATCACATCGAGGTACAGGCGTCTCTGAGCCTCATCAAGGAGGCACCATTCTGTCCTGGAGAAATACACTGCAACATCCTCAAAGGTCACAGAAACCTGTCAGAATTAATACAAATGAATCTGGAACAGTGTGTATGAGACCCCGTATCCCTACTTTTCCCCATGCCCAATCCCTCCTAAGGCCCCCAGTTTGGAGAGGATACCAGCCCTTGGTAAGAGAGCTGCCTACTGTGTCATTACAACCTCATGAAACACTTAATTCACCCCCAGCAAAGGAAGGCAGGATAACAGGAAGTGGTGCAAATAAATGCCATCTAAGCTTGGGGCCATGGCTACAGGGCCCCATTCTTCCAGCTAAGAAATTCCACTGAGTCCCAGATCATTGTCTCTGAAACACAGCCAAACATGATCTCATGCTTCACCCTTAAATCCCAACACCAAACACCCAGGGCCATTGGCTCACACTTCCTCTAGGCAGTACACACCACTGTGGGATCTGTACCTGCTTCACATCTTCACACCCCAGGTTCATTCCCTCAGTTTTGCCATCTTCGCCCTCATGCAAAAAAGAGCCAGACTTTTGCATGTCTCCATCTTCTAATCTTACCTAGGTTTCCAGACTAATGTGTTCAGCTGATCGCTGGATGCTTCCACTCACTGCTCTTTGAAACCTTTAAAAATGTTAACCACAAGAACATTCTGATATTCCCAAACAGCATTAACCTGCCACCATCTTCCTCAGCCCAGCTGATGGAAACTGCACCACTTCATCTGCTATGAGCAAAAACACTAGGGTCATTTTGAACACTTTCCTTTCTCTCCTACAGCTGCAAAATCTGAAACTCTACATGCCCTTCTTAGAAAAGGAGGGGAGAAGTTGGCGAGTGGAGGTGTAAGAGGGTATATGGAAGATAAACGGTAATGGAAAAAATAGAATTAAAAAAATGGATCAACAAGCCAACCTTTCCTTCTACCTCTGAGGCCCAGCTCTGGTCCATCAGCAATCCTCCAGATCATAGAACTTGCCTGGTCCTGAGCTCTCTGCCTGCTCCCTTAATTCCTATAACCATTTTTCCACTATGCAACCAGATGGAGCCTGTTAAATCCAGGAGAGAACAATACATTTCTCTTATGCAAATACCCCATTATCTCCATACAGTTTTTATCATTATCATTTGGTCACTTTACAGGCATGACTCTGACCCCTGCCACCCAGCCCTCTCCTTGAGGTGCCTATTCCTATTCCCAGCTCTGTGTCATCTCCAAGCATTTGCATGTGCACCTGTCTCTCCCTGGATAACATTCTATAACTGCTTACACAGGCTCCCGGTGTAGACCCCCCCCAAAAAAAAAAAAAAACGGATGGCCACATGCTAAACCTGGCCAGCATAGGGCAGTCTTCCATGATGGCATTACAAACTGAGAGACTGAAAATACCTATATAGATGGTATAAAATTAAAACTTTCTAACTAAAAACGAGTCATGGCAAGGAGTCATGTCCTAGGCCTGGATCTTCTCTAAGGAAGGTCAATTTTTACTTTAACTGAGCTCATCTTTTTATTTTTGCACAATGTTAACAAACCTTTGGAATGACAGGATAATTTCCTTTCTTCTTACCCTTCAGGACACAAATACTGCACCACAGCAGAGATCAAAAATCCTGCATCATTGTTAAGTATCCTATTACCACCAATGCAAAAGAAGTGTGTGTCCATTCAATTTCACTTTTTATTTAATGTCAGAGAGTTTCCTTCTTTGTTTTCTCCTGCCTCCCACACCTATTACCAATAGATGTCAAGTTGCCAACTTATGTCTTCCCTTGATTCTGATGTACAAAATAAGTGCTAAAACTGCCAATTTCTGAAGCATGTTCTCACTCCGTTGAGATTTTTTCAGTCAATCGTACTCAGTTTAGCTCAAATAAACATTTTTAAAAGTACAGATTTGAATGTCTCTTACACTGACACCAGAAATGGGAGCATCTTGACATTATCTGTGACCTGCACTGAGGATTGGGGCATCCCCAGGGTCCCCTCATTCGAAGGCTAGGAAATTACAAAGGGAAGAGTCTTTAGACACTGTATGGTAATGTCAGCACCAGGTAGGGAGTGCAACATCCTGTCCTTCCTTGTCTAATTATGTAATGATTTTCAACTTCAGAACCTGTGGGAAGACATAGTCAACCACCCTGTAGCTCCAGGTAAGCAGGGTCAGCCTTATCTGGGTCCAGCCTTGGAGTCTGGTGACCTCCGGCCAAGTGTCTCACTTCAGGGCAACCTTTTACCAGCTTTGTGACTTGCACAAGGGATCCTCTTCCTGTGCCTCACTGTATTCATTACTCAATTCCAGTCGGTTTTCTATCTGAGCAGAATTCTAAACGCTTTAAAAAACATGACACAGCCTGTGTCCCTCTCGGTTCACAATCTCCCCAGGCTCCCAGGACTGTCAGAATGTCAGTGCAACCCCTCTGATTCCCAGTTAGGTCGTGACTCCGCCTCAAACTGTTTAAAGCAGATGTAAGGCCGAAGCTAGGGCACCGGAGATCCTTCTGGTTCAGCAGCACCTGCACGTCTTGACACGGGGGCGGCCACTCAGCCAGTCACCCTCTCGCATTTCCTCACATCTTTTATCCCCACGAGCGCCCCACGATCCCACGCCGGGGCCTCGGCTTCAGGGCCTGACAGGTGCCCCAGATGCAGGGCTCGTTGGGAGGAGGTGGGGAGGGCCAGGGGCACAAGCACTCACCTCGGCCAGGCACCTCAATGTGCCCGCGACCAGCGGACTCTGTGGGTGGAGCGAGGCGGGAGCAGCAGGCGAGGAGGGGGAGCCAGGTACCAGAGTCCCCATCCTGGAGGAGGCGCGTTCACCTCGGCAGAGTCACAGGTGAGCCTCACAATTGCCTTTGCGCCACGGTGACCAGGACTCTCTCATTTCTTATCATGGGCACCTTTTCCGGGAACCAAAGCTGAGCCGCCTCTGGCAGGTGAGGGGATCTGAGAGTAGACAAAGTGCCCACCAGCAGGGCGACGGAAATCCTGCCCTCGTGCTTGTGGTTCCAACCGAAAAATCCTTTTCTGAGCCTTCATTGGATCAGCCCTCCAACAGCCTTCTGGGTAATGTGGTTCCTAAGTCCCACTCCTGATTCCAAGACAGAAGGCCCAGACTCACCGGGAAAGGTACAGGTAAAGGACTCGGCCTGGTCCAAAGTGATCTTGAAAACGATAAACGTAAAACGAAGTACTCCTGCGGTACAGGGTCTGGAAAATTTTATCAGATAAATGACCTGCAAATACCATCACATGTATGACCAATATAACCCAAGACAAACCTTTGAAATAAAGATCTCAGACACAAAGTATGAGCTTTAAATTCAATTACTTAGTTACAAATGAATCAAGAAAAATAAAATTTTTGTAAAAGAAATATTCTTTTTCTTAAAGATATTTACATAGAGGGGTATGGTGGGAGAAAGAGAGGGAAACATCAATGTGTGGTTACCTCTCACCCATGCCCTCCTAAGGACTTGGCCCACAATCCAGGAATGTGCCCTGACTGGGAATTGAACCAGTGATCCTTTAGTTCACAGGCCAGCACTCAATCACTGAGCCACACCAGCCAGGGCAAGAAAAATAAATTTTTAAAAATGTGGTCGAATTATGCCCTGGTCAGCATGAATCAGTGGATTGAATGCTGGTGTGCAAACCACAGGGTCACCAGTTCAATTCTTAGTCTGGGCACATACCCAGGTTGATATTTAGGTTGATAGCCAGGTCCCCAGTCAGGGGTGCCAGAGGCAACCACATATTGATGTTTTTCTCCCACTCTTCCCCCTCCCTTCCCCTCTAAAAATAAGTAAAATATTTTTAAAAAGTGAATAGTTTACTTACAAATAAATCATCAGTTATGAAAAAAATTTTTAAAAAATGGGAGAATTGAATTCTAACAACGTTATCGGTGTTTTCATTTCATTTGATTTCAAAATGATCCTGGCTGGTGTAGCTCAGTGGATTGAGTACTGGCCTGTGAACCAAAGGTTTATCAGTAAAGTTCCCAGTCAGTATATATGCCTGGGTTGTAGGCTAGGTCCCAGGAGGGGCCATGTTAGAGGCAACCACACACTGACGTTTCTCTCCCTCTCTTTCTCCTTCAATTCCCCCTCTCTAAAAATAAATAAAAATCTTTAAAAAAATATAAAAAAATTTAAAAATGATATTGTGACTATTATAACAAAAGAAATCTGGTGCTCCCCAGTGATATTTAAGATCAGAGGTCACATATTTCTTACATTCCTAATGGAATAAAGACCATAATTATAAATTATATTTAGAGTAAATAAACAATGTATTCATACTGAAAGTTAATGTATGTTTTTACCTCAGAAACTTAAAAAGTTCATATTAGAATTAAGAAAAATGTGGGCATATATATGTACAATAAATATCAAAAATCAGTTAATTCTGTAAGAAGCCTGTTTTACTTAATAATTTATAGCCAACATCACACTAAAATATAACTTGAAAGCAAACTTGAAAAATAGTAAACTAAGTAAATTAAAGAGGAGTTGAAAAAAATCTAAGGACTTACCAGATATTATTTAAAAATCACTTCTCAAAAAAGTAAAATATACAGTATTTCCAGCTCCCCACTACTGGCCCAATGATGATAAAATGGTCTGACACTGTATCCAACTCACTAACATAGGAAAATTGTACTGCATTTTTATTGTCCATGGAACAGCAACCTGATCTAACCAAATCCTTCTTGCTTCTTTGAATGAGAGCTCTTAAAATCCTGAGGATCCACATACTTGTCATTTTGGTGTGCTGCTTTTTTCACATTTCAACTGCACCTATCTCTTCAAAATTTACTGTAATATGAAATATTGTTTTTCACTTCTTGGCTAGCCTTCCATAAAGGCTTTGAGGAAACCTAGTTACAAACACCTTTATTTATTCACTGATATGTAACACAGACCTAGAAGAGTCTCTGAAGCAAATGAAATCATCAGTAAATTACTGAAATGAAACATGATGCTATGTCTTTCCTTCCACTCTTCCAAATTTCTCTGCTCATAACTTACTATCTTTGTTACCTATTTTTTCCTCAGGTTCTTGTAAATAAAATGGACTCATACTTTGTAGAAACAATTTCAGGGTAGCCAAGTTTCCAGCAGTCATACCTCAGGATAAATCTCTTGTTAGACGTCAGTGTCCTTGACCTAGCTACCGTGGCTCAGTGCATTGAGTGCGACCAGTTCGATTCACTGTCTAGAGCAAATGCCTGGGTTGTAGGCCAGATCCCCAGTAGGGGGTGCACAAGATGCAATCTTTCTTTGTCTCTTTTTTCCCTCCCTTCCCCTCTCTAAAAATAAATGAATAAAAAAACAAACTGAAAAAGCAACTGTTAAAAAATATTTTATTAACTTATATTTACTTATTTTTAGAGAGAGGGTAAAGAAAGGAAGAGAAATATTGATGTGCAAAAGAAACATCAATTCATTTTTCGACTTCCAGCCAAGACGGAGGTGTAGGTAGACACACTGTGCCTCTTGACACAACCAAAATAAGCACAACAAAAATTTAGAAACAAAAAAACCAGTACTGACAAAAAATTGAACTGTATGGAAGTATGACAACCAAGGAGTTAAAGAAGAAACATTCATCCAGACCACCAGGAGGGGCAGGGTCGGGCAGTCAGGCTGGAGAGTGGTGGCTAGCGGAACCTCGAGCACGCAAGGCAGCAGCGGGGAGACCCAGCAAGGTGATGATTATGGAGGGGCGCAGCGCACAAGGTGACTGACGGACTGTGCAGTCCCACATTCACAGGCAGATAAACCAGGCAAAACTGGGGAGCTAGACTGACTTCGCAACTCCAGAGTTCCAGGTCAGGGAAATAAAGCCTCAAAACACCAACTGAAAACACCTGTGGGGGTTGAGGTGCCGGGAGAGACTCCCAGCCTCACAGGAGAGTTCATTGGAGAGACCCACAGGGTCCCAGGATGTACACAAACCCACCCACCCAGGAATCAGCACCAGAAGGGCCCAGTTTTCTTGGGGGAAGGAGGGGAAGTGACTGAAATCCCACAGAGATCGGAGCAAGTGCAACTGTTCCCTCTTGGACCCCTCCCCCGACATACTGCGTCACAACCCAGCCCATGGGTTACCCTGTCCTAGTGAACACCTAAGGCTCCACCCCTCACTATAAAACAGACGCATCAAGATAAAAAAAAATGGTCCAAATGAAAGAACAGATCAAAGCTCCAGAAAAAAAATACAACTAAGCGATCAAGAGATAACCAACCT
>CM052550.1:47395052-47430268 GCA_028533065.1 Trachops cirrhosus
AAAGAAGTATTCCAAGTCATGAAAGGCAAGGACCTACATCCAAGATTGCTCTATCCAGCAAAGCTTTCATTTAGAATGGAAGGGCAGATAAAGTGCTTCTCAGATAAGGTCAAGTTAAAGGAGTTCATCATCACCAAGCCCTTATTACATGAAATGTTAAAGGGACTTATCTAAGAAAAAGAAGATAAAAAACATGTATAGTAAGATGACAGCAAACTCATAATTATTAACAACCACACCTAAAACAAAACCAAAAACGAATTAAGCAAACAACTAGAACAGGAATGGAACCACAGAAATGGAGATCACATGGAGGGTTAGCAACAGGGGAGTGGGAGGAGGAGAGAGGGGGAAAAGGTACAGAGAATAAGTAGCATAGATGGTAGGTAGAAAATGGAGAGGGGAAGGTAAGAATAGTATGGGAAATGTAGAAGGTTAAAGAACTTACCACACATGGACATGAACTAAAGGAGGGGGAAGGTGGGTGGGAGAGCGTGTGCAGGGTGGAGGGGAGTGAAGGGGAGAAAATGGGACAACTGTAATAGCATAATCAATAAACTATATTAAAAAGAAAGAAAAGAAACATCAATTCTTTCCCTCTCACATGCCTCCAACTGGGAAACAGGAAACCAGTATGAAACCCAGGCATGTACCCTGACTGTGAATTGAACCTGTGACCTTTCAGTTTGTGAGACAACACTCAACCCACTGAGCCAAACCAGCTAAGGCAAGGTTGCTTATTACCCCATTTTACACAGGAAAATACTGAGGCCCATAGAGTGCATCACTTTCCTCTAATCATAACTACAGTCAATAATCTAAGCTTTAAACCTGGGTTCCATGGACCAAGGTATGGGGAGCCTACTCACTGAACTCCTCTTGGACTTCTGGGAGTACTTTCAGGTTCAACAAATACCCGTTCATACTCATACTACTCAGTGCACCTTCAAGTCTTCCTCCAGACCAGCAAACTCCAAACAATAAACCATAAAAATGGGTGAACACTAAAAAGCAAGGCTTTTTATTATATTAGAAATATTTTGAATTTAAAAGTGATAAAATGTGTTAATAACATAGATTATTCCTTAAAGTATATATTATGTACCTACTACATTGTGTACAGCAGAAAATCCAAATTTGGAAATGTTTTCCAATATTTCAAATAATTATTCCAAAAAAATTATTCCACAAAGCAAAAAATTTCAAGGAGTGAAAATGGGTGACATTACAACATACATCTGTGTTGTTTCACTCTGTGCTATTAATTTGTGCTAATCTCCTTTGCAAATAGTAGCACAAAAATAACAGGTAAATTACAGAGTATACATTTTACTAAAAACATCTCTGTAATACATACACACCTGTAAAAATGCTTATCATAAATCCTTAGAGAAATGCAACTAAAATAACAGAGAGCATGATGAACACATGGAAAGAGCTAACATTTATAATTATTAAACTAAGATTTTCTTAAGAGTGGGGAAATGCAACCAACATATACTATGAGTAAGAATGCATAAAAGCACATTTAGTAGAGATTATTCTTTTGTTAGGTTCTTCAAAATTTACACATTATACTTCTGAGGATGTCTGCACTATGGACAAACAAAACTGAACTCAGACGTGTCCTGAGAAAGTTTTCTTCAGTGTCATTACACTGAAAAAAAAATTACATTTCCTAAAATCTAACCATTAACACTTCACAATGTTGAAAGGGTATTACTTATAGCTGAAGATTTTTGATGTTCACTTCATCACTGAAGCCTTTAACCAGTGTGAACTGTGCTAAGGCTGGCCCTGACTATGAGAAAAATGATTTCCAACATTTGATGTCACCATAAGGCTTATCTCCTATGTAAACTCTCTGATGATAAGAAAGGATAGAAAAAAAATTTCTCACATTCACTGTATTCATAAGGCCTTTCACAACAGTGAAATCTCTGAATATCACAGAGGCTAGTGCTACAAGAAAAAAAATTTCTTATATTGCATGTATATATGAAACCTTTCTCCTGTGTGACTTTTCAGAAGACAACAAAAGGAATGGATAAAAAATTAAGATTTCCCAAATTTTCTTAGAAGAACTTAGATTTGTAAATTCTCTAATGACAACAAAGGCGATGGTGACTGGTAAAATATACCCCATATTCATACAACTCAAAATGCATTTCTGCAGTGTAACATCTCTCAAAATAGTGTAAATCACTGATAGAAGAAAAACATTTCCCACATTCACTGCAGACGTAAAGCCATTCTCTAGTGTGAACTCTCTGATGACAATGAAGGTTAATGCTACAAATAAAAGACTTCCCATATTCACCACATTCATAAAACATTTCATGTGAACTCTGATGCTATTAAAGATGACTGATACAGATAACGGATTCCCCCCATTCAGTGCATTCATAAAGCATTTATCCAGTGTGAACACTTTGACAACAAAGATCAAAGTTGTGGTAAAGATTTCCTACACTCAGTGCATTCCTAAGGCCTTCACCCAGTGTGAACACATTGATAACAATGGAAGGCAGAGCTACAAGTATATTCATTTCCCACATTCACTGCACTATTATGGCCTTCCTTGAGTGTGAATTCTGATGTTTATAGAGGGCAGAGCTTCTGGTATAAGATTTCCCACATTCACTGCACTCATAAGGCCTTTCTCCTGTGTGAACTCTCTGATGATAACGGAGAGCAGAGCTAATGAAAAAAGATTTCCCACAATCACCACACTCATAAGGCCTGTTTCCAGTGTGAACTCTCTGATGATAACGGAGGGCAGAGCTACATGTTAAAGATTTTCCACATTCACCACAAACATATGGCCTTTCTCCAGTGTGAATTCTCTGATGATTACGAATGGCATAGCTACGATTAAAAGATTTTCCACACTCAGTGCACTCATAAGGCCTTTCTCCAGTGTGAACTCTGTGATGTTTACGGAGCTCAGAGCGACTGGTAAAAGATTTTCCACATTCACCACACTCATGAGGCCTATCTCCAATGTGAATTCTCTGATGTTTATAGAGGGCAGAGCTACTGGAAAAAGATTTCCCACATTCACTGCACTCATAAGGCCTTTCACCAGTGTGAACTCTGTGATGACATCGAAGGTCCCAGCTAATGTGAAAAGTTTTTCCACATTCACTGCACTCATAAGGCCTTTCTCCAGTGTGAAATCTGTGATGACGTCTAAGTGCCCAACTACTGTTAAAAGATTTTCCACATTCACCACACTCATAAGGTCTTTCTCCAGTGTGAACTCTGTGATGACGCTGAAGTGCCCAAATACTGTTAAACGATTTTCCACATTCACCACAGTCATAAGGTCTTTCTCCAGTGTGAACCCTGTGATGATAACGAAGGGCAGAACTACAAGTAAAAGATTTTCCATATTCAGTGCACTCATAAGGTCTCTCTCCAGCGTCAACTCTGTGATGCTTAAGTAGGTCAGGCCTACTAGCAAAAGATATTCTACGTTGACCAAACTCAGAAGGCCCTTGTCCAGTGTGAACTCTGTGATGTTCACAGACATCAGAGCTACTGGTAAAAGGTTTTCTACATTCACTGCACTCATATGGTCTCCCTCCATTGTGAACTCTCTGATGATTACGGAGAGCAGAACTATGGGTAAAAGATTCCCCACATTCACAACACAAAAAACAATGTCTTCCAGTAAGGGATCTGTGGTTCTCAATAAGTGTGTGATCATGGCCAATGGCTTTCTTGCATTCTCTTTGGCTGTAACATTTTCTGCTTTGAAAAGTCATTCCAGACTTAGAGATTTTGTTTGCCCTGTGCCTGGTGTGAGCAGCCATTCGCTTGAGATGTCCTGAGCTGATGAGGAAGGACTTTGCAACCTGAGTAGAGGTACAAGGCTTCGACATATGGAAATTGTGGCTCTCTGTAAGTGAGACTCTGTCCACATTGCTTAAGATACAATTCTTTGTCATGTCCCGCTGCTCCTGGTACTGGTGACTCTGTGCACTGAAATAAAATGGTTTTGCACATGCCCCACACCTCAGCCGTGTTGAGCTGTTCTGTGTTCCCTGATTGTCAACCAAGAGGAAAATGTCTCTCAAGACTGGTCCACAACTCTCACAGGGGTGGCTCTTCTGGGTAGCCAAAACTGACTTGGGTTTCTTACACTGTGATATTCTTACAGAAATGCTCTGTTCGGTAGGTGCCTCCACATCCTCTGGTCCACAGCAACAACCTGAACAAAAAGAAATTCTGGTAAAATACATGGTGACCTACAGGGAGACAGTTTTCTCACCAAAAACTTGCATTTGTTGCATCTAGGCATGATTCTATGTGAAAATTTTCTAGACAAGTGAGACAGATTCTGACACAGTGGTTGTTGTACATTACTAGGCTACTAATGTCTATAAATAATAGCCACCTCTGTAACAAAAACACTAGTTTAGGACACAACACAAGGATGAGAGGAGGGTATATAAGTCGTACCACTGTAGATGGCTGCCTGCAAAACCATTCCTGCTGGTGATGTCAGGCTGTGTAGAGGAAAGGGAATGTGTCTAAAACCATGAAAATCAACCATAGCACAGAAGACGCTGTGCAAGGTTTGTATAGAAACATGTGTACACTTCAAGATGCAACAGGTATTGACCAATGTTGAAGAGCACAACAAAAAGACTCTTTAGGGAAATGGCAGTGGTGTAGTGGTTAGAGAGGTACAGTTTATCCCTGGCTATAAATCAGAGTAGAAATGATAACTATGAGAACTAACAGATAGGCCAAGTACCAACTTGGAAAGGGCAACTACATTAAGGTGTGGTCACTGGAAATGGTGACAAAATATAGTTAGAGAGAACAGATTCCTCATTAAGTGTTAGCAAACCCCTGACATCAAATGCTCCCCAAGTGCCATTCAGAAATGCCAGAAACCCTCTGAGCCCATCCTTTCGTGGTTGGATTCCTGTCTCTCTTGTGATAAACAAGAACACTTCTGCCTCCCTCCCAGTTAAGCAATTACATGGAATACTGATGATGCAAATGCAAGAGAAAACAGAAGAAATACATAACCAGCACTGTCGTAGTACAACTCAGCACACTGTCATGTGAGAAACAAGACATCCTAAAATGATAAAGTGAAGTCATCAAGAGGATAACAATTTTAACCACTATGCACCCAACCACAGAGCACCTAACTACATACATCACGCCAACAATATGAGACCTGAGAGCAGAAAATGCAATGCAACAGTACTAGACAACTTGAATATCCCCCTTTCAACAATGGGTGAATCATCCCATTCAAAAGCAGTAAGGAATTATTGAAGTTGACTATACTTTAAAAAAACAGAATAAACATATACATAATATTTTATCCAGCCTTGGCTGAGTGGCTGTTAGTTAGAGCACTGGCCTGTGCACAAAAAGGTTGAGGGTTTGATTCTCAGTAAGGGAACAAACCTAGGTTGTAGATCAATTCCTGGTTAAGGACAAGTACTGGAAGCAACTGATCCAGGTTTTTCTCTCACATTGATGTTTCTCTCTCTCCATCTCTTCTTCTCTCAATCAATAAAAATATTTTCCAGTGAGGATAAAAAATATAGAGAGATGTAGAAATAATCAACAGGAATATAAAAAATGCTTTTCCTCCCTATTCAGTGAGAAATCCATTAGGCTTCCAGAAACACTACTGACCTCAAATCCTTCCCTGTAAGGGCTAGAAATGGAATTTAGACTGAGAGGCCCGCAAATCACCCATAGACTTTGGCTGGGGGATGAAGGAGCAGACAACAAAGCTTAAGATACTTTTCATGCCCAGCTGATGTGGCTCAGTGGATTGAAAGACAGCCTGTGAACTGAAAGGTCCCTGGATTGTTTTCCAGTCAGGGCACATGCCTACATTGTGGGCCAGGTCCCGAGTTGGGGGCGAGAAAGAGGCAACCTATTGATGTATCTCTGGCACATCCACGTTTCTCTCCCTAACTTTCTCCCTCCCTTACCCTATCTCTAAAAATAAATAAATAAAATCTAAAAAAAAAAATAAACAAAAGATACTTTTTATAACAAAGGTAAGATAATAGCTGTGCTACTGCCTCAGGCAAGGTGGGTGAAACTTTCTGCATATATCCTGACCCCTGAGGTAGCCAAAGGGGCACTCCCATGGAGTCACTCCTGCCCTGACTGGGAATGGCAACAGAAAAAATGTAAATACGGAAGAACTGGTAAAGGTAGCTCAGAGGGGAAGGAGTCAGAGATGGGGTCATACAGGAGGCTCCGGGGTCAGGATTTAAAACTAATGGTGAGCAGCCATGAAAGAATTTGGTTATAAGTCTTGGAAGGTAGTAGAACCATGAGGGAGGAATGATGTAGCAGCCATGTGATATAGAGAAATAAGCAAGCAGCTAGCTATACAGTTGTAGTCAGGATTTGGCCATGTGGCCTGGTGTAGTAGGAAGGAGACATGTTGCTCTTCTGATCTTGCAGGCTCTAGCTGACTCCAAAGACTCTCCTTTGCAAGATAGTGACCTGCTGCTGCCTTGCAAACCCGGACTCTATCTGGACTCTTGGGACTTATGTCTTTCCCTGACTTCACTCTGATCCAGTGTAATGTGGTACATCCTTTCCTGGACTGTTACACAAAAGCTGATGACAACATAACCCAGATCCTGAAGGACAGAATCGCCTGCACAGCTGACTTAAGGTAAAGACATAAGGAACTTTTGGGGCTTTTGGCTTACAGCCTTTTAGGGAACAAGGGAAATGCTGCATCTTATAGGAAAGAAGGCCTCTGAGCATAAGTGCTCTGAGTCCCTCCCCACCCTGCCGCCAGTCTTGGAATGTTGTAAATAAAGACATGTTCCTTCCAATACAGGTTGTTGGGTCATTCATCAAGGTGTCACATGGATGAACCCATGTCTGCTCAGTGACAGGTTCAGTACACCAGGTACTGGGGCTGAAAGAAGAGGAGGGAACAGTGCAAATAAACAAGCCTTGACAAGTACAGGATCTACACAGAAATCTGGAAAAGCAAACTGTGTATACAGTCCACATGTGAGGACAGAGCAACCCCAGAAAACCTTAGGGCATGGGGAAATACAAAGCTTAGTCCAGGTCACTGGTGAGTAAGGGGACTTTTTTTTTTGAAGTGAGAGTTAGCTTATTGAAGTTTGGGGCAATGAGACAAAAAGAAAAAACCTAGAGACCACAAGACCAACTGCTATCCATTGCTTCCTGGGTACAAGTCTGGTCAAGACCCTTATACCTTAGAAGAAGGAAACCGCAACCCTGGGAAAAAAGAGGTGCACACATGCCAGAGAAAAGTGCACAGGGACAGTGAATGTCTTACCCAGTGAAGATATAAGGGCAAAGTTCTCCAGCATCACATCGAGATACAGGCGTCGCTGAGTCTCACTAAGAAGGTGCCATTCTGTCCTTGAGAAATACACGGCGACATCCTCAAATGTCACAACAATCTGTCAGAATTAATACAAATGAATTGAAACAGTCTGTCTGAGACCTCGCAATCCTACTGTTCCCCATGCCCAACCCACTCACGAGCCACCAGTTCAGAGAAGACATCAGCCCTTGGTGACATAGCTGCCTGCGGTCTCATCTAGTCTCATTAATCACTCACATGCCCTGCAACAAAGGTAGGCATGATGAGAGTAAGAGGGACAAATAAATGCCATCTAAACTTGGGACCATGCCTGAGGGCCCCATCCTTCCTGCTGAGCAATTTCACTGATCCTGCCTCCAAGATCATGCCTCCAAGATCATGCCTCCAAGGCACAGCAAAACATTGACATATGCTTCACCATTAAATCACAACGCCAGGTATCCAGGACCATCAGCTCACACTTCCTCTAGCTATGCACATCACTGTGTGATCTCTACCTCCTTCTCATCTTCACACCACAAGTTGACTCCCTCAGCTCTGCCCCTTCGCTCTCATGCACAAAAGAGCCACGACTTTTGCAAATCTACATCCTATTGCCCTATTGAACACCATGTGTTCAGCTGCTCACTTGATGTTTCTACTCACTGCTCTTGGAAACTTTTAAAAATGTAAACCAAAAAACCTTCTGATATTCCTAAAGAGAATTAACCTACCACCAACTCCCCCTGCCCAGTTGATGGAGCCTCCACTGCTTCAGCTGCTAGGCCCAAAAACCTGGGGTGGTTGAACCATTTCCTTTCTATTCCACAACTGTGAAATGTGAAACTCCATTTGCCTTTCTTAAAAAACTGAGGTGGGGAGGAGGGACAGTGGAGGTAGAAGACCATATGAGGGAGATAAATGGTAATAGAAAAAAGTACAATAAAAATGGACCAACAAGCCAACCTTTCCTTCTACGTCTGAGGCCTAGCTTTGGTCCATCAGCTTTCCTCTGGATTACAGAACCCACCTGGTCCTGTGCTCCCTGTCTCCTCCCTTAACTCCCATAATCTTTTTTGCACTATGCAGTCAGATGGAACCTGTTAAACCCAGGAGAGACTAACTCCTTTCTCTTATGCAAATGCCCCATTTTCTCCCTGAGAGACACTCAAATTATCATTTGGCTATTTTACAGTTCTGATTATTGCCTCTCCCAGCTCCTTGTTTTTAATACAAAGGATGGACATCAGAGGTACCTATCCCCAGCTCTGTGGCACATCCAAGCATTTCCATGTGCAGGTGTCTTTCCCTCAAAAACCTTCCATTACTGCTTACACTGGCTACCTGTATGAACCTAAAAAAAGGGGGGATGGGCCACATACTAAACCTGACTAGCTTAGGGGAGTCTGCCATGATAGCCTTAAAAACTGAGAGACTGAAAATACCCCCATAGATGGTCTGAAGTTAAAACTGTTTAACTAAAGGCAAGTCATGGCAAGGAGTCATGTCTTAGGCCAGTATTTTCCCTTGGAAAGGTCAATCTTTACCTTAAGTGAGCCCATCTTTGTGTTTTTCCATCTATATTAACACACTCTTCAAATGTCAGGATAGTTTCCTTTTTATTTTTACCCCTCAGGGCACAAACACTGCACCAGAGCCCCAAAAACCTGCATTTTTCTTCTTATTGTGTTAATTAACTATCTATAACCACCAATGTAAAAGAACCATGTGTCTATTCACTTTTACTTTTTATATAATATCAGAGCTTCCTTCCTTGTTTTCTCCTGCCTCCCACACCTATCACCAATGGACTTCAAGTACCACATTTATGTCTTCCCTTTTGATTCTGATGTATAAAATTAGTGCTAAAACTGCCATTTTCCGAAGCATTTTCTCACTCCGTTGAGATGTTTCCTGGCGATCATACTCAGTTTGGCTTAAAAAAATTTTTTTAAAAGTCTACAGGTTTAATGTTTCTAACGTTGACATGAGAAATGGGAGCATCTTGATATTATCGGTGACTTACTCTGAAGATTGGGGTATCTCCAGGGTCCTCACAACCGAGAGCTGAGAAATGACCAAGGAAGGAGTCTTTCTTTAGACACTATAACGTAATGTCACCACCAGGTAGGGACTGGGACACCCCTTCCTTCCTTGTTTAGTTTCATAATGGTTTTCAGCTTCGGGAACTGTGGGAAGAAGTAATCAACCATCCTTTCAGCTCCTGGTAAGCAGGTCTCAGCTGTCTCTCAGCCCAGCCCTGGAGTCTGGTGACCTCGGGCCAAGTGTCTCCTCAGCACAGCCTCTTACCAGCCCTGTGACCTTGAACAGGTGCTCCTATTCCTGTGCCCCGCTGTCCTCATCACCCCATTCCAGTAGGTTTTCTATCTCACCAGGACTTAAAAGACTTTGTAAACCATGACACAGCCTGTGTCCCCAATCGGTTCACGACCATCCCGGGCTCCCAGGATCCTCAGAATGAAGGTGCACCCCCTCTGCCTCCCAGTCAGGATGTGACTCCGTCTCAGTTGTTGAAAGCAGATGTAAGGCCTAGGCCAGGTCTGCGGATCCTTCAGAGACAGCAGCATTCGCGCGTCGTTATAGGGCGGCCCCTCAGCTAGTCACCCTCGCCCACCCCGTCACGCCGTTTGTACCCACGAGCGCTCACGGTCCCGAACGCCGCGGCCTGGGCAGCAGAACGTGATGGGCGCCCCGCACTCGGGCTGCAAGGTTTGGTGGGCTGAAGGGAGCGAAGGAGGAGGGTCCGGGGACGCGCACTCACCTCGGCCGGGAGGTTCCGCAGCACCGCAGCAGGAGGACTCCGTGGGCGGAGCGAGGCAGACCCCGCGGGCGAGAAGGGGGCGCCCGGCACCGCTGTCCCCATCCCGGAGCAGGCGCGAGTCACCCCGGGCGGAGTCACGGAGCGATGCGGCGACCAGATCTCTCCGACTTCTCGTTACCGCATTGGTACCGCGGCCCAGCGCTTGTCTCCCTCTGACAAGTAACCCTAACAGAAGACAAAATGCCCGCCAGCAGGGCGACGGAAGTCCCGCCCTCCTGCGTTTGGCCCCAACGGAAAAGCCTTTTCTGAGCCTTCATTGGCTCTGCCCTCGAAGTGCTTTCTGGGTACTGTGGTTCCTAGAGTCAAAGGAGTTGAAAAGAGGTTCGGTTCGCCCCTCAGGAGAGGAGAAAATACTCGGGCTCCCGAGGAAGGTACTGGAAAATGACGAGTCCTGTTGGAAAAGAGATCTTGAACATGATAAAAGGTGTCATCTCTTCCTGGTGAAGGGTCACGCTCTTAATATCCTAAAAACCTCATACTTGTCATTTGGTGTACCTCTTTTTTCACTTTTCAACAGCACCTATCCCTTAAAATTTACTATAACATGAATTTTTTTGACTGCTTGCTAGCCATCAATAAAGGCTTTGATGTAACCTGGTTACAAACACTTTTATTTACTCGCTGATAGGTAACACAGACCTAGAAGTAGATGAAATAATCAGTAAATGATGCCATGTCTTTCCTTACATTCTTCTAAATTTTTCTGCTCACAACCTAATGTCTTTGTCACCTATTGTTTCCTCGGGTTCTCATGAATGAAATGGATTCACACTTTGTAGAAACAATTTCATGGTAGCCAAGTTTCCAGCAGAGACAGACATAGCTCAGGTTGAATCTCTCGTTCTTAAAAGTTAGTGTCCTTTGTTTACCACCCATTGTGCCTTACCTGTTCTCAGACTTAATAGAGCCTTTTCCTTCTTAGCTATAGAAGTAATTCTCATTATATAACTTCATTAATCAACATGAATACCATTCTGTAGTTTGACCTAAATCACTTTTGGAAATATTCTGCAGTCCCCATGCAGACATTGTCAGTGCATTTTCAGCAGGAATGATCATCATGTCCAGGATAAATAGTAAAATCTCAAATTCAAAACCTTTGCCTTAGGTTTAGGTGCCCACTTTCGACATAATCATATGCCAACATTGCACCCATTCTGGCAGCAAATATAAAATTGGTACATAACCAGTATTCCCAGATACATGTATATATTCTTACAAGTTTGGAATACACCATATCTGAGAAAATTCAGTAAAAAATGTCATGTGGAAAAGAACGAGTGAATTCATCATTGTTCCCTGACAAGATCCACTCTCTGAATCCAAAACCTTTTCCTCAGGTTCAGATGCCCATTTTCCACACCTTCTTGGATGCCAACTTCTGTAAACTGGCTAATCACATTCCTAGATATACTTACAAAACAATAAACTATGCCTCAGTAAGTTTCATAAGAATTGTTAATGGAGAAAAACTAGTAATATTCTGTTACTGGAACACAAATAAAAAGCGATACCAGATAAAATAAATTCTAAGTAAAAGATAGGGTGTCACACCATTCACTTCTTTTAGAGCTGCCTCATATCTCCCCCCCATGATTCCTCCACACATCTCAAGTATTTTTGCTCCCATCTGTGAGTGAACACACCTAGCCTCCTGATATTCAAAGAGCTTTACTCCCCATGAAATGAATAGTAAGATGGCTTTATTCAGTTTTTGAGAACCTTAGTGTCTTTATAGCAATTGTCCCATGTATATTTCTGACATTTTCAGTACATGAGTTACAAATAGATTCCATAACAATATTTTACTTACATGTCTATGATGAACTTGGGTGTTAAAACTTTTTACTGGATTTAGTCACAGCAAGATACACTTTTAAAAAAACAGGCCAATAAAACTTCATAGAATATGAATAGCAAGATAATCGGGTCAAAATTCTCAAAAAGTAAAAAACGGAGGCGATGTTAGATTTCAAATGAAGTTTCAATAGTGCCTAAAACTGACCTGACAGTAGTTCTGTGCTGGGGAACCTTAACTGATACTGTGCTTATTGTTCTCTTTACTATAGCCTAAATTTAAGACTCCTTAATTTTTGAAATATTTGTTGATTAAAGAGAGTAAGAGAGGGAGAGACTTTGATCAGCTGACTCCTGCACACACCCCAACACAGGTATGCCTTACTGCAAACTGAACCTGTGATGCTCTGGGGCACAAAATAATACTCCAACCAACTAAGCCTCTCCAGCCAGAGCTAGTTTTTCTTATATACATTGTTTTCTTTAAAATGTACTTGTATCTCAGTGTTAACTGGAATCTGGAGTAAGGGTGTCCGTGGCCAGAGTGTGCTGGAACCTGGGATTCAAGAAAATCTATGTCCCAAACAGCCATGGCACAGGCAGAGAGAGGCTGCAAAGAATGTGGGTTTAGATTATGGTCAGAGCTGCAGGGAAGACGTGGTGAGCACCACTGTCCATAAATCCACTCTGAACCTAGAGAACAGAATAAGGTGGGCGGGTGGGGTCCTCTCATGGAGAGGTGACCACTCACCCAGTGAGATCATCATACCTAGGTCTGCAGCATCACTTCTGAATACGAGGTCCCCAAATTCATATCCAGCTGTGCCCTATCCTGCAGGATGAATGTCAAGACCATGATCCAAAAACACTCTAGGAGACAAAGTGAGGTATCAAACTGACCTCAATGGATGGTATCTGAACCTGTCATCAGAAAGGTGGGTGAAGGAGCAAAGACCCAGCCCCAATCACCAGTCTCCTGAGAATCAGTCCATGCTGGACTCAAATTGCAGTTCAGACACTAACATTCCCCTTGAATATTCACCATAGCGGACAGCTGATGGCATTCCCATTAAGACTGGGGAGCCTATGTAAGTACTCTGCAATGCTAGAGACATGGGGTGTGGGCCTTAATTGCAACAATGCAAACAGCACTTTTAGCTGAGCCTCCGTTTCTTAGCGTGGCTGCTTCAGTGAGGGCTTCACAAATAGTCCTGGGGATTATCCCTGGTTTAGGAGCCATAATCCGAGATTGGAGTCCAGCCCCTTCAAAGCTGAGGCCAGAAAGGGCAGTCCCAGGGCCAACAGCGGTAGGAAGTTGAGCCTCTGCACAAGAGACATTTTGAAAAAAGCCTGAAAAAAGTGTGTTTATCAGGCTCTTCCTCCCTTTGACATACAGAGTATACTTTAGGGCAAACAAATGCACGTTAAAACTTTTCTTTAGTGATGTTTTCCTTTTTCTCCCTCCTTTACCCTCTCTGAAAATAAATACAATCTTTAAAAAAAAAATCCTGGTAACAGTTGTAATGGTGGTTGACTTGGGTCCGTGAATTTGTACAAATGGATCACAATGCTAGGCCTACGTATGCCTGCTTTAACAGAAAGAATCCACAGACAATTATGTAGAAGCAAGCAGAGCAAAAGTTTATTGAAAACACGGTACACATTGGACAAAGGAAATACAGGCTCTACCAGGAATGAGTGGTGGGATGGAGTAAAGGGCTGGTATATTTATCTGGGTTTGTTTCTGTTACCAATGAGTTTCAGTACTTTCCTGATGTCAAACAATTTCATCCAGGAACATTGATAAAACCAAAGACAGGTTTCTGAGGCTCTGCATTGGGCAAGAACACTGACATAGTGCCTAAGGTTCTATGCCCAAACTATGAGGCTTAGGGAACACAGAAGGTGCTGGGATTCGTGGCATGACTTTAGATCTGAGAAACAAAATTAAATGACGTCAGGGTAGTTACTAGAGTAGGGTAGACTCTACTAGAGTAGAGTCAGGGTAGTTACCATTGTTTTTTTAGCTACCTATTCATAACTGGCATAGTTCTGGCAGGGCTCGACTTGATGGGGCAATTTGGGGAAACACTTTTTTCTGTTTCATTTCCCCAAGAGATTTTGTACTTATAATTTATTACGGGTTAGCTGATGGAGGTCTCTTCTGTAGCTTCAACCTGTAGATAAGGGACATTGGCCTAAATGAGAAAAAAACTTTTTAATACATTTAGTTTTATTGTAACAAAGCAACTTGTAGTACATTTTAAGGTTTAAAACTGAGTATCAGCTCTGGCCAGTGTGATTCAGTTGGTTGGAGCCTCTTCCTGTAACTGAAAGGTTGTGGGTTTGATACCAAGTCCAGGAGTGGGTGCATGCAACCAACCCTAGGTCTGAACACGTATGATCCCCAGTCTGGTGCGTATGTGAGGCAACCAGCTGATGCTTCTCTCTTGCATCAGTTTCTCTCTCCATTCCTCTCTAAAAGCAATGGGAAAAAAATGCCATCAGATGAGGATAAAAGTAAATAAACAAACTGAGGTTCATCTTTCCTTCATAGTGAAACAAAAAGAAATGTAAAAAAATAAACAGGAATAAAATTACAGTAGAGAAATGTCAATTCTGAATAAAATCCTAGATTCCTGATTCTCTCATCTAGTGACAGGGCTCAAGTCACTGTTATTTAGAAGATGCCTGGGGAGCACTGACGACAAATGTCTTCTCAGACATGTGACCTGACTCCCCCTGTTCTTTTAGAACAGTATAAACGCAAAGGGGCCACACACTAAACCTGCCAAGCTCAGGGGAGGCCTGCATGGTGGCCTTATTAACTCAGAGTCCTAAAGTAACCACAAAGGATGGTCTGAAATTGATACATATTAACTAAAAGCAGTTTATGGCAGGTCATCATGTTGTAGGCCACAATCTTCCCTGACAAAAGTCAATCTTCACTGTAAGCTGTGTGTTTTAAAAAAGATTTTATTTATTTATCTTTAGACAAAGGGGAAGGGAGAAAGAGGAGAGAAACATCAAATGTGTGGTTGTCTCTCATGCACACTCCCACTGGGGACCTGGCCTGCAACCCAGGCACGTATCCTGACTGGGAATCAAACCAGCAACTCTTTGGTTTGCAGGACAGCACGCAATCTACTGAGCCACACCGGGCAGGGCGTGTATTGTCTTTTTGCATCTATGATAACATACCTTTGAAATGTCAGAACAACTTGCTTTTCCCAGACTCTTCAAAGTACAGATAGTGGAGACCACAAATTTCCTTGTTAATTGTTGACTGTTAATTATCCTGTACCTACCCATTTAAAAAAACTGTTTCTGTCATTTTACTTTTTATCCAATTATAAGAGTTCCTCCCACCTGGCTACTTTATCACCAATGGATATCACGTAACCCACTTACATCCTCTCTTGATTGTAATGTATAAAGCAAGGTGCAGAATTGCCATTCTTTGGAGCATTTTCTCAATCTGTTGAGGCTTTGCTTCCCAGCAGTTGTCATCATTTGACTCAAATAAACTCGTAATAAATTCTTACAGGTTTGGATGTTTCTTACGTTGACAACAGTCCATCACCCACCACCGCTAACTGTGCCATGGTCACACTGACCCAACAGTTTGCCCAACTGGCTCCCATCTCGGGGAATCTGGCATAGGATTTCAGTGGTGGTCAGAGTGTAGCAAGCAAACACTGGCAGACTGGAAAGGAGGACATGAGTCCAGAAAATGGTCAAGCCTGTAGGAAACACATGGCAGGTGCCACTCTATCATCCAGTCACCAAGGACACAGACTACAGAAGGACACAAGACCGGGATCCTGCAGATCTCAAATATCATTTCTGAATACTGGATGCGAGGGTTCATGTCCAGCTGGCCACACTCCTGCAGGGTCAATGTCAATGTCATGTACCAGAACATCTCAAAGAGTCAAACTGAGGCACCACACTCACCACAGTGGGTGGGATCCAAGCCTGTCACCAAAAAGTGAGGGAAAGAGAGACACAGGCTCTAATCACTGAGGTGTCCAGAAGGCAGAACTCTGTGTTGGTCTCAAAGGGGAGGCAAATTGCAACTCAGACTCAAAGAAGACTTCCCTAAAGAAACCACTGGAGATGACACAGACAACATTCCTGAGAGGACTTCAGGTCAGATGGTAAGCGCACTGGAACGTCAGAGGAATGGCGGAAAAATCATAATAGAAACAATGCAAATGGCGGAAGCAACAGCAGTGTACCTGCCCCACAGAAGGCTTCACAAGCAATGGTAGAGATTGTGCCTAGTTCTGAAGTCAGAAACCCAGGTAGGAACTGATACTTGTCTGCTGTGTAAACTTGGAGAACCTTCTATATTTCTCTAATGCTGAATTTTCTCAGCAATTCAGTATTAGTTTCACTTTTCAGGTGGTTCCAAAAATTAAAAAATGCCCAACAAATTAACCCTGGAATCCTGGCATCAACAAGTACTGAATTTGTTACTTCTACTGATCTTCAAAAACCAAGGTAAGAGTTATCATCACCTGCATCTCACATTAAGCCAATTGAGACTGAAGGAGCTCTAGCCAGTCACTTGGAGTTTCCTGGGGAAAGACCCCACAGCGATACCTCTGTGCTCAGCAGCACCTGCCTTCCTGCAGGTGAATCAGCAGGTTATCAAAAGCCCTATTGCTTTCTTAAAGGCACCCCAAAACAGGGCCTTGTGGGCATTGGAGGGAATGAGGGGTGCCTGGCCTGAGAATGTCTCTGCACTCAGAGGCTGGAGTTGCCTAAACCCAGGCAGGCTGCAAGCGCAGCTTCTGCGCTGCAAATGGAAACTTTAGCTCTAGACCTCCTCCAACAACTCAGGTATGAAGACATAACCATTTTACACTAAAGAAAAACAAGCCAGGAGTACAGAAGGCATCACTTCTCTGTGACTCCCAATGGTATTTGGGGCTCTGGGATCCAAACCCAGCTTCCTGACCAGAGCATATGGGGACAGATCACTGCCCTCCTATTTCCCCCTCCAATGGGCTTTGGGACTCCATCTGCATGCCATCTGGTCCCCCTGAGCGTCCTGTTGCAACTTACTAACTACCATGATAGCAGACCAGAAAAATGGGAGAACACTACAAAGCAAAGGCTTACTGTATTATTAAATGTCTCAACTTCTGTAAATAACAGAAAAATGTTATGAGATCAGGTTAAAAGTGTTCATTATTTTGTGCAGAGGACAAAATTTTAAAAAAATATTAGAATACATTATTCCAATACAAAACCAATTATTCTATATTGAAAAAGGCACAAAATGAATGAAATTCCAACATGCATCTTTCTTGTTTCACTGTCCTTTTGTTAAAGAAAATTGTCAAAATTCATGGCAGATTAGGTTGAACATATAATCAGACATTTTACCAAACACACACAGATAGCAAATATACATCTGAAACAAAGCACACCATAAATCCTTAGGGAAATGTAACCAGTGAGGTAGCATAACAAAGTTTAAAAGGGTTGACATAAAGAACAATTGGCCAAACCAAATATTCTCTAGGACATGAAGGTACTGGACCCCTCATACACTACTGGGAGAATACAATAAGGTAAAATCAGTTTAGATCACAACTTGCTAACTTAAATTAAACATCTACCTACCCTATGACTCAGACTGTGCACTGAGTTATTGACAAACGTAAAGGAAACATATATCTATGTAAGGAATTATACAGAAATGTTTATCCCAGCTTGATTTTCTATAGTCAAAAATTAGAAATACCCTAATGTCCATAAATGAATGGATAAACTAATGGTAATACACTCAAAGATAAGAATATTTCTCAGTAAAAGATGTGCTACTAATATATCATTAAATACATCTCCAAGTATTTATGCAACATAAATTAAACCAGAAAAAATACTGTGATCCTCATCATATAAATTCTAGAAGATGTAAAGTTAACCATTAAAATAAAAAGTAACTAATGGTTACTTGGGAGAGCTGTGAAGGGCAGGGAGAGAGATTTTTAAAACATATGAAGTATCCCTGGCTTGTGTGGCTCAGTGGATTGAGCACAGACCTGGGAACCGAAAGGTCGCCAGTTCAATTCCCAATCAGGGCACATATGCCTGGATTTCAGGCCAGATTCCCACTTGGGGGCGTGTGTGAAAGGCAACCAATGGATGTTTCTCTCCCTCTCTAGGTCCCTCCCTTCCCCTCTAAAAATAAATAAGTAAAATCTTTATAAAAAAAAGATATGAAGTAAATACACAGTGACAAATATGGTCAGTATTATGACTGATGATGGTTTCATTTTAATATATAGGTCAAACTTCATCAGATACTATACTTGAAATATATCATTTAGTACATGTGTATTATACCATACATACTAAAGCTTTTAAAAAATTACTCAAGATAAAAAAGAAAATTGTGTATCCAACTCTTTTTAAAAAATAGGTTTGGCAATTATATTCAGTTCATGTGCTCATGCCCTCTAGTGATCGGTCTTGCCTTAGTGACAGCACACAGAGCAAACAATGACAGGATATAGCAAACCAGGAGTGCTGACAGGGTCACAAAAGCCACATCCCTGGACTATACATACCCCTTTTCTTTACTTTTGATTTCCTGCCTGGGCACCAACTGTCTTGAGGTGAACATCTGAGGCCCTACAGAAATTCACAAAATCTTTTGATTATTTTCAATGAAAATGACTTGGGCCACAGAAGACAAACAAGTTGGGAGAGCCTCAGATTTGTGAACTCACCAATCCTGCTATCTTTTTCACAAATATATTTCTTGATACATGTTTCCAAGAGGCATATTCCATCTAGTTGGCTGCAGTCTCCTCCAACCCCTACTAGAATAGTGATTCTCTAGCAACCATAAGTACCCATAACTTCTACTGTCCTACAATCAAGTGACCACCACCTATGGTACTGTAGATAACAGGGCACATGGCTCATTTTAAGACCTTTGAAAGTGATTCCCTTCAAAAATACTGACACACCCTGTGAACCAGGTAAATTCATGCTACTCGAAGAACTTGAGTTTGTCACACATGCCCTTCCTCAGGTGACTTTTGAGCTTCCTCGAACTTATAGCATCCTGGATTCACGTGACCAGGAAGCCCTGCAGTCTTTCCTACGAGGATGTGGGCAGTAATATAAATTTGGTAAAAAATGGTGACATAATTGCTGCCACCATATCATCCAGTCTGAGGCAGAGAAATTTTAAGACCTCCATAAAGGTTGCTCACCTCTTCACGCTTGTAGAGCCCACATCTGCTTATAAACCCCACACAAAAATACAACACTCAAGATTAAAGGGCACTTAAACAGTAAGACATTCATTATTTTACAAACCAAAGAGACATGGACCTGGCAGTTCTTGCATTGGTGACTTCAACACTGAACATATTCATCACAGGTGTCTAGGGAAACCAGGTCCCTGAAGAAAAGAGTCCTTTTCAAGCTGCCAGCTGAACTCAGATGTTTTCCATGGTCATCAATGGGTCAGGTCCATGCCCCAACTAGTCAAAATAAAGGAAATGCAGATCTCCTAAGGGCCGAGGCTACTCCTAATTTCCTTCAACAAATCAGAGAACAGAGTTAGCTTCCCTGAGGACATTAGGACAGTGACTGATGAAAACTGTAGGGACCTGCAAGGTAACACAAGTAAAATAGCTTCAACCAGAGAAATTTTGAGTGACATAAATCTGCAGGAGATCTGTGTCAATTAGAAAGTGCAACACAGATACAGGTGGGTCCCACATAACAAGAACTTATGGGAAAATCTCCCTTCTGTTGATGTTTGTATGCGTGAGTATAATCCACACCAACAGGGCCTGAGTTTCCTCCCGTGTAGTTACACTGAACAACGACAAAAAAAACCCTGTACATTTTATACACATCTAAGGCCTTCCTCCATTGTGAACTCTCATGTGCTGAGAAAGGTTAGATTTTCTGCTAAAAGATTTGCCACATTCACTGCAATCATAAGGCCTTTCTCCCGTGTGAACTCTCTGATGATAATGGAGTGTGGAACGTGAAGTAAAAGATTTCCCACATTCATTGCATTCATATGGCCTTTCTCCTGTGTGAACTCTCTGGTGAATAATGAGGTGAATTCTTTGGGTAAAGGATTTCCCACATTCACTGCACTCATGGGGCCTTTCTCCTGTGTGAACTCTCCGGTGTCTAATAAGTATCGAGCTATTTGTAAAAGATTTCTCACATTCACTGCACTTGTAAGGCCTTTCTCCTGTGTGAACTCTCTGATGATAACCAAGGGCAGAGACAGAAGTAAACGATTTCCCACATTCATTACACTCATAAGGTCTTTCTCCTGTGTGAACTCTCCTGTGTTTAGAGAGGTATGAATTCTGGCTAAAGGATCTCCCACAATCAGCACATTCATAAGGTTTTTCTCCAGTGTGAACTCTCTGATGTTGATTCAACTGGGAACTATCCCTAAAAGATTTTCCACATTCACTGCAGTCAAAAGGCCTTTCTCCTGTGTGAACTCTCTGATGACAACGGAGGGCAGAACTAGAGGTAAAAGATTTCTCACATTCACTGCACTCATAGGGCCTTTCTCCAATATGAACTTTCTGATGATAACGAAGGGCAGAGCCAGAAGTGAAACATTTTCCACATTCACGACATTCATAAGGCCGCTCTCCTGTGTGAACTCTCTGATGTATATTGAGATGATTTCTTTGGGTAAATGATTTCCCACATTCACTGCACTCATAAGGCCTTTCTCCTGTGTGAACTCTACGATGTCGAATGAGTATTGGTCCATTGGTAAAAGATTTCCCACATTCGGTGCATTCATAGGGTTTTTCTCCAGAGTGAACTCTCTGATGATAACAGAGGGCAGAGCCAGAGGTAAAAGATTTCCCACATTCACTACACTCAAAAGGCCTCTCTCCAGTGTGAACTCTCTGGTGCTGGGAGAGGTAAGATTTGTGGCTAAAGGACTTCCCACATTCACTGCACTCATAAGGTCTTTCTCCTGTGTGAACTCTTCGGTGTATAATGAGGTGATTTATTTGAGTAAAAGATTTTCCACAATCACTACACTCATATGGCCTTTCTCCTGTATGAACTCTCTGATGGTAACGGAGGCCAGAGCTAGAGGTAAAGGATTTCCCACATTCACTACATTTATAGGGTTTTTCTCCAGTGTGAACTCTCTCATGATAACGGAGAGCAGAGCTAGAAGTAAAAGATTTCCCACATTCACCACACTCATAAGGCCTTTCTCCTGTGTGAACTCTGCCATGTTCAATGAGGTCAGATTTTCGTTTAAAGAATTTCCCACATTCAGTGCACTCAAAACTCATCTCTCCAGTATAAACTGTCTGTTGTTGAATATGAATAGAGCTATGCCTGAAAGATGGTGCACACTCACAACACACATAACAACTTTCTCCAGTGTGACTTCTCTGAGGATAAATGAGGACAAATTTTTGGTTAAAGGATTTCCCACATTTGCCGCACTTGTGCTGCCTTGCCCCAGAATGAATTCTTCGGTGTTGACTGAAGGTTAAGCTTCCCCTAAAGGATTTTCCACAGTCTTCACAAACACGAATTTTGTCATCAGTGTGGACTCTCTGGTGAATAACAAATGAAGATTTGTACCTGAATGTTTTCCCACACTCATGGCATGTAAAACACTGTCTTTTAGTGTGCACACCTGAATCCTGAACAAGTGTGTTTTTTGGACTAAAGGCTTTCTTGCGTTCTTCCCAAGTACGACTACTTTTTATGCATTGAAAAGACACTTTATTTTTGGAGATTTTGTTTGGCTTCTCTCTGGTGTGAGTAGCCTGTTGCTGGAGATGTCCTGAAGTGGTCACGCAGTCCTTCCCAACCTCCTCACAGGTAATGGGCTTCTGTGACTTAGAGGAATTGCAGCTCTTTGCAAATGAGGCTCTGTTCACATCGTTTATAAGGAGTTTTTCTCCTGTCCGATGCTCCTGGTATTGCTGACAGTTTGCACTGAAATCAAATTGTTTTGCACATGACCCACATCTCAACAGTTTCAGCTTGCGTAGTGTTTCCTGGTTTTCAGTCAAGTGGAAGATGTGTCTCAAGACTGAACCACACATCTCACAGGGATGGGTCTTCTGGGAAGATGGAGGTTCCTTTGGAGTCCTGGTCTGTGACACTCCCACAGAAATGCTCTGTTCAGATGGTGCCTCCACATCCTTTGCTCCACAACAGCAACCTGAATGCAAAGAAATGCTGGTGAAGTACACATTGACTTTATTGGCAAGGAGCAACACAATCACAAATGTTCAAATGAAAACCAAAAAAGAACTGAGGTAACTATGCTTACACCAGACAAAATAAGACTTTTTAAGTCAAAAACTGTCACAGAAGGCAAAGAACCTCCTAATATAATAATAAAGCAGCCAAGTAATCAAGAGTAAATAACTGTTGTAGTACGTATGTACCCATAATTGGAGCACCTAAATATACTAAGTACTAACTAATGCAAAGACAGAAATAGACAGCAATATGATAAATGTAGGGGACTTCAATACTTTGATTTCTAGAATAGATAGATCACTGAAACAAAAACATCAGTAAAAGAATATCGAACTTAAACTTCACTTAAGAGCAAATGAGCTCTTCCCGAAAACAGTGAGATGACTTCTTAAAATGATTCACTACTCACCTGACCCAGAAAACCCCACAAAATCATCCAAATCAAGAGGTTCAAATGTTCGTGTTCACTTTAAGAAAATTCACAAAACTGCCAGACCAAGAAGGGTATGCATATTCAAAAAGTCACCAAATATCTGAAGGATGTCACTCTGGGCAAGCAACATGTGCCCTTCCATCATGACAATGGTGGAGTAGGTAGGTGTGCCCAGTCCAAACAGTGGTGCTGGATACAGGGTTAATGGATCAAAAAGAAGGCTGTAGTTTTGCTGTACAGGCTTAAAAATGCAGGGAATGATGATGAACTTAAAGGTTTAAAGGGTAGATTCTCTGGTCATTGAGCACAAACAGGTGAACAAAGCTCCTAAGATGTTGGGTAGAATTTACAGAGCTCCTGAGCAGATTATCCCATAGATGTGCTCTCCCTGCCACACTGAGATGATCCTCACTGAAAAAGAACAGACTGTTCCAAAACCAGAAGAGGAAGTTTCACAAATGAAAAAGATATTACAGAGCAAAACTGAAGAAATAAGAGCTTATGGCCAAGGAGTATATTTAGCACAAAATAAATACTGCCCTGGCTGGTGTGCCTCAGTAGACTGAATCATAGCCTGCAAACCAAAGGGTCACTGGTTTGAGTCCCAGTCAGGACACATGCCTGGGTTGCAGGCCAGGTTCCCCTTAGGGGTTGTGTGAGAGATAACCACACATTGATGTGTCCCTCTTTTCCCCTCGCACTAAAAGTAAATAAATAAAACCTTAAAAATAAAATACAATAAATACTAATGAAAGTTAAAAACAAAATAGCCCTGGCTGGTGTGGCTCAGTGGATTGAGCGCCAGATTGTGAAGCAAAGTGTCACCAGTTCAATTCCCAGTCAGGGCACATACTTAGGTTGCAGGCCAGGTCCCCAGTCGGGGGCCCACGAAAGGCAACCACACATTGATGTTTCTCTCTCTCCCTCCCTCCCTACCCCCTCTCTATAATTAATTAATTAATTCTTCTTCTTCTTTTTTTAAGGTTAAAAAAAAGAGAGAGCACAAATGAACCAAATCCTGACAGGATAACTCTGAGGGTTGTCCTGATACACCAAGGCTGCAGGTGCAATCCCCAGCTCAGACACATACAAGAAGCAACCAATGGCCCTGGCTGGTGTGGCTCAATGGATTGAGTGCCAGCCTGCAAACCAAAGGGTGTCTCGTTCCCAGTCAGAGCACATACCTGGGTTGCGGGACAGGTCCCCAATTGTGGACTTGGGAGAAGCAACCTACTGATGTATCTCTTACACATCAATGTTTTCCTCTCTCTCTTTCTCCCTCCCTTCCCTACTCTTTAAATAAAATCTTTTTTTTTTAAAAAAAGAAGCAAGCAATGAATGAATAAATAAGTGGAACAACAAATCGGTATCTGTCTCTCTCTGCCCCCTCTCAAAAAAGAATAAGTAAAAATTTGTAAAAAACCCAAATGTACCTAACAGACATCTATAGAAGACACAGCAGAATACATTCTTCTCAAATGCACAAGGAACATATGGTAAAACAAATCATCTATCAGGTCACAAAACAACTCTTAATAAACTTAAGACTGAAATCATATCAAGTATCTTTTCCAACAAACATGGAATGAAAGTAAAAATCATTAGAAGAAAGAATGATGGAAAAAGCACAAATATATAAAATTTAAACAACACACTCTTGAAAGATCAATGAGTCAAAGATACCAAAAATATGTATTCAGACAAATGAAAATGGAAACATACCTTACAGAATGCTATAAAAGCAGCAGTAAGAGTAAAGTTTATAGTGATAAGTGTATACATTAATATAAAAGAAACATCCCAAACAACTTACCTTTATACTTTAAGGTATGAGGGAAAAAACAAACTAAGGTCAAAGCACAAGAAAGTAAATAACAAAAATCAAAGCAGAAACAAGTGAAAGACAGGAAAAACAACAGAAAAGACCAATGAAACTAAGAGATGGTATTTTAAGAAGATAATCAAATTGACAAACCTTTAGATAACCTGAGAGAAAGAACTCAAATAAAATCAGAAATGAAAGCAAACATCACAACTGATAGTACAGGAATATAATCAATCAGAAGAGACTATGAAAAACAATGATGTGTTATTAAATTGAATAACATGGAAGAAACTAAAAATTTCCTGGAAACAGAGTTCTGTTCAAGATGGAGTTATATGCAGAAACCCTTCGCTTCCTCGCAGAACCAAAAGGAGGATAACGACCAATCTAAAATCAATAAACAACCAGAAGCACCAGAAAATCAAATTGCATGGAACTCCAACAACCATGGAATTAAAGAAAAAAATCAACCAGAATAATCAGACAGGTGCACCAAGACAAAAAACATGGCCCAAATGAAAGAACGCATCAAAACTTCAGAAAGAGAGCTAAGCAATAGGGAGATGGCCAACCTATCTGATGGAGAATTTAAAGCCCTGGTAATCAAAATGCTCACAGAAATGATTGAGGTTGGTTGAAAAATAAAAAAACAAATGAAAAATACCCAAAATGAAATAAAGCAAAATATTCAGGGAACCAACAGTGACAGGAAGGTAACCCAGACTCCAAGCAACAATTTGGAACAAAAGGGAAAAATAAACATCCAACCAGAACAGAACGAAGAAACAAGAATTCAAAAAAGTGAAGAGACTTACGAACCTCTGGGACAACCTGAAACGTTCCAATTTCCAAATTATAGGGGTGCCAGAAAAAGAGGAAGACCAAGAAATTGAAAACTTATTTGAATAAGGAAGGAAAACTTCCCCAATCTGGCAAAGGAAACAGACTTCCAGGAAGTCCAGGAAGCCCAGAGAGTCCCAAAGAAGTTGGACTCAAAGAGGAACACACCAAGGCACATCATCATTATGTTACCCAATATTAAAGATAAAAAGGAAATCTTAAAAGCAGCAAGAAGAAAGGAGGGAGTCACTTACAAAGGAATACCCATAAGGCTATCAGCTGATTTCTCAAAAGAAACCTTGCAAGCAAGAAGGGACTGGAAAGAAGTATTCAAAGTCATGAAATGCAAGGACCTATTTCCAAGATAACTCTATCCAGTAAAGCTATCATTTAGAAAAGAAGGGCAGATAAAGTGCTTCCCAGATAAGGTCAAGTTAAAGGAGTTCATCGTCACCAAGCAAGTATTATATGAAGGGACTTATCTAAGAAAAGGAAGATCAAAAATATGAACAATAAAATTACAACAAACTCACAACTATCAACAAATGAATCTAAAAAAAAAAAGAAAGAAAGAAAAACAATGAAAATAAAAACTAAGCAAACAACCAGAATAGGAACAAAATCAGAGAAATGGACATTACATAGAGGGATTTCAGTGGGGAGGGGAAAGGAAGGAATAGGGGGGAAAAGGTACAGGGAAGAAAAAGCATAATTAGTAGGCATAAAATAGAGGGGGAGAGATAAAAAATGGTATAGGAAATAGAGAACTAAAAGAATTCATATGTACAACCCATGGACATGAACTCAGGGGTGGGGAATGCTGGAGGGTTGCAGAGCAGGGCAAAGGGGAAAAAATTGGGAAAACTCTATAGCAAAATCAATAAAAAATACTTGAAAAATAAAAATTTCCTTTTAACATATAAACCATCAAAACTGAATAATGTAGAAATAGGAAATCTAAATAGATCTATAACTGGTAAGAAAATTGAATCAGCAATCAAAAATCTCCCAACAAACAAAAGCCCAGGACTAAGAAGAATCACTGGCAATGCTACTAAAAAAAGGAGTTAATATCAATCCTTCTGCAAATCTTCCAAAAAGTTGAAGAGGTGACACTTCCAAACTCATTTTATGAGATGCATTACCCTGATATCAAAGTCATTTAAGGAAGATATAAGGGAAGAAATTTACAGGCCAGTATCTTTGATGAATACAGATGCAAAAATCTTCAACAAAATACCTGCAAACTATATCTAACAGCACATTAAAGGGTGATACACCACAATCAAGTAGAATTTATTATCCCTGGGATGTAGTACAACATGTGTAAATGAATAAATGTGATACGCCAGATGAACAGAACAAAGGATCAAAAGCACAAACATATAAACACATACAGGAAAAACAGTTGACAAAACTCAATATCCTTTCATGATAAACAACCCTCAACAAATTATGCCTAGAATCTAACCCAAAGCTAACATCATACTCAACAATCAAAGGCTAAAAGGTTTTCCTCCAACATCAGGAACTACAGAAGGATGCCCATGCTCTCCACTTTTGTTCAACGTAGTACTGAAAGTCTCAGCCAGAATAAAGAAAAAGAGAAATAAAGAGCACCCAAATTAGGAAGAAGCAAAACTGTTTGCAGATGAAATCATCTTATGTATAGAAAACCCTGAAGACTCTACCAAAACACCTTTAGAATTAATCAACGAATTTGGTAAAGCTGTAGGATAAAAAAAAATCAACAGACAAAACTCAGCTGTGTTGGCTAGGTAGTTCAGTTGGTTAGAGTGTTGCCCCAACATGCCAAGGTTTCAGGTTCAATGCCCAGTCAGGGCACATAAAAGAAGCAACCAATAAATACATAAAAATGGATCAACAAATTGATGTTTCTCTGTCTCTGTCTCTCTCTCTACCCACCCATTTCAATCTTTGTCTCTAAAAAAAAAAAAATCAATCAAAATACTCCCTGGCTGGTGTCTCAGTGGATTAAGTGTTGGCCCGTGAACCAAAAAGTCAGCGGTTCAATTAGGACACATGCCTGGGTTGCAGGCCGGGTTTCCAGTTTGGGGCATATGAGAGGCAAACAATCAATGCTTCTCTCACACATCAATGTTTCTCTCCCTTTCTTTATCCCTCCTTTCCTCTCCTCTCTAAAAATAAATAAATAAAATAAAATCTTAAAGAAAAAACTCATTTGTTCATATACTCTAATAATAAATTATCTGAAAAAAATTAAGAAAACAATACCATTTAAAATAACACCAAAAAGAAAAAAACTTCAAGAATAAAATTAACCTAGGAAGTGAAAGATGTGTATTCCAAAAATTATAAGATATTGAAAGAAATTGAAGACACAAATAAACAGAAAAATATCCAGTGTTCTTGTATTGAAAGCATACTGTTATAATGTCCATTTAACCCATAGTATTCTACCCAGAGTGATATACAGATTCTATGCAATTCATATCAAAATTCCAATGAAATTTTTCACAGATACAGAAACCTGTTGACTTGGGGTGGTGAACATACAATACAATATACAGATAGATATTGTGTTGTAGAATTGTGCACCTTAAACCTGTATAATTTTGTTAACTAGTAAAAGCCAATTAATTCAATAAAAAGGAGAAAAAAGTCCTAAAATCATTATGGAACCACCCAAAAAAAAAAAAATCCAAATAGCCAAAGCAATCTTTAACAACAACAAAAAAGCTGTAAGCACACTTCCTATATCAAAATATTACAAATCTATAAGCAAAGAAAACATTATGATACTGGCATAAAAATGGACAAGTGGAACAGAACAGAAAACCTAGAAATAAACCCACAATATATGGTCAACTAATCGTTGATTAGGGACTCAGGAACACAAAATAGGGAAACAACAGTCTCTTCAAAATGATGGTAAGCCCTGGCTGGGTGGCTCAGTTGGTTGAAGCACAGTCCCATACACCAAAAGGTTGTGGGTTCAGCCCTGACTGGTATGCTTCAGTTGGCTGGGCATTGTCCAGCAAAGCAAAGGGTTGCCAATTCAATTCCAGCCAGGGTGCATGCCTGGGCTGCAGGTTCAGTTTCTCTCAGAGTACATACCAAAGGCAGTCAACAGATGTTTCTCTCTCACAATGATGCTCTTCTTTCTCCCTCCCAACCCTTCTCTCTAAAATAAATAAATAAAATCTTTAAAAAAAAAAAAAGTTGTATGTTTGACTCTGGATCAGGGTACATACCTAGACTGCGGGTTCAGTATCCAGTCAGACTGCATACAAGAGGCAACCAATTGATGTTTCTATCTCATATCATTGCTTCTGTTTCTCTCTTTCTCTTTCTCTCTGCCTCTCTCTCTCCCTTTCTAAAATTAATAAACCTATCAAGTGAGGATTAAAAAATAAAAAAATATATAAATGGTGATGAGCCCTGGCCAGGTAGCTCAGTTGGTTAGAACACTGTCCTGATACACCAAGGCTGGGGGACTGATCCCGGGTCATGGCACATACAACAAGGTTCAACCGATGAATGCATAAATAAATAGAACAAATTGATGTCTCTCTCAAATCAATAAAAATTTAAAAAATAAACAGTGAGAAAAATGGATACTCATGTGCCAAAAAAAAAAAGAAACTGAACCCCTATCTTACATACCTTACAAAAATTAAAAGTACCTTGTATGTAAAAAAAACATTTAAGACCTGAAATTGTTAAATTTCAGAAGAAAACATGAAAAAAGCTCCCTGACACTGGTGTTGGCCATGATTTCTTAGATATGAAACCAATAGCACAGATAACAAAAGCAAAAATAAACCAGTGGGCTATATCAAACCAAAAATTTTCTGCACAGCAAGAGGCACAGTCAATGAAATAAAAAGCCAACCTAAGAAATAGGATAGCCTGGCCAGTGTGGCTCACTAGATCGAGCGCCTCCTGCAAACCAAAGTGTCGCCAGTTCCATTCCCAGTCAGGGCACATGCCTGGGTTGCCAGCCAGGTCACCAGTAGGCAACACATGAGAAGCACACACTGATGTTTCTCTCCCTCTTTCTCTTCCTCCCTTCTCCTCTGTCTAAAAAGAAATAAATAAAATCTTAAAAGAACAGAATAAAATATTTGCAAGATATTCAAGGAGGAGCCCAAAAACCCCCATAATTTATTTATAAAAAATTGTTTACTCCTACATGTTTAAACTTCAGTCACCTTCAAAGTACCCTCCATTTGATGCAATATACCTATCAAGACTTTTTTTTCCACTGCTGAAGAGTTTTTGAACTCATCAATTTTGATATGTTTTAGTGCTTCTGCCATTTTTTGTTTCACCTCTTCCACATCGGTAAAACATGGTCCTTTGAAGACTTTTTTCATCCAGGGAAACAAAAACACAAGTCACTAGGGGTGAAACTAGCTGAATAGGGAGAGTGGGGCAAGCGGGGGTCATCATGCTGTTTTAGGTGAAAAATTGCGGGAAACTCAGCACAATGCGGGCAGGTGTGCTCATAAATTACCCATCATGAAACGGGCAAACCAAATGTGTTGAAAGAATCTTCAAAAAAAAAAAAGTTGACTGAAGCCAAATGCTGCCTCTCACAACAATGTCCGCTGGTACACTGATATAGATGGGTTCCTAGAACACTCACTTAGAGAAAAAAGCATGTACTACAAGGGGCCCACCCATCAGAAGAAAGTAACAGTTTATGGAGGTCCCTCCCACCATATCTGATAAGGGGTTAATATCCAGAATATATAAAAAATTCATATACCTTGACAAAAAAAACGAATTCAACTAAAAATGGGCAAAAATATATATACACATTTATCCAAAGACATACAAATAGCCAAGAGATATATGAAAAGGTGCTTAACATCACCAATATCACGTAAATGCAAAATCAAACCACAGTGATACACCACCTCACACCTCTTAGGATGGCTACTATCAACAAGACAAGAGACAACCAGTGTCGACCAGGATGTGAAGGAAAGCAAGCCACCCTAGGTGGTGTGGCTCAGTGGATTGAGTGCCAGCCTGCAAACCAAAGGGCTGCCAGTTCAATTCCAGTCTAGAGTACATGCCTGGGTTGTGGGCCAGGTCCCCAGTGGGGGCCATGCTAGAGGCAATCATGCAATGGTGTTTCTCTCCCTCTCTTTCTCCCTACTTTCCCCTCTCTAAATGTAAATAAATAAAACCTTAAAAAAAGAAAAAGAAGTCTTTGTACACTGTTAAAATGTAACTCAATATACCACTAAGGACAAAACTATGGAAGTTCTTCAAAACATTAAAAAATAAAACTATGCCTGGCTGGCATAGCTCAGTGGATTGAGCACAGGCTGCGAACCAAAGCATCGCAGGTTCGATTCCCAGTCAGGGCACATGCCTGGGTTGCGGGCCACATCCCCAGTGGGGACCACATGAGAGGCAACACACATGGAAGTTTCCCTCTCTCTCCTTCTCCCTCCATTATCCTCTCTAAAAATAAATAAAATCTTAAAAAAAAAATAAAACTATGATATGATCCAACAATCCCACTTCTCTGAATACTATATCCAAAGGAAAAAAAATCAGTATCTCAGAGATATTTGCACTCCTATGTTTATTGAAGCATCACTCACAAACAGCCATGATACAAAAATTACCTAAAATATGTGTCTACAAAGGAATGGATAAAGAAAATCTGGTATTTGTACACACACAATGGAGTATTATTCAGCCATTAAAGAAAATCATGAATTTGTGACAAAATCAATGAACCTGGAGGGCATAATGCAAAGTGAAATAAGCCACTGAGAAACACAGATACTTTATAAAATGAGTTATATGGGAAACCTTTAAAAAAGAAAGAAAGAAGAGTGGAACCTAAGAAAGAAATAGAATGCCAGGGGCTAGAGTTTAGGGAAAATGGGGCAATGGTCTTGCATTACAAGATTAAGTTCTGAGCCCTAGCTGGTGTGGCTCAGTAGGTTGAGCTCCAGCCTGAGAACTGAAAGATCGCTAGGCCTGGGTTTGCAGGCCAGCTCTGTTTTACTCCCTCTCTTTCTCCCTCCCTCCTCCTCTCTCTAAAAATAAATAAATTTTTTTAAAAATTAAGTTCTGGGGTCTCATTTCCCTTTTCCACCATCTTGAATCCTGTGGAGCCTGCCAGGAACAGGACTTCTAGAATGACAAATATATCTGCAAGGCTGTAGTCCAAAGCCATTTTTGCTGGCTATAAATGGGGTCTCCAGAACCAGAGGGAGCACACAGTTCTTCTTAAAATTGAAGGTGTTTATTTATTATTTTAAAATGGAAGGTGTTTACGCTCTAGATGAAACTGAATTCTATCTAGGCAAAAAATGTGCTTATGTGTACAAAGCAAAGTGTCTCCTGGTGGTAAACCAAACAAAACCAGAGTAATCTGGGGAAAGGGTAACTGGTGCTCATGGAAACTGGCATGGTTCATGCTAAATTCTGAACCAACCTTCCTGCTCAGGCCATTGGACACAGAATCCACGTTATCTTGTACCCCTCAAGGATTTAAATTTATTGAAAAGTAAACTGACTGGCTCAAGCTGCAGTTGGAGGTCCAACTGTGGCTCAGTTGGTTGGGGGTCCTCTGGCAAAGTGAAGATTTCCTGGTTAGTGCACATGGTTGGGTTGCAGGTTCAGTCCCTGGTCAAGATGCAAAGGGGAACCAAGTGATGAATGTTTCTCTCACATATCAATGGTTCTCACCCTTTTTTCCTCCCTCCCTTCCTTCTCGCTAAAATAGGTAAATAAAATCTATTTCAAAAAGTAAAAAAAAAAAAAGTTCTGAGAATCTAATGTAAAGCATGATGATACATGTATTAAAGCATGTATTATATACTTGAAACTTCCTAAGAGACCAGATATTAAGTGTTATCTCACACATGAAAAAGGTCAATACAATAGTCCCCTGTTATTCGTGGGGGGTATATTCCAAGAAACCATGAATAGTATCAAGCCCTATATAGGAGGTGATAGATGTATTCATTTGATTGTACTAATCATTTCACAATGTGTATGTACTGTAAATCATGACATTATACATTTAAAATATGTATGATATTATTTGTCAATTATACCTCCTCAAAGCTGAAAAAAGAAAAAAAGATCTAAATACTACAAACAGAACCGTATAGGACAGTCTTGAAAAGTAGCCCATGGTAATCGCAATAGCTATGATAATGCCTATAAATAGCTGGCACAGGCAAGCACAAGGAAATGTCAAATAAAATGGAGGAAAAATCTGAGACACATAAGTGCCATCTACCAGGCCGCATGAACCCAACCAGGGAGAGAGCAAATAAGGTAAAATCATTAGGCTCCTTGTAAGACTACCGGCGTCAAATCCTTCCCTATGAGGGTTTGGAGAACAGGTACTTGGGCTGCAGGGAGAAAAGGAGGCAGTGCAAACAAACCAGCCCTGCCAAGTCCAGGATCTACCCAGAATACTGGAAAAGCAAATAGTACCCACAGGCCACATGTGAGGACTGAGTGCACCCTAGGAAACAGAGAACACAGTGCAATGCAAACCCTAGTCAAGGTCACTGGGAGAGAGTGAGGGTCTTACCTAGTGAGGATACAAGGGCAAAGTTCTCCAGCATCACATCGAGGTACAGGCGTCTCTGAGCCTCATCAAGGAGGCGCCATTCTGTCCTGGAGAAATACACGGCAACATCCTCAAGGGTCACACAAACCTGTCAGGATTAATATGAATGAAACCATGAATAGTCTCTGAGAAATCACTACCCAGCTCCTCACGTATTTTCCCAATGCTTATCCTCCTCCAGGGTTCCACACCTCAGAGGAGATACGAGACCCTGGTGTCAGTGATGCTATCTGCTTGCAGTCCCATTAATCACTGTTCTTGCACTGAGCAACAACAGCCAGTGGGGCAGATAAATGCCACCTACTCTCTGAACCTGGCCTGCATCCCTCCTGACAGCTCCTCACCTGGAGCTTTCCATATTGTGCCTCCAAGACATAGCCAAACATGGGGCACCCAGGTCACGGTTCCTCTCAATGTACACATCATACAGTAAGCTAAACTGCACTCACATCTTCAGACCGCAGGTTCACTCCCTCAGCTCTGCCACATTCCTGCTCCATATCAAGGGCATCTCTCCGGGCTCACCCATGTACATGGCCCATGATATCAGAGTGTGTATGACATAGTCAAACAGGATCCAGCAAAACCCCAGTACTCTGCCGGATCCCACAGCCAAGAAAAGTCCCAAATGAGACTCTACAGTCCTTCCTGCCTGTCTCTCATCTTCACTTCAATTAGCAGCCATCCAGAACCATATGTGAATTTCAGATAATAATAACCCCTCTCCACTTCTGCACTGCACTTACTGTCACTGCAGCAGCCAAAAGCCTCCTCTTACCACCCAACCTTCCCTAAAAGCCCAGTCCTATTGGTCTCTTTTATAGGCACAGCGACACACTGACCACATTTTTGCCCCATATCTTATCAACCAGCAAGACGGAAACTCCCCAGATCCCATCAAAATTCACCACAAAATTGTGGTAAATCCTGCAGCAGTGGATAAGCAGGGGCACTGTCCTCTAGTATCATCTCTCAATTACTCCGCTGCCTCCCCAGCCATTCATGTCCATTCATCCCACAGAAGCCTTGGCTTCCTGCCCAACCTCCTGGCACACCCTTCCCACAATCACTTCTCTCCTTCAGCACGCACCCTCTTCTTTCTGAGGCACTAATTAGCATTACCACCATGAATCACACTCCCTTCCTACACAGGGATCCACAGCTCCACCGTGGTCCACACCACTTCTGCATGTCTCCATCCTGGACCCCTCCCCAGACTTCTAGACTTGTGTGTCCAGTTGCCCACTTGATGTCTCCCCTCACTGTTCTCTGAAACTTCTCAGACTCTTCACAGGGCTCAAACAAAACTCATATTTGCAAGGAAAAATTAACCTATCACCATCTTCTCCAGCCTAGTTGATGGAGCTCCCATCACTTCCTGGGGTTGTTCCTACCTCTTCCTTTTTCCCCCTCACCTTCTTTAAAAATGGACCCAGAATCCAACCTCTTCTTCCACCTGCACAGCCACCACTCCTGGCCATCAATTTTCATCCAGATTAGAGTTGTTGCCTCCACCTGGGCTCCGTGCCTCCCTCCTTTAACCCTATAATCTGCTTTCCAGATGCAGCCAGATGGAGTCTGTTACATCCAGGAGAGATGAACTCTTTCCTCTTGTCCAAACTTCCCTTGATATCCATAACAGAGGCCCAACTTCTTAGGCAGCTACATCACAGGCCAGATTACAGACCCCCACTTTGTTCTTTTTTTTATTGTATTTTAATTGTTGTTCAAGTACAGTTTTCTGCCTTTTACTCCCATCCCAGCTGTGCCCCCCCCCACCTTTGTTCTTAACAAAAGAATGGAGTCCTGCTGTACCGACTCTCAGCACAGTGGCATCTCCAAGCGTTTGCACATGCTGGTGTCTGGTCCTGGGTTACGTTTCCACACCTGTTTATGTTGGTAGTAAAGAAATGGCAGCACCTTCATATTACCTGTACCCTACATTCAGGACACAGGCATTGGGGGTATCCCAAGGTTGCCCACATCCAAGAGCTGGTAAAATACCAAGGGAGCAGTCGGGAGACACCACAATCCCAGGAAGGCTTGGGGTAGCTCTAAAGGTCTCAGACCCAACAGTTGTGAACATCTGTTCACCTGAGTGAGCATCACAATCCCAGAGCATCACCACCCATTTGGGTGGTGTAAGGACCAGAGAGGGACAGGGATACCCTGTCCTCCTCTAGTTTACATTACTGGCTTTTCAACCTTCAGAACCTGTGAGAAGACACGGTCAACCACCCTTACCGCTCCTGGTAAGCAGGT
>CM052550.1:47430768-47459860 GCA_028533065.1 Trachops cirrhosus
AGGGCTTTTCATCCAGGGAAACGAAAAAAAGTTACTCAGGGTGAGACTGGGTGAGTAAGGAGGGTGGGGCACAGTGGTTATGCTGGTTTGTTTGTTTTTTTTTTTGGTCAAAAACTTCTGAATAGTCAGGGCAGTGTGGGCAGGTGCACTCATAAAACACCCACCATGAAATGAACAAATGCTTGAAAGAGTCTTCAAAAATAATTCAGTGAAGCTGAATGCAGCCTCTCACAACAATGACAGCTGGTATGCTAATATAGATGAGTTCCTAGAACACTCACCTGGCAAGGGAAGCCTGCTCTAAGGAGCCTACCCTACAGAATATAATTTCATTTTGGGGGGTCCCCCTGTGTATAAACTAAAAAAACAGTATCACTATTGGCAAGATACACCAGCATGTGCACATTTATTGCAGCATTATTCACAATAGTCAATTTATGGAAACAAACTGTGTGCATCACTGCATGAATAAAGTAAATGTGGTAAGAACATGCAGAGATACACACAACACACACAGATACATGCATGCAACATTATGTCACCATAAAAAAGTAAGAAAAGCCCTGGCTGGTGTAGCTCAGTGGATTGAGCACCAGCTGCAAACCAAAGGGTCACCGGTTTGAATCCCAGTCAGGACACATGCCTGGGTTGTGGGCCAGGTCCCCAGTGGGGGCCACATGAGTTTCTCTCCCTCTCTTTCTCCCTTCCTTCCCCTCTAGAAATAAATAAATAAAATCTTTTTTAAAAAAGAAGATATTTACTTCAAAAAAATAAGCAGGAAAAACTGCCTCTTGTAACAACATGGATGAACCAGCAAGACATTATGCTAAATGAAATAACTCACACAGAGAAAAACAAATACTGTATGGTGATACTTACATGGAGAACCTTAAAAAAGCAAAAACAAAATAAAAAGTTAAACTGAGAAACCAAAAGCAGAATGGCACAAGCTGAGGACTGGGGGAAATAAGGACATGTTAGTCAAAGCGTACACACTTGCATTTATACGATGAATAAGTTATCAGGATTTAATGTACAATATGGTGACTACAGTTAGTCATATTGTATTATAGTCCTGGCTGAGTACTTCCGGTGGTTAGAGTGTCTTCTTGATATGTGAAGGTTGTGGGTTCAATTCCCGGTCAGGGCACATACAAGAAGTAACTGATGAATGCATAAATAAGTGAAACAACAAATCGATGTTTTTCTCTTTCTAAAATCAATTAATAAAAAAAATTAAACAAGCACTACTACTCAGCATGCACCCTCCTCTTTCTTTTTTTTTTTTTTATTTTAAAGATCTTATTTATTTTTAGAGAGCAGGGAGGGAGAGAGGGAGAGAAACATCAATGTGTAGTTGCCTCTTACACGCCCCCTACTTGGGGACCTGGCCCACAACCCAAGTATAGACCCTAGACTGGGAATGGAACCACAACACTTTGGTTTGCAGGCCCACGCTCAACCCATTGACCTACACCAGCCAGGGCGACCCTCCTCTTGCTGACCTACTAACAGCATTAGCACAACAACCTGCATTCCCCTCCTGTGAACCATATTAATCACTTTTCCCACCTCCAAGGCTGCCTCTGTGGTCCATGAATCTGGGAGCAGGCGAGAGTGGTAATTGCCTCCTGTGCTTCTCTTTCCTTCCCTCTCCCCCACCGTTTGTTTTCTTCTCTGCTAGCAACTTGAAAAGGCCACCATCCTCCTCCAATTCAAACTTTTCATTACCTCCAAGACAGATGGCCCACCTCTGGAACTTGACTCTGGGCCCGCTCCTTGTTGCTCCTAAAGAAAAAAATAAAGACCTGCTGTCGGGTCAGTGGCCCATGAACATCTGAACATCTGAACATCTTCACACACGGTCCTCAGACCTTCACGCTCTGCAACCCCCATCAGACCCTGTGTCACCCACGAGCGCCTCACGTTCGGGACGCTGGGGCCTGGGCTGCAGGACGTGACAGGCTGCCCCTCCCGGGCTGCAGCGCTCGGTGGGGTGAGTGGGGAAGCCCCCGAGGCCCGCTAGTGGACTCTGTGGGCGGAGCCGGGCCGGGCGCCGAGAGCCGAGGGGCGACCATGGCATCGGGCACCGTCGTCCTTGTCCAGGTCTCGGCGCGGGTCACCCAAGCGGAGTCGAAGAGCCTCGCACTCGCATCTGTGCGGCGATACCCATGACTCTCGCGCCTACTCTGTCCTGACTTCTCGACCGCGACTCTACCCTTCGGAGCCTCTAACTGCCCGAGAGAAGACAAAAATCCCGCCACGATAAGAACGCCGGAAGTCCCACCCCGACGCAATACATTCTCAAGGAAATACCTCCTCCTGATCTGTCATTTACTCATTTCGGTGTGTATTTTCGGGGTAATGTAGTTCCGGGAGCTCCAGGGGGCCGCGGGAACAGTGTTCTCTCTGAGTACCAGAGCATTTGCCAAGTGGCACCAAGAGGAAGTTAGCAATGACACCCCCCAAGGGCGGCGGGCTGGCGATCTGCTCCTTAGTGAAACAAGCGAAGGGTGGTAATTTCAGACTCCATGACGTTGTCTTTCCAACAAGCCTTTCTAAAGTCTGAGAAAAGTTAAGATCAAGCTGATTATGTGACTGTGCTAGAACCTTGATCACTGCATTCTGTCTCCACAACGTGACTCTTTTTCAGTCCTGAAAACACTGAGCAATACTACTTTGGAAAGAGTTAAAGGAACATTTAGAGTATCCAGAATAGTAAATGAAATGAAATGAAATGAAATGAAATGAAATAGAAGGAAAGTGAAGTGTCATGTTTATTCACTGCTCTAAACAAATGTTCATTGGGCACATATTGGGTTTATTTACTAGGACTTTCTGCAGGTGAATGGGAGAAATTCAGCCACAAGAGAAACGAATAGCCCTGCCTTCTTCTGGTTCTATGATACCGAAGGAAATATGAAAGAAAAGATACTAAATACATAGTGTGTTTGAATGGGGCAGGTGCCATGGAATCAAGGACAAAAGGTGATTTTGCTGAGAAGAGGGGATGAGCAGTGAGGAAGGCCTCCTTCCTAAGAGCACCATCAAAAAGGATGGGCCCTGGTGGTATTTAGCAGGGGTTGGGGTTCAAGGTACATTAAAAATTTGAAGACTTTGGGCAAACATAAATTTTAATCAGGTGGCACCAAACTGAACTACAAAAATAATTTTACAGAGAAGAAGGGGCAGCAAAGCAAGAAAATTATGGGGGAAGTGAAGGTGGGAGAGGGGATAGGGGGATAAATGGTAATGGAAAAAACACCATAAAAAAAGAAAAGTATTGGATTGGCTATAATTTAAGAAGATGCTTCATTTGAGAGAGCCCAGCAGGCTGTGTTTGGATGTTCTTATGTTTGAATTTCTCACAATTGAGGAATTTACTGGTGGTGAATTAACACATGAGAAAATGTCCAAAGTTGCCCTGGCTGGTGTGTCTCAGTGGATTGAGCACCAGCCTGGGAATCAAAGGATCGCAAGTTTCTATTCCCAATCAGGGCATATGCCTGGGTAGCAGCCCAGGTCCCCAGGAGTGGGCACAGGATAGACAACCACACATTGATGCTTCTCTCCCTCTTTCTCCCTCCCTTCCCTTCTGTCTAAAAATAAATAAAAACTTTTTTTAAATGCTCAAAATCACAAATCCCAGGAAAGCAATTAAAACCACACTGAGAGAGTACTACATGTTTACTAAAATGGTTAACATTAAAGACTGACCATATGAAGTACTAGCAGGGATGTGGAGGAAATGAGGACTCATACACTGCTGGTGGGAAAGGAAACAGAGACAATAATTTTAGATCACAGTCTGCAATTTTTTAAAAATTTTGGCTCTTACCTACCCTGTGTGTTAGGCGTGCACTTTGGGTTGTAACAGAAAAGAAATAAAATATCTCTCCACAAAAACAACTGTAATGAAAATACTCAGAGCAGAATTTTTTACAATAGTACAAAACTGGAAATAACCCAAGTGCTCCAGAACAGACGAATAGATAAAAATAGTGGTATATATGCAGAGAACAAAATAGTACTTGGCAATACAAAGAACGAACTGCTCATATAAGCATCACTGATGTATCTCAAAACAAGCACTGATTATGCATGAGGAACTCAGGGGGTAAAATGAATAAACACTTTATGACTACAATCATATAAAAGTCTAGAGAATGCTAATTTCCTGTAAAGAAAGTAAATCAATGATTGCTGGGAGGACCCAGGAGAGCATGGAGAGAGATTATAAAAAGACGAGGCAAATATGTGAGTAACAGAAGTTCATCATCTTAGTTATGATGTGTTCACAGATTCCTAAGAAGGGGAAAACATATAAATTGTAAGTTTTAAGTACTTAATGCATGTCAATTACACCGTTATAATTCTTTAAAAACTGTTCAAAATAAAAATTCCAATCTCCCTCTCTTCCCAGAAAAAATAAGCTTTGGTAACTGTTTACTTTCATAACTAAAAAAAAATTGTTCTTTTATTGATTCTAAAGAGAGGGGAAGGGAGGGAGAAACAGAGGGTAAGAAACATCGAACTGCAAAAGAAACATTCATCAGTCGCCTCTTGCAACTGGGGACTAAACCTGCAACCCAGACATGTGTCCTGACGAGGAACCAAACCTGTGACCATTGGGTTAGCAGGACAACACCAAACCAACTGAGCCACACAATCCAGGGCTATAATTATTTTCTAATCCTCACCTGAGGATATGTTTATTGATTCTAGAAATGAAGGGGGTGGTGAGAGAGAGAGAGGCGGAATGAGAGAGGGAGAAAGGGAGCAGGGAGAGAGGGGGAGAGAGGGTAAGAGAGAGAAACATCAATAGGCCGCCTCCTGTCGGTGCCCTGACCAAGGATCCAACCTGCAGCTTTTTGGTGTATGGGACTATACACTCAAACCAACTGAGCCACTCAGCCAGGACAGTAACTGTTTGACTCTACAAGCTCTTTTCTCATCCTAGCCAGGACCTCAGTGTAAGCTGGTTAGCAATGAAGGCTATTTCTTGTGTCAACAGGAACACAGGCTGGGCTGGGTCACAAAAGCCACATCCCTGGACTGAGATCTCCCTTCTCTTTATCCTTGCTTTTCTGCCTGCACAATAATGACATTGATGAGACAGATAGCCCAGGAAGAGAACAGAACTCCAAAAACCTTAGATTGTTTTACCTGACAATGATCTGTTACAAAAGATATATGGGTGTGAAGGCTGGAGAATTCCTGCCACCCCTGGAATATATGTGGATGAACTTTTAGAAGCAGCACATTCCATCTATGTGGCTGAGTCACCTCCACTCCCTATTAATTCAGTCTTCTGGATTACCAATTATGGTCCCCCCAGCCCCTGCAGTATTACAAGTGAATTCTGTATATCATGGGACACAGTTCTTTTGCATGATCTGGGGAAAGACTCCATTCAACTTCACCTGGCATTGAATAAAGTGTGAACCAACAAAACATCCATGGTGTTTCCAGAAGCACTGGAGGTTGTCACAATTGCTACCTCTTCAGGATGACCTGACCCCACACATGCAAAAAAATCTTGGCATTCAGACCAAAAAGCCAAGATATGTATCCTAGGAGGCTGTGTTAAGTCAGTTAGAACTCGCATAACGAAGTACCACCAACTGGGTGGCTTAGACAACAGAAATTTATTTTCCCACTCATATAGAGTCTAGAAATCTGAGGTGTCAGCAGGGTTGGTTTCCTCTGAGGCCTTTCTCCTTGGCTTGCAGAAGGAGGTCTTTCTTCTGTGGGTGTGTGTCCTCACCCCTTTTATTAAGGACATCATTCACACTACATAGGAGTCTACCCTAATGATTTCACGCTAATGTAGTACAGTAGAGCCTATGTTCTTGAACTTAATTCGGTCCAGAAGGCAGTTCGAAAAGTGATTTGTTCAAAAACCAAATCATACTCAAACTCGTGCATTCTTTCATGTGTTGCCTGAGAAACACATGACTGATTATATGTGATCAGCATGAAAGGGTTGTCGGGACAAGAATCGAAGTTTCATTTGACAACTGAGACATTTTTTTCCCATGAACTTGGTGAAGAATCAAATTGTTCAAGATGGAAGACTTTGGAGAACCAAGGTTTGACTGGTAGGTATCTCTTCCAAAATGCTATGTCCAAACATAGTCACGTTTTGAAGTGCTCAAGGTGAGGACTTTAACATAGGAATATTGGAGTACACAACTCAGCCCACAACAAAGGCTTTGGCTCATAACACAAGACGAAAATTGGACAGCTTTATTCACTCATTCATTTGCAATTATACTCACTTCTTTAAAACATAAAGCTTGGGATCCAATGAAATCTGTTCACCCCTTCATGATGGTAGACCTTGATTCTGCTTTGAAATCACCCCACAAAGTAAAAGAATGCCAAATTTACAAGTAATTAAACCAAAGGATCTTTATTATTGCATAAGCCAAAGAAAGTGTGGCACACATGTCCTGGGTTGACTTCAAAACTGCCAAAACTTATAACAAGCCTCATGTGACACCAACAATACTCCTAAGAAATGTAGTCTTTATTTGCAAGACACCATCAGAACTCAGATCAGGTACTCTGGGCCAATACTGGGTCACAGTCATGCCCTAAGTTAGGAGGAAATGAGCATCCCTGTGGGTTCCATTTACCTATCACTTTCATAAGCAATGAGAGAACACAAAGCAGCTTCCCTTACCATGTGGGGGTGGTGACTGATGTACATTGTGGGGACTGGCCAGGTGGCAGAGGTGAAATTACTTCTGCCACAGAAATTGGCAGTGACTAAAATCTAGCCAGGAGTCCAGGGAGGTTAGAAAGCACAATGCAGTTTCTGAACATTTTCCAAGTAGCTGGGACATATGAGAAATCACCCCACTATGGACATTCAGATAAATGAAGTTCAGTCCAGGTAAACAACTGCCTCACAAGGGTTCGTCTCCAGTGCAATTATCCTAAGCCAAGAAATATCACTTTCTCTGCTATTTTAAAGCTTGTTGGCAGTGTGAACTCTGAAGTGTGGAATGAAGACAGATGACTGGCTAAAGGGATTGTGACATTCACTGAACCCATTAAGGCCTTGCTCCACTGTGAATTCTCTGATTTTTATGAGATTGTGTCTTTGCCTAAAGGATTACCCATATTCTGTCTTAGCTTGGGCTGCTATAAAATATTATAATAAACTGGGGTGCTTATAAACTATGTAAATTTACTTCTCACACTTCTGAAGCCTGGATGTCTGACATCATGGTCCCCACGTGGTCAGGTCCAGTGTCCAGTAAGGACCAGCATCCTGATTCACAGACCATCTTCTCAAAGGGTCCTCCCATTAGCAGATAGAGGAAGCAAGCTTTCTCTCAACTCTTATAAGGACATTAATCCCAAACTCATGAAGGTTCTACCCTAATGACCAATTTTCATCATAAGTACCTCCCAAAGACCTCACCTCCTAATACTATCACATTAGGGGATACAATTTCAAGAAACAAATTGTGGGGCACATAAACATTTAATTCATAACATCACTCATAAGACCATTATCTAGTGTGTACCTTCTGGTGTTGAATAAGACTAGAGCTTTGGCTAAAAGATTCCCCACATTCACAGCACTCATAAGGCCTTTCTCCAGTGTGAACTCTCCAATGTTTATTGAGGTTAGACTTGTTACTAAATAATTTTCCACATTCTCCACATTCATAAGGCCTTACTCCAGTGTGAACTCTCTGGTGTTGAATGAGGCCAGAATTTTGGTAAAAGGATTTTCCACATTCCCCACACTCATAAGGCCTTTCTCCATTGTGAACTATCTGGTGTTTAATGAGGTTAGAGCTATAGCTAAAGGATTTCCCACAATCACAACATTCATATGGCCTTTCTCCAGTGTGAATTCTCCCATGGTTATTGAGGTGGGATCTTTGACTAAATGACCTTCCACATTCACTGCATTCATAAGACCTTTCTCCAGTGTGAACTCTTTGGTGTTCTAAGAGAATGGACCTGTAGATAAAGAATTTCCCACATTCCTTGCACTCATAAGGCCTTTCTGCAGTGTGAACTCTCTGGTGTTTCATGAGATTAGAGCTATGGGTAAAGGTTTTCCCACATTCCCTACATAAATAAGGCCTTTCTCTGATGGTTACTGAAAGTACAGCTTTTGCTAAAGGATTTCCCACATTCCCTGCACTCATAGGGCCTTTCTTCTGTGTGAACCCTCCAATGTCTAATGAGACTGTAGCTTTGGCTAAAGGATTTCCCACATTCACTGCATATGTAACATCTTTCTCTACTGAGAACTCTCTGGTGACGAATAACTTCGTGTTTGTACCTCAAAGCTTTCATGCATTCTTGAGAGTGAGTTTTTCGCTTGGGAAAGGCTGACACAGAGTTGGTTCCAGTGTTTGAATTTTCTTCAGTATTAGTGGTTTGTACCTGGAGAAACCCTGAAGTGGCCAAGAAGTCCTTTCCAATCTCCCCACAGGTAAAGGACTTCCCAGATACGTGAAATTTGCAGTCATTCCCAATGGAGGTTCTGTTCACATTGATTGTGGAGGGTTTCTCTCCAATGTTTTGCATCTGGTGCTGAGGGAGGTTTGCACTGAAATATAGTTGTTTCCCACATGGGCCCAGCCTGCACAGCTTTTGTCCATGATGTGTTCCCTGATGTTCAGCTGAGAGCAAAATGTCTTTCAACACCAGGGTACACTTGTCACATGGGTGGGCCCTCTGGGAAGACAGACCTGCCTTGGGAATCCTGACCTGTGACACTTTCTACAGAAACACTCTGCTCAGGTGCCTCATCCTCTGCCCCATACCAACAACCTAAAAGAAAAGAAACACTGGTAAAGAGGATGTTGACTGTGGCAGGAGGGGCAGTCTGGACACAAGTGAGTGTTTGACACAATCAGGTGAGTTCATGCAATGTGTGCAGGAGCTTGGACCTGAGTTCAGGCAAGGATTACTTAGCAGTACTGGGCTATAAATCAGACTGTAGGGAACCTCATGAAGTGAAGGACACTACCAAGTACAGAGCACAGGTAGGAGAGACAGGATCTACAATTCATTTCTCTGTAAACAAATTTTAGCAAGACCCATCTGCTGGTGGGTAACACCTGAATGCTGAGTAGGAAAGTACTAGGCTATAAAGAGCAGAAATGGGGCAGGAGGTATCACAAGGTGAAGGCAGGGGCTACTACTTATTTATTTGAAAACATTAAGCAGGATCTTACCTATAGCTGACCCATGAGTGCTGTGCATAAGGGCAGGGTGTGTCCAGGGTAAAGAATATCCATGCCGGGCCAATGCAGCTCAGTTGGTTGGAACATCACCCTGAACACCAAATGGTCATGGACTCGATCCCAGTCTGGGAACATGGTTAGGCTGTGGGTTCAATCCCCAGCTGGGGAGCCTATGAGAGGCAACCAATCTCTCTCTCTATCTCTCTCTCTCTCTCTCTCTCTCTCTCCACCACCCACCAAACCCTGTCTAAAAGTAATGAAAAAATATCCTCAGGTACAGATAAAAAATATCCAACTGCACCAGAGCAGCAGGTGTTCAATGACTACCTAAGAGTATGTGTACACATCATGATATAATATGCAAAAGGCAATGCTGGAGAACATTGCCAATGGAGCAGCATGATGTGGAGTCAGACAAGTAAGGATGAGCCCATAGGCTGGGTGTAAGAGGAGAAGTGACAAGTGGAAGAATTATTAGTATGCGAAGTGTCAAGAATGGAGGTGGAAAGGCTGAAATAAAATGTAGCCACTGGCTTGAGAACCAAGGTAAGAGTCCAACAGAATAGATGGAGGTATGGTTTCAACACAACCATGACATCATGCCCTCTCCCAAGGTGCCACTCTCCAGGACCAGGCTCCCTCTGAGCCCATCTTTCTATGGGTATTCTCATACCACCAATGGCTCTCCACCATACTCCCAAGATGAGCAACTACATGGCAACCACATGATGCAAGTACTCAGGGAAGTAAAAGAAGTGAGAAGAAATGAAGAACTTAGCACATGACAGCCACAGGAGAGAAAACTACATACTACAAAGACAATTTCCTAGGAAGGTCTTACAAGAACACTGCATGAATCATACAAGCAGTGACAACGTAACTGATGATAATTCCTAGTACAGGCAGGCATCAAAAAATGTTAGCAAGAGGAAAGAAGTCAGCCCTTGGGTAGAGAGTTGATTTGAATCTGAACAAATCTGCTTGGCTAAGGCAACAGCAAGCACAGTGGAATCTATACAGTGACTGCAAGATGACTGACTTTGGAACCTTCCATGGTAAACTTCGGGGAAGCAGATGTTGGGAATGTTCAAGAAAAGGGCAGTACACACACCTCAGTCCAATCAACCACAGCACCTACCCAAAAAACTGTGAAAGAAAGCAATGCTCATGGTCCTATGTGAGACAGATAGACCTCTCTGGGGAAAATGAAAGGGCAGAGACTAGCTCAGAATACAGGGGTGGATGTGAGGATCTTAACCGGGGAGGTTATAAGTGCCAAGTTCTCCAGCATCACATCCTGGTACAGGCGTCTCTGAGCCTCATCAAGGAGATCCCATTCCTCCCAGGAGAAGTACACGGTCACGTCATCAAAGGTCACACTGCCCTATTATAATGGGGACAGATGAAACCAAAAACAGCCCCTTCCTAAGGGCCTACAATCCCTTCCCTCTTCTATTTGACTCATGCCCCTTCTCATCCCAAGCTCCTTAACTCAGTGGAAAAACCAAACCCTGGTGGCAAGGACACTTTTGGAACTCATTGGTCTTGAGGTCCATAAATTAGTAACAAGAGGCAGGTGAATCAATAGATATCTGTGAGCCTGGAGTAGAGGATTCCACCTGCTCCCATCAGGCAATTCCTCTGGGATGGCCAAGGTCATGCAAGTGTCAATACAAGGGCCCCAGGGCCATCAAACATACTTCTCCCCCAAGAGCACGCAAGTCTTTAGACTGCACATCTATCACACCTCTGGACAGCACAGCCACAGGCCCAATGCCACCACCATCTTACTGCCCCATACCATAGCCCTTTCCCTAGTCTCCCCACATGTTACTATAATTTAATGACCTCTCCTCTCCACCACACTGCTGAGGATAGGATCCTGCCCTAGGATTATGGGAAAAACCAAACATGATACCTGACACTGGAGAGATGAGATGGTCAGCAGTTTAATTGATCACATACATTCACAGCCTGGGAGGGAAAGACACCACACAGGGCTACACGAGGTTGTACTATAGCGTTTTTTGTTGTTGTTTTTAACCGTCACTTGAGGATATTTTTTCATTGATTTTTAGAGAGAGAAACAACCATGCAAGAGAGATGTATCAATTGGTTGCTTCCCATTAGCAGCCATCTGAGGATTGTATGTGCACTGGGATGGGGGATGGAACATTGCAATCTAGGTATGTGCCCTTACTGGGAAATGAACCCTCATCCTTTCAGTTAAGGGACGACACTCCAACCAACTTTGTCACACTGGCCAGGGTCATGGGGTTGTCCTATGGAAAACAGTGAACAACCAGAGATGTAGAATGCAAGCTTTGTAGTAATGGGACGGTGAGTGCCCCTGGGTTCCAGCAGGATGATGCCACTGGTTGGTATGAATAACTCTATGGGCTGGTAGAAAACTAAAACCTAATACAAAGGGAAAAGGGGGAACTGGGTCTGGTATCTTTACTAAAAAGAACTGCTGGCTAGAGTGGGGAAGGGAACTTACACGCAGGCCATTTGGGGCCTTCCAGGTTTCACCAGATGTCAAGGCAACATGTAACACTGGGACTTCATGTTAGGTCTTACACTACAACTTAACAGACAACATCCAGAGTAAGATCAGCAAATTCAAACAGGACCCAATACCACTACAGATCTCCCACTGCTACCATGAGTGGTGGCAATTCTAAATGCTTCCACAAAGGCTTCACTCTCTGGCTTGGTTCCTTCCCTCAGACTCAGCCACAGAGAATCATGTGTGGATCTCACACACACAGCCACGACCTTCTTACACTTGTGTGCTGCACTTGCTGTCCATTAGTAAAAACTTCCTCTGCTCACCTAACCTCATTCTAAGGCCACTTCATGCCTAGTGACTCTCACAGATGACCCTATGTGTCCCTGGCTTGATCCTTCAGGATGAATGAAACACCTTACCCCATCAAAACTGCCACATAATTTTGCTGGGTGAAGAGCATGGAGAAAAAACACTAGCTCTGGCCTAAGTGTCATCTTGATTCAATCATTCCCAGGCCTCTGAGTCCATCTCATGTCCATTATTCCCTTGAAAGGGCTGGTCACCTGCCAGACTATACAATCTTCAACATGTCCTCCCTTCATGACCACTTCACTGCCTCACCTGAAAACCACCACCCGGTACTCAAGCAAGAGACCTAGTTCACAGACTCTACCCTCCTCAACCTACCCCTCTAATAGCTTTGACTTCGTAACCTGAAGATTATCCTTTTTAAGTGTGAACACAGCTTACTCACCTGAGTCCACAAAGTATCCACATTTTGGATGTTTCCATTGAGAACCCTCCCCAGATTTCCAGACCAGTGTGTCCAGCTGCCCAAGCCATATCTGCACTTGGTCTCAGAAACACCTGAGCCTCTCAACAAGGCCAAAACAAAGCCCTTGATACCTTCAGTGAATTCCTCTCCTATTATAATCTTCCCCAACTTGGATAATGGAGCATCTATTCCTACAAGTCCAGAACACAGTGGTCATCACTGAATCCTATGTTTCACCACCTCTTCCTCTACATTAGAAAATCTAGTTGACCCTTTTTCAAATATGCATCCAGAGTCCAACCACTTTTGCTAAGCTACCATTCCTGTCCATTAATCTTCAGCTGGAGTGAGTAGTAGCCTCCAGCCTGACCTTATTTTCTCCTGCCTCACCCCCCACAGTTTGCTGCCACTGTACAGCCAGATGGAGGCTGGTAAGACCTTTAAAGACCACCTGCTCTAATCCAAAACTCCAGTTACTTCCAGAATACATATCCAACTCTCAAGCAGCCATTCCAGTCCCAACTCCTGCACCCCTGCTGTTTGTTCCCACATTAAAAAAATAAGACAGAGCTGTGGTTTCCGGAGCACTCCCAGGTGAGTTATACCTGTAAACATCTGCACATCCTGGTACTAGTTCCTGATATAACGATATAACCCTCCACACTTTTTACATTGGTTGCCACCTACAGGAACACGTCTGTATAAAGCCTGATAAGGACTTACAACTCCAGGACTGGGGTTTCTCCAAGATTTCCAGACCGAAGTACAGGAGGAATGGCACTTAAGACTCTAAGCAGGGCTCCAGCTGGGTGACTCAGTTGGTTGTAGCATGTAGTACACCAAAAGGTTGTGGTTTCAATTTGCAGTCAGGGCACATACCTAGACTGTGGGTTTGATCCCCCGCCAGGGCACATCTGGGAAGCAACCAATCCATGTTCTCTCTAAAATCAATAAACACATCCTTGGATGAGGATGAAAACAAGACTCCCAGTAGGTATATATATGTTGATTCATTATGCTGTACACACCTGAAACTAACAAAATCTTTTATGTGAACTATAATTTTAAAGAAAAGACTCTTAAGAGAAATGTGGGTAGGTAGAGGTCAAGGTCACTGAGGGTGTCTGGAACACCCTCTACTTCCTGTGCTTCCAAAAGTACTTCCGCAGGCACAAGAACGTGTCCTAGAGGAAGGCCTCAGAGGAATCTGTCCATGGTAGGGTTCACAGAGCTCCCTTCTGGGTCCTCCTTCCTGATCCTGAAGCCCAATGACCTCGCGCTCGCTGTCTCACCTCCGTACCTCGGCGCTCAGTGTCCTGTTAACCGGCACTGAGATCTTGAAACAGGGATTCAACCTCCCAGTGCCTCAATATCCGCATCACCCTATCCGGTCTCTTCTTCCTTTGAGCGGCCTTTGGGGACGTTTGATAACCGCCCCCACCCCACTTCTGGCTTCTAGAGTCCTGACAATAAAGTACAAGGCCAGCGTGCTACTCCAGCTGTCACTCCGCCTCGCACTCTCTGCTACCTGCAGGCAGGAGGATCCCAGGGTCCCGGATCCTCCCCGCACAGCCGCCCCTGCGCGTCTTTACCTAACAGCCCCTCAGCCCGTCACCCTCTCCCACCCCCGTCACACCGTGTGTCACCCAAAAGCGCCTCACTGTCCGTACCGCCGGGGCCTGGGCTGCAAGACGTGACCGACGTCCCGCACCCGGGATGCAGGGCTCCGTGGGGTGAGGGGCGGAGGCCCGGGGGCCGCGCACTCACTTCAGCCTGGCGCCGAAGCGCGGCCGCCGCCATCGGACTCTGTGAGGGAGGAGCGGGGCAGGAGCGGCGAGGGAGGAGGCTGCACCGGGCACCGCGATCCTCGTCCAGGCCCCGGCGAGGGTCACCCGGAAGGTGTCACGGAGACTCAAACCCGTGTCTACGCTGAGGGAACCGCGACCCACGCCTTCTCGGTGCTGTCACCTCAGGCTCAACGCAGCGTTCAGGTGCCAACACGGCAAGTGCCCGCGAATAGCCGCCCGGCTGAACGAGCCGGAAGTCCCGCCTGGACGCTTTACGCACGCCCCCAGAAATGCCTCACCTAGCCTCTCATTGGCTGCTAATGCGTCCTCTCTACTCCGATTCGCCCATTAGTGTAATTTCCTACCCACCACGTGCTGCCCGCTGTGGCGTTCTGCATACTGAACAAACTTGAAGGTACAAGTGGTTTCTAAATACTTGCCTTTCGCCCTACAAACTCAAATTTGTCATGGGGATGTAAAGTACAGTTTGGAAAATACAGTCAATAATATTCTAATAACTATGATGGTGTCTGGTGGGTGCTAGACTTACGGGGTAGTAACTTTGTAAGTTATATGAATGTCCAGGCATTACACTGCACGCTTGAAACTAATATAAAATGATAACGAATTTCAACTGTAATTGAAAACAATAAAGTAAAAAAGCTCAAGATACTTTTCCTTTGTCTTGTTATTTCTTTAAAAAATGTGCCACTGAGTCCTGGCTGGCGTACCTCAGTGAATTGAGCCCGGGCTGTGAACCAAAAGGTCTCCAGTTCGATTGCCAGTCATGGCACATGCCTGGGTTGCAGGCCAGGTCCCTGGTGGGGCAACCACACATGTTTCTCTTCCTCTCTTTCTCCTTCCCTTCCCCTCCTTCTAAAAATAAATAAAAATTTAAAAAAAAATCAGTCCTTAAAAAAATGTACCATTGAAAATTTTCTACAAGACTGAATGCTAAGCCACCTCTTTGTACATGTTACTGTTGGGGTTTTCTATTTTTTTAAAAAAATACTTCTTTTTAGAGAGGGGAAGGGACAAGAGAAAAAGGGAAACATCAACCTGTGGTTGCCTCCCATGCACCCCGCCCCGCACGCCCCGGCAACCCAGGCGTGTGCCCTCACTGGGAATCAAACAGGGACCCTTTGGTTCATAGACCAGCACTCACTCCACTGAGCCACACAGGCCAGGGCTAAAGTTCTGTTTTTATCATCTTTCCTTATTGTTTGTTGAATTTGCGGAGTCATTTTTTCATTAGAATTTGGCACATGCTAGAATGGCTTATTAAGTCTCTGAGACTGTTGAACTGATCACCCTTCCCCATAATCCTGTACACTAGATATTAATGAGATGGGTGATTGAGGTTTGTTCCTAGCAGTGTTTGATGGTAAATGCTGGATAAATAAAATCTTGGAACCCAGAAACCCTATCATCAAAGGTAGTAGTGACAGAAAACACTTTTAAATTTTTTTCAATTACAGTTGACATTCAATATTATTTTATATTAGTTTAAGGTGTATAACGTCGTGAATAGACATTTAGGTAATTTCCAAAGTGATAACCCTGATATTTCCAATACCCACCTGGCACCATACAGTTATTACATTATTATTGACCATATTCCCTCTGCTGTACATAACATTCTGGTGTCTATTTCAAAACTAGCAACCTGTACTTCTTAATCCCTTCACTTTTTCCACCCAGCTACCCCAAACACCCCTCCCATCTGGTAACCATCAGTTTCTTCTATGACTGTTTGTTCATATATTTTGCCTGTTTGTTCTTTAAATTCCACATATAATTGAAATCATGTGGTATTTGTTTTCATGTCTGACCCATTTCACTAAGCGTGATAGAAAACTTTAGTTATTGAATAAGCATTAAACCAGAATTTAATGCACATCACAGGCAATGTGTTAAGAAATTGCAAAGGCAGCCCTGACTGGTTTGGTCCCGGTAAACCAAAGGGTCATCACTTCCATTCCCAGTCAGGGCACATGCCTGGGTTGTGGGCCAGGTCCCCAGTTGGGGGCCTGCGAGAGGCAACTGATTGATGTTTCATTCTCCCTCCCCTCCTCTCTCTCTGAAAGTAAATAAACTCTTTTTAAAAAAGAAATTGTAAAGGCAGAAAAGAAAATCCTTATATAGCGAAACAGAGACAACCCTTTACATACATGTTTTGGAAATATCAACTATAACTAGTCATCCAGCTCTGGTACCAAACCATGCTCAGCCACTGGCTGAAAGCAAGGTACCTAGGGTGGTTTCTTTCAGTAGGCTACAGTGCATCCTCAAGGCAGCAGAGCTCAGGGGCTGTGGACCACCTGACCTCCTCACAGCAAGATCCTTCTTATGTCAGAACCTAGAAGCATACTCCCATGAATACCCAGGACTGAAACTAAATCAGTGATATTTGAATAATTTTACATACGGATTCAGCAGAGTAAGGAGGCAGTAGAGTCATTCTTTGACAGGTTTATCTCTTAATGCATAAACTTCCATTTTCTTCCTTTTTTAAAAAAAGATTTTCTTTATTTATTTTTAGAGAGAGGGGAGGGAAGGAGAACAAGAGGGAGAGAAATATCAATGTGTGGTGGTTGCCTCTTGCACAACCCCTACTGGGGACCTGGCCTGCAACTGAGACATGTGCCCTGACTGGTAATCAAACCGGGGACCCTTTAGTTTGCAGGCTGGCACTCAATCCACTGAGTCACACTAGCCAGGGGAGAACTCACTTGTTTTCAAACCCCACAGAGTAAATAGAATTCCAAACTTGAATGAGTTTGAACAATAAAGCCTTCCTTCATTGTCACACAAACCAGCACACTAGGAGGTAGGCTGTTCTCAGGTTCACAACAAGAGGATTAAAAATTCCACCATAATAGCCACATGAGACTCCAGTAAAAGGTACTCCAGTAGAAGGTCATCCATCTTTTCAAGTCACCAGGAGAGTGTCTGACCCCAAAATAAGCCAGTTCCATGGCCCAACTTATCAGAAAGGAAGAGATGAGCGCTCAGGCTTCTGAAAAATTGCTCCAGTGTGTGGGAGAATGCTAAGGTTTCCTTCCCTGGATGCACTGAGGTAGGTGAGGGCACCAGCCAAGTGGCAGAGGTGAAAAGGCTCTTGCACAGAACTGGCAGTGACATAAATCTGGCCATAGCACTGTGCACTTAAAGTGCAACGCAGCCCTGGTTAGTGTGGCTCAGTGGATTTAGCAGTGGCCTGCAAACCAACAGGTCACTGGTTCGATTCCAGTCAGGGCACATGCCTGGGTTGTGGGCCAGGTCCCCAGTTGCAGGGTGGGCGAGAGGCAGCCAGCTGATGTTTCTTTCACACATCGATGTTTCTTTCCTTCTTTCTCCTTTCCTTCCTCTCTAAAAAATAAAATCTTTTTTTTAAAAACAAGTGCAGTGCAGTTCCCATATACCTATTTATGCAACTGTGCAAATGTATGAGGTTTAATATAGGCAGGTGGCACCTTCAAAAGGGATCTCCCTTAGCATTATACTGAAAAAGAATTAACACGTTCCCTGCCTATCTAAACTGTTTTTCTTATGTACACTTTGTGATTTCCAATGAGGTACAGCTGAAGGCTTTCTCATATTCACTGCACTCAAGGCTTTTCCCAGTTTGAACTCTGATGTATACTTAGACTTGAGTTTTGGCGAAAGGATTTCTCACATTCCCCACACTCATAAAGGTCACTCACTATTGAGTGTGACCTATTGATGAAAAAGGAACAAAGAAGTTTAGCTCAAGAATTTCCCACATTTGCTTCACTTATAAATCCTTTCTCTAGTGTAAATTCTCCTATGGTTAATGAGGCTGAGGTATGCAGCAAAGGATTTCTCACAATCAATGCACTTAAACGGTCTTTCTCCAGTGTGAACTCTCTGATGATAATGGAAGGCAGAGATTTCGCGAAATGGTTTTCCACATTCACTGCACTCATAAGGCCTTTTTCCAGTGTGAACTTTCTGGTGTTGAATGAGACTTGAACTTTGGCTAAAGGATTTTCCACATCTCCCACATTCATAAGGCTTTTCTCCAGTGTGAACTCAGGTGTTTAATGAGGTTAGATTTGCAGCTAAAAGATTTGCTACATTCACTGCACTCAATAGGCCTTTGTCCAGTATGAACTTTCTAATGGAAACTGACACTTGAGCTTTGTTTGAAGGATTTTCCACATTCATTGTACTGATGAGGCCTTTCTTCAGTGTGAAGTCTTTGGTGGAAAATGAAGCTGGATTTTTGGTTAAAGGATTTCCCACATTCACTACATCCACAAGGCCTTACTCTGGTATGAATTCTTTGGTGTACAGTGATGTTGGACTTGTACCTCAATGATTTTCCACATTCACCACACTCATAAGGTCTTTCTCCAGTGTGAACTCTCCTATGTGCAACGAGGTGGGAGTTCCTGGTAAATGATTTCCCACACTCTGTACATTCATAAGGACTTTCTCTGGTTTTTCCTCTCTAGGGTTCAATGTCAAGGGACTTGTTAAATAATGTTCCACATTTCCCAGACTCAAAAGCTCTTTCTCCCGTGTGAAAATTCTGATGTCTAATGAGACTACCACTTTTGCTAAATAATTTCCCACATCCATGGGACATAAAACAACTTTCTCTAGTGAGGACTCTCTAGTGCTGAACAAGCATGTGTTTGTGGCTGAAGGATTTCATGTGTTCTTCCCAGTTGTTGAGAGTTGAGAATTGAGCCTTTCCCTTCTGAAAAACTGCCACACACTTGGCTCCGTTGTTTGACTTCTCCTTGGTGTAAAAGATCTGTTGCTGAAGAAATTCAGAGCTGGCCATGAAATCTTTCCCAGTCTCCCTGAAGATAAGTGTCTCCCCTGACACATTCAGTTTGCAGCTCTTCACAAACAAAGCTCTGTTCACATGGCTTCTGAAGGGTTTCTCTCCAATGTGCTGCTTCTGATAAAGGTATGCACTGACGTATAATTTTCTCCCATACACATCACACCTGTACAGTTTCTGCTTGTCATGAGTTCCTGGTGCTCAGTCAAATGCAAAATGTCACTCAAGATCAAGCCGAACTTTTCACAGGGTTGGGTCTTCTTGGGAGACAGATCAACATTGGTAGTCCTGATCTGTGACACTCTTTGTACAGAAACACTGTGCTCAAAAGGAGCCTCCAGATACTCCACTTCAGGGCGACAACCTGAAAGCAAGAAATGCTGGTGAAATGCACGCTGACTTTGGTTGGAGGGGGCAGCTATTATGCACATGTGTGTCTAACAAACCCAGGAACAAGTCCATGGGATTACTTGCAGGAACCAGAGTTGGTTTCAGGTTGATGATGGGGCAGTTTAGAAGTACTGGTCTGTATAGATCACAGGATGGAGGAGGCCTCACATGACAAAGGACATACAGTTTGTTCCAAGGCAAACAACCTTCAACAGGACCTTGTTTGCTGGAGACATGAGTGCTATAGAAAAGGTTGTGTCCAGGTTCTCCAAAGAGAATTGTAGCAGAGCTGCTGTTGGTCAGACACTGTTTAAGAATGAGTACACTCTTCATAAAACAAATCATGTAAGCCAATATTGAAGACAACTGCAAAAGAAGCAGTGAGAAAAATGGGTGAGACATAGGGTCCAGAGAGGTAAGGATTAGCTATGGTCTAGATGTAGGTGTAGAAGTCACAAGGTATATATAGCATTGACAGGTCAGCAAGTGTCAAGAATGGCAAGGTAAATGCAGAAATAGTGTGTGGCCACAGGCCCTGGCACTAAAACACTAGTCCAACAGAACAGGTGTCTGGTATGATTTGAACACAACACTTACATTATGCCCTCCCCCAGGTGCCACTCCTCAAGGCCAGGCTTCCTGTGAGCCCATCTTACTGAACCTGGACTCATATTCAGCCAGGGAATAACTGAGGACTCTCCAACACACTCACTAGATGACCAAGGATATGAGACCTGGATAATGCGATAGTTAGGAAAAGACAGAGAGCACTAGCCAAGAACAAGCCAGCACATGATAGCCCATGGGAAAGAAAACTAAATAATATACAGAGAATTTGAAAGGAGTGTCTTGCAAGAACAGCCATTGGCCCACATAAGTGGTGACCACATCAGCAATGGCATTTTCTGGCAAAGATAGGCCTAAGGAAATGTTAGCCAGAGGAAGGGAGCAGAATGTGGGTACTCAGGTGCTTGGTCAGGGTGAGGGCAAGGAAAGTGGGATACATTAGAGTGACTGTAAAACCTCTGTCCCTGACACCCTCCCTGTAAGACTGTAGGGGAGGTGGCTTGAGCAGCTGCTCAAGAAGAGGGCAGTACACAAACCTCAGCCCCACTAATCACAGTACCTACCCAGGGGAATGGGGAAAAAGTAGTATCCATGGCTCTATGTTAAAAAAACAGACTTGTCTCTGGGTCAAAGGAAAGGGCAGAGAGTAGCTGAGGTAATGAGAAAAGGTCTGAGAATCTTACCCAGTGAGGATATAAGTGCCAAGTTCTCCAGCATCACATCGTAGTATAGGCGTCTCTGAGCCTCATCAAGTAGCCTCCATTCCTCCCAGGAGAAGAACATGAACACATCTTCAAAGGTCACATGGCCCTGCTATAATGGTAAAAGATGAAACCACAAACAGCCCCTCTGCTGAGAAACCAAATATATCCCTCCCACCCTAACATCTAGTGTACACCTTCTCCTAAGCAATCTAATGCAGAGAAACCAGGCCATGGTATTACTGGTGCTGCTGTCTCTTCACAGGCCCATTGAACTGGGTAAAGCCATCAGCAGCAAAAAGCAGATTGACAAGTAATGTATCTAAGCTGTGGGACTAGCACAGAAGGATGTACCCCATCCATAGGCAATCCCCCTGGTATGGCCACTACTATGTTATTCTCAATGCAGTGCCCTAGACAACCAGACATGCTACCTGTGCAACCACACATCACTCTTTATAATGCATACCCCTCATATCTCCAGATCCCATAGCTACATGCTCATGCCACTGCAATCAATGCCCGCCCCCTACATTTGTATTCCAATTAGCTCCTCACACTGGTAAGGGTGTGATTCCCACACTAGGTGTGGTCACACTCACAGCACCTGATGCTGGACAAATGCAATCAACATCTTTACTAACCTCACATACTTGCAGCCTGGGAGAGGAGGACACCATACAACACACAAGGCCACATGAAGGCTGCACTCCAGAAAAGACTGAACAACCAGAGGCCGTCTTTGTGAGACTGAAAGGGTAAGATGTCCCAATTCTTACAGGAGGATGTGACTAACTTGTTTAAGTATTTCTGCAGCTTGGTAGGGAACTAAAACCCACTACAAAGGGATCAGCAGGAACTGTGCCTGCTCCCCTGTTAACAAGAGTTGTGAGGCTACAAGATTGTATCTGTAAGAGCAGAGTGTGGAGAGAAACTTGCAATAGGGCCGATTGAGGGTATCCTGGTTTCACCAGACATCAGGATAGCACTTCTATTTCCCTTAATTTTAGGACTTAACCACAAAACTTGGTAGAGAGCATCCACCTCTAACAGCATACTTAGCAAATTCTAACAGGATCCAGTATTACCAGAAATTTCCCATGGTTTCCATTAGCAATAGCAGCCCCAAACAACTCTATGATGGTCTCACTATATGCCTTGCATCAGACTTAGCCACATGGAGCCATATGTGTGTGAGGGTTCAGAACCAGCCACCCCAAGATATGTCTCTGTTATATGCAAATTCTGAGCTACAGTAACTGACACCCTGTGGGCTCAGGAGAAACTTCTGTCCCCATCCCCTTAACAATCTAGCAGTGATTTTTGACTGGTGTGCTGCAAGAATTTTTAAAACATGCAGTAACTGACCTCTTTTCCCTTAGATTGTCAAAATAAAAAAAATGACAACAGCCAACACAACAATAGCTATCCAGTGTGAATGAATTAAAATTATACTCTTTCTTTTTTTGTCAAATTGGGAAAAAATTATATTTTTTGGTATGCTGCAGAATTTTAGTAATTAGTTTATGTGTGACAAGACATGAAAAAAGGTAAAAGTCGCTGATCTAGAAGAATCTGCGCCCTGGCTGGGTAGCTCAGTTGGTTAACACATCCTCCTGATATGCCAAGGTTGTGGGTTAGATCTCTGTTCAGGATACATACAAAAATCAACCAATGAACACACATATAAGTGGAACAACAGAGCAATGTTTCTGGCTCTCTCTCTCTCTCTCTGTCTGTCCCCCTTCCTCTCTCTCTGTAAAATCAATTAACAACAAACTCACTCCCCTGTTGGGAACCATCCTGCCTGGTTTCAGAAGCTGTAACCTCAATGACAGGTGAAAAGGACCCACGGCTAGGGGACCTTGGGACCATAAGCCGCAAAGGAGACAAAACTTATCCTCCTGGCAGGGGCACCACCTCTGCTCCCTTTAATTCACCCTGCTTGGCTCCTAGAGGATGGCTGGATAGTCAATGACTGATAAGATTCCTCAAGGAAGGAACAGCCTAAGATAGGCACAGTCACAAAGGGGCCATCAGTGAAGGATTTAGGAGATTATAGATGAAGGACAAAAACCCTCACCCCTCACCTTTGTCATAGCCTGAGTCCTCATTCTATCTGTAAAAAGTCTCCTAATCTCTTGACTACCTTGCTTCCCCACCTGATTCAGGCCTGAAACAATGCCAAAGGGGGGTGCAGCCCTGTGCAGAAACAAGTGGTTGCGGGGGGGAGGGTCGATCAGGCCTGAGAAAGAATGCATAAAATCCTCTGAAACATGCTTTGCTAAGAATGCCCTCAATTTAAATGTTGAGTCCAAACACAAAATGAGTTTGTTTCCCAAGGTTTTACAGCCAATTGGTGTCACCCTGTCTACCAGACCCTGACTCAAAAGGACACCCATGATCCCAGAAATATTATTTGTAAACTTTATATACATTATGTATATCTATGCAAACTAAACTCAATAAAAGCTCATTGAGAAAGAGGCTTGAGGTCTTTCTCCTCTGAGATTGGTCAACCTTTTCTCCCCAAGCAGATCGTGTCTTGGTAGATTTATTCTCATCTACAGTAGCCAGAAGAGCTCTGCTGGACGGAGCTCCCCCACCTCGCCCCACCCCCCGCACACACACACAGAGCCAGATTCCAGTCCATTTCTTAAGCCACGTCTCTTAAGCCATGTGGTCCATTAACTCCACCTGGATGGTGGTAGTAGACTCCATCCTAATATTCCTTCCTTCTCCCTCAAGCCCACAATGTGTTCTCCACCATGTGCCCAGTAGAAGCCTGTTAAGGTTGGGATAATATCACTTCCTCCCTCTGAGCAGTTTTTTCTCAGAGAATATACAGATCTGGCTAAGTTTCCACACCTGTTACATTGGTTATCTGTAATGAAAACACCTCAGTATACACTCTACACAAATGGACTCAACACCCTGGGCTTGGGGTTTCTCCATGTTCCTCAAACTCAAGGATTGGAAAAATGGCACTAAGAGTCCCAGGAAACTGTCCTGGCATGGTAGTTCTGTTGGTTAGAGCATTGTCCTGATATGCCAAGGTTGCAAGTTCAATCCCCAGTTAGGTTCACACAGCAGCCCAGTTAGGGCACATACAAGAATTAGCCAATGAATGCACAAATAAGTGGAACAACAAATCAGTGTCTGTCTCTCTTTTCCTTCCTCTCTCTCTCTCAAATCTATAAATAAATAATTTTTTAAATCAAAATAAATAAAGAATAAAGAGCTCTGATGTCATCACAGGAAAAATTGTATAAAAAATAAAATTAAATTAAAAGCCCTGACCAGTGTGGTTTAGTTGGATGGGTGTCGGCCCACAAAGCAAAAGGTCGCAGGTTCAATTCCTGGTCAGAGCACATGCCTGGATTACAGGCCTACTCAAGTGAGAGGCAACCAATGATGTTTCTCTCCCTCTTTCTCTCTCCCTTCCCCTCTCTAAAAATAAGTAAATAAAATCTCTTTTAAACAAAATCCCAGGAAACCACAATCCAGGGAACACACGACGGGGCTGGGTTAGTGAGGGTCTGTGACGCCCTGCACTTCCTGTGGTTCCATAAGCACTAGGGGAACCTGAACTGAAGAGGCCTTAGAAAAAAATGCGGGTCCCTGGAGGGGTTCCATCTGCTCACACCTCCCTGTACCCTCCCTGCCCTGGCCCTGGAGCCCGGTGACCTCAGTCGGTCCCGCTGGCCGTCTAACTTCTGTGGTCTCTTACCATCCAGTGTGAACTGAACAGAGAGCAACCTCCCCGCGCCTCAGTGAACTCAGCAGCCCCTCCAGTCTGTTTTTCCTTTGAACGGCTTCTGGGGACATTAGAAAACCCTAACCAAGATCATGTCTCTTTTTGTTCAAATCCCCGTCCCCCTAGCTTCTAGAGTTCTCACAATAAGAGACAAGCCCAGCCTGCTACCCCAGCTGTCACTCCGCCTCTCACTCTCTGCTCCCTGCGGGCTGGAGGATCTCAGGGTCCTGGATCCTCCGGGATCAGCCGCCCCTTCGCGTATTCACAGGGCGGCCGCTCAGCCTGTCACCCTCTCCCACCCCCGTTACGCCGTGTGTCACCGACGAGAGCCTCACGGTCCAGGGCTCGGTGAGATGAGCGGGGAAGGCCCGCGGGAAGCGCACTCACCGCAGCGGGCGCCTCTGCGCAGCTGCAGCCATCCCACTCTGCGTGAGGAACCTAGCGGGAGTGGCGGGCGAGGGGGTGCCAGGCACCGCGGTCCACCTGGGAGGCGTCACCGAGCCTTCACACCCCAGTCTGTGCGGCGAGGACCAAGACGACTTTGGCGCCCTCTTGGTCCCGGCAAGTTTCCTCCTCGAACGCAGGGCTGAGCAGCATCCGATGCAGTGAGTCGACCCTGAGAGAAGACAAATTGCCCACCACAAAGAGGAGGCCGGAAGTGCCGCCCGCGTGCCCGCCGACCGTTATGAGGCTCAGGCAGATTTTCTGGACCTTCATTGATCGGCGTCGCTGCCAACGTCTGGCAGCGATCTGGGTAATGCAGTTCCCAGATCCACAGGCCACGCTAACCGGCCTTCCTCGAACCTCCAGGGAAAAGGCCAGGCACCGCTGGGAGGGACACTGGAAAAGGTTCCCAGGATAGAGGAGGGGCTGAGCTCCTTCTTAAAAGTGCGGCACTCAGATTTCTGGGGAGTACTGTCTGCAACCAAACCTCTCAAGTGTTTGGAGACGTGTTATTTCAGAGTCCGTGAAGTTGTGAGGCTAAACATATTCTGTCAGATGCTCCCAAAGATTTTGAGATCCAAATGCACCTATTCTGTATTCAGTCACAAAATGTGTCCACTCATGGAGGAATACGTTGGTATCAAAACTGTGACGGCATCTCATTGCTGGAAAGGGACTACAGTGCATGAAGAATTTAAATTATCTCACAATAACACTTGTAAAATGCAAATTATAGAAAGCTTTTAACTTTTGTAACTATGTAAGGTAAGAGGTGCTAACTAGACTTATGATCATTTCACAATGCATACAAATAATCATGTTATACACCTAAAACTAATATAGTGTTGTATGTCAATTATACCTCACTTTTTTAAAAGGGTTTTTGTCAGGGTGGGCGTGGCAGGACACAAACCCGGCAGCTGAACTACAACCCCGAAGAGACGGCTGACTTCAGGTCAGGGGGCCTGGACAGTGGACTTTGCTGTTTGAACCAGAGTGAGGAAGACTGCCAATGATGCATTGCCGCTTTGTCCTGGAGGGACCAATCCTCAGACCTCGTGAAGACCCCCGGAGTTGGTGTATAAAACCCCGTCCTGCTCTCTGTTTCTCCGTGATTCTCCACCGGCCCACCTCTGTGTGGATCATGGAGACCTCGCCTGGGTGCGCAAACCCCAATAAAGCTCTATACTGCCTGATTTTGTGGCTGATTGGCATTTCCTCCTTGGGGGAGCTTAAGAAAACCTTACAGTTTTATTTATTTTTAGAGGGGAAGGGAGGGAGAAAGAAAGGGAGAGAAACATCAATGTGTGGTTGCCTCCTTCACCCCCTATGGGGTACCTGTGTAACACAGGCACCTTCCCCACCTGGGAATCAAACTAGTGGCCCTGTGGTTTGTAGGCCGGCACTCAATCCAGAGTCACCAGCCAAGGCTAAACATCACTTTTAAAAATTGTTTTAGAAAACTATTAGTAATGACTATGTAGTGATTCAAAGATTGTGGAAGAATTACCTCTGGGTATCAGTGGATGGTGAAAAAAGAAAGATCTCACTTTTGGAAAGTTTATTAGCGATATCTGTGAAAAGGCACAATCACATAATTTAGGGGTGATTTGGGGGATTCTTGAATTGGCAAGTTTTTTTAAATTATTATTAGTTTTTACCCTCATCCCAGGACATTTTTCCATTGCTTTTAGGAAGAGAGGAAGGTAGAAAGAAAAACATTGCCTAGGCAGAGGCTCAAACCCACAAACCCAGTGGGCATGCTCCCTCATGGGGAATCCAACTGACCAAGGTCCAACCAACTGAGCCACACCAGCCAGGGCTTGAATTGGTAAGTTTTTAAAGGTCATCTTTTTTTTTGCCATTTGTAATACCTATGACTATTGTTTTGTACCCCCTCAGTAAAATCAAGCTATTTAGCACAAACACTTTGTATATACTGTAGAATTAGGGAAAATACACACACACACACAGACACACACACACACACACACACACACACACACACACACACACTTCTGCCAGGGACCAGGCACTCCCAGAAAAGGTCTGACTAGGCCTTCAGTCTTCACACTGGGTTGGTTAATGAAGGTCTTTTCCTGCATGAAGCCAGTCCCTAACACTAGGGGAGATGGCTCTTCAGTTTGTAACAGTTAAGAGAGCAACTAACCTACCACCTTTGCCTAATCAAGAGAGTGACATGTCATATTTCCAAAGAGAGGGGATTATAAATTTTTAACACAAAGGGGTGGAGATCTTGGGGATCATCTTAGAATTCTGCCTACCACAGTGATTTTGCTAAGGTACATCTGCATGTGAAGACTGTGAACCCTGGGGAGGGGAGGGAAGACACCTACTAAGATGGGTTCTTGGTCGATAACTGGGCTCAATTAAAAAAAAAAAAAAGAACTCAGCAGCCATTTCTTCACAGGGTCCTCTCACACAAACTGCAAAGTGAAGCCTGTGCTGAACTGCCTGCCTGCACTGTGTTCTGCCATCTAAGCCAGCCCTTATAGTGGAGTTCTAGAAACCTATTTCAACCAATAGTACTGAAGCTTTCCCCATCAGAGCTGTGCAGCTCTGGACATGCAGAGCAGCTCTAGTTTGATTAAATAGAACAGTGACTTTGGGGCCAAACTGCAAGGATTTGGATCCTCCATTGGAGGACAGACGAATCGGGGACAAGGGCAGGGATTCCTGTCCACATAAGCCAGCTCCCCTCTGGCTCCTCAGTACATGCTGCTGGACAGAGCTACAGAGCAGCTGGTTGGCCCCAGAGCTGTTCTACAGCTGTGCTGTTTTGACAGCTGTGCCGTATCACATTTGGACTGTTTTATATTGAATAAAGTTCCTGCTTCACTGCACCCCAAACTGGAAATTCCTGTTGGCATTGAATTCGTGCCAACAATCATTGGATGACAAGATTCATGTTCTTCCTCTCCTTCTTTACTTGATAGTTGATTAAAAGGCTATCCAGTCTCTTCATGCTGGTGTTCATATACAGTGTGTAGTGTATTTCCAGCATACCAACCCTGGAGTATGTGCAATGCTGCCTTCCAACGACCGGATGGATTTTCCATAGACTTTGATGGATTTCAAAGGCACAGAGGTGTGCTGGAGCCCAACTTCTCCACCTTCTGGGCCTTCACCTGATTTGGAACCCTGGGATATAATTGCTCTGAGAATTATCAGCAATGGAATGGTGAGGTAGGCCCCTTTACTCTGGTACTGAGTTGGCATTCTTAGTCTTCTCATGTAAATGGAGACAAGCTATGAGAATTGGCAGATAGTGGGAAAGTTCTCTTTAATTCAAGTGGCTCCCCAGTATAGTCTGGGATATTGCCCAGAGAAATTACTTGTATTTCTGTTTAGGATCGAGGAAAGAAACATTGACAATTCTCTTTCACACTTACAAAGTTGGATTTTTCTCTACCCAATTACAATACAATTATTCATGAACTATGAGAGCTAAGATACAAGAATTGCTATATCATATGAATTTATTTTATCTTACATACTTCTAGTATTCTTTCCTTAGGGTTTGTATGTCCTCCATCTGACATCCCTGCCATTGTTTTCTCCACACTGGGAAGCACGTCCTGCAGCTCCTCCATTTGTTTTCACAGATTTCCCACTTTTGCAAGGTGCACAGCATTCAGTATTTCATTACATTTACTAACTGTTGTTCACTCTTCAATCTTGTCCTTTCAAAGGATTGTTGTCTGATTTTTGATCTAATAACTAAAATGTAGACATAATGTTATTTAGATACAAATAATTGAGAAATAGAAATGGAGAAAAAGAGCTGAGGGAAAAAGTATGGAAAAATAAAGATGCAAATAGTGGAATTTTCAGGACATAATTAATGAGTGTTCCTGGTCTGATAAAGATGGTGAAAATTTGAATTTTTAAGTTATCCCGTTTTCTGTATTTGAATTTTGAAATTATTGTCCCATTTTCTGTATTGAAGCTTTTTTTTTTTAATCGAACTTATTGGGGTGACATTGGTTAGTAAAAATGATATAGGTTTCAGGTATACACTTCTATAATACATCATCTGTATATGGTATTGTGTGTTCACCGGCCCAAGTCAACCCTCCTTCCATCACCATTTAT
>CM052550.1:47460360-47482987 GCA_028533065.1 Trachops cirrhosus
ATGCAGATCATAATTAAACTGCCAGAGCCACAGCAAGAGCCCTGAAGGCAGCAAGAGGAAGCAGCTTAATGCAGACCAGGGGTGCTCCTCAGATGGACAGTATTGTTCTCACCCAAAACCATGCAGGCCAAAAAAAACCCTGTCAACCACGAGTTGTGTATCTGGCATAACGATCCTTCAACAACAGAGAAATAAAGACATTCCCAAATAAACCAAACCTGGGAGTTTGCCGCTAGCAAACTCACCCCATGAAAAACGTGAAGGGGAGTCCTCTAGGTTGAAATGAAAGGACAGTAACTTGAAATAAACACCAGTACATAGGTTGACAAGGCAAGACTGTATAAGTGCCTTTTTGGCTTGCAACTCCTTTTTATCTACCTGATTTAAAATACATTACATTAAGCAACAATTATAAATCTATGGTAGATGACTCACAATGTATAGATGTGACAATAATAGCATAAAAGGGGGAAAGACAGAGGTATACAAAACCAAAGTTTTCACATACTGTCAATGTTAAAATTGGATTAATGTAAACTAGATTATTATAAATTAAGATGTTATTTACTTTTTTTTAAAGATTTTATTTACTTATTTTTGGAGAGAGGGTAAAGGAGGGAGAAACATCGATGTGCAAGAGAAACATCAAGTGGTTGCCTTTCGCACACCCCAACTGGGGACCCGGCCAGCAACCCAGGCCTGTGCCCTAACTGGGAATCTAACCAGCAACCTTTTGGTCTGCAGACTGGCATTCAATCCACTGAGCCACACCAGCCAGGGCTAAGATGTTAATTTTAAACTTCAGGAAAACCACTAATATAATAACTCAAATATGCATAGTAAAGCCCTGGCTGGTGTGGCTCAGTTGGTTGAAGTGTCATCTTATAACCAACCAAAAACTCACTGGTTCAATTCCGGTCAGGGCCCATGACTGAGTTGTGGGCTCAATCCTCAGTTGGGGAGTATTCAGGAGGCAGCCGATTGGTGTTTCTTTCTCACATCGATGCTTCTCTCTCTCTCCTTTCTCCTTTCCCTCAAACAAGAATAAAACAAACACTTAAAAAATAATTTTAGCCTGGCCGGTGTGGCTCAGTGGATTAAGCGCTGGCCTGAGAACTGCAAGATTGCCAGTTTGATTCCCAGTCTGAGCAAATGCCTGGATTGCAGGACAGGTCCCCAGTAGGGGGAGCCTGAGAGGCAATTGATCAATGTATCTCTTGCGCATTGGTATTTCTCTCCCTCTCTTTCTCTCCACCCCTCTAAAAATATGTAAAATTTTTAAAAATAGTAATTTTTTAAATAGTAATGTTTAAAAGACTTTACATTTTTTAAAAAAAGATTTTATTTTTTAGAGAGAGGAGAAAAAGAAAGAGAGGGAGAGAAACATCAATGTGTGGTTGCCCCTCACATACCCCCTACTGGGGACCTGGGCCACAATCCAGGCCTGTGCTCTGACTGGGAAACAAACCAGTGACCCCTTGGTTCACAGGTCAGCACTCAATCCACTAAGCCACACCAGCTCAGTGTTTTAAAAATGCATAGTAAAAAAAAAAAGCGGTTACCTGTGTGTGCCTCTGTGTGTGTCTGTCTGTCTGTGTTTAGGGGTAAGAATAAGTGCAGAAGAGGAAAGCATTTAAATGAGATTTTTTCATCTGATATATTTTATATAGCTTTGAGTTTTTCAACCATGTAAATACATTATCTACATTAAAAAGAAACAACTATTTTCATCCTGGCTGGTGTGGCTTAGTGGATTGAACACTGGCCTGAGCACCAAGGGGTTACAGGTTTGATCCCCAGTCAGGGCATGTGCCTGGGTTGCAGGTCAGATCCATGGTTGAGGGCATGTGAGATGCAACTGATCCATGTTTCTCTCGCACATTGATGTTTCTCTCCCTCTGTTTCCCCTCTCTAAAAATAAAAAAAATTAAATATAACTATTTTCTCATTAGTTTTTTTAAAGAAAACTCTGGATACAGGCTACAAGTCTGGCAATAAATGAAGAATTAAACAGGTTAGAGAATGAGAAGTCATCTAAGAGAAAGGCACAGCAGAGAATAGGAGAGACATTCAGAAGAATGGATGGCAAGGTGCGGAAAGTGCAGTTTACAAAAACTCACCTTGTTAAAAAGATGGGCATACTGGCTCTGATTCAACAGCAGCAAAAAGTCAACATGAGGGACAGGGCTCCCCGGAGGGAACTGTGAGTGTGTCTGAGGAAGGTGACTCACTGAGGCCTCAGCCCATCTCTCAAACAAGGCAGGCTTGGGGGCAGGTTCGTTGCTCCCACCTAGGGCCTGCTCTCACCTGCACAGGTACCCTGAGGATACGTTTGCTCCACCAGCCACGGCTCTCCTCCTTGCTCCAGAAGGGATATGACCTCGGGCTTGGCAATCTGATTACCTGCACGTGACGAAACACAGGACTTGTGTCATCTGGACAGCCTTCTTTGCTTCTTCCTCCCCAACTCTCACTTGGGCAGATTAAGCAGGGGCCCTCTTGCTTCCGGCTCTAGAAGCACTATGTGCTTTAGCCTCAGAACTCAAGATCACCTCTGCCCTCTGAGGTCCCTGTGAGCCTCAAGCACAAGATCTCGACATGAAAATCACCTCATTTATAGGGCAGCACCAGTCTTACCCACAGAGAGCAGGTGCCCAAAGGTCTCCAGCATCACGTCCCGGTACAGCGTCCTCTGAACAGGGTCCAGCTGCCCCCACTCCTCTTGGGTAAAGTCCACAGCCACATCCTTGAAGGTCACTGGTTCCTACAAGAACACACAGGTTCCGCCTCAGCCTGGGGCCACCCTCTCCAGTGTTTTCTGAGGATGGAATGAGAATGACAGTCCTGGGAGGACACAGGATGGAAACAAACAACCCTGGGTATCACCAATACTCTGATAGGGGTCAGGGTTGCACTATGAGCACTTCAGGCCCCATGTCTGAGATGTACCCAGGGAATTGGATATATGGGCCACAGTAACTATGACAAAGAGGAGATTGTGCTGTCTGCCCTTCTCTACCTGAGGTCCCATTTAAGTAAGATGTTGGCATTACCCAGAACGTAGAAGCAGCAGCAATCAAGGAAACAGGCCTGAGCAGGTCTGCGAGAACAAACCCAAGAAATTGGCATTGATGTGCCCAGGGTTGGGACCAGTTTCATCAAAGCAGGTTTGTGGTCAGCAGTTTCCGTGCATGTGTGGAGTCAGGGAATCAAGCACCAGGCCAACGCCCCTTCTCTGGAGGTGCAGATACTCAGCAAGGCCAGGAGCAGACAGATGCAGGCTTCAAGCATGGGCCAGACCACAGACCCTGGGGCTGGGCCCTGGCAGGGAGATCTGAACATTCACAGATTGTGCTGCTGGCCACAGCAGGAATTCCCAGTTCTTAGGTCACCTCTGTCCCAAGGACTGGAGTCAGGGTGGGACAGGATTCAGCCAAGGAGAAATAGTCACAGTTGCTGTCAAAAGCGCTCTAAGTTTTAAAAACTCCAAACTGATGTTTTTACAAAAACAGAACAAGGAATACTCACTAGAAAACAAGTAAAAAGATGAATTATAAGTCTGATTTTTGCAATGAATGCATAACTCGTAGTCCTCTTTTTAAAAAGATTTTAGTTATTATTACAGAGGAGAAGGGAAAAAGAGAGGGAGAGAAACATCAATGTGTAATTGCCTCTTGTGCGCTCTCTACTGGGGACCTGGCCTGCAACCCAGGATGTGCCCTAGACTGGGAATTGAACTGGCAACCCTTCAGTTCACAGGCTAGCGCTCAATCTACTGAGCCACACTAGCCAGGGCTCATAGTCCTAAGAAATCACCGTGAGCCTTGGGGGTGCAGGCATATCTGGAGGCAAGGGCAGGCCTCCTCTTGCGGTGGTGGCAGGGAGTCAGCTGGGTGGCAGCGGGGATGTTATATACACCCTGCAGCCCCCATTCACATCTAGTACACCTCTTGGCCTGTCTGTGCACAACAGTCCTCCCATCCACCTGGAAACTGGTGTTCTGGTCTCCCCATGTGAGTGCAATTCCACTCAGGCAGCCCTGTGACCCTCCACCCACCCCTCACAACTGCATCATCACCTCTCTTCTACCCTATGACCAGCCTTTCTGCCCTTGCAAGCCATTTCTGATCAGGGCCGGCTCTCCAATCTGCTTTTTCTCTGTACTGAACAGATCCCCTCCACCTTCACATAGCAACTGGCTGAAAGCACAGGGCTGTTCTGCTCCTATGATACCAACTCCACACACACATGGGCAAAGTGCTGACCGCAAAACTCCTTTGGGGAAACAGGCCCAGGACACATCAATGCCAATTTCTTGGGTTTCCTCTCACAGACCTGCATGGAACTCAATTTTTTTGATTGCTGCTGTTTCTATGTTCTGGATAATGCTAACATTTCATGCAAATGTGATCTCAGGTAGAGGTGCAGATAGCACAACCTCAATGCATGTTCACAGAGTGATCATACCTAGGGGACCCACTGGGAGGCTGTTCTCATTTCACGCTACCTCATCTCCTTAGGTGGCTTCAAAGTCCAACTCCCATCCCTCCTGAGACCCCAGTGGAAACCCTGCACACACACTTTAAAAGAAACAGAAATGCCCTGGCCAGGTGGCTCAGATGGTTGGAGCATTGTGCCATACACCAAAAGGTTGTGTGTTTGACCCCCGGTTGAGCGTGTATGGGAGGCAACCAATTGATATTCTCTCTCTCCCCCTTCTTCTCTCTCTACAATCAATAAACATACCCTTGGGTGAGGATTGAAAATAAATACATTTTGCCCTGGCTGGTGTTGCTCAGTGGATTGAGTGCCAGCCTGAGAACCCATAGGTCACTGGTTCAATTCCCAGTCAGGCCACATGCCTGGGTTGCAGGCCAGGTTCCCAGGTGGGGGCATGCAAGAAGCAACCACTGTTTCTCTCCTTTTTCTTCCTCCCTCCCCTCTAAATAAATAAATAATATTTAAAAAATAAGGCAGACAGGGAACTTGACAACAGAGGAGTCGGGCTGACGACACCAGCACCCACTCACCTATCCATCATTTGTAGATGAGACAACTGAACACCCTGGACCCACTGACACCTCCAGTAGGAGGACCCAGCACCACCTACAAAGTACTCTTGCCAAAACACAAAACCTGAATCTACTCCTGCAGCCCAGCCCAGCATGTCTATAGCAGATAAATGGGCAGGGGGACTTATCAATGATGGCATGAGGGCCAATCAAGGCAAACCACAGAGCAGGAGACCTAGTGTCTTCAGCAGACAATGTACATGCAATGCGTGACCTGTGTTTGGTCCCAGATTCAAACCAACCAACAGTAAAAAGACATTTTCAGGACATGTGTTGGGGGGGAATGAACATAGACTGGGTATTAGGTCATTCTAAGAAATCATAGTTAATTTTGTTGGGTATTTTGGCTATTTTGTAAAAGGTAGGTATCTCTTAGGTAAATAACGAAAAGTGTTTACAGGTAAAACAACATATCTGAGATATGCTTGAAAATACTTTTAAAAGTTGTGTGTCGAAATTGATAGTAAGGCAAAAAACTGAATGCTGACAGTGGCTGAAGCTGGTGAGCATGGGTGTCTGTGACTGGCTATAGTCTCCTCAATTTGCCCTCCACATCCTCATCTCCACAACCTGACAAAAGGGACTTTGCAGAGATATGATTAAGGAGACTGAGGTGGGGCCCTGGCCGGGTAACTCAGTTGATTAGATCATCATCCCAATATGCCAAGGTTGCGGGTTCAATCCCTGGTCGGGGCAAATACAAGCAAACAGTGAATGCATTAATAAGTGGAACGACAAATCAATGTTTCTCTCTCTGTAAAAACTCAATTAAATAAAAGGAGACTGAGCTGTGGAGATGGGCCAGGAGGGCTCACTGTCATCACAAGAGTCTTTGTAAGTGAAAAGGCAGACCACAGAGTCAGAGCCCTAAAATGAGACTGGAAACAGAAGTCAGGTAATGCACTGTGACAATAAAGGAGCCAGGAGCCAAAAATGTGGGTGGCCCCTTGAAGGTGGAAAAAGCAAGGCAGCTCCAGAAGGAACGTAGCCCTGCCAGAGCAGGAGAGGGAATTCATGTTGTTCTGAGTCATTAAGTTTGTGGTGCTGTTACAGTGGTGACAGGAAACGAATACATGCTTCATGGTCCACCTCTGGGTTTAAAAACCTCCTAAATTTAAGACAATGCTTTAGTTTTAGTTTTTAATCCTCACCTGAGAATGTTTTTATTGATTTTCATTTTTATTTTTTAAAATCCCTTTTCTTTCTTTTTCTAAGATTTTATTTATTTTTAGAGAAAGGGGAAGGGAGGGAGAGAGGGAAACAACAAAGGGTGGTTGCCTCTCACACGGCCCCTACTGGGGACCTGGTCTGCAAGCCAGGCATGTGCCCTGACTGGGAATGGAACCAGCGACCCTTTGGTTCACAGGCTGGTACTCAATCTACTGAGTCACACCAGCCAGAGCCTGTTTTTATTGATTTTTAGAGAGAAAGGAAGCAAGACAGAGAAACACCAATGTGAGAGAGAAACATTGGTCACCTGCCTCCCACAGGTGCCCCAAACAGGGATCGAACCTGCAACCTAGTTACGTGCCCTAAGCACCATCCCATGCACCAAAAGGTTGCAGGTTCCATCCCCAGTAGGTGATGTAGGCAACCAATCAATACTTCTCTCTCTCTCTCTTTCTGAAATCAGGAAACATATCCTCACGTAAAAGTAAAAGAAATGTAGCAGCCAGTGAAAAGAAGAGCCATGGATACATGGTCATTCATGCCCTTCTGCAAGATGAGGAGATGAAAATGATGCCCCCAAGGAAATGGGACCCAGAAGAGGCCCTGACCTCTGAGCTTATGGATACAGTGAAGGTAGGAGTAAGTCAGGCTGCACACAGATGAGAGAAAGGTATGTTTGTGCGAGCTTTGCCAATTGCCCCTACCCCCGAGCCACTCCACCTGCAGGCAGCACCACCAGCAGCCCTGGCCTTTCAGATTAGAGTGTGGGTGGCAACACCTGAGGAGCAGAGACCTCTTCAGCCCAACATTGGGAGAGGGGAGGGCGTCCATGGCCTGACAGGCCAGCTGCATCCAGGAAGTGGAAGCAGAACCAGCCTTATGATCCTGGCCAACCCAGGCCCATGGAAATTAGAATGAGATTTGTCAGAGATTTGTCAGGAGACGACAGTAAGGGAGTGAGGCAGGGAGGCCGATTAGGAACCAGACCTAACTCTGAAACAGCCTCACAGCTCTTTACTGGTAAACATGAACTGACCACAGAAGCCCTTGAGACATGACCAAACTTGGCACCCAGGGGACACAACATCCAGGCAGCTGCCACACAAAACATCAGTGCCCTGTAATTCCAAGTCTCAGACTGGGAGATTCAGGTGTAAAACAGAGCAGGATGACAGGAGAGGCTGAGAAAACAGGAAAGAATTTATAGAATACTAAGAAGAGATAGAAGACAGAGATTGCTTTAGGAAGCCCCAGGAAGAAGTCATGGTGACGAAAATGCCAACCAGGCTCCCCAACTCCCCATCACCACCAAGAAAAAGACATGAAATATAGAGAGATCAGAGACACAGCAGTTCATTCAGGATGTACCCCATCTAACAGAAGCCCCCAGAAAGAGAATACAAAGGAAAAGGACAGAAGAAAATTTTAAAATATGACTTCTTTTAAAAGAAACACAAAAACACTACACATGCAGACAGATGTTTGACATATAATGAAAAACATCTGAGTGATAAGACACCACAAAGCTAAGACAAGCTACAGACTGAAAGAGGGCCATTTCCATCTGGATCAAGACCAGAATGCATGTAAAATGCCCACAGTTCTGTAAGTCACAGCTTGCAGAAATCTAGGAATGGAATAGAGACAAAGAGAAGGAAATAGACTGTCAATGATGACATGAAAGGATATTCAACCTCACTAGTAATCAAAAAAATGAAAATTAAAGTAATATAGTACACCACTTTGGTGGTGAGGTAAGCAAAAACTAAGTGTTATCAATCAGCTGCCAAGGTGTGGGGAGTGAGCACTTCAGGAGCCGTGAGAACTGTCTTTGTCTCTTCAGAACCACATGGCAGTACTAGTCAGATGGGAAACAGACCCTAAAATTCAGGAAACTCCTCAGTAAACACTTGTATGTGTGCACAAGGTGAAACTACAGGTGTCAACACAGCTTGGGGTGGAAGAGCAAACTTGATGGGGGAAGGACAGGCTTAGAAGCCCAATCATATAATACAGCCCTTGTCTCTGATGGGGCAAAAGGAACGAACCTGAACTCTTATCTAGCACATGAATGGACCTCAACATTGACTGAGTGTGCAAAGAATGCTGTAGAATAGCTACATGTATGAAAAGCATTAAAAAAGGAGTCTCATTATGTCTAGTTTATTTGCATGAGTATGCAAATGGATTAGCTGTGTGCACACCATGAGTTGTTCTGAGAGTGGGAAGGGAACTATCAGAAACTACATTAAAAAAGGAAAACAAAGCAAGTATGACCAATCACTATAAATAGCCAATTTAGAGTGATGAGGGTAATGTTTTGTTCACTTTTTATTTTTCAATAATTATGGAATTTGTCAAAATACTTTAAGGGTATCCAGAATTGAAGATGTTATCAAACTGGAAGGGCTATGGACTAGCAGCGGGGAAAAAGACCCCCAGATGAACATGCCCCAATGCCAGGGTCCACAGTTCATGGAGGCTTCAGTGATGTCACAAAAAAGGCAAACCTGAGATGAATAACAGGGAAATGACAGAGGAGTGGAGACAAGAAAGACCCTCCTGGGACAGGGGAGGAGCTGCAGGTTTCATTGCTACCTGAAACTTTAGGGTGAGAGGACAGGACTGAGGACTGTGCCACAGAAAGGGAGAGCCTTTCTTTCAGGTCCACAGGTAACACTTACCTGACACCTTGCACTTTCCAACATCACCTGTTACTTTACGATGACTTGCAAAGGTGTTTCACCCAGTCTTGCAAACACTCCCTATCTTGCAAACGTGTTTATCTAGGCATTCTAAAACTTTACAGACCCTAACACATGAGCTGCATGTTTAAACTATGGGAGGGTCTGGGGGAGGCTGCAGAGGGTGCTGAACTGGGTCTCAGCCATTTGCCTGACAGGATCTCCTGGCACTGCTTCTACATTACCTGAATTTTCTGACAGTGGCCCCTACATGGAGCCTGGGAAATTCAGATGGCCTCTTTTTAAGTTTCAGGATTTCATTATTTACTAATGTTTTAAAAAATATGTATTTATTTTGAGAGAGAAGGGAGAGAGAAAAAGAGGGAGAGAAACATCAGTGTGTGGTTGCCTTTCTGCATGCCCCCTACTGGGGCCCTTAACCCAGGCATGTGCCTTGGCTGGAAATCAACTGGTGACCCTTTGGTTCACAGGCCAGCACTCAATCTACTGAGCCACACCAGCCAGGGCTCATTATTTACTAATATTTTAGTGCAGGATCTTTGCAAAGAAGAAAAATGTCACTACACTGTACACTTTTTTTGACACAACCAAGGATGGGTGTAGAGTATCAGATTATTGGCATTTTACGTGCATATTAATTATGCAGAAATTGTTGATGGAGTATTATAGAGGGGTTTGAGTTTCCATATTTGGAGAGGCTGGTTGGGGTTTTTAGATAGGCTGGGACATTATTTTCCCTCTCCCTCAAAGTAATGGGATCTGGCTGAAACATTTCCCAGAACAGACTCTTCAGATAACAAGGGAGGACAGCATTTGATGTTTTCACCAACTGAATGCTTTATTTCAGGAAATATTTAATTTGGAGGAAACAATAGAGGGATATGGGGCTCTTGTTGCTTAATATAAAACTCGTAATTCAAGTCTTGAGTTTCCCACAGGAAAAATCCAAAGTGAGTGTGGGGTGGGGGCAGGAGCACATTCTCAGAATTCACAACTCTTCAGACATTGGACAGTGTTGTTATTTTGATTCTCCATTTCATTTTCTCATCATCAACTCTAATAATTCTCAGAAACCCTCACCTATATTAACACCAGAGTGCAGTACAGTGGTTATTGTGGCTTCTTCTTAGCAGTTTATTACAACTAACTTCTGTTCCTGAGAGACTGATTCGGGGCCCATCTTTCAGCCCAGCCTAGCTTCTCTGCTGTTACAAGATCTAAAAATGACTGTGCATTGTAACAGCAGCAAATAGCACAGCCACCAAGTCCTGACACCAGACAATCACCACCAACTCCACTCAGATCAGGGCTCTGACTTCCTGGACAGCAGTGCTGGCACATGGGGTGGCAACTTACCGTGCACTTCACCAGTCATCTTAGAAACAGTGGGAGGTTTCCTTAATTTTTTTAATTTGGGAGAGGGTATGAAGTTGAGTCATTTTAATATTTTTGTATCACGATATATCACATTTGCTTGATTCATTATCTTAATTTAGAAATGAATAAACTAAATATAATCATGAAACTATTTTTCTTCATCTTTCACAGCCTGGGGTCAATAGAATAAACAAACATTTGATATATTAGAATGAAAATCTCTCATTTATAAATACAGAAACTGAAAATAGTGAGTTCAAATGGGTGCCTGAGTCATGAAAATATTAAAACATGCTACAACACAGATAACCCTTGAAAACATGCTAAGTGACAGAAGTCAGACACAAAATGCCATATATTATGTGATTCCCTTTATATAAAATGTCCAGAATCGACAAGTACATAGAGAAGTTTAGTGGCTGCCAGTGGCTGAGGTGGGGGCGATGAGGAGGAACAACTAATGGATATCAAGGTTTCTTTTAGGGATGATGAAAATACTCTAGAATCAGATATTGGTGATGATTGTGCAACTCTGTGAATATACTATAAACCACTGACCTATACATTTTAAAAGGTTAAACTTCACGGTATATAAATAATATTTTTAAAACATTTTTTATTATTTATTTATCTTTAGAGGGGAAGGGAAGGAGAGAGAGAAATATCAATGTATGGTTGCCTCTTGTGGGTCCCCTGCTGGGAACTGGCCTGCAACCCAGGCATGTGCCCTGACGAACCACAATCTTTTGGTTCACAGGCCCGCGCTCAGTCCACTGAGCTACACTAGCCAGGGCTATATGAATAATATTTTAATAAAGCTGTTAAAATTCTTTTTCCTTAAGTGGCTGCCTCTAGTGAGGAGGGTGGGCAGGAGGAAGGGAGAGAGATGACACCTCTCCACATTATCAACTCTATCCTTTTTCTCTCAGGAGTCACCTTCGCATCCTTTAGTCACAAAATTCCCCTGCTTTGACTCCCTAATACACCTCATATCTTGCTCCCAGGCCCTGGTCACACTGAAGCCTGAAATGCCAGCCTGCTTCCCATACCTCTACCAGGGATAACCTGTCCAGCCCCACAGCAAACCCTACCATCTCCTGCTCCCAACACTTTGGAGGTACATTATCACCAGGATGGACTGGGCTAGATTCAACCTGGCCTCCCCAGCCCAAAGTCTAACTGGAATCAGGGTTCACCCAGACACTGGCCATGCAATCCCCCTCACCCACTCTTACTGTGGTGCTATAGCAGGACAGACCCCTGCTCAACAGGCCAGGCCCATCTAGCTGATCCTCCTGTCTCCTGGGCAGCCTCCCTCACCCCAGCAAAGGACCCCAGCTGCTCTGTGCCCCATGACCTCTGTGCACTCTGTACCGCCTCCCAAGGCATCAGCTGGGCTCTGCTCCTCCAGGGCTCCGAGCCTCTCCAAGTGCCTCAGGCTTCTATCCTGAACCACATGTGCAGCATCAGGCAGACCATGAGGCCTCAGCAGCTGAGTGAAGCACCCTGGGAGCTCCTTAGGACAAGAGCTCAGACTTGTCCTTGTTCCCCTCTCAGCAAGCACAGCACTCACCAGACATCAGCCTGAATCCAGCACTGATTACATGAGGGAAGGTGGGAAGAGGAAAGTGGAGGGGGCTGCCAACCAAGGGGGTTGCCCCTCAATTCATCAAAACAACCCACAGCATAGCTATGGCTCATGACTGTGAACAGCCTGGTAGATAGCAAGGCTGAGAGTCATGGAGAACTGAATCCTCTCTGTCTGTCCTCAGAAAGTGATAAACTTCTGATTGATTCCATCTCTACCCAAACTAGCTGTTGTAAACTGAGGAACCACAAGGACTGGGATGGCTGCGGACAACCTGGGCAACTCAGGGAATAGGGCAGCCCTTCAGGAAAAAGCAGAAGCCCCATCTCACCTGGACCTGGGCTGTTGGGAGTCCGGTGGCCCTCCTCCCCTCCTCAGAGGTCTCCTCCACATGCCAGGCAGAGTCCTGAGGATACAGAGCTGGGGGAGGAAAGCAAAGTCACAGAAGCAGCTCTCCCTGTTGGAAGTGTGCCCACTTCAGTCCTTCCTCCTGGTGGGATGCAGAAAGAGGGAGCCCCAGCTCTTCCCACAGGGCAAGGGGAGAAACCCATCTTCTCATTTTATAGATGAAGGAAAGGGGACTCCAAGAAGATAAGGAATGTGCCTAAATGCATAAATCTACACTGTCCCCCTTTGCTCTGAGGTATACTGTCTCTGAGAAGCAGTGTGCATTCACAGCCGTACTAGGCCTGAATCACCACACATTCATTCTCATGCACCCTGTCCTGGAGATGTCAGCATCACTTCATGCCCCTGGCAGAGTGTTCTGAGCCCTTCCTGCTCCAGCTCTGCATAGAGACAGATCTAGATGAGAAACCCCCTACCCTAAAGCCCCACTTGGCTCCCCTGGTTGGATCCCCAGCCATGGCAGGTCACTGCTTGGAGAGGCCACATCATGGCAGCAAATGCGGTCGATGGGAACACAGGCTCTTGACTCACCCCAGGAGGCCCATGGGTCAACAGCTGTCATCCCCCAGGACTGGTTCGTAAGGACACCTGCACCAGAAGACCAGGTTAGAACAAGGAAAGGAGAAGCACTATGACACCAATCCCAGTGACTAAAGGCAACAAAATAGAAAAGGAGGTCTCTCTCACTAATGGGCATAACAAAGTTCCATAAATAATCCCAAAGGCATGTGCAAAGATCCACCACAAGAAACTAGATTTATACCAGAAATGCACAGGTGGGTCACTGTCAGGAAATTTACCAATATGATATAACCACAGAACAATTAAAAGCAGAACCCCTCAAACAGCTAAAGAGGCTTTCTGATAAAATGTTTAACATAATCCAGCTTTTTCAAAAATTTTATTTATTTATTTATTTATTTTTAGAGAGAGGGGAAAAGAGGGAGAAAGAGAGAGGGCAAAACATCGGTGTGAGAGAGAAACACAGATTGGTTGTTTCTTCTGTGTGCCCCTACCGGAGACAGAACCTGCAACCCAGGCATGTGCCCTGACCAGGAATCAAATCCACAACCTTTTGCTTTGTGGGATGATGCCCAACCAACTGAACTACATGGGTCAGAGCAAACACAACCTAATTTTCTTAAAAAATGTAAATAATAGAAAGATACAACCTTGATGTCTTTGGTGACAAATACCTGAAACTTCACTTAAAGGGAATACACACCACTGACATCACACTACTATTTAACATTACTCTTAAATTACAGGTCAATGCTATATAAGTGGAAATAAACAATATAATTAAAATACACTAGTAGTAAAAAAATTTTGATTATCTGTAAGACTGTCTTCTAAGAAATCCCACAAATAACCAGAAAATCTCTTTGAACTAAAAAAACATCTCAGGAGACAACTATAAAATGTGTAAAAATTACATTGTCTTTTACACCAAGTTTCCCCTTTCACCAATAACCAAGTTTTCTAATTGTGTACCAAAACCAACATCCACACGCCCTCAGACCCCTCTCCCCCAGCTCTGACCGATGCCACAGCAAGTCATTGCAGGGAAGGCCCAAAGTTAACAGGACTTGGACTCACCCCAAGAGACCCACGGGTTGACGGCAGACATCCCGCAGAATGAGTGGACCAGGCGCCTGCACTGGATTCTGGTTCAGTACCGGGAGCAACTTCAACCCCAACCTATGACAAAAGTATAAAAGACAAAAGTGGTCCTTTCTCATAGAAAATGCAGTGGTAACAAGTAAGAGAACTCAGCCACAGAAGCAAAGAAAGTCCTAGGAAGCGGCGTAAAGCGAGTTTAGCCCCGGCCGGGAGGCTCAATTGATTAGAGCCTATCCGGACGTTGCTCCAACTAACAGAGCCACCCTGCCAGCGCTAAAACGGTTCATTTTAACTTCTGTCTCCTCCTGGTATGAGGTCCAGACCGCTCCCCACTCCCAGGTTCCGGATCTTTGTGCCAGTCCTGCGACCTGTGAGGGCACCAGCGCCAACTGGCAGGGGCTCTGCAGATTCCCGGATCTGTGAATAACGCACCGGGAGCGGTGCCAACACCGGGAGCAAGCGAACCGCCTTCTGTACCTCTGTTTGCAACTTGACAAAGTCCCGCGGCCACACTGCGTGTTCAAGGGAACCCAGCGCTGTTCCCAAGCCCAAGTCTGACGTCCTTCAGCGCTTTAAGCGAACCAGCCCGAGAGCGAACGCCCGCTGGCTGTGAAATGTGGGTGTTCCCCACCAGCGGCTCCGGAGGCGTCCGCCTCGTCCGCTCGCTGGCTTTGCGTCCCACATTTCCACCCACAATGCAAATGCCACATCCGGGAATGCGCAGCGGTGAGCGGTCCCTCACCTGGTCCGCTGCTGCCGGCCGCCCCCTCCGGGCCCGGCCGCGCCACGCCGCTTTCGGAGGCGGCTACGCGGGCGCTAGGTTGGGCGCTCGGCTTTTGTTGAGCTCCAGGCTCGGCCGAGCGCGCGCGGCCTCAGGGACAAAGACGCGCTGGGCTGGGGCCGCGACCCGGCGCCAGGGGCCGTCCAGCCGGACGAGCGCAGCCGCGAGCCCTGAAACGGAGGGAATAGGGAAGCGAAGCCGGCGCGAAAAGGCAGGCGCAGGACCCGCCCGGGCGCCGCGCCGGCCCGTAAGGCAGGCGCCGCCTCTCTCTACGCGTACAGCCGACTCTCCGCGCCCCCTCCACCCGCGCGACCGCCTCACCTCGGCTGCGGACAATGGCGACCGCTCCCCCTGCGTGACCAAAACGCGACGCGCGGGCTGCTGGGAGTTGTAGTTCGGGACGGCGTACTTCCGGCTTGGGGGAGAGCACGGATAGGGCAAGTTCCGCTGGGCTTCTCCGCCCGGAGTTTCCCCGTTGGTAGTCCTGCCTCCCCAAGGGAAGCTGGACCCCAGGGGCTGCTCCGGACCCGGGTGGGCACTACTGTCCCTGCCCCAAACCGCCCTCCACCAACGCTGCCCAGTTTGGTAGTGGGGGTGGGGGGGTGTCTTTAAGTCAGGCCCCCAAACCCCCTCAGTTTTCCCATCTGTAAAATGGCAGCTCACGGTAGACACACTGAGCAACAGGAACTTGGTGAAGTTGTAAGTGTGGGTGAAAAAAGTGCTTTATGGAAAGTATCCTCACAGGGCGATTTGATCATAAATTCTTTACTGGGCAAGTGTTCTGGGTGGTCAGGCCCTAACATGTAACTTCTTTAGTAAAAGGCTTGTCTTTGCTTTTAGAAAGCCCTCTCCATTGTTCTTGTGCGTCTAGGTTAACTCACCTTTGAAATAAGCATAACTATCCACAAGAGAGCACATAATCTCCTTCACTGTCCTGTAAAATAATCCTCACATATTTCTCCCACCTCCATGTAATCTTCATTACGTATCCTCCTTAATTTCAAATGCATAAGAGAAACTGGGAAACTGTCCTTTGAAGCATTCGAGGTCTTGTTTCTCAGCAATGTCATCAGTTTGGGCTCACATAAACTGTTTTCTTTTTTATCCTCACCTGAGGCCGTGCTTATTGATTTTAGAGAGGGGAAAGGAAAGAGAAACATTGATGTGAGAAACATGGATGGGTTGCCTCTGGTTTGCCCTTGGACCACACCCCCACAGTGAGGTGAACCTGCACCCCAGGTACTGCCCTGAACTAGAATCGAACCCACGATCCTTCAGTTAATGGGACCACACTCCAACCAACTGAGACACACTGGCCAGGGCACAAAGTATTATAAAAATTCTTTACAGGTTTGGATGGTCTACACTGACACAAGATTGTGAAGAAGAGGCTGTTATGATAGATACCCTTTTCCACCTGAGGAACCCAATTTTGAGCTTTCCCTTGAATATGAAGCTCTATTGCTGAGAGCATCGGAACTTGTTCCCCAAATACTCTAGATGAACAAGCTTTATGGGAATGTAAGTTATCATCGACCTATTCTGTGTTTTTACCCCCTTGAGTTAACATTTATTGAGTGGTGCTTAAGAACAGAGCAGAGAACTAATCCAACAAAACCTGTCTTGGCAAGCTGCCAATCAAGGCCACCATTCAAAAGTACTGGCAGGGAGGAAGAAAAGGATCCTCACTCAGCATGGAGGGGACCCCCTAGGCGGTGATTCCCCAGCCTCCAGCCCTAACTGGCCCTGAGATCTCTGGTGGTAAAGACCACTGAAAGCCCTTTGCGACCCTCAGAGCCTCCTTCCCACCTGTGTTGGGGCTGACCCTCTCCCAGAGCTTCCCTGGCCCCCAGACCCTTCCTTCTTGCTCCCTATTTGCCTTGCCTATTCTTTTTTTCCACCTTCTTTTCAACAGCATGGTGGTCAAAGAGCCAGTGGGGACTGGAGGGCAGAGCCTCAGCGGCTTCATGATGGCTCTGGCTTTGAGTGAAATGGAGAGCCAGGGCATGCTTCTGAGCAGAGAAGTGATAAGCCGGCCTCATCAAAGGATCAATCTTGCTTCTCTGTGGAGAAGAGACAGAGGAGGAGGGAAGGACTAGTGACTGGTGACTCAAGAAACCAGCTCTGGCTGGTGTGGCTCAGTGGATTGATCACTGGCCTGCGAACCAAAGAGTCATTGGTTCAATTCCCAGTCAGGGCACATGCCTTGGTTGTGGGCCAGGTCCCTCGTGGGGGTGTGCAAGACGCAACCACACACATTGATATTTCTCTCCCTCTCTTTCTCCCTCCCTTCCCCTCTCTCTAAAAATAAATAAGTAAAATCTTATAAAAAATACTAGTGCAGTGGTGAGAGATGACAGCAGCAGCTTGGATCAGAGTGGTAGTGATCAGTGGTCATATTGTGGACATTAGTACTTTATAGGCAGAGACAACAGGTGGTTGGTTCAAGGTTTGCATCATGGGCTGCAGTTCAGCCTGTAACACCCTGAACAGGGCAGGGCGTTGAGGAGGCCTCTCAAGTTGGAGTTGTTCATCAAAGGCCTTGTTGGGTGGAAAATGGGTTACAGGTGTGTGCAGATAACAGAATTTGGGTCTTCCCTCTGACCCAAACCTCCCATTATAGTTACCACAGTTGTGCAGGATCATACCACACTGCAGAACTGTGGTATGAGGCGGCAAAGACTGGGCTGCACAATCATCTTGAATACCTCTATTAGGGGTCTGAGCTGCCACTGAGGTTTCTGAGTGGGAAGACCCCAGAGCAATAGGAGAATGTAGGCTTTCCCAGGACAAGCCCTTCATCTGAGAGCTGCACAGAGTGGTCACATGCCACATGAAGGTCCCCAGCTCATTCCATTTCATCATAGCCAGATGAGAATAAAAGGTGAAGGGAGGGGAGCTCAGAGCACATTACTTGGAACAAGTTAGCCATTTTATGAACTCGGCCATAAAATAACTAACACAAGTAAGCTAGACTTAAAGTTACCTTGTGCTCTCAAACCCTAGGATTAACTCATATTCACCAGCTAAGAGTTCAGGAGTCACTAAGTTCAACATTATGGGATTCTGAGTCTCTCCCCAACTGGCCGCCACCACACACACATGGAAATCAACATGCTTCTGCATTGATGGTGGCCAGGTGGAAGCTTCCACAGCTCTTCAGGGTGCCTCTGCCACCGGCTCCACATTCAGCCTGCAATTTTTCTCATCTCAAATTTAATATTAGAGAGCTGATCATTTTTCTTTTAAAACAATGTGTAAAACATAATAAAGTTGTAAGGAAATCAGTGAAACCCTGTGAATGCACTACTTGACTGGAAAAAAAAAAAAGAACATTTTACTCATGTAGTGGAAAACCCTGTCTTCCCATCTCTAATAGAAACCTCTTTTCCTCCAGTGTCAGCCACTATCTTAAATGAGATGTGGGTCACTCCGTGTTTTCTGAAACCTTACAACATGTGTGAATTCAAGAGCAATACAAAACATTATTTACTTTGATGTTTTGCATTCATATAAATGCTATGGATACCATAAGATTTTATATGCAACTTGAATTTTTTCTCCATGTATTTAACATTGCAAGATTTGTCCTATCTGATATGTGAAGCTCTGTTTCATTTATGTTCACTGCTGTATAGTTTTTTAATTTATTTTTAATTCAAATAATGCAATTAATTGTAAAGAAATTAGGAAAGGCCAGTGTGGCTCAGTTGATTGGAGCATCATCCCATAACTGAAAGATGGTGGGTTCAATTTCCAGTCAGGGTACATACCTAGGTTGCGGGTACGATCCCAGTCCGGGCACATATGGGAGGCAATGGATCAATGTTTCTCTGTCACATTGATGTTTCTCTCTCTCCTTTGCTCTCTTTTTAAAAGCAATGAAAAAAAATGTCCCTGGGTTAGGATTTTAAAAATATCACTTAGGAAGAAAGGAACAAATATTGCTTAAAATCCTACCACCCATGGATAAGTGATGTTAACATGGGTGGCATTCTTTCAAGTTTTTCCATGGGAGAAACTTATGGTTGCATAGAGTTGGGACCACTGATGTTGTTATTAATCTAATTTTGTCTCCCAAAAATATGCCATTTAATTTCTGCAGTATAATTACTGAAACATTATCCTATTGCTGAGCATGTTTACTTAGCATTTTGCTGTTACAGATCATACCATAACAATGGCCCTATGACCTCATGCTTTCATATCTGGGCAGTGACTTCTATGAGAAAATTGCAAAAGTGACATTGCAGAATCAGCTCATAAGCATATATTTGGACACTTCCAACCTGATCACCCTATAAAAATGGTGCACCTATATAATCATGCATGGGTGCTGAATAATAGGGTTCACTTCCCCATTATTTTTACCTACATCCAACATAAGTCTTTTTAAATCTTGACAAATATTTACCTGCCAGTTGGCCTCTTTGGACTTCATTTTCTACATCTGTGAAATGGAAATTATAGAACTTCTCTCACTAGGATTTCTGTATTAAATAAGGTTATATAGATTGATGCTTGGGATACTGCCTGCCTCATAAAAGGTGTCAAAGTAAACAAGCATAGCTTTCTCATCTTTATTTGCATTTCTTTGATTATTGATGAGATGCAAACACGCGTTTTAATGTTATTTACTGTCCATTTGTATTCCTTTCGTGAATTGCTTGCTTATACATACAGACTAGTGAGCAACCTTGCCTTGGTCCTCCCTAAGTGGAACAGAGACAGGTCTAGGTCAAGGATTGGCAAAGCATTTCTGGTAAAACTGTTGACTTTTCAGGACATCCAATCTCTAGCAACTACTCAACTCTTCCTTACTAAATAGCTATAGACAACATAGAAGTGAATAAGTATGTACTATTTTCCAATAATACTTAATTTACAGAAACATATAGGCTGGATTTGGCCAGTAGATTCTAGTTTGTCAACCTCAGCTGTAGAGTCACCATTTAGCCTGGTATCATCATACTGTAAAAATACTTTATTCCTGTTACCAGGTTCTGTCCTAAAATAATAAAATTTTATCAACTTCTTTCTCATTAATCATTGAGATGATTGGCTTTTGTTCACTGCTTAATTACAATGGAAAATTAAGTTGTATATATCCTAATGGGAAGAGCCACACACGATTAATGGAGTTCACATTCCTAAATCTATGGGTGCTAGCTCTATGGGCTGATCTGGAACTTTTGCGTTAATATTCCTAAGAGATACTGGCCTTTAAATTTTCTTTGAGTTTTGACAAATTGGTATCATAAAAGATGTAAATGTTCTGAAATAGCTGTATGTCAAAGGGTTTCTATTTCTTTCCAGTATTTTTTTAATTGATTGATTTAAAAGAGAGAGAGAGGGAGTGAGAGGGAGGAAGAAAATATTGATTTGCTGTTCCACTTATTTATGCATTCATTGGTTCTTCTTGTATGTGTCCTGGCCACAACCCTGGCAAACTGGGACAACACTCTAACCAATTGAACTACCTGGCCAGGACCAAAAGTTTGTATTTCTTAAAGTGAAAGTAATTCACTGGTAAAATAATTTAGGCTTAGAATTTTATTGTAGAGTAATTCTTTGAAAACTTTTTCAATTTAATCCAAAATGTTTAGTCTATTTAGGTTTTCTGTGTCTTCTTCAGTCAGGTTATATGTTCCAAGAATATTGTCTTTTCAGATAAGTTTTCAAGTGTACACAAAAATATACAAAACTTTTGATATTGTTTTGTGTTCATTTCCTTTTATTCCCAATGTAACAAAGCTTTTTGTGATCATTTAGTTTTTCCAAGTCACCTTTTACCATGTATTTTTTGTTTTTATCTTATAACCTTCCTTCTGCTTTGATTAGAAATAATTTTTTCTAAATTTTTGTGTTAACCACTAAACTTATTTCTATTTATTTTTTCTACCTTAGTGCATCAATTTCTAATGATTCAGACTGACATTTGTTCTACTTCTTTCTCCTTTATCTTTTTTAAAAATTATTTTTATTGTATTTTTCCATTACCATGTAGTTCCCTTATATCCCCACCCCATTTTTTTATTTATTGTAAAATTATAGAAATTTTGAGAAATGTAAAAACAATTACACAATATTCCAAGACTCTTATTAATTAGATATGTTCATTTTTGTGTTTCCTTTTTAAGCCCATGTCCAAATGCACATATAAGGTAACATAGCCATAATTCTGCACCTTTTACTGGAAAACACAAGGTGTTTTCCATGTTTCACATGGTGTTCATAATTATAGTTTATAGTGACTTCCTGAAACAAATCAGGAGCAGCCTAATTTTCTAGCATCAGGGGAATAATAAACTCTGGAACTTTGGCTTTTTGGAATTGTACATTGTCATTTAATCAAATATCATCAACCTATTTTAACCCTCAGCAACAGCCTTTCCCACACTGGTTGATCATATTAACTAGCATTGAAGTGAGTTTTGATCTTAGTAATTATTTTTCATTGGCATCAATGAAATTTCCCAAGGCATCAAATGCCACCCAGGCTTAGTCCTTCTCTGAGAATAGGTCAAAAATGACAAAATCTAAATGTAATTGTATAGCATTTATTATTAAAATGAAATGTGTAGTTTTCCCCCTCTGGTATGAGTTCTTTGATGCCCAATAAAGTTAGAACCTTGACTGAAAGCATTCCCAAACTGATGATATTTGTAGTTTCTCTCCAGTGTTCTCTCTGGTTGAGTGAAATATAAATGAAAACTGAAAGTTTTCCCACATTTATTTTATTTATATATTTTCTCACCAGTATGGATTCTCTTGTGAACTGTCAGGTGAAAGCTGTGCTTTTTCCACATTCACTACATTTGTAATTTCTGTCCAGTATGCATCCTTTCACATTGTAGATATGATGAGCAATCACTAAAAGCTTTGCCACATTTGTAAAGTTTTTGTCCAGTATGTGTTCTCTTATGCACATTAAGATTAGACTTTCCACTGAAGGATTTTCCACATTTTTCACATTTATAGGGTTTCTCTCCAGTATGAGTTTTCTGATGCACATTAAGGTAAGAATTTTGGCTAAATGATTTTCCACATATATCACATTCATAAGATTTCTCACCAGTGTGAATTCTCTGGTGTAATATGAGGTGGAGTCTCTGCTGGAAAGACTTCCCACATTCATAGGCTTTCTCTCTATGATTTCTCTGATGATGAATAAGAGATGAAAGCTTCTTAAAGCCTTTCCCACATTCACTACATTCATAGGGTGTCCCCCAACTATGAGTTCTCATGACCTAAGAGAGGTGTGAACTCCTGAGTCAACTTGATGGAAATGTTCTTTGATAAGAATTCTCTGTGAAGAAATACAGTCTGAATCGAAGCTGCATTTTCTGACAACTTCAGCATTTTCTTAATCCCTGTCCTGGGTCACTATTGCCCTTGTGTATATTCCACTGGCCCAATACTTCCATTGTGTTCCTTCTGCTTTTCTGATTCATCTTCAGGTTCCCAGTCGCCGCTAGAGTACAACTTCAGGAGTCATCTGTTGTGAATCTTACCAGGCTCCTGTTGCTAGGCAGTTCTTCACTGGAAATGGCTTCAGTTGATGGTGACTTCTTTTTTTGAAATAATTTTATTTAGATTATTTTTTAAATTTATTTTTAATCATTATTCAAGAACAGTTTCTATCCTTTACTCCCATTCCAGCCAACCCACACATCCCTCCTCTCCTCCCTCCCATTTCCAACCCCCCTAGTTTTTGTCCATATGTCCTTTATATTTGTTCCTGTAAACCCTTCCCATTCTCCCCTGAAGTTCCCCTGAAATTCCCTCCCCTCTCCCATCTGATCACTGTCAACTTGTCCTCTATTTCAGTGTATTTGGCTATATTTTGCTTGTTTCTTTGTTTTGTTGTTTAGGTTCCCGTTAAACAAAACAACAAACAACA
>CM052550.1:47483487-47505276 GCA_028533065.1 Trachops cirrhosus
AAAAAAAAAGAAGTGGGGTAGTCTGGCATTAAAAGCAGATATTTTGGATGCATCGTGGACTGAGTGACTAGGCTGTTCTTGGTTTAGGGAATATCAATGAGGATGTTTTGGCTGCTATTTACAGATCTCACCTAAAAATGCCAGAGGCAAGACATCTCATGTAAGAGACACATACTGCATCCCAAAACTTCAGAATCCCAGGCCAGACCTGAGTGTTTTGTGGTTTCAGGAGCCCCCTTCTTCCCCATCTTCTCCCTCTACATCTCGCTCTGCCACCATTCACCAGTGTGCCCTCTGAAGATGACATGAAAGCTACCAGGATTCAAGACCAGCAGAAAAGACTGTTTCCTAGGTGCACATAAAAGGCTCCTGGGTTTTCTTGTTTCAGCGACCACATCCCCTCCACACGGGTCATTGTTGCCAGGGTGCAGGGCAGGGAGCAGACTGATGCAGACTCCAGCCTGCCAGAGTCTGTGTGTTGTGGATGCCGTAAAGAAATTCACACAGACTGCAGAAGTCCTGTGGAGAGAAAGGGACGGCCCGGCCACTCTGAGAGAGAGCGTGCCTTGGTTACTCTCTCAAGGGGAAGCACCTCAACCCTTGCATGGACAAGCTTTTATTGCTTTCCAGTCTTATTACATCAAAGAAGGTTCTCATTCATTATTCTTAGATTTACGTTAAGTGATTACTTCTTACAGATAACAAAAAAAGAAAAAAATGTTGCAGTTGTAAGGGAATGATAAAAATGATTGATTTGTTTACATTTCGTCCTTGGGATGTCTTAGCAGAGACTTTAGGGAGTTGCTTCAGAAATATACATTAAACATCTGCAGTTTCAACTCAGGGTGAGGGAGTTTTAGCAAAAGCAAGTCTCATAGCAGCCTAGGAACCGTGCAGGCCTGATTTCCCATGGGAAAGCCAATCTGCACATCTAGCTCCTGTGTGCTGCCTCATATTCAATTGGTTTTCTGGATCAATGCTGGGCTACATTTCCCATGCCACGCTGATCAGTTCCCTATAGCAGACCTTCCACTGGGTGGCCAGGTCTGGTCACATGTCTATCCCGGAACAAGATTTGGGGTCCAGGACTGACAGTGGAAGGACCCTGGGAGCTGTTACCACAATAACGTGGTCTCTCTTGTGTTCCCAGCTACTTGGGTCCTAGAAGGCTGAAGGTGCAGTGGGCAAAACATTGGAAGGGCCCTAGGATACAATTACTAATATCCTAGGTCTCCCCCTGAGTAGGACTTTGGCTCCTAAAGCCCCCCCTCATGACCCTGCTGGAGCAGAAGGCAAAGCCATGGCCTGTGGGCAAGGAGATTCCACAAGGTGTGAGGTGACAGTGTGCAGGGCGGGGAGGACCATGCTCACCCGTACAGGTCTTTCTCCATATCTGATCTCAGATTCTTCAGAGCAAACGGACTACTCACCTGTTAGTGAACACCATCCACCATTCTCTCGTGAATGACCAAGTTCCTGTCTTCCCGGAATTTACATCCTTGGTAAGGGAGAGGGGTACACAATACATAACTAAAAATATAATAACAACAGTGAATAGGATGGTGACAGATTATGATGAATGCTGACAAGTGAAAGTAGGTGAGGAGGTGGAGACTAGAATTGGGGGGAGGACTTGAGCAGAGAGATGAGGGCTCGCCTATCGAAGGAGGTGACATGGGAGATGAAACCTGAACCATAAGAACAGGGCCTGCATGAAACGATCTGAGAGAACAGATTCCAGGCAGAGGAAACAGCAGGTACAGGCGCACTGGAGGTTGCAGGTCTCTTACTGAAGTAACAGACACTCCAGCCTCAGTGCTTTAAACCAGAGGTTCACTTCTGACTCAGGGATCTGTGTGTCATGGCTCTAGGCCTGGCTCTTGTGGCTGTAGATTGACTGGGTGGTTCTGCTCTTCATACCTGCTGTCCAGTTCCTGAGACCAGCAGGCACCTCTGTAAGAAGTGGCTATGTCCTGGCCTTTGGGCAGGCAGTTCCCACTGGTGTCATGCCATGACCCTATGTAAGCAGGGGCCCATGGCCAGTGCCCAGGAAAGTTGGGCAGTGTGTGAGATGACAGATCCTTCCTCCTAAGAGGAAGGTCACTGCAGGGTCTCCCCTCCTGAAATAATAACCAACCTTCATCCAGTGTATTAGCCTCCTATTGCTGCTGTAACAAATTACCACAAATGTAGTACTTGAAGCAACACAAAAGATCTTACAGTTCTAGAGGACACAAGTCCAAACTGTCTGACTGAGCTGCATTCAAGATGTTAGCAGGCCAGCATTCCTTCTGGAAGGTCTGGAGAGAATCCGTATTCATTCATTGTCCAGCCTCTCGAGGCTCCCACATTCCTGGACACACGGCCTTGTCCATCTTCAGTGTCAGCGTTGGCTGATTAGGTTTTCACACAGCAGGCCTCCCTGACCCTGACTCTTCTGCTCCTTTCACATTTAAGACCCTGTGGTTACATGGAGACATCCCAAAAATTTAGTGTAGTCACAGGTGATCAACAATCTTAATTTCTCATTCACATGTAAGGTGACTGCATACTCACTGGTTGCAGACATGACAATGTGAACATCTGTTGGAGGCAATCTGCTTTTGACTTTTTTCCCTGTTAACTTTTAATTAGAGTGTCGTGTAAATGGGAAAGGTGCCCACATCACAGCTTTAGGCCAGTACAGTGTCAGAGAGGAGTCTGGATACCAGGACAGAAAGGTCATCCTGCCAGGAAGGAGAGGGACTGCATTTGTTTATTATTCAGCATGTCTGTTGACTACTGTTGTGGGTAAGGGAGCAGTGGTGAGTAAGGCAGACAAAGGTTGTGCTGGCAGGATCCTTCCGGTTACAAGACACACAGAAAAAACCAGCTGAAAGGACTCTAACATACCATAGTCATGTATTGATCTTCCTAGTGACAGACTTTTCAGCAGATTTCAGTTTGGGGAGTTGATGGGTTTCTTTACATCTGGGGTGAGGCAGTACACCAGTGAGGGGTCTCCAAGAAGAGGCTGTTTCTGAGCAATGGGAGGGCTGGGTGGTTCTTTCCACATGATGGCTTTTCCTCCATCACCACCTGGTGTGGAAGACACTATGTTAGCCAGGGCCTTACCATCACTCTGCTCCTTCCCAACCTGGGCATCTGATGACATTTTCCCTGAAGGCTCACTCTTGCTTCAGCATCTTCTTCAGCCCCAATTCTCTGGGCCCCCCTTGCCAATTCCATCTGTACTCCTTATACCAACTCCACTCCACTGTCTCTGTACTTTCCTTCCTCTTCTGTTCCTCCTCTGGTTTACAAAACCATATAGTTAAATGGTCAAAGCCACTTATGTTTTGGAGTCAAGTGGTTTAATTCATCCACCTATCCACAGACAATTTTTCCCAAAACAAGGATTAAGGAACAATTCCATTTTTGTTGTTTCTTTCAGACTTAGAAAGTAGATCAAAACCCAAATGTTCACCTGCAAAACAAGACATCTCTGAAGACCTATCCAACAATGTCTTGGTAGAAAGGTTCCTGTGGGATGGTCTGCAGGGCTCCAAGGGTGAAGACGCTGAGGGCCAGTGGGAACAGAGTTGTGAGGGTCTCAGTGGCACTGTGGTGCAGGCTGCATTCATGCCTGTGAAGACATCCATTCAGAAGCACCAGCTGGGTAGTGGATCTGGGGAAAACTTAAGTCTAAGCCCTGATCTCCCAACTAAACACATTACTCCTAAAAGACGAAGCTCCCACACATGGGGAATGCACAGAAAAAGGGAGAATACAGACTCGATGTTAAATGTGCAACAGAAAACCTATGCAACAGACAAGCCCTACAGATGTCAGGAATGTGGAAAGTACTTTCATCACAGCTCTGCACTCATTGAACACTGAACATACACTGGAAAGAGACCTTACAAATGTCATGATTGTAGAAAAGGCATCCAAAACAGCTCGGCACTTACCAAACAACAGAGAATCCACACTGGTGAGAAACCCTGTAAGTGTACACAGTGTGGCAGGACCTACAGTCAGACTGTGCTAGACATCCAGCACCAGAGAACTCACACGTCTGAGAAGCCCTTCAAATCCAGCAAAAGTGGGATGTCCTTTAGTTTTAGGTCCTCATTTAACAAACACAAGTGGACTCACACAGGCAAGAAGCCCTGTGAGTGCAGTCAGTGTGGAAAGACATTCCAGCAGAGCACACATCTCAGTCAACATCAGAGGATACACACAGGAGAGAAACCATATGAGTGCAGTGACTGTGACAGGGCCTTCATCCACAGCTCTTCTCTAAACAATTACCAGCGAATCCATACTTGGGAGAAGCCCTTTCAGTGTAATGAATGTGGCAGGGCCTTCAGACAGCTTGCTTCACTCATTCAACATCAGAGGATTCACACAGGAGAAAAGCCATATGTGTGCAATGAATGTGGGAAAACCTTCAGCCAGAACACACTCCTGACCAAGCATCAGAGGATTCACATGGGAGAGAAGCCATATGTGTGCAGTGAATGTGGAAAAACCTTCAGCCACAGCTCATCTCTCAGCCACCACAAGCGGATACACACTAGAGAGAGAAGCTGTACAAGCGTAGTCAGTGCAGTAAGGCTTTCCAGCATAGCACACACCTCAGTCAACATCAGAGAATTCACACAGGAGAGAAGCCCTATGAGTGTAATGAGTGTGGCAGGGCCTTCAGCCAGAGCTCCCTACTCATAGAGCACCAGAGAATCCACACCAAGGAAAAGCCATATGCATGCAATGAGTGTGGAAAGTCCTTCAGTCACAGTTCATCACTGAGCCAGCATGAGAGGACACACACTGGGGGAAAGCCATATGAGTGTCCAGATTGTGGGAAATCCTTCAAGCAAAGCACTTACCTCACTCAGTACCAGAGGATCCACACTGGTGAGAAGCCATATGAGTGCCGGGACTGTGGGAAGGCCTTCACACACAGCTGTTCCCTGACTAAGCACCAGAGAACTCATACTGGGTGGAGGCACTCTATATAAGCTGCGACACAGGAATCCTTAAGTTCATCCCTTCCAACACTTGACCCAATCATTCTAATGAGCAAGGTGACAAACATCTGTACAGATTCCTTCACACACACTACAGTCCTCAATTCATCCTAACAGTAGAGAAAATGAGATAATTATTGTTGAGATTCTTTCTCCATGAGTAACCATTAACACAACACTATAGAACCTACAGAAGAGAGAAGTGGGGTAATGAGGATTTGTTCATGTCTTCTGTCTTAAGGATTCACCAGATTCCAAACTTGAGATTTTTCAAAGTAGTGAGAAACCCAACAAATGTCTTTCACATAAAATAATCAAGTGCAGTGAGACTTTATCATTATTACACATTACATTCTTGAGTAGGGAGAAGTTCTTATGAATGGAGCAGATTGACAGTGACACTCCCTAAAATCCATATGGCCGAGGGCTCCACACAAGTGAGTGGCATCTGTATGGAATCACCATGCATACTCAACTGTCTCAGTATAAAGTTTTCTGATCTAGGTGTACATTGTTTGATCAAGGTACACAATAACCAGTCACAGATTTGAATCCTGTATGACAAAGTATCAGTGTACTATAAACAGATTTTGTTAGTTGTCTGCATTATTTTGCAATAAATTAAGCCTTTTCATTAGGTTTTTCTTTTTGTAGTAGCTTGAGAAAAGCAATTGTGAAACTGTTTTAGAGGTATTTTAGGATTCAGCAAAATTTTATGTTGATTTTGTGGGTCCCAGGGTTCTCACTATTAGACATGAAACAATGGGGGCATTATAAATTAGAACTGTATGTATGCATATGTGCACACACATTTTTGTGTACCTATGTATGTCCATATATATGCCTTTATTTCCTAGCTCTATAGAAGACACCCTAATGAAAGGAGCACACCTGGCACTCAGATTTGGTCCCTAATGCCATCCCCTACTAAAGGGAATGAGTTCTTTATAACTGGAGAAAACGACTGATTTCAGAGCTGAGGGAAGTAGAAAGATGAGCTTGGAACATCTTACACTAAAAATAAATATATAAAAGATAGTGCTCCAAAAATATCAGAGGTCTGCCACCAGATGGAGACTTCCTCTAAGACTCTTACTGACCTCACCTTGGACAACTGAACCCCAGAATAACTAAGGACAGAAGTAAGTTATCAACCATTTGAGAAAACAGGAATCCATGAGTCCATCTGATAATAGTGACAAATAAATGGAGAGAAGGGAGGGTGCTAGCTTGAAGCAGAGTGCCAAGGACTAAGCAAATGGCAGAAGGCTGGCACTGGATAATTGACACTTTGCAACCATCAAGGGTAAGGACTGATTCAAGCAAGAGTTGTTAATGGAAGCTGACCCTAGCAGGAATATTTTGGTAAGCAGCCGGATATTTGCATTATCTTAAATGTCTCATATATTGGTTATTAGTTAAAAGGGAGAAATAGTAACTATATGATGGAGAAATTGGGCAACACTTTTGAGTGAACAAAAGAAATCACTACTGGCAGAATGTGGACTTTGTGCACTACCCAGGTGTGTGTGTGTGTGTGTGTGTGTGTGGTGATAGTATACACAAATCGCAGGTGGAGGAGGTAAAATGTTAACAACAGGTGGGTCTGGATAAAGGTACATTGGTACTATTTTCAATATTTCCGTGCCTTTTTTTAGATTTTATTTATTTTTAGAGGGGGAGAAAGAAACAGAGAAACATCAATGTGTGGTCTTCTCTTGTACTCCCCCCACCAGGGACCCAGCCCACAACACAAACATGTGCCCTAGACAGGGAATCAAAACCAGCAACCCTTTGGTTTGCAGGCCAGCACTCAATCCACTGAGCCACACCAGCCAGGGCTTAAGTTTTAAATTATTTCCAAATAAAGTAAACAAGGCACAGGCATCTAGCTGTGCAGTAAATGAGACAATGTGGGAAACTGAAGAGACCAAGTGCTGGGTAATATAACAAAGGAGTCATTAGTGGGCATCAAAGCTGAGTGGGATGCATCTCAGGAGTGATATTGTGGCAGCAGAATTTAACCCATCGGTTAGGCTGGGAACAATAGTTGAAAGGGCAAATGTAGTTGTTCTTTGAAGAATTACCAGAGCCAGCCCTGGCTGGGTGTTGGCTCAGCTGAATAAAGCATCATTCCATACACCAAAAGGTTGCAGGTTTGATCCCCAGTCAGAGCACATACCTACCTTGTGGATCAAGGTGCATATGGGAGGTAACTGGTTGGTGTGTCTCTCTCACAAATCAATAGGCATATCCACCAGAGTCACACCCAGCTTCAGGTTGGGGGTGGACAGGCTGAGAAGAGACAGGCAGGAACAGGCACCCAGGCAGTTTCAGTCTCTTGCAAGTGACTGGGGCCATGAGATCATTTGTCTCTGAGAATACACAAGTACAAGTGCAAGTGATGTGTTATCTCCCAGCTGAGTGACTGGCCCTCATGCTCCAAGCATCCAGAGCTGCAACAGTGTTGGAACCTGGGTCTCTTGAGTCTCAGGAAGCAGTTCTCCCAGCACCACCATGGAAGTAACAGCTACAGCTACAAGACTACTGTACTGCAAGTGAAGAAATAAATCCTGTATTATGTTAAGCCTCTGTGCATTGGGCGTCAGACTGGTGCTCAAACATGGTGATAGAAAGTTGTACCAGTTTCTGTAGCTACAGGAAGCAGTTAAGTTTATGGTCAGGTCATGAAAACAGTGCTGTAATCTGAGATTAAATACAAAATTCAAAAGATCTGCTGATGTAGCTCAAGGAGTGAAGTTCCCCTTGCTCAGGCAGACACATTTCCTCATGACCTTTTATTAGAGTTTTCAAGCTGTTTTGATCCAAGTAAAAAATACAGTTTAGATTGCAACCTGTTCTAATAGTTAACATATTTAGATATGGCTGGAAAGTTTCACAAAATAGTATTTGCCTTCACTACATGATGGTTTCTTTTTCTTTTTCTTTTTTTAGAGAAAGAGGGGAAGGGGAGGAGAGAGGGAGAGAAATATCAATGTGTGGTTGCCTCTCACACATCCGCTACTGGGGACCTGGCCCACAACCCAGGCATGTGTCTTGACTGGGAATTGAACCGGTGACCTTTTGGTTCACAGCCTGTGCTCAATCCACTGAGGTACATCAGCCAGGGCTTACATGATGAATTTTGACGCATTTTATTCTACTTCATGGCTGTGTAATGTCAGTGTCCACCCACTAAATTGATTTTACAATTCACTAATGAGCTGAAGCACATGGTTTGAAAAGACTGCATTACACGGCTTCAATTGTTCTTTTGATCTTTGTAAGCTACTCCATACACATAAAGACAAGTGAGTTAAATGGAACAGTTTGCTATTGAGGATTCAAAAGTAAACCACATCGCATATTTATGAAAAGACCAAAATAGCTGTCAAGATTTCTGCTTGAACAGCTGCCCTAGGAAGGAATGGAAACAAAGCTGACAATCAAGAAAGAGTTGGCCAATCACACACTTGAAAGCAACTCTACACTTTGCACAATGACAAATCTTCCAACATGTAGCTGGTGCTAAAATGGCTACAGAAGAAAGAAAGCAGAGTCTTACTTCACATATAACCATCTGTGGTGTGCTTACAAGAGGTAAGGGCTTGCTGTGGGCTGTTCCTGGGTGCCATTTTACCCACATTAGCTCATTTAGAAAACAAACAAGCTGGCTTATATCCACAGAGACACCACAGAACTCATGCGTGTGTTTCAAAGGAGTCCATTTGTTATTCAGGAATTGTAGGCCAAGTTGATCACCAGGGGCACTGAGCAGTGGTTCGTCTCTGTGCCTCAGATTGTACAGGGAAAACATCAACATCCACACACTCCAGGAGCCAGCGATGCCCCCACTGGCACAGGCTCTGCATGTGGCAAGGTTGGGGCCTTGCTCCTTCTCCTGGGTCTTATAGTGCTCAGCCAGGGCCAGGCTGAGGTGGAAGGCTTGCCAGTACCCTTGGCACAGAGACTCCTGAGGTGATGGATGAAATGTGAGACCCACACGGACTCCCCACACTGGCTGCACACATAGGGCTCCCCTCAAGACACTCCAGGCTCATTGCCTGCTGCAAGCTCCTTCTTCACACCACACTACTGGTAGTAACTCATGCTGGAGACACACTCAGGGTCCAGCCTATCACCTCTTAAGTGGGCCCTCTTCTTTCCAAGTCCACGGTGTGGGGTAGCTGGCATTCCAGGCATAGGAAGGCTCTCCACAGCTTTTTCCCACCCTAGACTGGCACCTAGGTGACAGATTGCCTGTAAGCGAGTGACAGGGCTTGGTTCACCCTCCTGAGAATCCAAAGTCTTCTGCAACTGCTTTTCCTACTCCCCTCATGGTGTCCGTCAAGGGCACACAAGAACATCCCTCAAAAGCCTATCAGAATCTCACACATGGAGACTTCCTCATATATGCTCTCTTTTGCTTTCTTGCCACCTCCTGCCTCCTGAAACAAGGTGAGAACATGAGCAGTGCCAACCCAGGGCTCAGAGAAGGAAGCTGTCATGTGAACAGAACAAAAGCCACCCCCAGGCTTTGATGTGATGTCAAGCAGCTGAAATGGTTCTCACTTGGCTACCTGCCTTGGGAAGGATGTTCCCAGGTCATCCCTGACTTCTCTGTAGTCTTGTACTCCCCATTTGCTGAGGCCTACCCATTCCTCCACAGTGATACCCTCTCACAATCCAAGTCCCAAAGAAGGAAATTATTATGTCCTGGGCCGTGGATGCTCGGATTCCAGAACAGCTTCTCCCTGGCTGCCTGGCATCTTGCTTTACAGCTGCCATGGGACCCTGATCTAGTCCCTTCTGGTAAAAAAGGTCCAAATTCATGTCCTTTTGGCTTCACCTTTTTATTTCTTCTCAAGTGATTACAGCAACAATGTGTTTGTAATAGAGAAAAAAATCATACACAATTGCAGTTCCTTAAGAAAACCACATTTATTTCTCCATGATCAACGTCCACTCTACAACCACATGTAAATATACCTTCACACGGCTGTCATAACAGCAAATCTCCTTTATGCCACTTTTTTGTTGTTGCCTGCCATGTTGTAACATTTCAGTATGGGAACAAAACCTTTAGAATTATGGTTCAGCACAGAACAAATCAGAGGTGTCCTATGTGAACAACAACAAGGCCAGTTCCATCCTTGTATAAGACCACTGCAGTCTTTTCTTAAGAGGGATGATATCACTGCACATTCACATCCTCATCCAAGTGTCTCTTCTGAAATGAGCCCTCCGCACCTGGCAGGACTATAACAATGAAATACAACCAGACAGCAATCTACTCTAATTCTGTGCTTGCTGTCATGGGGAGCATGGTGGGAGACTCTCACCGGGGTATCTTTGCTGATACAGACAAGAAAATAAGAGCCCCTGCCAAAAGCTGCTCTGATTACATTCAATTCTGCTAAGAGTTTTCATATGTACAATATGGTAGACACTCCCAATTAAAGGATTCCTGGTACTGATTGGCTATAGAACACATTCACAGGTTCTTTCCAGTTCACACACACTAATGCAGGAGCAGCTGACTATCTCCAGAGAAGCATCTTCCTGACACCCACAGGTTTTATTCCAGTGTACGTGCCATCATGTTTGGTACAGGCTGATCATCCCTGAAGCCTTTTCCACATTTATTACCATTCTGTATTCCCTCCAGGAATTTAGTGATTTAATGGTATGGCTAAGGAATGCCTCACATTCAATTCACTGGATAGGGCAGAGAAACATTTAAAAATAAGTTTCTATATTTTAAAAACCATGTGTGTAACGTGATTTCATCCATGCAAAATTATGCACACATAAAGAGGTGGGGGAAGGATGGTCACTAGAATGTTGCTGAATGATGATTATCACAGGGGTGACACTGCAAATGACTTACTTTTTTCCCTAAAAAAGAAAAAAATTTTGTACTGAGGGAAGAGCCTTCCCAAAGACACCCCTCCTTCACACAGGTTTTCAAGAGAATTCAGGAAACGAGTGTGCCCACATTCATTATGTGTCCATGGGATGCTCTCCAGCATGTGTTTTCTGATGTCGGACCAGGGCTGAGCTCCTTCTGAATGTTTTCCCACATTGAGGACACTGGCTGGGATCTTCCCTGCTGTGGAGTCTCTGATGTACTGCAAGGTGGGAGTTCTGCTTAAAGGACTTTCCACACTCTGGACACTGGTATGGGGTCTCCTTGGTGTGAATTCTCTGGTGCTTGGTCAGACAGGAGCTGTCCCTGAAGGCTTTTCCACATCGACTACACTCATAGGGCTTCTCACCAGTATGAGTCCTCTGGTGCCGGATGAGGCCAGCAATGTTCCTGAAAAGTTTCTGACACTGGTCACAGCCATATGGCTTCTCACCAGTGTGAATTCTCTGGTGCCTGATGAGGTATGCGCTCTCAATGAAAGTCTTCCCACACTCTTTACACTCATAGGGCTTCTCCCCAGAATGGATTTTCTGATGCACAATGAGGTGAGAGTTACGGTTGAAGGATTTTCCACACTCCACACATTCAAAGGGCTTCTCTCCAGTGTGAGTCCTCTCATGCTGGGTGAGGTATGAGCCATCCCGGAAAGCCTTTCCACACTTGCTACATTCATAGGGCTTCTCTCCTGTGTGGATTCTGAGATGCACGGTGAGGTGGGAGATGTCCGTGAAAGGCTTCCCACACTCGTTACATCTGTATGGTTTTTCCCCTGTATGAGTTCTTTGATGCAAAACCAGAGATGAGTTTCGGTTGAAGGTTTTTCCACATTCTAGACATTCGTAAGGTTTCTCCCCGGTGTGAATTCTCTGGTGTTGTGTCAGAGCTGACCCATCGCTGAAGGCTTTCCCACACTTACTGCATTTGTAGGGCTTCTCTCCTGTGTGGATTCTTTGATGCACACTCAGGTTGTAGTTCTTGGAGAAGGACTTTCCACACTCGTTACAGGTATAAGGTTTCTCTCCAGTATGAGTTCGGTGATGCAAAACGAGAGAAGAGTTCCGTTTGAAGCATTTGCCACATTCAGTACATTTGTACAGCTTCTCTCCAGGGAGACTCTTCCTGTTTACATTAAGAGATGGACTTAAGGTAAAGATGTCCCCAAAGTCCTTGCCTTCATACAGTTCCTCCCCTCTTTTTGTTATTTTTTGTTCACCAAGAGGAATGAAATTGTTGAAAGATTCAACACTTTCAGGGTATTTATAGGGCTTCTCTCTCATTTGATTTCTTCTAAGTTGTTGAATAACATCCATGGAACGGCAGGAGGCTTTTCCACAGGCATCACTGTCACCAGTTCTCTTAGCTACAAAACTTTTCTGAGAACTGGGTAAAGCTGGGTCACAATCCAAACTTCTAACCTCTGAGCCATGTATATGGAAACTATTTGATGTAGCGATCCTCTGAGAGGGTAAAAGGTCTGAGCTTACACTCAAAGGCCTCCCAAGTCCAGGATACTCATGAATTGCTTCCTGAGCCCCTGACTTTTCCTGACTTAAAGCTGATTGTCTCAGGTGTCCCTCCCAGTTCTTACAGTCCCAACTGTCACCTAGAATGGAGAAATGGAGACCCTCTCTCGTAAACCCTTCCATTTCCACAAGACAGGGTAGTTCTTCCTCAGGAATATTCTGAGCTGTCATTTTCACTCTTGTGCCCCAGGCTGAAAAGTGAAGAATGAAAAAGACAAACTTCAGTACATGAATGTATGCATGGAAATATAATGAGAAATGGTGCCAGGCAGGGATATTTTACTTTTTAAAATTCTTTAAGATTGATCTGAGAGGCAGAGAAACACTGATTTGTTCTTCCACCCACTCATGCATTCACTGGTTAACTCCTGCATGTGTCCTAACTGAGAATCAAACCTGCAACCCTAGCACATTGGGATGACAGTCTAAACAACCGAGCTACCTTCCAGAGCTTCTCAAATTCACATCTATACAAGAGGGCGATAAAATGAGAATCAAGGCATGGAGGCGAGCACAAGTTCAAAGGCAGCCACACAGTCTTTACCCTCCTAAAGAACAGTTAGGAGGGAGAGTACTGGGTAAATATCACCAACAGGATTAGCCTGCCAAGTGAGAGACCAGAGGCCAGGTGCCCTGCTCATTGGGTCACCTTCTCAGCCACTGTGTGCTAGTCCGCATTAACCGTATAACAACCAGCACACATTTCAAAGCTGTGAAGTCACAATGTGTATATGGCACTGGTGAATGAGCAAGTCTGCCCCAGCTTGGTGATCAGAGCTCTACCCTCAAGGATGGAATGGAGCACAGGCTGAGTGACTGCCCTACATGAATATTAGGAGAGTTAGATCATGTCTGAGGCTGGCTCTGAGCTGGAGAAGGGACAGTGCTCCATAGGTGGCTGCTGGTGTCATCACTGTTCTTGATCCTCCTATAACCTCCCTCCCACACCTCCACTTCATGGTATCAAGAGAGTTGGCTCTCCACGTATTTTTTTAGGTACAATGATATTAATTGGGCCCTTACCTTAGAAAAAATATTTTCTAAAAATTTCAGGTGGATAAAGACCTCAACTTAAAATCAAAGTTCAAATTCTGTAAAATACCTTCATGAATGGGCACTCCTGAATCAATAGGGCTTAACAACCAAAAACCATACAGATCGGGATTAACAATTTTTACAGCAACATCAAACTTTCCACACAACAACAGACACAATTAAGAATTAATGTACAAGTGGCAGGTGGAGAGAAAGTATTATAAAATATAAAAGAGACAAAGGAATAGTGCCGAGAGCTAAAAAGAATTTTTACAGAACAACACAAATAAGAAAAAAAACTGGTTGAAGGATACAAAGAGGCACTTCACAGAGAGAAAATAGAAATGCCTTGAAAACATGGGTATCTGCTCTTTCCCACCATCATTCAGGCAATTATAAACTGCAACTTTAAGAATGAACATCAAATATGCATATTTCATATAAGTAAAAGTAAAATAAGGTGTGAACCTGGCTGGTGTGGCTCAGTAGATTGAGTGTAGGCCTATGAACCAAAGGGTCACTACTTCGATTCCCAGTCAGGGCACATGCCTGGATTGCAGGCCAGGTTCCCGGTAGGGGGTGCACAAGAGGCAACCACATATTGATGTTTCACTCCCTCTCTCTTTCCCTTCCCCTCTCTAAAAAAAAAATAAGTAAATATGTAATTAAAAAATTAACAACATTAACATAAAAGATGTGAAAATGTAGAGCTTGGGCAGCTCATGCAGGAAGAGTCAGCGGGCACTGAGCGTGGCCAGCCACTTGGTGATCTGATAGTAGCTGTCAAAACATAAAACAGGCACATTCCTCTACCCAGTGATTCCACCTGTAGGCATTTCAGGCTCAGAAAGCATGACCCCTGAGCCTAAGTGCACATCATTCTATGCCAAGTAGAGTCTTAAAGACCAGCAGGGAGAAGACAGACCACTCATGAAGGAATGAAAAGTATCATGATAGCAAAACAGGAACCTGCTAGTAATGAGAGGTTACTTTCAAAGTGCTGAGGGGAAAAAACGGTCAGATATGTTACTGTTCAACAATGAAGGTAAGATAAAGACAACTTCAGAAAAGCAGAAGCAGGCCTTAGCCAAGTAGCTCTGTTGGTTAGAACATCATCCCCATACACCAAAGGTTGTAGGTTTGATCCCCGGTCAAGGCACATACAAGACTCAATTAATGAGTACATAAATAAGTGGAACAACAAATTTTTCTCTCTCTGTCAAATCAATAAATGAAATTAAAAAAATATTTTTAAAGCAGAAGCAGAGTTTATCTCCAAAGGCAATAGCCAAAAGAACTGGAGAAGTTATTCTTCAAGAAAAAACCCAGAAGAAAAAAAATGGAAAGAAAAGGAAATGATGAATGTGTATTAAAATCAAATGCAGACCATACAAAATGTAGCAGTAAGTGACTCATGGGGTTAAGAATGGGATGAACTAAAACCCCGGGTGTCAGTAGACTGAGAAATAGGAAAGGAGTAAGAAACTTAAGTGTCTTATACTTGAACAGCAATTAAAATTAAATTAAATTTTAAAAAAAGAAACTTAAGTGTCTTGATGCCCTTATATTTTTCACGATTTAGGTGAGACCTGGGCAAGTTAGGAAGTGTAACACTTCTAAGCCCACAGAGTAATGGTTTTCAACTTGGGATAGTTTTACCCACAAAGGACATTTTGGGATGCCTGGAGACATTTTGCTTGTCATCACTGGGGAGCGGTTCCACTGGAATCTAGCACACTGAAGCCAGGAATGCTGCTAAACACCCTTCAATACACAGGAAAGCCCCTCACAACATAGAATGATCCAGTCCCAATGTCAACAGTGCTAACTTGGAAAAATCCTATTGTAGGAGGGAAGATAATACAGAAAAGAAAACCAGATCAACCCAGAAGGTATTAAGGGGTAAAGCCCAGAAGACAGATTAAATAGAAAGTATAAAACAACAATAAATGTACCTGGCCATGATGGCCAGATTAAGAGGCTGCATCACAATGTGTTTGTAACAGACACACCTAAACAAACAAACAAAAAAAAAAACACAAACATAGAAAACAATAAAAGTTTGGGAGAGACAAATGCTAACCAAACAAAGATTTTATGACTCTTTGCTAACCAACACAAAGCAAAGTCAGTCAGGATTAGGAATCGAAATTAGCAGAAATCAGTAAACCCAACCATACTGGGATGTTTTAATGAACCTCATTCAGAAATAGAAATTCAGAAAAACTGATTAGAAATGAGCAGGAGAGGATGTAATCAGCCACCCTGACTGCACAGCTTGATGAAGAGTACAGTACCAACAATTAGAGCCAAATGCTCTGCAAGCACAAATGGAACATTTGCTAATACTAGTCATAAATCAGGACAAATAAAAGTTCAACAAACACCAGGCCACAGCCTCTTGACAAATGTGGTCCAGTTAAAAGCCAGTAACAGAAACAAAACCAAATACAAGAAAAACAATATTAAAAAACAAACCCTTATTTATTTGGAAAAATAAAAAATAATTTCTCAGTAATTCACAGATAAAGAGAAATCTTGACAGATATTAGAAAACACCTAGAACTGAACAAATGATGAAATGGAACAACTCAAAATATGTGGCAAATGAGGAAGCAGCTAACATAGTTCCTAGGTAGAAAATATTGGCCTTCATGCTTACATTTAAAAAAGACTAAAGGTTAGTGAGCTCACTGTTCAACTTAAGACTTAAGGAAGCCCTGGCCTGAATGGCTCAGATGGTAGGAGTATCGCCCCATAACCAAAGAATTGCAAGTTCGACTCCTGGTCAGGGCACATACCTAGGTTGCAAGTCAGATCCCTGGTCCAGGTACCTACAGGAGAAAACCAACCAATGTTTCTCTCTCACATCAATGGCCCTCTATCTAAAAACAATGAAGAAAAAAAGCCCTTGAATGGGAATTTAAAAAAAACCCCACAAGACTAAAAGGAAAGAACCACGGAGTAAATGAATAGGAAGTGGAAGGTGATAATAAAGGTAAAAGAGGGGAAAAGAGAGAGAGAAAAAAATAAAGAGCAGAAATTACAGAACCTGAAAACATGGAGACAACCAAGATGATTAAGAAAACCAAAAGTCTGTTACTCAAAAAGACCAATTAAATAGATATGCCTTTGGCAAGAGTGATCATTAAAAAAGAGAAAGGAGGTACACATAAGTGATATCAGTCAGGCAAAGGGGATTTAACTAAAACAGTAAAAAGTGGTAATGCTGGATTTATCCTAGCAATGTGAGGACGGTGGGGCATTAGAACACCCATGGACACAATTCCTGTATTTTCAGATAAAAGTACACAACAGCCGCCCTGGCTGGTGTGGTTCAGTGGACTGAGTGCTTGCCTGTGAACCAAAGATCGCCAGTTTGATTCCCAGTCGGGGCACATGCCTGGGTTGCAGGCCAGGTCCCCAGTAGAAGGCACATGAGAGGCAACCACACATTGGTGTTTCTCTCCCTCTCTTTCTCCCTCCCTTCATCTCTGTCTAAAAATAAATAAATAAAATATTTTAAAAAAAAAAGTAGACAACAGCCCCCTGCAACAAATCTGAATATATTCATACAGCACTAATTTAAAGAAATCTCACCCAGACTCCTGATCAAAATGCTCCCAGACTAAAGTAGAAGACCCCTTTACCCTATGTCAATAAATTCAGAAAGTACTTTAGGGAAAGCTCTGATTCATGATGAAAATTATTAACTAAGAACATGAGGAATTAAGGTAAATGTCACACCTAATAAGGAAATATAACGACTGTTCACTCCGAAATGAAGACTAAGACTCCACATGTCTGCTACGTTCACGGCATTCAACAGTGATGTCAAAGGGCCAGATGACCATGCCCCCCGCTGTCACTCCTAATGAAATGGACTCCTGAGCCTGCCCGGCCACCTTGCCACATGTTCCCTATATTGGGCCCTCTGAGTAAACTGGGGCCTGGGTGATCTATGATTGTCCTGTGAACACAAGAAATGGAGAGCACCTCCTACAGGTTCATTGTGGGAGGATGCATGCATGCACTTAAACAAGATAAGACAGACACACACAAAAGGATACCACTTTGGAAGACTTTTTAGACAAACAAAATATTATAGAAATAAAAATATTAAAATGCCCTGACAAGATACCTACCAAAGATGTGATCATGAAGGTCTTAGGGGCATCGAGTGGAACAGATCTTCAGGAGCAAAGGAAATGTCCATTTCGTCTATAATAGACACGTTTACTGAAATAAGACTTATACACCAGTAAGAAATACAGATGACTGACCAAACGGTAGAAAAGATCTGCAAAGCACACATCTGACAAAGGATTTATGCACAGAAGATATAAGAGCACATGAAAATTTCATCGACATCACTTCTGGCCAACTAAAAAAAAACCCAGAAAATTACAAGTGCTGTGAGGAAGTAAAGAAACTCGAACCCTCACACACTGTTGGTGGGAATGTAAAATGGTATAGCTGCTTTGGAAAACAGTCTGTTTCTTGAAAAGTTAAACACAGAGTCATCATATGACCCAGCAATTCCACTCCTAGGTATCCATTAAAAAAAATGCAAACATGTCTACAAATAAACCTGTATCATGAATAGCAGCACCTTTCATGATAAACAAAAAGTAGAAACAATCCAAATAAATGTACATCAACTGACAGGTGAATAGCTGAACAAAATGTGGAAATCCACATAATGGCCCTGGCCAGTGTGGCTCAGTTTGTTGGGCGCTGTTACACAAAACAAAAGGTCACAGGTTTGATTCCTAGTCAGGGCACATGCCTAGGCTGCAGGTTCAGTGCTAAGTCAGGGCGTGTACAAAGGCAACCAATCAATGTTTCTCTCACGTCAAAGTGTCTCTCCCTCTCTTTCTCCCTCCCTTCTCCTCTAAAAATAAGTAAGTAAAATATTTTTAAAAAATTAAAAATCCACATAATGGAATATTCTATTATTCTTCAGTCATAAGAAGAAATGAAGTACTGATACATGCTTCAATAACATAGATGAACCTTACACATTATGCTCAGAAAAAGAATGATACATTATATGATCCCATTTATATCATGTTCAGAACAAGTAATTCCATAAAAATTTAAAGACTATTTGTAGTTGCCAGGAGCTGGGAGACAGGGGGGAATGGGGAATGAATGATAATGGGTATGAGTTGTTTTCTTGATCTGATAAAAAATGTTCTGAAATTACATAGTGGTGATGGCTGCAAAACTTTGTGAATATACTGAAAACTACCAAATTGTAAACTTTGGACGAGTTATATACTATATGAATTACATCTCAATAAAGCTGTATAAAGTAAATTTACACCTTCAAGAACAATGCTAGTGATACTAAGCCCCGACATATGCCCTATAAGAGACGATTCTCCCCCAGCCAGACCTGCAGCACTTCCCCTTGGCAGTATCCCCTGGGGGCATCTGGCAACCTGCAGGTGTTAGGTTGTCACAAAAATGGAGCCAGGGGAACTCCTGACATTGGATAGGCCTAGGCTGGGGAGGCAGATTTGCTACCATACCTGGAACTGTCCCACATGATGTCTAACCATCCTATGTCCCACAGACCCTACAGGTATCATTCTGGGGTACTTCAAAACAGACAATACTGCGTGTATTACAAGACATTACAAAAAGGGTTTGTTAACGAGGAAGCTAATAGGAAGTCCAGATATTGCATTGAATTCATTAACTCATTCCTCACTCTGCACCTCCCTCCTTGACAAAACTGGTCATTCCAAATACACCCTCAGTCAACGAGGGTGTGAGTGCCATAGTGAGGTTATTGCAAAAAGAACAAATGGAACAAAAAAGACAAAAAATACCAAAAAAAAATGCAAAACAAAAACCAAATCATGACCAGGAGTACATTAGGGCTGACTTTGGGAAAACAGTATTAAAGCAGAGCTATTAATGCAGGAATCACACTGAATTTCATTAGTTGTTTGTTTTAAAAATGTCTCAGGAGTATTTGAGATCTTGCTCTAGGGCATATGTCATCAGTTTAGCTCAAACAAACTTCTAAAAATTCTTAAAAATAAAAAATTAAGAAATAAAATATCTCACATTATTTCCTTCATATGTATTTGTGTATTATTGTTTTTAGCAATACAACAATGTAAAAATTACACTGTAAAAATTTCATCTTGCCCTGACCGGTGTGGCTCAGTCAGCTGGGCATCGTCCAGCAAAGCAAAAGGTCACTGGTTTAATTTTACCTGGGTTGCGGGTTGGGTCTCTGGTTGGGGTGCACGCAGGTGACAACTGATCAATGTTTCTCTCGTACACTGATGTTTCTCTCCCTCTCTTTCTCCCCCTTCCCCTCTCTCTAAAACAAAAAATAAATAAAATCTTTACAAAAATTCATCTTGATGCTGTTCACATACCTTTGGGGTCAATGTATCCCTCCCACTCATCCACAGATCCTTTTCTTGAATGTCCACTATAGCACTTCTCTGAAGTCTCAGCATTACTAATTTTCTCCAGCCTGTCCTTCTATTCCCCATGCCCTTTGAAGGAGGTTTCCAAGGCTTTCTACACACTGAATGTTACCCCAGCACATGCTGACACATCAAGTCTAGAGAACTTTCTATGATAAATTGTCCTGATGCTGTTCCAGGTCATAACACAGGGGGTGACTCACCTGTCGATACAACACGGCTCATCTAGAAACCTTGGGCTACCTGGTAGTGTAAGTGCTCAGAACCCACTCCCACCAAGGTACTATATTTCTTCCTTTCCTTCTTAATACCCCCTGTCTAGATCCACTTCTCCAATATTCACTGTTCCAGCAGCATCCACCCACACCTTACCTCATTTAATTTCACCGAAGACAATAAATTCTGACTATTCTATTTCTCTTAATCCAAACCTATAGTCTCCAGCACCAGACTGCTTCTTATGTCATACGGTAGCTATACCCAAGCATTTAAATACAAACATATATATTTTAATACAAATGCCTTTCTTTGTATTGACTTTTTTTAAATTGACTCTTTACATGCACATAAGACTTTAGAATTTTTACAATTACGTGGATATGTAATATTATCTATAAAATTTCTTTCGGATTGGTAAAAAGCACATTGCAAACTTGATCATAAAGAATGAGCATTAACCAAAAATAAACTCAAAGTGATTGCCTAGGACTAAATGGGAGAGAGAAGATAGGGAGTGACTGCTAATGAGCACAGGCATTCTTTTCAGGGATGATAAAAATATTCTATTGCACTGTCCAGATAGCTCAGTTGGTTAGAACATCGTCCTAACAGCCAAGATTGTGGGTTTGATCTCCATTTGGGGCACATACCAGAATCAACCAATGAATACAAAAAGTGGAACAACAAATCGATGTTTCTCTCTCTCCCTTCTTCTGTACCTCTAAAATCAATAAACATTTAAAAAAAATAAAAATAGGACTTCTGGCCAAGATGGAGGCATAGGTAGACACACTGTGCCTCCTCGCACGGCCAAGATAGGGACAACAACAATATAGAAACAAGACGACAACCAGAACTGAAGAAAATTGAAGTGTATGGAAGTCCGACACCCAAGGATTTAAAAATAGACACATTCATCCAGACCAGTAGGAGGGGCAGAGTCGGCAGGGCGAGGGACATGGAGCAGAGACCTGAGCAACTGGGGCGGAGCGAAAGTCCACAGCAGGCAGACCCTGGGCGCACAAGCAGCGGTGGCTGGTGGGCCCCTGTCTGGGGGTGGCGACTGGCAGACCCAGCGAGGCGGCCATTGTGAAGCAAGGCACTGCGTGCAACTCAGGGTCCCAGCACTGGGAAATAGAGCTTTGGGGCACTGACTGAAAAGGAAGGTCCCATGGGGTGCACAGGCCCACCCACACTGGAATTGGTGCCAGAGGGGCCCAGTTAGCTTGTGGACAGTGGCGGAAGGGTCTGAGGTCCTACAGAGAGCAGAGCTAGTGCCATTGTTCCTTCTCAGACCCCGCCCCCACATACAGCATCACAACCCAGAGATAGGGGTGCCCCGCCCTGGTGAACTCCTAATGCCCTGCCCCTCACTACAGGAGCTCGACAAGAACAACAACAAAAAAAAACAGCAAAAAGATGGCTCAAACAGAAGAAGAATTGAAAGCTCCAGAACCCATCCTTTTAAGCGACCAAGAGATAGCCAACCTATCAGATGCACAATTCAAAGCAGTAGTGATCAGGATACTCACAGAATTGGTTGATTTTGGTTGCAAATTAGATGAAAAAATGCAGGCTACAATAAGTTTAATGAAGAAAAATGCACAGGGAACCAA
>CM052550.1:47505776-47540614 GCA_028533065.1 Trachops cirrhosus
GGGGAGGGCAAGAATAGTAGGGGAAATGTAGAAGCTAAAGAACTTATGACCCATGGGCATGAACTAAAGGGGGGAATGTGGGTGGGAGGGGGTGTTCAGGGTGGAGGGGAATGAAGGGGGGATAATAGGACAACTGTAATAGCATAATCAATAATATATATTTAAAAAAATAAAATAAAAATAAATATTCTAAAATTGTTACTGGTAATGGATACACAACTATACAACCTAGTAAGTATACTAAAAACCACTGAATTTTATATCTTAGGATGATGAACTATATGGTTTATGAATTATATCTCAATAAAATTGCATTTTTAAAAAAATTTTTAAAGATTTTATTTATTTTTTAGAGAGGGGGAGGGAGGGAGAGAGGGAGAGAAACATCAATGGATAGTTGCCTCTTACACGCCCCCTACTGGGGACCTGGCCTACAACCCAGGCATGTGCCCTGACTGGGAATTTAACCAGCATACCTTAGGTTCACAGGCTGGCACTGAACCACTGAGCCACAACTGCCAGGGTTAAAACTGCACTTAAAAAAAAATAAGCAGGTGTTGAGTCTTTCAGGGTCATAACCACTGATCTAGACCCCACCTGGCACAATTCTGGACCTAAGACTTCATGAAGTAACAGTTTTATAAGATATGCCAAGGTTGTGTAGAATTCTATTCCCAGGCACTCACCTCTGAAGGGCTTTATCCCCAATTTCCAGGAGCCTGAAAAGAAATCCACTTAGGCCCAGTGCCTGGATGTTTGAAATCAAGGGCTGCCAGACCTCAGCTATACAAAACCATCTGCATGGTTCCTGCCATCTCTGTGGACCAAACATGATGATAATGTTTACTTGTTCAAATAATGCATTTTTGTAAAGATTTTATTTATTTATCTGCAGAGAGAGGGAAACAGAAGGAGAAAGAGAGAGAGAAACAATTAGCTGCCTCTCGAATGCCTCCAACTGGGGAACCAGCCGAAAACCCAGACATGTGCCCTGACTGGAAATTGAACCGTCAGCCTTTTGGGTCACAGGCCAGCACTCAATGCGCTGAGCCACACCAGCCAGGGAAATGATGCATTCTTTAACAAAAATAGATTCTTGTCTACCAAAGTTATCCCTGTCGTAACGAAGTCATCTCCCTGACTACCAATTGTGATAAAGTCTGACTCCATTTTTGATGACTAACTACTAACAGCTTATAAGTACCTCTCCACCCTGTCCCCTCCTTCCACCCCACATCTAGTCAAGCAAATGAGAAAGCCTGAATACTTTCTCCTTGGAGTTAGCAGGAAGTTCAAACCATGCAAGCCCCAAGCAAGGCAAGGCCACCCTTATGCCAGCTCTACTCTGGAGTCACAATAAAAGCCCAGCCAGCCTCCTTTTCCTGCTCTCTCAGGCTATTTTTGGATTACTTTGAGAAGACTGCTCTCTCAAGGAAACCTCATTATATGAATAATAAAACTTTTATCCTCTTGGAGGTGTATGTGTAAAATATATGAAGAAAGTGTATATATATATTAGTATTTGAGACAAGGAGAAAAGAAAGGTAAAGCTTATGTAGCAAAGTGTTAACTTGAGAATTTGGATGGTTTTACAAGTGTTCATTGAACTATTACTGCAACTTTTCTGTAAGTATAACACTTTTAAAAACAAAAAGTTGGGCCATGGGTGTTGTAGCTCAGTGGATTGAGTGTGGGCCTGTGAACCAAAGGGTCACCAATTCAATTCCTGGTCAGGACACATGCCTGGGTTGCAGACCAGGTTCCCAGTGGGGGACGCAGGAGAGGCAACCACACATTGATGTTTCTCTTTCTTTCTCCCTCCCTTTCCTTCTCTCTAAAGGTGAATAAATAAAATCTTTAAAAATACAATCAAAAAATTAAAATAAATAAATAAAAAGTTGGTCCCAGATAAGAAATAAGGGAGTTCATCACCACCAAAACAGTATTACAAGAAACGTTAAAGGGACTTCTTTAAGAAAAAGAAGAAAATAATAAATAATAAAATGGCAGTAACTACATATCCATCAATAATTACTTTAAATGTAAATGGATTAAATACTCCAATCAAAAAATATGGAGGTTTTCCCTGATTAGTGTGGCTCAGTTGGGCCTCCTCCCGCCAAGTGAAAAGGTGTTGGTTGGATTCCCAGTCAGTGCACATAGCTGGGCTGTGGGCCAGGTCCCCAGCTGGCCCTGTGTGAGAGGCAAGTGATGATGTTTCTCTCTTTCTCCCTCCCTTCCCCTCTAAAAATAAATAAATAGAATCTTTTTTTAAAAATTGGGTGAAAAGGGAGAGGAAACAAGCAATAGAATGGAGGGAAGTTACTTGCTATGGGGGAAATGAACCAAACAAAGGTTTGGTATTGAAAACATTTTCACAGGCCCAAGTGCCTAACGACCAAATTTTTAAATAGGCGAAGAATAAAGGGATCTTACTGGGGTGATGGTAATTTTTAGAAAGGTTTGAGTTGCATTTGTCAAAACTCATCCAATTTTGCCTCAAAATTTTACGACAGCAATACTAATGAACTCCAGCTGATGTCAAGTACGGTGAGGGGAAAGCGCGGCGGTATCTGCCATTTAATTTAAATGTATCCCTAAAAATATTTAATGAATGGGTAAAAGGATGGATAAAAGGAAATATCAGATACAGCAAGTATAAATGTTAATAGGTCGCTATAAGGTCGCACGAGAATTTCAACTTTTCTACACGTATGAAAACTTTTATCATGAACTACTGGAGAAAGAGGAGCTAAGGAAATGAACTACCAAAACCAAGGAAAAGTAAAACGGCCACAAAAACGGGTGAAAAATGCGGCCCTCACTGGGAACCGCACCAAGACCGGACTTGGTAGCTATTAGGTGGGGAAGTGGGGAGAAAGAGATGGTCTAATACCTGCGGGACTCAGAGGGAAACCGCACAGGTGGCCGGCACCACGGTCCTCCCACCACCCGGCAGCAGAGGAGCTGTAGCGGGGATCGCCGCTGCAGCGCGGCCAGGACAAGAGGCAGGCCCGCGCGCAACTGTCCCTGAGGAAAGGCCAGCAGATACTAGCGCAGAACCGCTAAGCTCCGCGAAGAGAGGGACGGAGGCCAAGAGGAGACCTCACACCCAGAGCAGGATCCTCCCCGGTCGGGAGGCGTCCTCCCGCGCAGGGGGCGTCCTCACAGGAAAGGGCCGCCACGCCCTGGGTCATCCCCGCCCTCTGAGCCGACCGCGCCCTGGAACCCGTCGCCCACGCGCCGCTCACGACCCACCGGGACCCGGCGGACGCAGATACTCCCCGCAGGAAGAAACTGAGATACCGAAATGCACAGGGCGCGGCGGGACTCACCTCAAACGAGGAGCCAGTGGCGGCGGCCATGTTCCGGCGAGCACGCGTGCGCGAGCCTACAATTGACTGAGCGTCCCTGGAGGCCCCGCCCCGCCCAGCGCGGGGCGAGGAGAACTCCCCGACTTTTCACCTCTGCTCGGGGCTGCGGACTTTCAGTTCCCTTGGCTCGAGCAGGGTTCTGCGGACCGGGCGCCCAGCTTTTACCTCCAGCGGAGCTGGCTTTGACCCCGTCCGCTCCGCCGCCAGGCGCGCGCGTCTCTAGGACAACGTAGGCCGGAGAGCTGTTCCTCCTCCCGCATTTATTGATGTACATATGGACTCAAGGATATTTTTTTTAATATATAAAACTCTTCTATGGTTTTAATCCAATGCCATTATTATTGTAGGCCCTTATTTTTATTTACAGCGCAGTTTGCCAAAATAATTCCATACCATACTTTTTTATTTGGAGGAAAATACGTTATAATTCCGAGAATTGGATCTCTTTATTATTGGCAATGTAATTGTTTACTTAGAAATCAAAACAGAAGCTACACGTTTTATAAATTGGTAGAACGGTTAAATAACGATTTTATTTTTTAACGATTTTGGGTAAAAGATTAACATATAAATCAATGTATGTGTTTTATGGGAAAAAAATCAATGCATAAATATCAGTAGCCCTGGCTGGTGTGGCTCAGTGTATTGAGCGCTGGCAAGTCCGGGTTCAGTTCCCCGTCAGGGCACCGGGTTTTGGGCCAGGCTCTGTGAGAGGCAACCAATTGATTCTCCAATACATTGATCTTTCTCTTCCTCTGTTTCTCCCTCTCTTCCCGTCTCTCTAAAAATAAGTAAAATCTTTAAATATCAGTAATAAGCAGTTAAAATTTGCTTTAAAAATAAATGTCAATTTTATGTATGTATAAAATAATTCCAGTAAGTGATTTAGATATGTTTTTTTTAAAGCAGTGAATATACCCATACTTTATTACATCCAAGGTTAATGTCAAGGGTGAACAGCAAGCAGTACTCCCAAAGTACATCAGGCTGGGACTGAGGCCCAGGGCACCATGACAGTATTTCCCAGCACAACCTAAGTCAAGGGTGAGAAGACAATTCTCAAAGAATCTCCTCCAATATATATTTTTTATTTTAAAGGCAAAAACATTAACTTTACAGTGTAGAAACCTGGCAAGTACCATCTTAACCATCACTGTTGAACTCTTGCCCAAAATGCATCACCTTAATCTAATCCTAAAAACACTTGACCAAGCCAAACTAAGAGACAGTCTACAAAATAACTGAGCAGTATTCTGCAAAAGTGTCAAGATCATGAAAGACAAGGAAAAACAACAACAATAAAACCAAGATGATAAAGACTTTAAAAAGAAAAACAAGACAAGGGAAGACTGAAGAACTGTCACAGAGTGGAGGAGACTAAGGAGATGTGGCAAAGAAATGTAATGTGGGATCTTGAAACAAAAATACACATAAAGGGAAACAAAATTCAAATAAAGTCTGTAGTTCAGTTATTAAGATTGAACCAATGGTAATTTCCTAGTTTTGATAATTACATCATGGTTACATAAAATGTTAACATTAGGGGAAACTGGTAAAAGGTATACAGGAACTTTCTATTTTTGAACATTTCTGTAAGAGTAAAACTATTTTTAAAGTAAAAACTCCAGGAAGAGAGCCCTAGTCCTACATTAATATAAAAATAAGTCCATGTAGTAAGCAAAAGATTAAAAGTACTACGATTCAGTTTTCATAAACAGAATATAGGAAAAGAATTGAGAGGCCAAATGACACCAAGCATGGGGAGTTGGTAGCCATTATTTCTTCGAGCGTTTTTTTTGTACCTACCTCCTTGCCTGAGGCTTTAATGTCATAAATTTTAGAGCTTTTGATACTGTTCCATAGGCCTCTTAAGCTCTGTTCATTATTTTCAATGTTCTTATTGAACATTGAACATCTCAGTGGTTTATGATGGGGCAAATCACAAATTAATGAAGTTGGTTAATAGTGTTGTGCCAGAACAGTGTTAAAGTCTCTAACTATAATTATGGATCTAGTTCTCCTTTAATTCTACCAGTCTTTGATTCACTTATTTTGGAACTCTGTTTCCAGTGCAATCATGTTTAGGATTATTACGTCTTCTTGCTGAGTTTCACCTTTTATAATTATGTGATGTCCTTCCTTATTCCTGGTCATTTTATTTTCTCTGAAGTCTATATTGTCTGATAATAACATAGCCATTTAGGCTTTCTTTGGATTAGTTTTGGCCATGTATATTTTTCATATTTTAACTTTTAACCTGCCAATATCATTGTATTTGAAGTTGGATTCTCATAGATACCACAGAGTTGGGTTTGTTTTTGTTTGTTTTTTAAATCTAATCTGACACTTTCTGTTTTTTAATTGGTGTGTTTAGATCATTCACTTTTGGGGGAGGGGTATTTGAGTTTATTTGCCAAGGTATGCGCTGGATGTCCTATGTCCCACGTGGCCACAGAGGTGTCATCCTGATGATCTTAGGTCCCAATAGGCTTCTTTTTTGAGACGTAATTTACATATAACAAAATGCACAGAGTTTACACTTACAGTTTGATGAGTACATCATGCACTTTTTTTTAAAATCCTCACCTGAAGATGTTTTTTAAAAGATTTTATTTATTTAGAGGGGAGGGAATTTCAGGGGGAAGGGGTGAAGGGTTTGCAGGAACAAGTATAAAGGACACATGGACAATAACGGAGGGTGGGTCGAAACAGGAGGGAGGTAGGGAGGGCTGGGGGGAAAGGCAGAAAACTTCTTGAACAACAATTAAAATTTTTTAAAAGATTTTATTTAGTTATTTTTAAAGAGGGGAAGGAAGGGAGAAAGAGAGAAACATTGATACATCAATAGGTTGCCTCTTGCACACCCTTACCAGGATTTGAACTGACCACCTTTTATTTGCAAGCCCACAGGCCAGCACTCAATCCACTGAGCCACAACAGACAGGGCCAAGAAAGAAGGAGAAATATTGATGTGAGAGAGAAATATTGATTGGCTGCTTCATGTACATACCCTGCTCAGGGATCAAACTGCAACCTATGTTTGTGCCCCGACTAAGAAACAAACTGGCAAGATTTTGGTGCATGGGACTACAGTACAACCAACTAGGCAAGCCGGCCAGGGCTAGATGATTCACCTTTAATGTAATTATTGATAAGACTGAATTTGGGCCTATTATTTATTATTTGTTTTCTGTTTGTTCCTTGCTTTTTGTTCTTCTGTTTCCCTTTTTCCTGCTTTCTCTGCTTAGTTGAATATTTTACAGCATTCCATCTTAGTTTATCTACTGGCATTTTAGTTATATAGTTTTGTATTATTTTTAGTGGTTCCTCCAGGTATTATATACATATCTGACTTTTCATAGACTACTTAGCGTTAATTCTTAAACTACAAGTAAAATATAGATATCCTACAATCATATTAGATCCCCTTACACATATGTAATACATCTACATACATTGAAAAATTCTCAGTGTTATAATTTTTGTTTTGAACATTCACACATATTTTAATGAATTTCAGAGGAGCAAAAGTTATTATATTTACCCAAAAAGTTACATTTCCACTGCTCTTCCTTCATTCCTAAAGTTTCATTTATCCTTCTGGTATCATTTCCCTCCAGCCTGAAGAAATTTCTTTAGCATTTTTTACAGAACAGGTATACTGGCAATGGATTCTCTTTTTCTTCACCTGAGAATACTTTTTTTTTTGTTTTGTTTGTTTTGCTGTTGTTGTTGTTGTTTTGCTTTATTCATGAAGGATATTTTTTTTGCCAGATATAGAACTTTCACTTGACATGGAGCTTCCTCTGTGGTCAGAGCAGGATTTCTCAAGTGCAGTACCCTAGAGTCAGCCTTTTCTGTGAGGATCGTGTCTGGGTTCAAAACTACACATTGGGAGTGGGGGTGGGGCTCATATCTTGTCCTTCAGTTTGAAGATCAACAGATCCCTAGGATTGTCTGTCTCCTGGGAGGGGACAGGTAAGGACAAAAGGGGGTTCTGCCGAAAGCAACCTGACAGGATGATCTGATCACAAATGCCTATCCAGGCAGGTGGGTTGTCACACCCCAGGTTTATAACACTTTAATGAAAGGCTTATCTTCGCCTTAGTCAAGCCCTGTGCATTGTTTCTGAGCCTTTGAAAGGCGTCTTTTCAGTCTTTGGCCATACCACCCTGAATGCGCCCGATCATGTCTGAAATGCGTGTTTTCAGAGCCTTTTCATCTTCCTGTAATCTTATCTTCCCACCTTTATTTCAAATGCCTGAAAGATTCTACAAAATGCCATCGGCGGTAGCAGTTTTCTTAATCTGTTGAGATCTTGCTTCTAGGCATATTGTGTTTGGTTCAAATAACATTTTTTTACAAATTGTCTACAGGTTTGGAGGTTCTTACATCCACACAACACTTGAGCTATTCCTCGGGGAGGGGAGTGCTGTATGTAAACATGAGAAGAATGATGTGTACAGATGTCCAAGGGCCAGGGGTGCCTGTCACCAGCGGTCCTACCCCTCCAGAGGGTGGGGGTCTTTTAGGAATGTGGGTCGGACCACGAGCAAGGGAGGGCCCTGCCTGGAAAGTGGGATCCCGAAGACGACCCCACTCACTGGCCTCTCAACGCCACGCCTTTTCCCACTGTTCCCTTTAGCCTGGTCGGCAGTGCCCTCTAGCGACTTCAAATGTCAAGGTCCTTAAGGCACTCAGGACCCGGCTTGAAAGTGCCTCTTTCACCTGACAGGTGAAAGAAAAAGTCATTCGTGGGACTCAAACTCGAGCAACAGTTCGACAAGAGCCTGAGATCCATTGTAGTGCGATTCACACTTTTTTTTTACCTCCGTTTTACTGAAAAGTGAAATAAAAATATATGAAAAACAAAGGAAAATTTAGTTCCGTCTTGATGAACTTGGAATCTTAGTACTTCAATATAGAGAGGGGCTCTTTCAGTATTGCTAGCAGCAAAGCCTATAAATACCCATGTTACCATTGACTAGAAATGGGCTGCTCCTGATGACACATAATTAAGCAAAAATGAACAATTGAATCATTTGACCATTAGTAGTTTGGACATGAACTTATTTTATTTTTATTTTGGACATTAACTTAGAAGTAAAAGTTAAAGAAAGCAATATAACACCCTGTTTGTAAGATTATTTTCTTCAGCTAATATCTTGAGGATACAGAGAAAATTTCATTTTGTTGTTCTCACCACTTGAGTACATTCTCAGCCAGTTCTTCTGTCTCAGTCACCAAAATATTCATCTTTCCTAAATCCTTACTCATTTTCTTTGGATCTGCATCTAAATGAGGGATAATTCTAATTGTATCAAGATGGGTTTCTTATCTCTCAGTAAAAGTCACTGCCAACTCCAGCAAATGTACTTCGTGTCTGTGATAAACATCTTAAATGGGCAGGTTTTCCTGGCACATGAGTCTTTGCCTGAGGGACTTCTCTTTCAGCACTGCTTCAAATGATCGTGCTTTCCATTGTGCATTCACTGATTAGTTCTTGTATGTGCCCTGACTGGAGATCCAGCTGGCCACCTTGGCATATCAGGATGGCCCAGTCAGGGCAACAGAGTATGACACTTCCTAGCCTGAAAGGAAAAATCAACATCTACTAAGTCTTTTTCTAGTCTCAGAAATTCAATTTCCAGGGTTTTATTTGTTTCTTTCTTTTTTGATTGATTTCAGCTTGAATTTTTGTAATCTGATGTAGCACGGAGAAGTTCACAAAGCAAGGAGCTGATTTCTTAGATATATTTTACATCTCCTGAACGACTAACCCCAAAGTTACAAAACGGCCCAGCTGTAGACCTTAGCTTTAGCGTGGGAGCCTGGTCCCAAGGGATCCCTATAGTTGGTGATTCACACTTTGAAGCTCTGTGTGGAGAACCTACCATGGCCTATAGGAGGCAGTAGAGGACTATTTATCCCATTACTGAATTGATTTGGGGCCACCCTCGCTATTCTTACTACAGAATATTTTTTTAAATAATTAAAAATTTTTTCAATTACAGCTGACATACAATATTATATCGATTTCAAGTGCACAGCATAGTGATTAGAAATTTATACAGCTTATGTCCCTGGCTGGCGTGTCTCAGTATATTGAGTGACGACCTGTGAACCAAAGGATTGCTGCTTTGATTACCCACCTGGGCACGTGTTTGGGTTGCAGTACAGGTGGTGCGAAAGGCAACCAATTTCTCTCCTGCTTTCCCCAGCCCTTCCCCTCTGTCTTAAATAAATAAATAAATAGGAATTGATACAGCTTATTAATTGATCGACTTGATAAGTCCAAAGAGCATTTTTTTTAATGCAAGGGAAAAAATCTATGGATTCGTTGTCTAGTAATTAATAAGGGATAATTTCCTCATCCAAAGATATGTGAACCTTAAAAAAAAATTGCATTTATTGGATTTACTTTTCCTCAACATTCTATTAAGAATATTTTCATGCCCTGGCTGGTGTGGCTCAGTGGCTTGAGCGTCGGTCTGAAAACCAAATTGAACGGTCGCCTGTTCAATTCCGAGTCAGGGCACATGCCTGGGTTGTGGGCCAGGTCCCCAGTAAGGCCCACCCAAGAGGCAAGCACACATTGATGTTTCTCTCCCTCTCTTTCTCCCTCACTTCCCCTCTGTCTAAAAATAAATAAATAAAATCTTTAAAAAAAGAAAAATCACCAGTCAATTCCCAGTCAGAGCACATGCCTGGTTTGCCGGCCAAATCCCCAGTTTGGTGATGTATGAGAGGCTATCGATAGATGTTTTTCTTGCTCTCTTCCTCCCTCCCCCCTCTTTAAAAATAAATTAATAAAATATTTTTTTAAAAAAAACATTTTCAAATGTCCAGAAACCTGAATAGAATTGTGCATCCAGCCCCTAGATAAGATAATTCACATTTAACAATATGTGCTTTGTTACTGTTCACATAGCCATTTGGTGGTGTATTTTGATGATAATTGAATGGGATTGAGAGGCTATGGATTGAGACACAGCTTCTGCCTCAGATTAGCACAGCTTTCTAACTCCATAATTTAAGAGAAAAGACTTCAACTCTCTAAAACTCCCCTTCATTATTTGAACATTGGAGTAATTAAGAGGGTTGTGTGAGGATTGTATTTACTAATACAGTAATTTTTTTCACTAATACCAGATTTGTTTCTGTGCATCTACTTGTAGATTAACACACCTTTGGAATGCCTCTTTTCAGAACCCCCTAATACTGGATTTGCTCTGAGCACAGTAAACCCTCAATGCAAATTTGCAATTGTTGCTAAGGGACTTTTAGGAAAAACTTCTAGAAATTAAATTCCTAAGTGCTAGAGAAAATTGTATGAACATTTTATTATTTTAATTTTTTAGAGAGAGAGAGGAAGGGGGGAGAAAGAGATTTGTTGTTTCTTTTATGTATGTACTTACTGGTTGATTCTTTTTTTAAGACTTTTTATTTTTAGAGAGAGGGGAAGGGAGGGAGAAAGACAGGGAAAGAACACTGGCTGGTGTGGCTCAGTGGATTGAGCCCCACCCTATGAACCACCTATTTGATTCCTAGTCCGGGCACAGGCCTGATGCCTGGTTTGAAGGCCTGGTCCTCACATCCTGGCTCTGGCTCATTGGTGCAAATGTTGGTACTTGACCATTCACAGCCCTCCTCTAGGATGCTTAGTTAGGGACATGGAAACTGGGGCCCATCAGTCATAGTGCTAGCTCTGTTTATGAGCTATTTTAAAAATGGACTGAGTCTGGAGGCTTTAGACTTCTAACTCCTAGATGAAAACAACAAACATCTAGCCAGCATAGTATGATTATCTCTGTTGGAAGGCTGATACTGTATTCTGTTCATTTCTTCCTTTATATATAATAAAAACCTTGAGAACTCCAAATAAAGTAAAATAAAACAAAATAAAACAATAAACATCTCAAGCATGAGAAGGAGCCAGCATATGATGAACTGGGAAAGAGAATGTTTTAAAAATTGTATTGATTTTGAGAGAGAGGGGGCGAAAAGAGAGAGAAATATCGATTTGTTGCTCTATTTTTTTTTTGTATGCATCCACTGATTGATTTTTGTATATGCCCTGACCAGGGATGAAATCCACAACCTTTCAGTTTATAGGACAATGCTCTAACCAACTGATCTACCCAGCCAGGGTGGAAGGAACATTTTGGCAGAATAAGAAGCACTAGCAAAGGATCTGAGGTGGAAAGAATATGGTGCAATCAAGAAACTGAGGTTCTGACTGGTGTGGCTCAGTAAATTGAGCACTGGCCTGTGATACGGAGGATCACTAGTTTGATTCCCCATGAGGGCACATGCCTGCATTGCTGGCCAGGTCCCTAGTTGAGGCCATGCTAGAGGCAGCCAATTGATGTTTCTCTCATACGCCAATGTTTCTCTCCCTCTCTTTCTATAAATAAAATCTTTAAAAAAATAAAGAAGCTGAAGATGAGCAAGATGAGCCCTGGCCAGAGTGGTTCATTTGGTTGGAGGGTCCTCTCATAAACTGAAAGGTTGCAGGTTCAATTCCCAGTCAGGGAACATATTTAGGTTGTGCGTTTGATCCCTGGTCAGGATGCATGTGGAAGGCAAATGATTGAAGTTTCTCTGTCACATCGATGTTTTTCCCTTTCTTTGTCTCTCCTTTCCTTTCTCTCTAAGAAAAATGAGAAAATACCCTAGGGTGAGGATAAAACATAAAAAGAAACTAAAGATGAGAAGGAGTTAGGGAAATGGGTGAAAAGGGGAAGAGGATTAACACATACAAATTGGCAGTTATAGTGCTTGCTTTGGCAGCACATACACTAAAACCGAATCAGTACAGAGAAGATTAGCATGACCACTGCCCATGGTTGAAATGCAAATTCACCCCATAAAAAAAGGTGGCAGTTATAAAAATAGTCCCGGGGATGTAAAGTACAGGACAGGGAGTATAGTCAATGATATTGTAATAGCTATGTATGGTGTCAAATGGGTACTAGACTTATCACATTGTGGGGTATAGAAGTGTCCAGTCACTATCTTGTATACCTGAAACTAACAAAAATTTTATGTCAACTGCAATTTTTTGTACGTGGGACAAATTTCTGGCAGCTATTTGGTCAGAAGCTTTGGAAATGTGGAAGTTGGCAGTTAATAATCTTGACTTGGAAGTTATCTACATAGCTGTCAAGAATGAAGTGGTGGCCCTGGCTGGTGTAGCTTAGTGGATTAAGCGCGGGCCTGTGAACCAAGAGCTCAAGGTTCGATTCCCAGTCAGGGCACATGCCTGGGTTGCAGGCCAGTTCCCAGCAGGGAATGCACAGGAAGCAACCATACATTGATGTTTCTCTCCCTCTCTCCTTCCCTTCCCCTCTGAAGATAAATAAATAAAATCTTTAAAAAAAAAAAAAAGAATGAAGTGGTGAGGGATGCGAGTGACTTCGGACCATCAGTCCACACAGAGGCATAGCTCTCCCATGCCACATGCTGGGACTGAAGGGATAAACAAAACAAAGAGACATGGTATTTTCTGTATTTAGCCATTGGCAAGTGGAGGTGGATATTTTACAAAAAAAAATTATAAATACTTAAGAACAATTTGAAACCATTGGTTAAGCTTAAGCAGTAAAATTACATGATCTGGTTTACATTTTTGAAGGACTGCTCATGATGAATGGTAAGCTGGGGGGTGACCAGAATAGATGACAGTTAAAGTAATGCAGTGACTCTAACCAGGACACAGCGATAGAAACAAAAAGCAGATTAATTTGATGGATATTTAAGGTGGACTCAAAGTTTGGTATTGATTCAAAACTGTGGTGAAGGTGTCCTTGCCACTGGCACAAACTGCTGGGTTGATGAGGATGCCACCACTGATAGGGAAAAGTTGAGGCAAGAGCAGGTGGAGATGTGGAATTACTATTCAATTTTAATAGGTTGTGGTTATAGAATCAGCTGAGATTCCCAGTAGGCATTTGAATGTGTCCAATACCAGAATCTGGAATGAAACCATGGAATTACCATTCATCAATGTTCAGATGGTGTTTGAATCCAGGGGAAGGCAACAGATCACATTGGTAGGAGAAAGAAGAGAGCTCAGAATCAATCCCCAAAGAATTGGTGTCCAAAAAGCATCTGGAAAAGGTGAGTTCTGTTCACTGCTCAACTACTCATTATAGGGCAGGTTTGAAAACAAGTCTGCTTTCTCACTTAATCTCACTATTTTCTCTCCAGGAGTTTTTCTGTAAACACTTAATTATATGTTTTTTTTAAATCCTCACCTGAGGTAAGGGAGGGAGAGAGAGGGATAGAAAAATCAATGCCAGAGATGAATCGGTTGCCTCTTGTATGGGGACCAGCTGGGTTCTAGTACTTGACCCAACTGGGGACTGAACCTGAAAACCAGGCGTAGGCTCTGACTGGAAATCAAACCTGCACCCTTTTGGTTTATGGGGTGACACTCTAACTGGGCCAGCCAGTCAGGGCTAAAATTGTATGTTTTATTTTCCATATTGGGAAACTAGAATAAAAAGCAGACTTAACGAAAAAAAAGCAGGGCAATTTTCTTAGAACCATGTGCTGTCCTGGAAATAGATTCACAAGTGATAAACTATATCCTTCCACATTTGGCAAAGACCAGGAATGTGAGGCCCACTTAAGGCAGCAACAGAACCAGGAGACACGGTGGAATATATGGCCCTTGAGGAAACACTGATTCAGGACAGGGGAGCAACAATAATGAATTTGAAGGAAAAGTTCATTGGAATTCAATCCTTCTTCCACTAGACAATGACATCAGAGAAGTCATAGTTGAGAGAGATCATATAAACCTAACGAGTGTAGAGAAGTCTGGACAGAGCTCAACCCTTTTAGCTAGGAGCAAATTCCCTCAGGAGACGAACTTTACCAATGTGTTGAGTGTGGGACAATCTGGGAGAAAAATTGCCTTTCTGCACATTTCAGGACTCATAAAGGAGAAAAACCCTGCAATCCTAAAGATGCAATTTACCTCTTCTCAGTATGAGAAAATTTACACTTATAAGAAAGTTTAGCTCTGACTGGTATGGCTCAATTGGTTGGATGTCATCCCACAAAGTGAAGGGTTAACAGTTCCATTTCTGGTTGGAGTACATGCCTGGGTTACTGGTTCAGTCCCCAGTCAAGGCATGTGTGAGAGGCAACCGATAAATGTTTTCTCACATAGATGTTTCTCTCCCTTTCTCCCTCCTTCCCTCCCTCCTCTGTAAAAATAAACACAATCTTTTTTTAAAAAGAACTGTAGCTCTGGTCAGTGGGCTCAGTGGATTGAATGCCTGCCTATGAACCAAAGGGTCCCCGGTTTGATTCCCAGTCTAGGGTACGTGCCTGGGTTTTGGGCCAGGTCCCTGGTGGGGGTGCGTGAGAGGCAACCACCCACTGATGTTTCTCTCCCTCTCTTTCTCCCTCCCTTCCCCTCTCTCTAAAACTAAATAAAAAAATTTTTAAGTTTAAAAAAAGAAAGAACTTTATGAAAGAACAGTGAATGCAGGGAATTACTTTCCAGATGAGACTACTTTACATCTAAGAATCTATAAAAGAGAGAAACCCTACAGTGTAATCATTCATGGAAAGGTCTCAGGCTTTTTTCCTTCCTTACTCAGCATCACAGAATGCACACTGGAGAGAAACCTATGGATGTGGCCATTGTGGGAAAGGCACTTTTGATGCTACATCAGAGAACTCATACTGGGAAAATCTTTATACATCTAGTTGGTGTGGAAGAGCCTTCAGGGGATGTTCTCACTTTATTCAACACAAGAGGACTCATACTAGAGAACACTATGAATTGGGTGAACATGGTGGAGTTTCAACAATAACTTTCACCTTATTTGACACCAGGAAGTTCATATAGATGAATGAAACTCATTGGACATAATATGGCTAATCTGTTGGTTGAAATTCCATTTTATTTGACATCAGAAATAAACCACAAAGTAGGAAGAATCCATAAGTTATTTCTGATCCACACACAGGTACCTGAATGTAATAAGACTTTGCACTGTGGCTCCCTGCAATTGCTGATGAGCAGGTATGAGCAGTTGTGCTCTACATAGGTCCTTAATTTGTCACAGAAACACAGTTTAAGGGGAGTTAGGGGTCTAGGCCTGATGGACAATGTCCCATAGTGCCCTAGATAACAAAATGTAAATATTATCAAAGACAACAGCATCTACCTTTTTACACCATATATGAATCAGAGAACCACTGAATTTGAAGTATCACACAGAGATCATTCATCTTTTAGTATCATAGGGATCAATCTATGTACAATAATATAGTGTGCACAGAAAAAAGCTTCAAAGCATATCATCCATTTTCTCCTGCATAATACAAATCACTTCAAAAAAAATCACAGAGCTTTACACTAACTCTCCAATATTTCTTTTAAAAAGTAGTTAATCTATTTATTTGTACAGAGGGGGAGGGAGAGAAACATCAGTGTGGTTGCCTTTCACACACCCACTAATGGGTACCTGGCCCACAACCCAGGCATGTGCCCTGACTGGGAATCAAACAGGCAACCTTTTGGTTCACAGTGTGGTGCTCAGTCCACTGAGCCACAGCAGCCAGGGCTTGCCAATATTTCTGTTCACTTTAAGACAAGCATCATAAATAGTTGAGTGCTCCTTCACAGTTCTAGGGGCATAGCCAGTGTCCAGCAGGACTGAAATGACATACTACACCCTGGTGAAGTGTCCATACTCCAAGGATAATGCACACCTTACAAGCTTCACCCAAAATCCTCTAAAAAGCTGGGTTTGGGAGGTAACTTCACCCATACCTGCCCAAATGGGTATCTGGAGTGGTTTGGAGAAAGAGAGGGGGAAGTCCCCACACATGAAACCTGAGGACCTCTACTTCTGCTTTTATGAGCACCCCCTAATATGCTGGTTTTCCTCCTACACCTAAAGGAGAGATCTTGTTCTTCCCTTATACTCCATGGAATGCTACCTTTCCTTCCCAGCTCTCCCACCAAACCCTTTACTGAATTCCCATCTGCTGGTTGCTCCTTGGAGGTTGAGACTTTATTCAGTTCCAGATCTCTGCTGGTAGAAAGTCCAGAAATTTCCAGCACCCACAGCTGTCAGATTGGGAGTATGGTCTTATAACTCACCTTGAGGAGAGGACTCTGGGCAGACATGTATGCCTGCCACTGTGGGTGGCTGTGCCATCCTGCAGCATTGTGGAGGGCCCAACTCCCTTTACAAATACCAAAATGCCAGGCACTCTTTTGCCAACTTTTACTCACAGCTAGGACATGGACACATGTGTCTGAGGGAAACCCTGTCCCTCAGAGTCCTCCTGGTTGAGGATGACAGGAGCTGGCCCAGCACAATCTGTCTGGGGAAAGGGGGCTGATTCCCTCTAGTGGAGAATGCCCTGAACCCTTCTCTGAAATGGCTTTTATTGGGATCGGTATGTGTAGGGGTATACAGCATGCATGCATAGCTCATCAAACAATGTCCAAAGGCTATAGTTATAGAAAACAGATATTATCTATAGATAACAATTGAAGGAAAACAGAGACCTGCCTCAGGTCAGGGTCTGTTAGATAAGCTGATGACAGAGGGTCATTAAGGCATGGATCATGAGTTCAGGAGTTCACTCTTATGCTTTGAACTCAAATATCTGGTTGATACCAACAGGGCTATACAAAGCAAGGCAAGCTTTAAAGGGTACAATGCATTCTTCAGGCCTGATTTCCCATAGAGACGCTCAGTGCTAGCATCAGGTCATGCCTGCCTCCTGTATTCCCGGTTTTCCAGTCAAGTCTTATAGGCCTCTTCAAGGCCTCGCTTGCGGGGGGCTACAGTCTCTGATACCACACAAAGTGGCCCCCAACATGTGTCAATCCTGGTCAGTTGGGGTCTGAGGAAGTCTATGAGAAAGATGGGCTCTGAAGAGATATTATTCCTTTCCTGTAGTGGGTACTGGCTTCCCAAAAATGTCCACATCTTAATGCCTGGAACCTGCCAATGTGTTATCTTACAGAGTAAAAGGGATCTTATAGATGTAATTAAGGATCTTGAGATGGGGAGCTTATCCTGGACTACTTATAGTGAGCCCTATGTTATCACGATTGCCCTTGTTTTGTTTGTTTGTTTGTTTTAAGAGAGAGGGGGTGGGGGATGGAGGGAGAGAGAGAGGGAGAGAGAGAAATATCAATCTTTTCCCACTTATTTATGCATTCATTGATTGATTTTTGTATATGTCCTGACTGGGGATTGAACCCTCAACCTTGGCATATTGGGGAAATGCTCTAAAAACTGAACTACCCAGCCAGTGCACAATTGCCCTTGTTTAAGATGAGGCAGGAGAGTCAGAGTCAAAGAAGCCAATGTGATGACAGATTCAGAGGTTAGAGTCTGAGAGACACTTTAAGATGCTATACTGCTGGCTTTGGTGATGGAGGAAGAGGCCATGAGCCAAGGAATGCAGGCAGTCTCTGGAATCCAGAGAAGGCAAGGAAATGTATTTTCACCTAGAGACCCTAGAAGGAATGCAGCCCTGCCAACATCTAGACTTTGGGCTGGCAAGACACATTTTGGACATTTGACCTCCAGAGCTGAGATGATAAATCTGTGTGGTTTTAAGTCATAAAGTTTGTGGTAATTTATAGTAGCAAAGGAAACAAATATACTACCTGACACCAATAACTTAAGTCAAATGTTGCATGGCTATATGTAATGCTTGGAACTGTGACAACGACTTGGAGACTATGTGGACACACTTAGGAATAACCAAGATAATACCTGGCTAGTATGACTCAGTGGACTGAGTGCCTGCCTCAACCATGGGGTCACCAGATCCATTTCCAGTCTAGGGTGCATGCTTGAAGGCCAGGTTCCCAGTAAGAGGTATGTGAGAGGTAACCACACATTAATGTTTCTCACCCTCTCTTTCTCCCTCCCTTCCCCTCTCTAAAAATAAATAAAATACAATCTTAAAAAAAAAAAACAGAAAAGTAAATTAAAAAAAAAAAGATAATAGTGAGGAGGTGCCAATAGTGAATAGTGCCAAAAGGTGGGCAGTGGCTGGCTAAGGGACCAGTCAAGCCCAGGAACCATCCATCCCTGGGAGTCTTTGCCTCTGAATTTCATGTAATGCATATTCTGTTACTTGTGACCAAAGACGCTTCTTACACAATAACCCTTTTTTGCTTCCAATCCTCTTCGGAACCTTGCTTGCCTCACTCAGACCACTACCCCTTGGGAGATGGGCATCTCACAGAATAGAGGTCTGCTGCAGGAAGAGCCAAGTCAGCTCAGCTGCAAGGGTATGATGTGAAAACAAACAGAGGGACCAAGAGGATGTAGTGGCTTCATCAAATTACACGTGTAGATATGTTCACTCTCTCTGTCACTGTCCTTCATAGTAGGTGACAGTAGAAGTCGTCTCTAGGTGAAAAGGGCTTGATACAATCCACACACCTCAATCCAAAAATTGTGTCAATTTGCTGAAGTACAAGGTGAATTTCCATCACCACAAAAATACCATTTGGTGATTATAACTGTATGCTATTGATAGCATTGAAGTTTAAGTTTATCGGCAAAAAAGACAAAGGACATTTTTTTTTCAAAGATTTTATTTATTTATTTTTAGAGACAGGGGAAGGGAGGGAGAAAGAGAGGGAGAGAAACATCAATGTGTGGTTGCCTCTTGCACGCCCCCGACTGGGGACCTGGCCTGCAACCCAGGCATGTGCCCTGACTGGGAATCAAACCAGGAACCCTTTGGATCCCAGGCCCATGCTCAGTCCACTGAGCCACACCAGCCAGGGCACAAAGGACATTTTTGAACCAGTAGTATCTGGGGATATTTCTCCTTAAGATGAGTTTGAATACAACTTGATTGTTCTTGTGAACAATGGCAGTCAACTCCTTTCCTCACATTTTGAGGAACCAAATAAAAAACAAAGTCCAAGGGCCAGGCTCCCAAAGAGCCCCTTGTTATTCCATTTGCTCTTGTATTGAGCCTAGTGATGATTTGGGGTTTACATGTGGCCTTCTAATCCTGGAACCTGGTAAGCATTTTCATATATGCAAGTTCACTTGTAATTCTTTCCAGCAACTCATTTTCTTGTAGGTCCCCTGCATTTCTCGGCAAATTAATCCCAGGCATTCTGTTTTATGCCATTCTACTGTGAAAGGAATCTCCTCTTCAATATACATGTGAAGGTTATATAGAGTTTGTGTGTATGTGAGGGTGTTGATTTCTTTATCTTTCTTATTTTGTCTGGTTTAGTGGAATCTCATTAATCTTTTAAAATTTTCCAGTTGGGTTTAAGTGTGTTAATGTTATCTGTTAGTAAATGCATTTTTGTATTTTCTCTTCAATAGTTACAGCAAACACTTAGGTCTTTTTTATGTCTTATATGTGGAAACAAAAACATCCAGAAATTTTCTAATTAAGATTGCTGAGGGCAGATATCCTTCTTTTGTTTTGAATTTGTTTATCCACCCATGGATATTGAACAGAGGTGTGAATAAACAAGAGAAACTCAAGAAAAAAGACGGGAGTAGTTTCATCAGAGGAAAAGGTTGACTTCCTAAGCCTGGGAGAAACACTGAAATGGGTTGCCTTCAGGGCCAGGAGTAAGCTGGTGGCTGGCTTGTCCCTCATTTACACCAGAGTGGTTGAAGGATAAGACAGTCTCACACTAAGGACTACAAGGTGAAACAAGGAGCCAAGGCCTGGGTGACATTGGTGGGCAGCTTAACCAGTAGCAGGAACTACCTACTTACATTCAGTTCTGTAGGAATGGTATTTGTTACTTCCATTAGTCGGATTTTCAGTTGTTTACAACCAAACACACACTATGGGATACAGGGTACAAAGGTATGAACTGGATTACTCCAAACCTGACTTACTGGTTTGCCCAGCATTCTGTGGACTTCACACATTCCTGAGACGGAACATTCTCTAGAAGCTGATTGTGGTCTGACTCCAATCAGAACTCAGATTCTTCACATTTCCCCGTGTGCTATGTCAAGTCCGTGGATGATCTTAGTTGATCTTATCTTTGATGTTGGGGAGAACAGGCAAAGAGTAAATGTGTACCAGCAATAAATAGACTCAAAAGCCTATTTTCTGGGAAAGTTATGATACAGTAAAATGCTGAATAATTAATTCCTGTTTTTTCAACCTGAAATTCTCAAGCTCTGAGGAGTATCTTTCTTCTTTTTCAAATGAATTTCAATTTTTTTAAGCTTTTTTCTTTTTACCAGTTTTCTATTTTAAAAAAAAGATATTTTATTTCTTTTTTCTTTCAAGAGAGGGAAAGGTAGGGAAAAGGACAGGAAGAGAAACATTGATGTGTGAGAGAAACATCAGTTGCTTGCCTCCTGCATGCCCTGAGCTGGGCACCCAGCCCACAATCCAGGCATGAGCCCTGACAGGGAATCAAACTGGTGACCTTTTGGTTTGCAGAATGATGCTCCTCCCCCTAAGCCACACCAGCCAGGGCTTAAATGACTTTTAAACATATGTTCCTCTTCACATGGAAAAATTTGAGATGATCTGGGCAATGAAATAAGATGAGAGAATAGTGAGTGGTGATCAAATTGCAGGTTCATGATTCAGTCACATGGCTGATTTATGACGCAATTGAATGCGACCCATTGCCCTAGTGATTTGGCTGATATACACAGTTTAATATCTGCTATTCTTAATCACATGTTATTTAAGTTATATGAATAATGGACTATTGATTACAGAAAGCATATGAACAATGTTAATATACAGAGTCCGGTAAAAGTAACACCTGCTTGAGTGTTGTTGGTAGGGTAATAATATGGGTGTTATCATTTATAGTTTTAATTTGAACATTTTACCTAAAGCATTATATGGTGTGCTTGAGTGTGATATTGTCATGTTATAGAATTATGTGCTTATGATTTTGTAATACAAAATTTTGTAATAAAAGGGCATTATTTGTATATTTTGACAATTCAGTATCTCAATAAATGTATGCCTAACTATGTGGAACATATTAAGGAAGGAAAAGTACAAGTTAAACTTTTCATTTAAATAAAACAACTATTACTGATACTCCATCCATATTCATATATGACCCATAATGCCTTTTCTGCAATTCTAAGTTCTAAAAACTTTTCTCATGAAAAGTTTCTTCCTATATTATACCTCAGCAAAATTTACCTGAAGTAACAAGGATATCTACACTTTTTCTTTCTCTAACTTGGCATGACTCTTCATATATTTTGCTACAGATGTACTCAATTGTTTGATGGCCAGAGACTGCCCAGACCTGTTGCAATGTATTGTACATACTGAGTGATGTATGCACCTTACAATCCTGCTTAAAATCCAAACACTTGTGAATTCCAAAATACTTCTGGCCCTGAAGGCTTTCAACAGGGGATTGGGGCCCTGTGTGCAAAGAGGATACATAACATTTTTGACATTTTATATGCTTAATAGCTGATACTTGTTCAGAAATGCTTTTTTAATAGAATCAAATTATTATAAATTAAATAGCATGCTTAATTTGCTAAATGCAAAAAAAGAACATGCAACTGATTATTAAAAGTTGTGTTAAAGTGGCTTTCATTAATCAATCTTTTTTAAAAAAGACTTTACTTATTTATTTTTAAACAGAAGAGAAGGGAGGGAGAAAGAGAGGGAGAGAAACATCAATGTGTGGTTGCTTCTTGTACGCCCCGCACTGGGGACCTGGCCTGCAACCCAGGCATGTGTCCTGACTGGGAATCGAACTGGCAACCCTTTGGTTCACAGGCTGGCGCCCAGTCCACTGAGCCACATCAGCCAGGGAATCAAGCTTCATTAATATATTTTAAATCACCTTTTAACCTAAAATAATGTTTTTATTCTATACTATACAAACAGAAAGAAATAAGTAAAAGAACTTCCAAGGGAGTTAGCTTCCTTAAGATGTTAAAGGCCTCCATTAAATATTATAGTGAACCACTAAAAGTATACCCAGACACATCCAAAACAAAACAATATGAAAAATGACTAATTAACATGGCTCTGTCACACTACCTAGGGCTATACAACATCAATTATATTAAGTCACAATATGGAAAATGAAGAAGCCAAATTACTTATGGAATGGGAATGGAATTTTATCTGTAATTGCAAAAAAAAAAAAAAAAATCCAAAGAAGTGCTGTTAGGATGCATTAAAGACATCTGCATTGTCTCCCAGTAAATACTTCTATGCAAAAACTGGCAGACTTAGTGGCTAACTGCAATAAATAAGATGAACAATGCACAGTCTGCAAGTGGATGCTCTCCACAATGGCCGTAAGACAATAAATCCTGGAACACCTCTAGCAAGCAGTGTACAAGATGACCCATAAGGAGGCATAGGGCTGCTGAGACATGTGAGGAAACCCAAAATAGAGGAGAGTACACCAGGTCCTGGGCCTAAGGAGCCCAAGTGAGCCCCAAGTACCAAGGAGGAAAGGGAACATCAGAGCAAGGGCACTGGAACCCGAAATAGATGAGAGAATACCAGATATTGGAGTCTGCGGAAGGCAAGACAATACTTAATCCTGGGCTCTCAAGGAAGAAATCACCCTGGGCCGAAGGAAGGACACATACCATGTCCAGTAAGTGACAGTCTTGTTCAATTCTTAGACGTGGACATCTTTGCAAACAGATGACACTGGGTACAGGAACCTGACCATCCCACTCCTACACTCTGACGAAGATTCTTTAACGAAACTTTAGGCAGGTTCCTCTGAACCCTTTCCCCAACAAGGTTCATCCGTATACTAGAATCACGCTAAGTCAACTGATCAAGAATTCCTAACCCTTGACCCCACTGGTGTGGCTTAGTTGATCCAGCCCTACCTGTGAACCACAGGATCGCCAGTTCCATCCCCAGTCAGGGCACATGCCTGGGTTGCAAGCCAGATCCCCAGAAGGGGGCCCGCGCGGGAGGCAACCACACATTGACCTTTCTCTCCCTTTCTTTCTCCCTTCCTTAACCCTGGCCTTCTCTCCGCAACACGACTAGACTTTTAAGCTCGTCACTCCCAACAAGGCTTGGAGGACACACTTCCGGGAAACCCCGCTCGGCTTTCCCTCGTAAGACGTGGGGAGGATTTTAGTCAAGCCCTAGCACACTTCCGGCCCTCCCAGTCCCGCCCCTTTTGTCTATATTACAAGGGGAGGTACATTAGCACCACACCCCCACCCCAGTCCATTCTCTCACTCCCTCTTCCAGAAACTTTGGAGGACATTACCACCGCCCTCACTTTCTGCCAGTCCGTGCTCCAATCCCAGTAACTTGGTAGATATTAACCCCGCCTCCTCCTGTAGGTTGACGGTTAGCCACGCCTCCAATACTTCCGGCTCTGTACGCCCATCTTTCTTTCCAAAGGACGTCATAACCAGTCCCGTCCCCCACCAACCAAATCTATCCCACCCAGCATTTCCGGCACGCCCTTCCACCGCGCTGCTTCCCTTCCCCAACTTCCGGCTCGCCCTACGCCTGGACGCCCTCCTGAGTATTACTGTTTTCCGACCGGCGTCGCCACCGACGCAAGGGTTATGGCTTTGCGGCCTGGCATGCTCCATCCGAGGCCTCCCTGCCTGACTGGACCGCGGGGGAACATGGGTGAAAACCCCCTTCCCCTGGCTTCGCCTGTCACCCAGAGCTGGATAGAAAAGATGGCCGCCACCTGGGAGCGCTGGGCGCGGGTCGCCGTGGGGGTGCCTGGGAGTTGTAGTCCGAGTGGGCGCGGTGACGCACTTCGTCGCGGGGAGACGGGCGCCATTGTGCGCCGTGCGCCGGTGAGTACGGCGCGAAACCTCTGGCCGTCGGGGGCTGTGCGGTTCCTGCCTGGCTTGCCTTCTCGTCGCGAGGTTGGGTAGAGCGCAGTGGTTGGCGACAGGGACACAGAAAAAAGACATTCTCTCCTTCCGTGGGCGTAGGCCGGCCAACCCCCGGGACGTGGGCTAGCCAACCCCCCAGGCGTGGGAGGACTAAGAACCGGAGTGAAATCTCACTGGATGAGGAACGTGGGAGGGGATCTCGTGTAGCTCGGATAAAAGGGCATCCAGGTTTCTGGAAGGAGGTGGAGACTAACTACCCAGTCTGGACGTTTTCGGAGAGGGGGTGGCTTGGTCCTTTCCAGTGGACGGCCGGCTTCCGGGCAAAGGAGGGAGGAGTCTAGGTGTAGGCCTCACTCCCCTCCCACCTCCCAAATTCCATCCTCTCTCAGGACTTTGTTAATTCCTCCAAGACCGGTCGAAGAGGAAAGTATGGCCTCCGGGCTTCCGACGACCTGGTTGCATGTGAGTAGAGTCCTCTGAGTTTTAGTGCACCCCTGGGTCTGGGGCGTGGGTGGCCGGATGGTGGTGGGACGCCACCCTCCCATAGATGCTCTCCAGGCCCTAGAGCCTGGGCGAAGGGATGGGGGACAAGAGAGACCCTGATGGGTGGGCAAGCCGCAGGTTGCTTAGCCCTCCGAGGGAGTGGTTATCGTAGAGATCATTACAGGGGATTCTAATTTACTGGTTTTAAAATTTTGTTAATCTTCATCCGAGGATATGCTTATTGACTTTAGAGAGGAGGGGAGAAAGGGAAACATGCATGTGAGTCTCCTATGCTCCCCAATCCAAACTGAACCCAAAACCTGAGCACGTGCCCTTATCAGGAGTCAAATCCAAGACCTTTCGGTTTATGGAAGCCACACTGGCTGGGGCAGATTCTGATTTTTCAAATCTGGGGAAAACTGACAGGTCTAAGCAGGGGTCAGACTCATATTTAGATTTCAACAGCTATTCTGGCATCAAAGTTAGAGGTGACATGAACTCAGCCACTAGGAGAAAATGTGGATCTTTGGCAGGTGAAGAAAGTAGAAGCAGCACAGGTTGGGGGCGGGGGGGGGGGTGCGCTAAAACCTCCCGTGTGATGATTCAGCGCATGGAATCCCCTAGGAGGACAGGTACACACTGACATAAGTTGTTAGAATCCCAAGGTTAATATGTAATAGGGAGGTTTTCATGAAATGAAGCACCCTCTTCAGCTTTATGTGATGTTCTCCTTGCTGTGACCTGAATAGGGTCAAGCTTAGGTTTGCTCAGTGTCAGACAAACTCAAAAACACAATGAGACCCCTGGAATGCTTTCAGGTCACCTGGTAGACTGTGGCTTGATGTTCTCAGTCACCTGCGTCCTGTCAGTGTGAGTGATGACAGGCACTGGCTGAACAGGAACCTGTGGGTTTTAGGAACCAGTGACCTTTGAAGATGTGACTTTGGGTTTTGATCCGGAGGAGTGGGGACTGCTGAACCTTGAACACAAGTCCCTGTACAGAGAGGTGATGCTGGAGAACTACAGAAACCTGGTCTCCGTGGGTAAGGCTGGCCTCTGTGTCAATAAAGATTTGTGCTTTGCTGCTTGAATGTGGTGCCACTGAAGTGTGTGTCTGCTTGGGCTCAGGCTGCAGGGATCAGAGTACAAGGGTCAAGGCCCTAGAGCTTGAGGGAGAGGGCTTTACTTTGTACCCAGGGGGAAATATAACTTCGAATATAACTTCTGGAGCTTCACCTTGTCCACCCTTCAGAGGCCTTTAATACCAGGGAAGTGGTCACAAGAATCCCAGAGGACATGGTGTCAGTGTCCAACAGCTCAGGAGTATCATCACAGACCCTGATCCCTTCCATTTCTCTGTGGTTGGTGTGAACGTTTCCATTCTTAGTTAGTAACTGCATCATTGTGGCTATAAGCATCACGTCCTTGTTAAAAGCAGAAAGAAGGAATGCGGCCGGGGGCAGGGGGGCAGCTATACAGGCTAGTGCTGTTTTCACAGCTGTCACATTTAGCAATAAAGGAAAAGCCCTATGGCCTCTGCTGACATGTTTCCCTTTGTAACTTGCTGACCAGAACTGGGTCCTACTGCCACCTTTATTGGCAAGGGAGTCCAGGAGAACAAAGGTGTTGGGGGCGTTATCATCACTGCCCTAGACCAGAGGTGTTCCCCTAGGGGACAACAGCATGTGCCATGACATGAAAGCATTTTTTTCCAAATACAGACCCCCCCCAAGCCCTGTCTTTTTTCCCTTGGGCAGAACATCAGCTTTCCAAGCCAGATGTGGTATCTCAGTTAGAGGAGGAGGAAGAACTCTTGTCGGTGGAGAGAGGAATTCCTCAAGACACCTTTTCAGGTGAGAACCAGGCACATGGGAGTCTAGCAGGGAATGGGTTGACAGGTTGGTCAAGGATTGGTGTCTTAAACAGAGAAGGTGGAGGAGGAAACCCCAGGTGGGGTGCTATGATGAGTGACTGCAGACACACTGAATCAAGCTCCACGGTTTCCTTTGGCCTCAGGGTCATGGATGTACTCCTTGGATGAACATGAACCTGTTGCTGGTGATACATTGGCAGTAGGGGTTCTTGTACTCTGCTCCACCCATTGTCGACTGCCCTCCCCTCATGTAATCACCACTAACAGGTGTGTGTCTCTGGCCACACTTTTTTAAATATGTTTACATGCGTGTATAGAAATACACTGTCCCTGACATAACAATAGTTCAATATAATAACCATTGACTTTACGGTGGTGCAAAAGCAATACTCGTACAATCATTCTGTTTTTCACTTTCAGTACAATATTCAAAATACATGAGATACCCAACACCATTATCAAGTAGGCTTTGTGTTATATGATTTTTACCCAGCTGTAAGCTAATGTAAGTGTTTCAAGTATGTTTAAAGTAGGCTGGTTAACTGCATTTTCAACTTAGGATGGTTTCAAGTTTCAATGGGTTTATCAGGACATAATCTGATCATAAGTTGAGGAGCATCTGTATATGTTTATATTGTTGGGGTGTTCTTAATACAGATAGGTTTTCTTCATTTTGACAGATTCAGTATAATCCACAATTAACTTTTTTCTCTTGATGGAGATTCAAGTTGTTGCAGAAAACTTCTTGCAATTTTTTTGGGTTTTTTTTTTCACATTCAAATTGGTTTTTCTTGTAGGTAGGATTTCTAGAAATGGAACTTCAAAATCAACCAAAGATGTAAGCTAAAACTCTGCTAGCAATAAATTGCTGTCTAAAATCCTTTAAAATCATGTACCTGCTCAAGTATATGAGAGCTACTTTTCCCTTTCATTGTCAGTGCTTTTAATCTTAAGATTTATAGATCTGTTAGGAAAAGATAGTATGTTCAGTTTAGCTAATTTTTCCTTTATGACATTACACATAGTTCACTTTTCCTTTGTGCAATTACACATACTTTCATAAGTTTGTGAAGGTGGGGAGAGAGAGAGAGAAACATTGGTGTAAGAGAAGAAACACTGGTCAGTAGTCTCCTGTAAACCCCCCTAACTGGGACCGGACCACAATCTAGGTATGTGTCCTGAGTGGGAATCAAGCCTGCGACCTTTTGGTGCACAGGATGACACTCCAACCAACTGAGCCATACCAGCTAGGGCTGTATCTTTTATAAGTTTAGATACTATCCCCTCCCCCCATTTTTGGTGGATCTTGATATATTATGGATGTTAATATTGCAAATATACCAGACCAACATTTACCTCTACTTCTATTTAGTCTCCATAAAGGAATTTTATGATTCCGGGTATTTTTATTCCTATTCTAGGTTTTGTATCATGTAGGCAGATTGTGCAAACACTTTTTTGTATTCTAGTATTATTTGGTTTTTGTCTAACTCTTTTATATAGCTGGCATTTCCTCGTGTATATGGTGTAGGGCACAGGTTCTTTCAAAACCAAGGGTCCCCAACCTCTGGACTGTGGACCAGTGTTGGTCCATGCCTGTTAGGAATTGGGCAGTATAGCAGGAGGTGAGCTTGAATGTAATACTCTTGAATCATCCCAGAACCATTTCCCTTGCCCCCCAGTCCTTGGAACTGGTCCTTTTGTCTTCCACAAAACCAGTCCCTGGTGCCAAAAAGGTTGGGAGCTACTGGTGTTGGGCACAAGTTCTTTTAATATCCATTTTCTGACTAGGTTCTTTCACTTATTGAAACACTCATTATCATGGATTAAATTCGCACAGTCATCATAGATTATAGGCTTCCTTGGCCTCTCCTGCTCCCTTGATCTGTCTCTAAGTAAACACCATATTACTGTACTTAATTACAACTTTATAAGTACTTATTTTAACTTTTAACAAACTTGGATAAATGATAGTTCCTATCATTATTAGATATATGTATTCTTAGCTGTTCTCAACCACCTGATTTGCAGATGAAACACCATCAGCTTAGCAGGGTTCATTGAGGAAATCCTGTTAGAGTATGAATTACATTTGATTAGATTTAGCAATCTGTTGATGCATAATTGGACACAAGGGTATGAAGAGGGATCTGACCTCACTGCTTTATCAGGCCTTTTAGGTACTGCTGGACTTTCACTGTAGCTGATGGTATTGCTCAGGTTAATAATCCTCCCTTGTAGTCTTACGTAGTTATTCTATGAACCTGTCATGCTGCTTAAATTCTCTTCACTAATTTTCTCAGTACAAAGTCATTTTATCAGCAAGTATAAAGCAGGCAGTTGTATTAATGTTTTTGTTTGGGAGATCATGTAAACACGTTAATCACAACTGGTTCTTCCGAAGCACTGTAAAACTGAGAATGCGGAGAGTGCATGGTCTCTTAACTGAAACGGGGAAGTTTCTGGGTTTTGATGAGCATGATGGCTAATTTTGCTTTGATTTAAATCAGTTTTTATTTAAATAAATAATTCTCTGGTGCTTTCTAATAAGTGAAAATCAGTAGTCCCAATTATCCCCCCAGAACCTTCCAAGGTGACCATATGGATTTTCTCCTTTGAATAGTTAAGACAGTGACATAATAAACATACAGGCACCCTTGTTGTAATGTGATGCTGGCATCCAATGACACTTTTTAGGACTTTTACATCAGTATTCATACATTGAGTTGGGAGTGTGGAGTGGTTTGTTTGTATTTGTGTTTTGCTGTCTGTCATCTTTTATATCAGTGTGCTGGCTTAGAGAAAACTTGGGATTCTCTCACTTCTCTGTGTTCTCTGAGCCTTAATACAAGAGACGCTGAACTGCCTGCTTCTGGCAGTATCAGCTGTGAAATCCGTGCCTGGCCCCATCTCTGGTGATAACCTGTTTGAACATAGAGGCCGGATTCCCCGTGACTCTTTGCCCTCTTTTTCTGGACACCATGTTTCAGCATTGATGAGTCAGCAGTAGTGTTTTGTTTTCCATATTCAAATTCATTCCTTTCATTCCCTGCATTAACCAAGAGCACAGGTCACTGAACTCTACCTCACCTGGAAGGTCCCCAGCAACACAAGCATTGGACAAACCACCATGGTTTCTGTTCCCCCGGTCCCCTCCCTTGATCCAACCTCCTGATGTCCCTTCCAGTCTTTGTGGCTCTAGCAATGGCAGGTGTGTGTCTCATCCTACCTGGAACTTAAGTCCATGTCCTGAGGGACCAAACCTTCCAGCTCTGCACTTCTGCCTGATCTAGTAGTTTCCTGAATCTAGCTGCCACAGGGGATATTGGGCGCCTGTGGTTCTGCACATCTCGTGTTATGAGAGATTTAGGGGTGGTGCCTCATAGCAGAGACCATGGACAGGAAGGTTTGTCAGGATATTCTCTTCTGTCTGCTGTGCCTGAGGTGATAGATTCCTGACTCATCTCTGCTCTGTCAGAGTCCTTTATGTGATATTTTCCCCATTGCTTCTTCTTCCCCTCACAAATCCCTGTGGAAGCCCTCCTGTTTCCCATGCAGTATACTAAAACACTTTGGTAGTAAAGTAGTTGACAGCCTTTTACAAACAAGTTGCACAAATGTAACCATGTAAACACAGATAAATGGTGGTGAATACTGAAGAAAAAGAGCATGGTGTAAAGTGGGAGCATTGGGGAGGTGGTCAGGAGACATTGAGGGGTGAGGTTCAAGCCAATTCCCAAAAGGAAAAAAAAAGTATACTGCAGACGTTTAAGAGTGGTGATAAGAGCTTCTAGGCATGGAGACAGTTTGGAGTGACTGAGAATGGAACAGGCTTGGCATATTCAGGGAACAGAATGTCACCCAGTCAGTGGGGAGTAGTAATGAGGTGTAGTGACATGCAGCTGCAGTTCATCAGACCACACAGGACTTCCATTGTGGGGGGAGTTTTGTGTTTTTTTTTTTTTAAGATTTTATTTATTTATTTTTAGAGAGGGGAAGGGAGGGAGGAGAGAGAGAGAAACATCAATGTGTGGTTGCCTCGTATGTGGTCCCCACTGAGGACCTGGCCTGCAACCCAGGCATGTGCCCTGACTGGGAATCGAACCTGCGATGCTTTGGTCCTCAGCCCGCGCTCAATCCACTGAGCTATGCCAGCCAGGGCGGGAGTTTGGTTTTTATTGTGCAGGTGTGGTGTGGCTTTTCATAGATCACTCTGGGTGATCGTGAAGAAAGAACTGTGGTAGGGCAGATGGAAGCACATACAGGGCCTATGGTACTATCCAGGGAAGAGGTGATGATACTTGGCCTGAGAGAGTAGCAGCAGGGTTGGGGAAAAGCCAGCATGGGGCTCCTCCCCATTCATAGGTGGATTCTGAGGCTAGGTGAGTAATTGGCCAGGGGATGCAAAACAGAGGAGGCTTCCGGCAGTTTCTTCTAGGTAAAGGTTTTCAGGGATTTCCTTAAACATGTATACATATGCTTTTTTTATATGTGTCAGCATCTTATTTAAAAATACAGTAAAGAAGAATTTTGGGCATTACACGGTGACAGGGAAGAGTCTGGTAAAGACAGCATTTTGAAGGCTGGAAATAGAGGTTATGTTTTTCTTGTGTTCAAATAACTTTTTAAACAAGTTATCTGAGTAGTACAAAGAACTCCCTAGTAACTTCTTCACCTAGATTCAAGAGTTTGGAACTGTCTCATGTCATGACCCATTCTGTTAATCAGGTATGAATGAGAGTGGACTTAGATGTTTGTAAGCCAGTTTGAATGCACCTGTGTGAACCTCAGGAGGAGGTCCAAGCAGTGTATAAAAATATGAGAATCATAGGTGTTTGGAATGGCATGCTTGGCCCTTAGAGGAAACAACCATCTCTTGCAGTGGTCTCTTACTCCCAGCACTGGTGTAGCTGGGCCTCTGCTGCATGCAAAGAACTGGGAATGAATGGAAAGCTAGGCCTCTCTGGCTCCCTGGGATAGCAAAACTGGTAGCACAGGCATTGTTTGAAGTAGAAGGAAATGGTAAACACTTAAGACAGGTGGCATTCATCTTCAAGTAGGTATTGATTTGAAAAGATGTGAAGATAAGGAATGTGGAAAAATATTTGATGGCATTCAGTCTTCAGCCATCACGCAGTGTTCTTTTAAGAAAGTATTGCCATATGTGTGGTTCAGGTAGAACACTTGACACATAGTCTAGATTTAATCATTAGAAAACCAGTGGAATGAAGACACTATTTTTCAAAATCTATTTTGAAAAAATAATAGGAGAGCTTGTAGGACGTGTAACTTTTTTGACTTGTCAAGAAATGAAACCGGAGATGAGCCCCACAAATATTAATGTGGCACCTCTCAAAGTAGCAGCAACATTAGTAGAAAAAACAGGAGGAGGAGATCCTTTTGTGGGAAGGAGGAAAGGAAATCCTCTAGATTTCATCCTTTGTGTAGCCTGAGGGGACTCACGTGGGAGTAAAGCAAACTTGGGGAATAGGAAATCAGTTGTTTTATACAAGGGATTCAAGAACAAGACTGAATGAGTGTTTAGTGTCAAAAATCCTGTTTTCAGCTCATTTTAGTCTACTTTCAGAAAGGGCTCACACAGGAGACTAACATGCAGACCCCTGAATGGAGAAGTCCTTTTCATGAGTTCTTCAACATGTGAACTCAAACAAGGGCAAAATCCCAGAAATATGATCCTAGCCGGAAAGGCTTCTGGTCCAATTCAGCCAGTTTTGAGAGAATTCATACTGGACAAAAAAAATCTAGTATTGTGGAAAAGTTCTTACATCAAGTAATTCTATCTGAGAACTCTGAAGCCATGGGAATGTGATTGCTATGCAAGAGGTTTCATGCATAGCTCTCTTACTCAGCATTATTAAATGTTACAGACAGCGCCTGAGAATGTAGTCGGTGTTAGGAAGGCTTCAGGAGCCACAGAACCCACTGGCAAGCTCTTCAGTAGGAGTCCTCATCATGTTCAAATCAGAGGACTCATATGACAGCACACCCTCAGTGTCATCTCTGCAGGCAAACTGTAGCACTAGGTCTCACCTTATCTGACAACAAACAAACAAAAAACCTTATACTGGAGAGAATGAACTGCACTGAATAATAAATACCTCACCCTATTTTTACACCAGATAAGCCATACAGAAGGCAAACTACGTAAAACTGAAGATAAAAATGTACAAATAAAACAGGTCCTGTCTTTTCCAACTTGTTCTGTGATCTGATCTGAACATCTGGAGCAAATATTAAATAACATGGGTGAGAACAGGGACCTGTATTTCAGTTATTAGTGTAGGTCCCCAGTTTCTAAGACAATGACTAAATCTCTAGCTCAGGAAACTGTTGAATGAAAAAATGGCTGAAGAAATGGCAAGAGTCAAGAGGACATTTTCAAAGGGAAGAGACTTGGAAGACAAGGCCTGTGTGGGTGAGGGATGATGAAGGAAATCTTAGAATGAAATAGATAGCACTATGAAAAACTCCGAGAGGCTCACATTCTTGGAGACTGGGCCAAGAGTCTAGGATCATGAGTGACTATCGAATATGTTTTAGCATGAACCCAACCTGGCAGAGTGTGGTCACATACTGTGCAGGCTGTGTGGGTTGTTTTTTTTTAAGATTTTATTTATTTATTTTTAGAGGGGAAGGAAAGGAAAGAGAGGGAGAGAAACGTCAATGTGTGGTTGCCTCTCATGTACCCCCTACCAGGGACCTGGCCTGCAAGCCAGGCATGTGCCCTGACCAAGAATCAAACTGATGACCCTTTGGTTCTCAGGCCAGTGCTCAATCCACTGAGCCACACCAGCCAGGGCAAATCTTAATCCTTTTATCTGGGGACCACTCTCTCAGATGTTCAGATGTAGTACCCTGGGTACTTTCAAGGCCTGAAATGCCTTAGCTATTAATTGAATATGAAGGAAGACAAATGAACTAATAAGCATTTGACACAAACATTTTGCAGGTGGTGGGGGAGGAGGGACCTCTAAAAGTCCTAATGAAAGAGAAGTGATAAGAATCAAAGCAGGAATAAATGAATCAAATGCAGGAGAAAAAAATAATCCAAGGGCTCATTTTGGGGTGTAACTTGGATTAAATGGAGTAAATAAGAGGTCATCTAAAAACCTATACAGGGGGGAATTATATAGATATTCAGCAGCACATGAGGTGGTTTCCATTATACTACTATCCACAATTTTACAGAGAATGAGCCAGTTTTGTGTACTATGTGAAAAAAAAATCCCCAAGATACACAGTATGTGTATATTTCTTAAAATATCTTTTAATGTATGTCTTATATTTGTAAAGATAATATGAATACAAATATTGATGCCTTTTTCTTTAAAATGTACACATAAAATACAAATATGAATGTATGTTGATTTCTTATCACTGTAAGAATGTAAAAACTGGTAGGCTGTGATTGCCTCCCAAGAAGGAAACTGGGTGGGAGGCTGACTCTCCTTTTTTTTTGAGGTGCTGCCTCCCTGTAACTATGAAACAGCTAGTTATGTCTCAGTATTGACCTGGGCAATGAATATCTTCCAACTTTCTGATAAAAGGTAGTTTCCATGGAACATGAACAGTTCAGTGACAAAACAGAGACTGGCAGGCTAACAGGTTCTTTCTGAAAAGTATTAACTCTTTAATACCAAAGTACAAAAGGATAAAAATACAAGACAATGTTTATAGCTCATAACACCACTTTTTTTTTAATAGAGAGGGGAGGGGAGGGAGGCAGAGAAACATCAACGTGTAAGATACATCTCTCAGTTGCCTCTTGCACACCCCTAACCAGGAACCTGGCCTGCAACCCAGGCATGTTACCTGACGGGGAATCGAACCAGCAACTTTTCAGTTCACAGGCAGGCACGCAGTCCATTGAGCCACACCAGCCAAGGCACAACTACCTTTAAAAAAAGGAAAAGGCTAATCTTTTAAAACAGTAATGAGGCCTTCCAGCCAACATGGAGGCATAGGTAGACGCACTGTGCCTCCTCACACAACCAAGATAGGGACAACAATGATATAGAAACAAAATAACAACCAGAACTGACAGAAAATTGAAGTGTATGGAAGTCCGACACCCAAGGATTTAAAAATAGACACATTCATCCAGACCAGTAGGAGGGGTGTAATCAGGCTGGGCGAGGGTTGTGAAGCAGAGACCTGAACAACCGGGGCGGTGTGCAAGTCTGCAACAGGCAAACCCTGGGCCTACAAGCGGTGGTGGCTAGTGGGCCCCTGTCAGGGGGTGGC
>CM052550.1:47541114-47632455 GCA_028533065.1 Trachops cirrhosus
ATAGTGATGGAATGAAAGATGGGTCTCACATCATTGGAGTGGACCAGAAGGAAGAAAAAAATATACAGCCAGAAAAGAATGAAGAAATAAGAATTCAAAAACAATGAGGAGAGGCTTAGGAACCTCCGGGACATCTTTAAACGGTCCAACATCCGAATTATAGGGGTACCAAAAGGAGAGGAGGAAGAACAAGTGGAAAAGTTATTTGACAAAATAAAAGAGAACTTCCCTAATCTGGCAAAGGAAATAGAATTCCAGGAAGTCCAGGAAGCTCAGAGTCCCAAAGAAGTTGGACCCAAGGAGGAACACACCAAGGCACATCATAATTACATTAGCCAAGGTAAAAATGAAGGAGAGAATCCTAGAAGCAGCAAGAGATAAGGGGATAGTCACCTACAAAGGAGTTCCCATCAGACTGTCAGCTGATTTCTCCAGAGACCTTACAGGCAAGAAATGACTGGAAAGAAGTATTCCAAGTCATGAAAGACAAGGACCTACATCCAAGATTGCTCTATCCAGCAAAGCTTTCATTTAGAAGGGAAGGGCAGATCAAGTGCTTCTCAGATAAGGTCAGGTTAAAGTAGTTCATCATCACCGAGCCCTTATTGTATGAAATGTTAAAGAGATTTGTCTAAGAAAAAGAAGATAAAAAAACATGTAGGGTAAAATGACAGCAAACTCAGTTATGAACAACCACACTTGAAACAAAAACAAGAAGAAACTAAGCAAACAACTAGAACAGGAACAGAACCACAGAAATGGAGATCACATGGGGGGGTTAGCAACAGGGGAATGGAAGGAAGAGAGAGGGGAAAGGTATGAAGAATAAGTAGCATGGATGGTAGGTAGAAAATAGGGTGAGGGCAAGAATAGTAGGGGAAATGCAGAAGCTAAAGAACTTATGACACATGGACATGAACTAAAGGGGGGAATGTGGGTGGGAGAGGGTGTTCAGGGTGGAGGGGAATGAAGGGGGGATAATAGGACAGCTGTAGTAGCATAATCAATAAAATATTAAAAAACAGTAATGAGTTCAGAAACATGACATTACAAAATAATAGAGAAACTAATAACTTCGATTTACAACAGGATAACCAGTTTAATACAGATGGAGGAAAGGTTTTGTTAATACTTTTTGAAATGGTACCTAATAAATTAAGAAATGGATAGGCTCTTTCTGAAGAAAGTTGTTAGTGAGACAGGAAAGACTTGAATAGGTATAAATGTTGATTTATGAGGGTTTACAAAGGCTAGAAGTGTATGAAGTTCCTTGCTTGACTACATCCTACAGCCTCTAGGGAAGTACTGTTGGAGCCCTTTGACCTGTAGGAGCAGGAATACCAATGTCTTTCCCAGCTGGTCTGGGAATAGGCAGATGGGGGTGTTAACCAGGTCTCCCCTCTTACGCCATGGCCTGCACTTCCAGCCACTTCCCAGGCTCCCCAGCAGATGGGGACTTTGTAGCAGCAGAAATTCTCCCATGATAATTTACATATAGGACACAGTTTCAGTGCTAATTAGATTTTCTGGAATTTGGCAGAAATGGGAAGTCCTGGCAGAAGGCTAGAAGGTCTTTAGCCATGTTGAGTCAACACATACTGCGCTTGAGCACTTGACAGAGTGCCAAACACCATTACAGGTGTGGTAAGGCTCATGTTGTTGGGTCTCCTTTCATTTCAGAGCATGTGTGGCTGATTGACTTTAAACCAACAAATGTGAACATACCAGGTCAGGTCCTTGATCAAATTGGCCATCTTCCCAGTGTTTCTTGGTCACTTGCAGCTACTGGCTACTGTGTTGGACAGTGTGTATCTAGAACATTTCTGTAACTGTAAGTTTCCCTGGGCAGTGCTGCTTTAGAGGTGGAGAGGTGGACAGTAAATAAGGACCAGATATTTTAAGATGGCAATCAGTGCTATCAAGAGAAATAAAACAATGGGACATGCTGGGGACAGTGGGGAGGCATGGGTAGTTCAGAACTGGTCAGGAAGATAGTGCTGAGGTTACCTCCAAGCTGAGAGCTTGATGGGGAAGATGTTGGGAAAGACTACTACTAGGCAGGCGGATGGCAGGTTTGAAAACTTCTAGATGAGACACTCTTGGGCACGGCACATCTTAGAAAATGTAAGATGGTGGCTATGGGAAGTCCCAGTTGGTGTAAAGGGCACAAAAGAACAGGGTTTGGGATCCCAGCTGTTGTGTTCCATGTGTGACCTTGGGCAGAGTTCCTAGCCTTTTCCCAACATGGATTTTTGTGTGAAGATTGGACAGTTGTACTGGAACTGTGGTGAAGTTCAGGTTCCGGGGGCCTTCATGAAATGGTAGCTACTGTTACTGATCAAAGACTGATACAAAGATGGTCATCAAAACCTTTAGCAGACCCTTCTCTGGGCCTGGCGTAGGGGTTTCTGTTGCACAAAACCCAGCTGGCAGCCTTAGAAGTCTAGTGGGGGTGTTAAACAGTCATTATATTTGTGGACTAGTAGCCACAGTATACCTGGTTAGTCGTCAGTGTTCACTAGGAAACTGCACTGTTAGGGAGCCAGCTTACCTTGGAAGGGAAGCAGTAGAGAGACTGAAGGAACATGAGAGAAGAAAAGAGCAGCTCCCATCAGCCTGTACTGAAAAGCTGGACCCAGCTTTGGGTACCTAATCACTTAAGGTAAGGAAACCTTGCCCAAAGATTGGTATTTGAATAATCCGAAGAGAAATAGGGAGTTGCAGGTCAGTGGATTATATTGCTCAAATTCTCCAGGAGTCGGCTGGTGGGTTGAAAGCCAGGACCAGTGTTCCCCCCCAGATGGTTCAACATTACGATGGTGTGAAAGCAATGCGCTTTCAGTAGAAGTCGTGTTCCAAATTTTTGTCTTTCCCCAGGCTAGTGATGGGGTATAGTACTGTTTTAGAGTTGCTGGGCAGTGGAAGAGCCTTAGCTGCCAGTCAACCACATGGTCACAAGGGTAAGCAACCAACACTACAATGTACTGTGTTGCCAGCATTGTATAGATATATTGTGTTTTCCCATCTCTTCAAGCCTACAGAACCCCTGTCTGTGTCTGCTGTTTCTGGTAAGAATTGGAAGGTAGTTACTGTTGAAATGAAACTCAAGATAACTCCCCAGCTATGGGTTAATGTTGTATTTTGAGCATGTTTAAGGTAGGCAGGGCTCAGCTGTGATATTCAGTGGGTTGGGTGTATTAAATGCATTTTATTTTTATTATTGACACTATTATAGATGTCCCCATTTCTCACAACTTTGCTCAACTCCATTCTCTGACCCCTTTCCCTCTGGCCATCACCATACTGTTGTCTGTGTCCATGAGTTATGCATATGTGTTCGGCTGATCCCTTCCTCTTAAGTCTAAATGCATTTTCAACTTAAAAATATTTTCAACTTATGATGGGTTTATGAGATTTTAAGTTAAGGAGCATCTGTATTTGGAGCTGCAACTGTTAGGAATTATTTTATGCAGCCCCAGGGAGGGGGATGGGTCAGTCAGTCAAGTTCTACCCAGGTGAAGTGAGGATCCACTTCCCCATCAGCTGGTAAACTTAAGAGTTTATGTTTTACTGGTAAAGATTACTTTAGAGCCAGCACTTGGGATGGTCCAGTGGATGAGAGCCTTAAAGGACTGAGGTGCCTAGAATAACACCAGCTTCCAGGCTTATGGCCCATCTGATTTACTGCCTAGCATTCAGTATGGTAACTGCAGAACCTATGTCAGACTGCACTGGGCTCTCAGCACCCTAAGAACTGGCAGCGTTCCTGACACCCAAACTCAGAAAGGTTCTGTGGCTTAAAACAGTAAGAGTTAACGTTTTTCAGCAAGCATTCAATGCAAGATTTTGAAAAAAGCATCCTGCTCCCCCCAAGGATAAGAAGAGAAACTAAATTAAAGGTGAAGTAAGTAAATCAGAAACCGAGTGGGGGCAGGGAGACAGAGGAGGATAAAAAGAACCCAGCAGTTATAAGGGAGAAGGCACTAAATAAAAATCCCTCTGATGAACCAAAGAGTACAAAACGAGTTATATGTAGAAATTAGGGAGCCATAAAGCAGTACACAGAAGGAAGGTTTAGTTGGTTGTAGGTTTTTTTGTTTGTTTTTTGTTTTTTAAGGGGGGAGTGAGAGAAACATCAATGTGTGGTTGCCTTGTGCCCCCTACTGGGACCCTCAACCCAGACATGTGCCCTGACTGGGAATTGAATCAGTGACCCCTTGCTTTGCAGGCCGGTACTCAATCCTCTGAACTACACCAACCAGGGAGGGAGGTTGTTTTTAAGTATCATGCATGGTTATTACTCAAATGGTGCCTGGCTCAGCACTGAGCCGTAGGGAGGCGACCTCCTGTATGGGGGGCGGCGGGGCGCACATGTCAGCTCGCTGTCCCAGGCTTTCGAGTTATCCTCAGGGAAATTTTAAGCCCTATGGGCGTCTGCTTAAAGAAAAAGAATGAACTACACATTAAAATTCAGAATTTGGGGGTGGGGATGAACCCCAGAAATCCTAAAGAAAAAGGAGGGGATTAAATTCTATAGATAACGGCAGATATTTATCAGTGAGTTAGGAAAGGTCCCCAAGGGAAACATTCAGAATATCTTGGAGAAGAGGTTGGAAATGACAGGTCAAACGCCTGTCATTCTTACCAAGGAGGGAAAAAAAAACACTTTGTGGGGCAGGAGTGTCCGGCGATGGCTGAGAATTGCGATGTGCGTAGGTCACATCTGTTGCGCAACTCGGCGCGCCCAGGGCCAGTCTGCGGCGGACTCACCCGGCGCTGGACCAGTGCGGGCCGGAGCCGCTCACTTCCCGGGTGGCGCGCCGGCTATCCACACCACCTGTAAGGTCTGTGCGACTGAGACTCGGCAACCAATGCGAACCAGGTTTGAAGGATGCTGGGAGGAGGGGAAACAGGACGCCCTACGAGAAGGGGATGGGGGAACGGAGGAAAATGAGATGGGTTAGGAAGCCGGTGTGCCCTGCTGTGGTGGAAGGCGACCGGGCTCTCCGGTGCGGCCCAGAAGGACACGGATTGGGGAGGTGTGCCGGGAAGCTACACCTACGCCGCCTCTGTACCCAGCGCTGACTTGAGGATCGGGGGAGAGGACGGGAGCGGAATAGGTCGGAGATAAGCGCCCGGCAACACCCACCCCCCCCACCCCCCCCCGGAACTACAGCCCTGAGAGCGTCCCCGGAGCCGCACACAAATGTCGGACATGGCACCGGAAACCCCTCCGCGGAGGTTCCTGGGAGTTGTAGTATGCCGTCGTCGGGCTCATGACGTACTCCAGCGCCCGGCGGAAATTGCGGCCACAGGCAGGGTGTAGGCTCTACCGGGTTTCGCCGTTTAGGAGAGCGGGACATTGAACCCCTGGCCTCCCGGCGCCAGTTAACGCGCGCTGCAAAGGCAGCAGGTGCTGGAAGGATGCAGATAGTGAGAAATGCCCTGCTTCTCTTAACATCGCCTTGACCTTACTTTTAAAGTTTTTTTTTTTTTTTTTAGAGGAGAAAGGAGAGAGTAACAACGATCTGTTCCCTCTCGCTCCCCCTCCCCCACTGGTGGCCTGGCTGGCAACCCAGGCATGTGCTCCGACGGGGAATCAGACCAGCGACGTTTTCATTACCCCGCGGGTGCTCAAACCACTGAGCAACAGCAGCTAGGGCTTTTTTTTTTTTTTTAAAGCAGTCACAGCTGCTTCTCAATAGTGATTTTCTGTTCTGCTTTTCTATTTCACACGTAGGAGCTTTCCTATGTTGTAATAGTGACATTAAATAAATGATTTTTTATTTTTAGAGAGGGGGAAGGGAGGAAGAAAGGTAGAGAAACACCAGCGCTGTAGAGTTACTTGGATTGGTCGCCTCTCCTTCACCCCCCAACCGGGGGCGGGGCTTGCAACCTAGGCATGTGCTCTGAATGGAACAAGGGACCTTTTGGTTCGCAGGCCTGCGCTCAGGGCGATTTTTTTTTTTTTTATTCAATGTGATTTTTAATGCCTCAGTGGGGATCTTTCAAAGTTTTCGTGAACCGTGTTTTCCAGCATTGCTCAGGTAGTGTGTGTTATGGAAATGAACCCACCCAAACGCGGACAGTCAGAGCCCTTGAGGCAAGGGGCTCAGCCAGCATATCTTATATTTGTTAGACACGGTAAGGAAGGCAGGAACGAGACGGGGGGTACGATTTACGTGAAAAACGGGAAGGTTCTGGTCGGAGATTATGGGCTTGGGGGGCAAAAAAAAAGGAGAAACTGGAGGTCATTAAGCAAGACCCCACCCAGTGGGCTTGTTGCTGTATGTCAGAATTGTTCTCAGATGTGGTCTGGCCTTTGTCTCTCTCAATATTCATTCTGTCTGTCTGCATCCATCTTCATCTCCAGGTAGCTCCCAGACCATGAGTAGATTAACCTGCAGATAGTACAAGGGCATTCTTTGTTAAAGCTTGAGTTCATGCTGTAAGTTCCTTTCCAAGTAGAGTTGTGTTAACCACTTACACTCACAACTTCAAGGCTGATAGTGCTTATTTGCTCTTGAGGTCAGCCACACTTTCTGTTTTAAAAACAAATCTAGTTAGGGATGAACCATAAAACATGGTTATTTACAGTTTAAAGTGTTCCCAGAACCAATTCCACCTGGGAGGGGTACATTTCCCCACACCAACAAACAATTCTCGGACGCCAGCAGGGTCTCAACTCAATTTTGACACTTTTTCCCGGAGATAACATCAAATTCCATAGGTTAACACCTACAAGTCAGTAGCCCCTGCCCTTCCCCAGCCCCAAACACACACGTGCACACACTCATTTCAGATGCAAGCCATAAGCCCAGGCTCTGTCTCTTCTAACCAAATGGTTATGGAGTGAAGGTGCCAACCACTTCTAACTCTGAATGCCAAGCAATTCCAGGTTGTACCTGTGCACTAATCCAATGAATGTAAATCAGGGGTTCCCACAACCCACTCCTGGGGTTTGACTAATTTGCCCACAGAACTCAGAAACATTACTTCTAAGTACTTTCATTATAAAATTACCCCTTCCTCAGAGCCTCCTTCATACCCAGCCCAGGTCACCACTGTCCCAAAACCTCCACATCTTCACCAACCCAGAAGCTCTCTGAATTCCATCCTTTTGGGGTTTTATGGAGGCTTCAGTATAATGGGTATGATTGATTAATCACTGGCTATTGGTATGATCTCCAGCCCCTCTACCCTCCTGGGAGGTTGTGGGGTGAGGTGGGATTGAAAGTTCCAACCCTCTAATCACATGGTTAGTCTCCTGACAAATATCCCTTATCCCCACATGCTTCCCAAAAGTCACCTCATTAACAGAACAAGACACCTGGAACTGTGAGCCAGGAAATGTTGATGAAGACCTGATACATATGAGAAATAGTTGTGGTCATACAGATAACCAAATATATACTATTTTCGTAACTTTTGTAAAATTCATTTACTTATTTTTAGAGAGGGGGGAGGGAGGGAGAAAGAGAAACATCGATTTGTGAGAGATATCTCAGTCAGTTGCCTCTCGTGCGCCCCCAACCAGGGGCCTGGCCGGAAACCCAAGTATGTGCCCTGGCTGGAAATCAAACTGGTGACCCCCTCGGTTCTCAGTCTGGCACTAAATCCACTGAGCCATACCAGCCAGGGCTGTTTATTGGTTTTAGAAAGAGAAAAACATCGATTGCCTCTTGTATACTCACCAACCAGGGATTGAACCCGCAGCATTTTGGTGCATGGGACAATGCTCCAACCAACTGAACCACTTGGTCAGGGCTTTATACTTATTATAAATCATGATATTTTGTGGGGATTTTTAAAAAGATTTTAGAGAGAGGGAGAAAGCGAGGTGTGTGAGAGATACATTGATTGGTTGCCTCTTGCACTCATGCCCCCAACCCAGGGCCTCGCCTATAATCCAGGCGTGCATCCTGACTGGGAGTGGAACCAGCAATGTTTTTGTTCACAGGCTGGTGCTTAAGCCACTGAGCCATACCAGCCAGAGTACATGTGTGTTGTATTTTTTAAAGTCTTTAAATCTTTTAGAATTGGCATTTCTTCTTGGAGTTGTAGAGAGCTTCCTTGTTTCCTATTGCTTTGTGCACCCTCCTTAGCATTTCTGAGCAATCCTGTAGTTCTCTTCAGCAGGTGCTCTTGTGGATGCCATACGAGGACACGGAGCCCCTGCCTTGCCCAGACAGTCTCAGTCTTGGCCCCCAGCGAGGCAGGATCAGGTTCTGTTCCCCTGGTGGGCAACAAACATATACAACATCACAGGTCTCTTCTCGACCCTTATTGCCTCTTGTTCTTTTTTTTCCCTTGCTGTAGTGAGGTAATTTACATATCATAAAGTGTACAATTCAGTGCTTTTATTGGATTCACAAGGCTATGCATCCATCACTACGATCTAAATTCAGAATGTTTTCATCATTCCCCCCCAAAAAAACCTCATATTCATTAGTTATTAGCCCCAAATCCCTCAAATCCCCCATCTCTTGAAACCACCAATCTATCCCTGGCTGGATAGGTCAGTCAATTAGAGCGTCATCCCTATATGACAGGGTTGTGGTTTTGATCCCTGGTCAGGACACAGAGGAATCAATCAATGAGTGCACAAATGGGTGGAACAACAAATTGATATTTCTCTTTCTCCCTCTCTTTTTCAATAAATTAATAAGTTTATTAGTTCAATAAATTAAAAAAATAAGTTCTTTAAAAAACTACTTTCCAGCCTCATTCTGGATAAAAATGGGCACTGTTTTTGTACATGTGTCCAGAAATTGTTAATGTGGGTACATTGAGACACAGGTTTTGCTTCCATCACAGTAACTTTATTGCAGTGGTAACAATGAGACCTGTAAACATTTCCTGCTTAAAAAAAAATAAAATAAAATAAAAACGCTACTTTCCATTCCTTTGTATTTGTATATTTTCAACTTTTTTTTTTTTAAGGAGCAGGGTTTATTAGCGGGAAATAAGAGGAAAAGTGGAGGCAACCAAAGGGAGATTGGGGAGCCAACCAAGGGAGGTTAAGACTCTCAACATTTCAAATAAATGAAATCACATAATATATGGCCTTTTGTGTTCAGCTTCTTTCATATAGCATACTGTCAGCATTCAAACATGTTATAGCATGTATCAGTAATTCCTTTTTGTTATCCTCACTGGAGGATGTTTTTTATTAATTTTAGAAAGAGGAAGGGGAAAAGAGAGAAACATTAAAGTGAGAGAAAAACATTGATCAGTTGCCCCTCGTGTACACCCCAACTAGGGATAGAACCCGCAATCTAAGTAAGTATCCTGATTGGGGATCAAACACACAAACTTTTGGTGCACAGGATGACTGTCCAACCAACTGAGCAACCTTGCCAGGGCACTATTTAACTTTTTGAGGAGTCGCCATCCAATTCATCACCACCAGTTGTTACCCTCCCTCTTTGCAATAACCTTCCTAGTTCATGTTGTTCACGTCTTGTTATGTGAGACTGTATCTCATGTGGTTTTATTTAGCACTTTCTGGGTGGCTAATGACATTGAACATCTTTCCATGCACTTCCTGGTCATCTGTCTTGCTCTGCTTTTGACTTTCAGAGTGTCCCAAAACTCAGTTGTACCCTCACTTGGATCCTTTTCCTGCTGAGGAACCCCTGATGAAGATCGAGGTTGTTGAAGTTCTCACACTCAACCAGGAGGTAGCTTGTTGCCGAAATGCTCAGATCCAGGCCCTGTATGCTGAAGATGAGGGCCTGAGCCCAGAGGTCCTCTGGGAGCCCACTCAACCACTGGGCAGCCATCCAGCTAACTCTGAGGCTGCACGCCTAAGGTTCCGGGGGTTTTGCTTCGAGGCGGCAGCAGGGCCCCGAGAGGCCCTGTCCCAGCTCCGCAAGCTCTGCCACCAGTGGCTACAGCCTGAGGTGCACTCCAAGGAGCAGATACTGGAGCTGCTGGTGCTGGAGCAGTTCCTGGGCACGCTGCCTGGGAAACTCCGAGTGTGGGTGGAGTCACAGCACCCGCAGGACTGCCAGGAGGCAGTAGCCCTGGTGGAGGATGTAACCTGGATGTCTGGGGAGGAAGGTAAGTGCAGTGGAAGTGTGGGTTGGGAGACAATTTTGTGGGGGCATCTTGGAGGATGGGGGGGTCATACCCCTGCATCTATATTGAGGGCATCTGCCTCCTCCATGTGTTCCTGAATCAGAGCTTGAGGCGCTTCCTTGCTAGCATACCCGCTGTTGCCTCTAAATCAAGGTCTTTGAGAATGGTCTCCTTCCTGGACCCATTTGTGTAAATGGAAGGTCTCAGGTCCCACCTTGCAGCTACCAAAACACTTGGGTGGCCCCAGGCACTGCATTACTATTAAGGAATCCTCCATCCACAGGACTCTGATGGAAGCTCTCAGATAAAGTGCTTCATTGTCCCCCAGGAGCCAGTAGAGACCCTGATTTTAGTCACAATGGCATATCCCTGGGTGCTTTCTAACGTCAACTCGGTGGGGGCTGTGGGTAAATAGTAACCAAGGAACACAGAACTCGTGGGCTCAGCGAGCCTTCAGTCTAGCAGGAAAGATGGGAATTTGACAAAGGAATGTGTATGAGACAGGTGTTGTTGGAAGTCCTGGCAATGGGGCCTGTGGAAGTCAACTTGCTGTAGCCAACACCTGGTGCAGAGCATAGCTCAAGAGGCAGCAAAACAGATGTGTCAGGCAGGCGAGCATCCCCTGTCCAGGCCCACATGGGGCCTGTCAGTATGTTCCAGAATCAGAGGCTGGGTAGGTCTGTACCACAAGGAGCACAGGGCAGGCTAGTAGGGCCCTTGGCAAATGTTACTCTAATGCAGCAGGAACTGATCCCTGAGTTCCAGGGAGGGTGGCAGGATCTGATGGAACTTTCCAAGATTCCCTAGGTTGTAGCATGTGGCTTGTGGGGGAGTGACCCTGAGCTGTGACGATGCCTGCTGAGAGGAGTAACCATGATGGTATAGCTGGGGGGTTGCATTTGGGAGCTGACTCCATGAGACTGGATTTCTCAACAGAGTTGTGCCAAGTTCTGTGGAGCTCAGACATGTTTTTGCTCACCTCAACACCCCAAGTAGCATCTGGTGGATGCCCAGAAGACATTTCTTGAACAAATGATTGACTTTTGTAATTTGGTGGCAGGTGGAATCCAAGGTGGAGGGTGGGGTGCAGGGGCCAGGGCATCTGTGAGAAGCCATTGTGGAGGGAGTGGTGTCTCCTCTTCACTGAGTCTAGGCTGTCCACATCCTCATCCCTTGAACCTCTGAATATGTTACCTTCCAAAGTGCCTTTGTAGACATGATTAAGTTAAGGATGCTGAGATTGGAGGATTGTTCTGAAGCCCACAAGCAGGTTTTTTCCCTTTAGGGCCACCCTGCAGGGAATTTCTTGTAAACTTTCCCCAAAAGTTTCTTTGGCTCTGCTTGGCCCTGTTTTTGTCTCTGATCCATCTTTGTGGCCAGTTGGAAGTGATGGCCTGGTAGGCCAGCCTGGGCCACTTTGATAGTGAGGGTGAACTCATCATTTCGGAAGCCCACAGACCATGTGTGGATGTGTGAGGAAAGTTGAAATTGAGAAGGGTCATGAGGCCGAGGAGGGCTGTTTCCTAAGGTGGAGGATACTTGGTAAAATTCCCATCAAGATGGGTGTGGTGAGCCCTGGTTGGTGTGACTCAGTGGATTGAGTGCCAGCTTGCAAAATGAAGGGGGGCCAGTTCAGTTCCTGGTCAGGGCACATTCCTGGCTTGCAGGCTGGGTTCCCAGTTGGGGGCATGCAAGAAGCAACTGATTGATGTACTACTTGCACGTGAGTGTTTCTCTCCCTCTCTTTCTCCTTCTGTTCCCCTCTCTCTAAAAGTAAATAAATAAATAATTTTTTAAAGACGGGTGTGTTGGGAAAGTGGGTCTGGTCTTAGGAGTCAGGGGAAGTCCCACCCTCCACATGGTGACAGGGGAGTGTGGAGAACTCAGAAGACACAGAAATGGGATCTTTGCCTCTGAGGAGAAGGCACGAGCCTAGTAGCTGACGCGAATGGGGACTTGAGGAGGCCCCATGGATTCCGGAGAGACATGGGCTGTCCTTGTGCTGACAATACCCAGCTTACCCCTTGTGCTGCTGTCTGCTACCAGCATCGCCTGACATGGACCCTACCTGCTCTCTGGAGACCACAGTTCAGCAGGAGGAAAAGGAGGAGAAGGAGACTACTTGCCCATCAAAGGCACTACCTGAGGTGTGTGGATAGTATCACCCTTTCCTGCTCTGGTCACAGCATCTGCTGTGAGGTGGGCCCACCCGGAGGCCTCCAGGCCAGACCTTCTGAAATTTATGAGCATGAAGAGCAGGAGAACCCTTGTCATTCAGAATGAATAGTTTGGTGTTTATGACTGAAACAGAGTCTAAGGTTTGCTTCAGAATAACACAGAGCTGGGGCATGGACAAAATAGGGCCATTGAGGCTCACATACTATGACCCAGCCACTGTGTATATGTGGCATCAGTCAGGGCTGCTTCTGCTGGAAGTTGGTTACTTACACCTGGCTCAAGCATCAGTGTGAGCCTGCTGTCCCTTGTGTAGTGAGCGTTTTGTGGTGAGCTCCAGGCAAGGCTGTATTCAGGGGCTCCCAGGGGATGGAAGGCATCTATCCAGACCATCTCTGGCTCTGCCCTGGTAAGCAAAATGCCTCCCAGATCCAGGCAAAGGGCAGTGGGGAGACCTCTCCTTTCCTCCTGCAGTTCTTGTCATTTCCTCAGAAAGGACTGATCACAGCTGCCTGGGGACAGCCTCATCCTGCGGCAGCTCCTGTCTCCATATGGCGGCGGTGGGGGCTGTGCCCATCAGTGGGACTCCTGTGAAGAGTTGTGGGGAATGGTGAGCTGGACACAGGTGTGGGTTGGCAGAGGCAGTTTGCTTGTAGTATTTGTAGCCCTTAGTGAAGTAGGGACTCTGCTTCCAGCTTCAAGCTGGTTTTGTGAGAAACCTATTGGACCTCTTCCAAGTCAGTGTTTCCAGCAAACCTCCAAGGGAAAAGCATTCCCTCCCTGCACAGCAAGCTCTTTCGGAATATCCCAGCTGGCCTGCCTTCTGTCCCCTTGGATGACTTCCTGACTTATGCTGAGTGGACGCACAATATGTGGCATTGCAGGAACCAGTGACCTTCCTGGATGTGGCCGTGGACTTCAACAGGGAAGAATGGGATCTGCTGGACCCAGCACAAAGGACCGAATACCACGACGTGATGCTGGAGACCTTCAGACACCTGGTCTCCGTGGGTAAGGCCTTGCCCACACTGGGCATTCCACCATCCCAGGACAGACCAGGGTGCCACAGGGACCCTGAGTTCATGATTTCACCTACTCTGGGCCCAGCTCAAGGAAGGGACGTGCCCTCAAGAGTCTCTTGCTCCATCCAGGGCCTTTAACTAGTACTGTGGACCTGAAGGGGTAGGTATTGTGTGGACAGAGGCATCTTGAGGTCCACTGAAGGACTGACCTATCCACCCTGCAGGTGTGTGAGGGCAATATAGGACTTTGGAGAGCTAGACAAATACTCCAGCCCTTGATCTCCAAGCTCAGTGTTCCCTGCTTTGCTGCTTTACTGCTTTTCTCATTCTCTCTCCCCAGGTTAAAAGACTGTACTTGGTGGTAAAACAAGCAAATAAACAAACAAAAAACCCCCCAGCTTTTGAATAAGTAATTATGGCATACTCTCAACCCCTTCAGCACTTTTTCTGTGCAGAATCACACCTTTTGGTTTTTTTCAGGGTGGGAGAATACATTGGAAAGCAAAGAGTTAACCCCAAAGTCTCCTATTCCTGAGGCAGAACCAGCCCATGACCGGAAAGTGGACAAACCCTCAAGGGCCGAGGCCCTGTCTTCTACCTCAGGAGATGCCTTGCAGGGTAGGGCCCTAGAAGCTCAGGACACAACATTGAAACATGGGGGCCTGACTCAGGTGGAATCCCTCTCTCAGAAGCAGCACTGTGAAAACCCCAGATCCCAGGAAGACATGGGTCTTGACCCAAGCCATGTTTCACTCCAGAAAACTCTACCTAAGAAACACTTGCGCAAGCGTGGCTCATGGGTTAAAAAGGTGATGCATAATTCCCATGAAAAAATCCACCAGAAAAGCCACAAAGGGAACAAAGCCAGGGAAAGCAGTGGTTGTGGGATCATTGGCCAGAACACCCAGCAGGTTACATTTACGAGAATTCATAAGGGGAGCCAAATTTGCCGATGTAGTGCATGTGGTAAAACTTTCTGCAACCCAAGATACTTCTCTGTACATAAAAAAATCCACACAGGAGAGAAGCCCTACGTGTGTCAGGACTGTGGGAAAGCCTTCATTCAGAGCTCCTCCCTCACGCAGCATCAGAGAATTCATACTGGAGAGAGACCATTTAAATGTCGTGAGTGTGGGAGGACTTTCAACGATCGCTCAGCCATCTCCCAGCATGTGAGGACTCACACTGGAGCTAAGCCCTACCAATGTCAGGTCTGCAGAAAAGCCTTCCGCCAGAGCTCCCATCTCGTCAGGCATCAGAGGACCCACACTGGGGAGCGCCCCTACATGTGTAATGAATGTGGAAAGGCCTTCACCCAGAGCTCGCACCTCATAGGGCATCGGAAGACACACAGTGGGGTGAAATGCAAGAAGAAACACCTACCTCATAGTGCTAAAGCCTGTTGAGATACTGCCTTTTCAACCCAGTCCTGCATCAGAACATGAAAGAGTGTGGTTGGGACTTGAAAAGAAGTATTGAAGGATGATGTTCATGAGACCAAAGAACAACCAGGTAGACTGCTCCTAATTAACTGGTGGGGTGTTGATAATGAATATAACCACTGGAGAAACAGATTTAACTTTTTACTCAGTTGATTTGCAGTTATAATATGGTCATTAAAAGTGGTATTAGTGAAATCTGAGAATTGCTTATAATGAAAAAGTATGCACTGATATATTTGTGGTAAAGTATTTATGTGTGTGATCAAGGATGAAAAGGGAAGATAAATAAACCATATATTTCTGTAGCAGAATCTTTATGTGTATCTTTATTTAAATAAATCTTTTCATGTCAGACCAGTTCTAGCAGATTCTATGGAAGGCCACAGCCCCTCCACTCCAAAATTCCAAGTGAGCAGGGTGTCATTCCGTTCCTTGTGGCAGGATAAAGTTACGTAGGTTGCAGGTTCAATCCCTGGTCAGGGCGTGTACACGGGAGGCAACTAATTGATGTTTCTCGCTTCCATGTCTCTCCCCTTTCCTCTCTATAAAATCTACAAAAACATATCCTTGGGTGAGGATTTTTAAAAAAAAAGGTACAGTTAGGTGCAGGGAATGGGAATCTTGAGAGCAAGCTTTGGATGCCTAGAGGGCTGGAATCCCCAGGCAAGCCTCTTGGGCATATTCATTTGCTTTACATTTCAGCTTTTCCTGAGGGACTCCTTTGAGAGAGGGATGGTCCAATGTCTGTCACCAAGTTAATCAACAAGACGCTGACAGAACTACGGCATATATGTGATGTCCATGTTTCACATGAGATAACTTAAAATCTGTATGTCATATAACTTGTAACCCACAACCAATTCCATTCCTTGCTCACGACTACACTTTGTTCTCTTGTGCATAACATTTCAAAACATTTTCTAAGCCTCTGGTCAAAAGTACTTATTTTCAGCAGATACTGGTTAAGTGCTGCCCTCCCCAGATTCTTCAGACACAGGGCTCATGGCTGCTATATCACATTTAATCATTTCCACAATCTGATCATGGCACTTTTGGCTTCTCCGAGCCAGGAAAACATCCAGGGTTAAAGAATTTAACCTGGGTGCTGCTGCCTTCCCACCATGTGAGTTGAGGCCTTTTCTAGAGAGAAGGAGCAGTTCTCCATGTAGAAGGTCAGCAGCTCCTCCAAGTCCCAATGATTTTCTTGGGGAGTGGCTTTCTTATGGTTCCCAGCACTGACTAGTGAAGTTCACAGCCATGTCCTCAAATGATATCACTTGATCCTGAAATGTCACACTTGTGAGAAGTTCACTAAAGGTGAGCTGCTTTCCCATCTGTGGCAGTCTCAAACATGTCCACAAATTCTTTGCCATTCCTCCCAAGAAATTGGGCTTGTTTCAATCAGTAGTGTCAACAGAATCATGCCATGTGACTTCCAATGACATGAGATCATAAAGAATGATGTGCCTCCATCTACTTTGCTGGAACACTTCCTTATCTCTAGGATGGCTCCAATGACTATCTGCTCATGCGCTAATTCCTCTCCCTGACTTTACCCCTTCACAGCTCTCATTGCCCTGGCATCACCAATGGAATTATAGTTCCTGGCTGGAACACAAACCCCACATGTGTAGGGATTTGGTTTGGCTGTTCACTACTCTCCCCTTAAGAATGTTTGCTGCAGCCCTGATGGGTATGGTTCAGTGTGTTGGGCACTGTTCTGCAAACTGACAGATTGCCGGTTCGATTCCTGGTCAGTACACATGCCTGGATTTTGGGCCAGGTCAGGCCCCCAGTTGGGGGGCATTCAAGAGGCAACTGATTGCCCTGGCTGGTGTAGCTTAGTGGATTAAGCGCGGGCCTGTGAACCAAGAGATCATGGTTCGATTCCCAGTCAGGGCACATGCCTGGGTTGCAGGCCAGTTCCCAGCAGGGAATGCACAGGAAGCAACCATACATTGATGTTTCTCTCCCTCTCTCCTTCCCTTCCCCTCTGAAGATAAAGAAATAAAATCTTTAAAAAAAAAAAGAGGCAACTGATTGGTGTGTCTCTCACACATCGATGTTTCTTTCCCTCTCCCAACCTTCCCCCCTCTCCAAAAAAAAAATAAAATTTTTTAAAAGGAAAACAATGTTTGCTGCATATATTAATTAAACTGATCTCCCTTCCCAGGATGACCATACCCAGGCCCCAGAAATCCATGATGTCCCTACCTCTCGTGGTTGATGAAAGATCATCCCATTTTTACTCTAGAATCACCCCAGGAACTGTAGATGATCAATTAAATTAAATTAAATACCACCAACCCTCAGCAAGAAAGAGGTTCCCTTTTTGGTTTTCCATCAGATTCCTTATATCAAGGATATCTTGATTTGGTGCTAGCTGGTTTTTTATCCTCTCATGCTTTGCTAGTAATCCTTTTTAACAAAAAGAATAGGCTTTCAGAGGCGACAATATCTGGCTAAAATTAAAGCAATACTGTTTCAACCAAATTTATTTAACATGTTTATTTTGACAAAAACGAAGACCCCTTTAAAAGCAAGGTTTTTTTTTTTAAGATTTTATTTATTCGTTAGAGTGGGGACGGGAGGGAGAAAGAGAAGGAAACACCAATGTGTGGTGGTCTCTTGCACGCCCCCTACTGGGGACCTGGCCTGAAACCAAGGCATATTCCCTAATTGGGAATTGAACTGGTTACCCTTTGGTTTATAGGCCGGCACTCAATTCACTGAGCTACACCAGCCAAGGTTCCTTTTACTTTGTTTGTTGAAAGCAGGTAAATTTCTCCCATTGGATTTACCACATCCTAGATTTTGGTGATGATATCCTTATGGTGTCATCTCTTTTTCCCTGGCTTTTCCTGGGACCAGTTTCAAGGTGTGAACCTTGTTCAAATCCTAGTCTGAAAAGCAAAATCTAAAACATTTGATATAATTGGGGTTTATTTAAATACTGGGTATTTGCTATTAAGTAATTACTGCTACTATTTTTTTAAAGATTTTATTTATTTTTAGAGACAGGGGAAGGGAGGGAGAAAGAGGGAGAGAAACACTGGTCCATTGCCTCTTGCACGCCCCCTACTTGGGGACCTGGCCTGCAACCTAGGCATGTGCCCACACTGGGAATCAAACCGGAGACTCTGGTTCACAGGCCAGCACTCAATCCACTGAGCCACTCCAGCCAACTGCTACCAGTTTTAAGTGTTAATGATTTTGTAGTTATTTAATATTCATTTTCTCCCCATTTTATCTTTTTCCCAATAGGTGTTGCTAACATGTATTTTAAACAGCTTTACTGAGACATAATTCATAACCAGTTCACCTATTTAATCTGTACAATTCAATGGTTTTTAATATATTCAGGGTTATACAACCATCAGGACAATTTCAGAACATTTCATCACCTCAAAAGCAAAATACCCATTTAGCAGTCAGTCACATTTCCCCATGAATTTCCCCAGCCCTAGGCTACCACTATTATGCTTTCTTTATACATTTTCCTATTCTGGACAAAAATAATTTTCTTTTAGAAATACATTCATAGGTGCGCATAGGCACTATTAGTTGATTCAATATTTGTTGAATCAACAAATTGGTTGAAGGAGTTGACTCAAGGAGGATTACTGTGATTCTTTCCATCTTTCTGCTCTGCCATTCTCAGCATGTTGACTTTGCCTCTTGGGCTGGATTCCTTGTGGTGCTGGCAGCGTGGTTCTGTTCCACACATTACACACAGACAACAATGTTCAGAGGGAGTAAAAGGGGACACACTAGTGCCCTATGCCCATTTTTGAGAGGGAGGAACACTTCCCCAGAAGCCCCCAGCACACTTGTTATTTCTCCTTGGCCAGAAAGCCCTTTCCTAATTCAAACTAAACACAAGAGGCATAAGACCATCAAGACTCTCCCTTTGAAAGTTAGATTCCAGACTTTCTGAAAGAATATACAAATTGCAGGGTCGTGTTAGCAAGCAACAAGCATGCGTGTAAGAGGGTTCTTGGGTAAAGCAACTAGCAAGGTCTGCCCCAGATGAGTCGCAGGAACACCCCAGACACAAGAACACAATCTAGGAGCGCACCATGAGTGATGTTTGAGAAGAGCAGGAGTGGTTCCCACCAAAAGGATGGGTGGTGGGTCTGACTGCATACTACATACAATGCAGTGACTGAATATACATACAAAGGCCACACCTCTCTGGCCCACAAACTCTGCAGCAATAGGCCCAAGTTAGTCAAGATTTGGTCACTAACTGCTGGCCTCCCTGGTTTTTGTCCCTGTACTACTTAGGAGCAATGGGAAGACAAATATGCTCCCCCCCAAAATCGCGTAGGACTGCAACAGAACAAAACGGAGGTTCGGTTGCCTGCCACAAGGAAAGCCAAACTCGTGAAGAAGGTGTGGTGCAAAAGAAAAGAGGTTTTAGCCGCACGACCTGGATGAATGTTGGACTCCTGTCTCAAAGATCATCTCCTTTTCCTGCTCAAGCCCCCAGTGCTTATAGGGATAGGGAGGCGAGGGCTTGCTTTCTTTCTTTTATCCATATAATTTTGCTTTTGGCAGGCCAGGGGCTCTATCCATTCACCTTTCTAGCTTTCAGCAGGCTTGGGCTGTACCCATTAATCTTTTTTGCTTTCCCCGCTCTAGGGACTCTACCTATTCATATTTCTAGCTTCTGGCGCACTGGGGAATCCCTATCCATTCGTTTTTCTAGCTTGTGACACGCTCAGTCGAAGAACCTCCCCTTGCCACCATCTTGACCAATGGGCGAGACTCCCCAGCGCCCAACAGACTGTAGGGAAGAGGACGGCACGCCTCTAGTCAGCCACCCTCCAACTTCCACCCTCGACAAAGTGCAAACAGGGCGCCTGCTGCGGCCTTTCACGTTTGTCACTGTCCTTGTGCCCAACCCTTCGGCCTCCGCCAAACGCACAGGACGGTGGCGGGCTGTCTTGCTCACCAGCCAGGCAGTCTTCATTTACTCCCACAGCAGGTCCGGGTGTCGGAAACGACAGTGAGGGAAGGAGGCCGAGCACAACTGACGCGCGAATCCCGCTCCCTGCGTGGGTCGCCCCTGTGGCTGAGGCGTCGGCCTTGGTCGTCGGAACGGGAGAATTGACTCAGCCCGACCGTTGACTCAGATCTCGGAGGAGTGGCGCATCCGCAAGGATAACGGCGAGAAACCGCCACCGGCGCGCGGCCTTCTGGGACTTGTAGTTGGTGGCGCTGATCACGCGCACTTCCGCCGTCCAGCGGAAGCCCCGCCATTACCTCCCCTGCTCAGGTGAGTCAAGCAAGCGGGAATAGCGGGAAGGTTCCGCTATAAGTGGGCGGAGCGGGTTACAGGTCCCGGCCGGAGTGACCTGGGCAGCGTTCGAGGAGGCAGCGGGCCTGGCTCGCCTACCTCCTCTTGCGGGACCCGGTAGGGGTCTGTAAGATTCAAGCCCCTCTGGCTGCAGGAACCGGTAGGGAGCAGGTCCAAGAAGGGGCCCCTCCAGCAGCAGAGCCCAGCTGAGGCTCCCCTGCTGCAAGACGGAGCTAGGGCTGGTTTACTTGCCGCAAAGCAGGCCCAGGATGGAGAGCTGCTGTGGAAGATTTCAGGCCGGCGTTTGTGGCTCTAGGGCCTCCCACCCAGGCCTGAATCACGCCTCCTGCTTTCCTCCCTGTTAAAGCACAGTGCTCACCCGCAGGACGCTCTCTGTGCAGGAGGTGGTAGCCAAGAGCCTCCTAGCAGCCGTCCACGGAAGTACGTCTCGTTGATGAAAAAGTTCTGTAAGAACAAATTCTTGGGGAGATGAGGTCCTAAGTTCCTAACTGGGCAGGTCTTGGCAGGTGGTCACGCCCCAGGTCTGTAACTTCCGTAGGAAGAAGCATATCTTCGCCTTAAGCAAGCGCTGACCATTGTTTCTGTGCATCTCGGTTAGCACACCTTTGAAGTGCCTCTTTCTTGTCAAATAGCTGGATATCCCCAATCTCTACCTTGCTTTCTCCCCACTCTGTAATCTTCTTTACATTCCCTTTTTAATTCCGAATTCCTAAAAGCTGCAAACTCATTTCTGGAAAGCATTTTCTCAGTCTGTTGAGATCATGCTTTCAGGTGTATTCTCTGTTTGGCTCAAGTAAATTATAAAAGTTCTCTATAGGTTTGGACGCCCTTACTTACATCCACACCCTGTACCCCAGAGGACACCCCAGTCCCAGAATACAGCAACGTTTTCTTCCACTGGTACGTGAATGTTGTGCTCACTTTGAAGAAAAACTGTTGTTTTCCAGGTGAACAAAGTTAAGGATAGCCTAGGCAAACAACATCAGCAACACCAATCTGGGATGTGGGGGGCCTACAGTGTTTGTGTGTGCTAATGACCCAAGTTAGGGGCTAGATGAGAGGAGGAGCTGGAGATGTGAGCAGGACTGGAGGTGAGGACTGCAGGGACAGGAAGCTGTCCTTTACAGAAGGGCTTGGATTTCAAGGAGACTCTGGAAGTGGAATCATGTTGCTGTGGAAATAACTCAGTGCAAGGGGGAGTGTCAGTAGAGTGGAGATTGCTAAGAAGACTCTTTCCATTTATTTTTTAAAAATTGTATTTATTGATATTAGAGACAGAAACATCACTTTGTTGTTCCTCTTATTTATGCATCCATTGGTTGATTCTTATGTGTTATGATCTGGGTTCGAACCTACAACTTAGGCATGTGGGGACGACACTCTAACCAACTGAGCTACCCAGCCAGGGCTCCATTTCTAGAAAGGAGCCAGGAAGGAGGTCACAACAAGAGAAAAGGAATTCCTAGTCACTCTAGGTTCTATCAAGTTGATGATTCCATGGTTGGGAGTGTGGGTGTTGAGGAGGGAATAGCAGTGTCAGAAGCCTGGGAGTGAGGTTTAGGCTTGTCATGAAGCTGGGGGCAGCACCTGAAACCCCATGCCAAAGTCAGGGGAAGAAGAAACTGGAAACATAAAGAGAAAGAGCCTCCTCCCCAGCCCTGCACAGTTCCCAGCCAGACCAGCTCTCTCCTGGGTCCAGCATGAGATATGGAAGCGGAATTTCATGTCCAAGTATAATCAACATGATTAAATGTGCTTGTCCTGTGTGTCAACATGGCATTAAGCTCTATAAATACAACTCATTTAATTCTCACAGAGGCATGATGAGGTAAGAACTGCTATTCCAGAAGTCTACAGAGGAGGAAACAGGGCCAGAGAGGTTAAGGCCTGTTAGGGGCCCTATGGAGGCAAGTTGTAGAGCTGGGTCTTTGCAGATGGGCAGTTTGGCTGCAGAATGGGTGTTCCCAGACAATGAAGAGTATCAAAGGGTGGAAATAGACATAGGCAGTAGGAGATTGACCTGGATGGGCTGGAGTGTCAGAACAGGAGAGCATCATCTAGAGTTCTGGGAAGCCGCCTTAGTGTGGGGAGCCTGGGGGTCTCAGACACTCTGCCAAGGGGTCAGCTGTGAAGAGCAAGAACTTGGTGGCAAGAGTGGGGCACTGGGATGCTGGAGTTGCCTTAACCAGAAGGAAAACCTCTGAGAAGTTGCAGGGAGCCACTTGGGAGTGTGTGGGCTTAGGGGAGTATGTGTGCCAGGAAGGTGGAAGAGTCCAAGGTGATCACTGGAGTGAATTAAGAAGTGTGTCTGCACTGAAGGAGTCATGGTGAGAGGGGCTGGAAGGGGAAGTGGGAGCCAGGACTTGCAGCTATAGGGGAAGGAAATGAAGTAGATGTTGGTGTCCTTCCAGTCTCATACCACCCAGGATGCAGACTCTAGCAGGGGAAGGCAGAGAAGGCATCCAATGGCTTGGAGCAGATTGTATAGAGCACCCTAGTGAGGGGCTGAGAGGTGGGCCCCACACAGAGAATGACAGGAAAGAGGGCAAGGGCAGTGTGCTTAAGACCAGGGACTGCAGAGCTCCTGGCTTCTATTCAGTCATGAAGCCTTGGTGAATTTTTACCTAAGCTATTTTTTTAAATTTAGTTTTTAATTGTAATTGACATACAATATTAGATTTGGGTACACAACATAGTGATTAGGCATTTTTATACCTGTGATCCCCTCAATAAGTCTAGTGCCCATCTGACCCTATACACAGTTATCACTATATTACTGATGTATTCCCTATTCTGGACTTTACATCCATGTGATTATTTTTATAACAGGCAGTTTGTGCTCTGTAATTATTTTATTTACTGATTTTAGAGAAAGGAAAACGGAGAGAGAAACATCAATTTGTTCCACTCATTGATGCATTCACTAGTTGACTCCAGTATGTGCCTTGACTGGGGCTAGAATTCACAAGTTTGAATGTGGGGATGATGCTGTAATCAACTGAGCTACCTGGCCAGGGCAGTTTGTGCTCCTTAATTCCCTTGGCCTTTTCACCTACAGCCACACTCATCTGGCAACCATCAGTTTATTCTCTGTGTCTATGAGTTGGTTTCCGTTTTGTTTTTTAGATTCCACACGTAAGTAAAATCATATGGTATTTTGTCTTTCTCTGATGTATTTCACTTAGGTTCATTCATGCTGTAGCAGATGGTAAGATTTCATTCTTTTTTATGGCCAAGTAATATCTATTTGCATATATGTACCACCACTTTTGACCACTAGTGTATTGGTGGGTACTTGGGTTGCTCCCATATCTTAGCTATTATAAACAATCCTGCAGGGAACATAGGAGTACATAAATTCTTTCAAATTAGTGTTTTGGGTGTCTCTGGATAGAAATCCAGGAGTAGGGTTATAAGGCAGTTCTGTTTTTAATTTTTTTGCGGAAAATCCATGCACCAGTCTGCATTCCTTTTCTCCACATTCTCACCAACACTTGTTGATTGATTTATTCATGATAGCCATTCTGACTGGTGTGAGGTGATAACCCTGAATCTTAATTTGCATCTTTCTAATGATTAAGTGCTGTTGAGCATCTTTTCGTATGTCTGTTGGCCATCTATGTGTTTTCTCTGGAAAAATGTCTATTCAGGTCCTCTGCCCATTTTTTAATTGGATTTTTAAATGTTGAAATGTATGAATTCTTTATATATTTTGGATATTAACTGATTATCAGATATATCATTTACAAATATCTATTCCCATTCAGTAAGTTGCCTTTTTGTTTTGTCGATGCTTTCTTTTGTGGCCAAAAGCTTTATAGTTTAATGTCATCTCGTTTTTTTGTTTTTTTTGTTTGTTCTGTTTTTGTTGCATGTTTCCCTTACCTGAGGACACATATCTAAAAATTACTGGTTTGACTAGTGTCAGAAAGTTTATTGTTTTATGGTTTTGGGTCTTACATTTAAGTCTTTAATCCATTTTAAGTTTATTTTTGTATATGAAGTTACAAACTAGTCTACTTTCATTTTTTTTGCTTGTATCTGGCAGGTTTCCCAACACCCTTTATTAAAAATACTGCTTTTTTTCCCCTTAAAGACTTTCTTTATTTTCAGAGAGAAGGGAAGGGAAGGAAAAGAGCGGGAGAGAAACATCGATTGGTTCCCTCGTGTACACACCACAACCTAGGACCAAACCCTCAACCTAGGCATGTGTCCTGACTGGGAATCAATCCGGCAACCCTTCAGTTTGCAGGCTGGCGCTCAATCCAGTGAGCCACACCAGCCAGGGATGAAGACACTGTCTACCCCATTTTATATTCTTGCCTCTTTGCTCATTAGTCACAAATGTACCACAGAAGTGAGATTTCATTTCCCAGCTCTCTGTCCTATTATTCTGCCCCAGGCAGTAGGGCAGCATTTGAGACACCTCCAGAATATCCTGAGGGAAAACACTTCTCTTTTGGAGTGCCATTTGCTGTCCTCAGGATTTTCATAACCTCCTTGTCACAATTCCCCACACATACTTTTGGAAACTTACGTTTCATTGTAATATATTTAAATTGTGCTTTTTTGTTTTCAAACCAGGTCCTGTATCACTGTTCTTTGACAATCGTGCAGGGTTTTGTTTTTTTGTTTTTTGCAAGCCAGTTGTTTCATTGGAATGTTTTTAAAGCATGCAGTTGTTTTGACACCCTGTCTTTACCTCCCCCTACTCATTCTCATGAAATGACAGGAGAAACTGGCCCCTCTATTTGTATGCAGAGAGGAATCTGTGTCTGTTGGATCACAGTTCAGACACCCCAGCACATGTCTGAGCATTTACCTTGAGCCCAGGGGCAACCCAGGTTGATCCCCAGGCCCAGACCTGAGCAGGCTGAGCCCATTTCACCACTGAAAAGCTGTCTTGGCCACTTTGGCTGACTTCAGAGCCTTGGACAAGAGTGCCATGTGGTCATAGTCCTACCTCCCTGTTCCTCACACCCCAGCGGAATGTCCCTCAACTGGTACATTCCCCTCCTTTGTTTGGGGTTGGAGTGGGCTCGAGAGTATGGGGGTACTGAGCAGGGGCTGAATCCCTAATTGTTACCCCACCCCCCAGCACTGCCTCCTGAGGACATCTGCCCTCTGCACACCACCTTCTTCCAGTCTGAGGAGGAAATGGAGGCGGGTTCTCAACCAGTTCCCTCCCAGGTAAGTTAGGTTACCTTGGCTCTTTTTGCCCCTCAGTGTTCTCAGCTATAAAATGGGTCCAGGAATAGCACTCGCTTCTTCAGGAGGACACACACGAGCTCAGCAATGCAGCCTCATACCTTTGGGTGAGACCTATGGGCTTCCTCCAGATGAAGCACCTGCCCTGTGCAGATGAGCCACTTGCACCTGGTTCTCTGGGCCATATCTCCTCCTCTCATGTCCTGTGTGACTGCCGGAAGTGGGATGCTGTGTTCATGGTCACATCAGGACAACTCACACTTGAGAAGCTCAGGGACTCATCCAGGTGTGCAGCTGCTAAGGCATGAAGCTGAGGTGCCAAATTGGGCATGGCACCCAGGGCCAGGATGTAGGGCCCCTTGCCTGCCATCCTGTGTTAAGAGCTGGCTCTACCAGTGTTTTCTATAAGGACCAGGTGGTGGAAACTGCCTTAGGTTCTGTGGGCCACACATGGTCTCTGTCCCATATTTTTTTGTACACATATAAGAATTTTTATAGCTAAAAATTCTTAGCTACATTTGTATGCTGCTGTAACAAAATACCACAGGCTGTGTAGCTCAAACAACACTTATTTTCTCATAGTTCTGGAGACTAAAAGTCTGAGATCAAGGTGCCAGCAGGGTTAGTTTCTGGTGAGGAGTGTCTTCCTGGCTTGAAGATTGTGCCTTCTCTGTGTCTTCACATGGCAGAGAAAGAAGCCTCTGGTGTCTCCTTTTATTGTAAGGACACCAATCCCATCGCATTAGGGCCCTACCCTTATGACCCCCCATTAACATTATTTGCTTTTGTAAAGGCCCTGCCCCCAAATATAGTCACATGGGGGGTAGGGCTTCAACATATGAATTTAGGGGTAAAACAGTTTCACTAGCTCATGGCATTAGCATTCTAAAAACACCACAGTCTTCATTTGTCCCCCAGGCTGTATTTGCTCATCCCTGATTTAGAACATCCTCTTTGCCCTCAAGTCTGTGATTTTGTAGAGAAGTGGGGGATGGGGTTCTCCCTGTGGGGTTCCTGTTGTTTCCTAGAACAGAAAATCGGGATTGCTGGTGTGACCAGCGATAGACTCAGAAGTGAAAATGCTGTGGATTGGATCAGTGTCTGATCAGATCACTGCTCAAAGGTGGGAACCTACGGGTGCTCTGGATATCATGTCCAGTCTACACTGTCTCCTTCCTTTTGCTGGCCTGTGCCCCCTCTACTTCCACATTGGGGATACATTGCCCCATGGTAACGTGGGTGATGTTTCAGCCACCTGTCAGCTTCAAGGATGTGGTTGTGAGCTTCACGCGTGAGGAGTGGGGACAGCTAGACACAGTTCAGAGGACACTGTACCGCGACGTGACTCTAGAGACATGTGGCCACCTAGTCTCCCTGGGTAAGGTGGGCTCTGCCATTGCATGGGCTTTCTGCCTCTGGGACTCCAAGCTGTGGCTCTTCCCCTGGGTGTGCTTGCGCTGGGGTGGAGCAGTCCAGAAGTGGGTCCCTTCAAGATGCAGATCCCGGGTATTGCCATGTAGCCTCTACTGCAGGTCTGTAACTTATTCTGCAGAATGGCTCTAGGTCCCTCCTAGTCCATCCATGTCTGACCCCAGGGAACAAGGGCTGGGCCGGAGGATGCAGTTGTCTTCATCTCCAAGCAAAGCACCAAGTCTTGTGTTTTTTTTGCATTGACCAGGGCTTCTGCTGCCCAATTTGGATGTGATCTCCTGCCTGGATGATGGTGAAGACCCATGGAGGGCAGAGCAGGAACCTCCTACCCAAGGTGAGAGCCTTTGGTTGGGCAGAGAGCTCCCTAGGTTGGAGGTGGAGGGAGGCCATGCGTGGGGAGCTTGCTCAGGTGTTCTCTGCAGCTGCCTCATGTCCAGCGAGGCAGCTACCTCCTCATCCATGGACCCAGCTCAGGGAATGCACATGCCACTGTCTCAGGCATTGGTTTACTTCTTTTCCCTACTCCCCTTCACCTTCACCACCTTGTCTTATTCCCAGGTCCTTTGGACCCCTCTTCCCTACCTCCTTGTCATAAGTTCACTGTGGAAGCAGCTCCTCAGGCTTCCCTTTTAGGTCTGCTCTTTCCCTCCAGTGTGTTTCAAGTTCCCATGACTTCCAGATGATCCCATGGTGTGGTGAGATCTTAGGTATCCTAGGAAATGTCAGCCACCTGTTTCTTTCAGAGGAATTCCTCCTGTTCTTCTGGACCTGCTTCCCAGGTCTTTCCATCCCATAGACCCACCTCCTTATATATCCCATTGTGTCGGCCTAATTGGAATTCTTTTTTTAAACAGCTATTTCAAGATACAGTTTACCCATTTAAAGTGTCCAAAGGTTTTTAGTGTATTCACATCATCAGAATTAATTTAGAACCAGTAAATTGGGCTACTTCTTATGGTCATTTTGTTTTAAATAATAGATTTCTTTACAATTTATTTTTCAGTTACAGTTGACATTTAATACTGTATTAGTTTCAGGTGTAAAACATAGTGATTAGACATTTATTTATATAACTTACAAAGTGATCACCCCAATAAGTCTAGTATACATCTCAAACTAGACATTTTTATTATATTATTATTGAGTACACTCCCTATGTTGTACTTTTTTTACATCCCCATGAATATTTGTATAATTAACAATTTGTACTTCTTAATCCCTTTCACCTTTTTCATCATAGACTATTTAGAAAGTAGTTTTATGTTTACACAAAGTTGAACAGAATGTACGGCGTTTGCACTTAACTCTTACCCCACACATTCATAATTTCCCCTATTAATATTTTGCATTCTGTGGTACATTAGTTACAATTGATGAGCCTTTATTGATTGTTATGTTATTAATAGTGATCAATAGTTTACATTAGGTTCACTCTTGATATTTTACATTCTGTGGGTTGAACAAATGTAGGATGACTTGTATCCACCATTTATAGTATTACACAGAGTAGTTGTAACTGCCCTAAAAACCCTCTCTACTCTGCCTGTTTACCCTTCTGGCTAGCCTAACTCCTGCCAACCACTGATTGGCAGTTACAACTGCCAATTTTACTGTCTCTTTAGTCTGCCTGTTATGGAATGTTCTATAGTTGGAATAATGCATTCTGTGGCCTTTTCTGATGGACTGCTTTCACTTAGAATCATGTGCCCTTCTCATCACCTGGAGGCATTGAATTTATCTGTTGTGTTTTTGCTCCAACTTATCCTGTACTTATCCTCTCACCTCCAGCCTCTGTTATTTCTTCCTCTGAAGTCTCATCTGTAATTATCCTTGGTCCTCAAATGTCATTCAGAATTCAGTTTACTAGCCACGCCTTCCTTCTGTCTATCATAGATGTTACTATTTGCCTAACCTGCAGTTTGTCTTCCTCTTTTCATGATCCTGACAGAGAAGTTGTTGTGGAACATTTAACCTCCTTTGCTCAGTTTCCAACAGCCAGGCACAATTTTGATGCATCTTACCCATCCAGAGATTTCTCTTGTCCTTGTCCTCAAACACCCTATCACTCCCCTTTATTGGATCATTGTTTCATTTGAAAAAGTTCTCATTCTCATCATTGGGAATTCCAAAGCAGAACCCCAAAGGAACACATCATAGTCTCAGGTAGGAGAACAGTGTTGGTTATAGGGATTGCTGGGTATAGATAAGGACCTTAACCAAGAGTGAAAGAGGATCTTTGACATGAGGGAAACATCCCCATGGAAGTCGAGGGATGGCCAGGAGTATATTAAATACTTTGTTAAGTGGAGGGTCCTTGTCTCCTTGGCAGGCATGGAGAGCAAAGGATGGGTACTTAAAAGAGGCCTTGATGGTACTAGACGCTGGTGGCTGCATGACTGGGATGGACAGAGTGACCAACAAAGGGGGAATTTTGGAGGACCCTAGTAAGTGTCCTAAGCTGGGAGCTTATTGGGCACACTGGGAGCCCAATAAGCTGAGCTTATTGGGCACACTGGGAGCCCAATATCTGCAACAGAAGGAGGAATCAGTAACAATGGTGATGTCAACAGTACCATGTGCTATCAGTGTGTCATGTGCCAGACACTGTGAAGCTCACATGTTGACTCATTTATGCCTCAAAGTAAACCTGCAAGCTAAGCATCCTTATTCCTGGCATACCACCAAGGAAGATGATCTTCAGAAGTCACCAGTTGGGGAAGTGTGTGGTTTGGACTGGCCAACCACACTGCTTTATAGACAACAGTGCTTTTCTGGCAGATCTGTAGCATCAATTCTGGAATGGTTAAGCAATGCTTTTTTCTCTATGCAGCTAGGAGTGATAGAAATGGTGCCTTATGACTATTAAGTCATTCTGGTGTTTGGATCCTGTTTTAAGATTCAAAATCAGCCCTGGCTGGTATAGCTCAGGGGATTGAGCACAGGCCTGCAAACCAAAGGGTCGTTGGTTCAATTCCCAGTCCAGGGCGCATGCCTGGGTTGTGGGCTAGGTCCCCATTGGGAGGCGTGTGAGAGGCAACCACACATTGATGTTTCTCTTTCTTTCTCCTTCTCTTCTCCCCTCTCTAAAAATAAATAAAATCTTTTTTAAAAAGGTTCAAAATCAGAAAATAGGCTAAGATTTTGAGTCAGTAATCTAGATCAAGGCACAAGTTAAGATCCTGTAATAGTTTCCTGAGGGTTCTGTAACAAATTGCTACTGGGTTGAAAACAACACAAATTTAGCCCTGGCTAGTATGGCTCAGTGAGTTGAGTGCCAAGAACTGAAAGGTAGTGAGTTTGATTCCCAGTCAGGATACATGCCTGGGTTGCAGACCAGGTCTCCAGTTGGGGCGCATGTGAGAGTCAACCATTCACTGTTCCTGTCACTCATTGATGTTTCTCCCTCCCTTTCTCTCTCCCTTTTCCCTCTATCTAAACAATAAATAAAACCTTTAAAAAATACAAAAAATTAAACAACACAAACTTATTCTCCCACAGTTCTTGGAGGCCAGAAAGCTGAAACAATATCAACAGGGCCATATTCTCTCAGGAGGCCACTGGAGGAAATCTGTTCCCTGTCTATTCCAGGTTCTGGTGGCTGTGACATTCCTTGGATTTTGCCCACATCACTTCAGTCTCTTAAGTCCAATATCTTAATATTTCTGCTCTGTGTTTATGTTAACTTATCTCTGTGTATTCATTCACTCTTCCTCTAATTCCATCTTAGAAGGTCACTTGTGACATTTACAGCCAGATGATTTCCCCATCTCTCAAGACTCAATAGTTCTGCCTTCTGTGTACCAGCTCCCTGCTGCCCTGCACACTGCAGGCTGGCATCAGGCCTAGGATACTGGAGCAGGTCTGCTGGTCCAAGTGTTGTAGCGGCGCACTTGTGGTGAGAATCGGGAAGAGGAACAGACAGCAAGGATAGGCTCAGAAAAACGACAAGGAAAAAAATATCATGGCAGATGTGCACCATGAAAATGAAGAAATGGAGCAGTGCATGCAGAATGGAGAAGACCACACTTTGGAAAGGGGTGAAGGCCACCAGCCCGCAGGAAATAACAGACGGCGACAGGCTCGCCAACTGGCCTCTAACTTCCGCTGGGCCATACCCAATCGGCAGGTCAATCATGGGATGGGTGGAGATGGAGATGATATGGAGATGTTTATGGAGGAGATGAGAGAAATCTGGAGAAAACTTAGGGAGCTGCAATTGTGGAATTGTCTGCGTATCCTTATAGGGGAGTTCTCCAGTCTCTAACCATGACCATCATGATGAATTTTGCCTTACGCCTTGATTCCTATCATTTTCCATGAAATTAATACTGTGATTCCCACTGCTTTCTTTTTCCTTGCATTCCTGATATGCCTTTACTGATCCATTTGCTGTGAACCATGTGTAATTTCCATGTGTCAAGTGGGTTCTGTGTCACCAACTTCTAATTGGAGATTGCCTTGGCACACAGTCTTAAGTTTCTGTCAACAGTAGTTTCACCCATTTGCATGGGAAAATGTAAAGTTAATAAAGCAATGAAAAAACAACCTAAAAAAGACTCAGCAGTTCTGCAAAGATCTTTTTTCAAATACAGTACCATATTCACAGGTCCCAGTAACTGGACATAGGTATCTTTTGTGTTTGTTGAGGTCCATATACCTTCAGACTCAGTTCTTTCTGGGGATTTCTCCTTTAATCTTTATGCTCTTGTGCTTATTCTTATTCCTTTGCTACCTCTTTGGGGACCAATTCTGGATTATCTCACTACCTTTGCTTTTTTTGTGTGCATTCTCACTGATTCCCTATTTATTGATCCATCCCACTCTTTTATATCCTGTGTGAAATTACAGTCCATGGATTCGAAACAAACCCAGGGACACCTCTCATACTTAGTGTTTTTCTTGTTCCCCTCCCCGCTTCTAAGGCTTCTGCAGTAATTTGGGCATTTTGGATTTTTTTTTCAGACCGGAAGACTACATTTGAAAAGAAAGAGTTACCTTCTGAAGAGGGTTCTGCTGTGGAAGAGCTATCCTTCCACATAAATATGAAATGCTGTGTAGAGAGCCCCTGGTCTGTGCAGGGTTGGAAGGACCAGTCAGGGGAGGAGAAGGAGGAATCTTTGAGTCAAATTGTACTTACGTTGGAGGAGTTTGTACAAGAGGAATATTGTGAGCATGACCTTGGGGAAAGTTGTCAGAGTGATAGCCTTCTACCAGCATTACCTGCAAAAACACCTTTCCACAAGCTTGACTCACAGGGTCAGCAGTTGAAACAGAGTTCAGTTTTTGTCAATCATTGGAAAGGCTGGACCAATCAGAAGCCCTGTGAAAATCTTGAAAGTTCCAGAACCTTCTCTCAAAACATTCACTTGCATAAGTTTGCAAATGTTGAAAAGGAAGATAAAAAGCCTCATGAATATACTGTCAGAAGTGACTCTTTGAACTATGGTACCTCTGTTCATTTCCATAACAGAATATTTTCATCAGAGAACACTAATGATTGTAAGGCCTATGGAAATGTTATTAACCATAGCATGTCTCTGAATGAAAAGCTACCAGTGCATTTTGGAGAAAGTCAATATGATTGTGACAAATGCTTTGTGCAACCTGAAGTAATTGTTGCATATCCTGGATGTGAGGAGGAATGCAGTGCCTTACACGTGGCCTCATCTTTTAGTGACTGTGACATCAATCAGATGAGAAAGAAGCCACATGCATGTAATCTATGTGGAAAAGCTGCCAGCTGTTACTCTAAGCTTGTACACCAGAGAACACACACTAAAGAGAAGCCATGTAAATGCAATCATTGTGGTAAAGCCATCTCTGGGAGCTTTCACCTTTCACATCAGAGAATTAACTTGGGGGAGAATCCGTATGAGTGTAGTGACTGTGGGAAATCTTTTCGGCAGCAATCACAGCTTGCTGTGCATCAGAGAATCCCCACTGGAGATAAACCTTATGAATGCAGTCATTGTGGAAAAGCTTTCAGGTGGAGATATCTCCTCATTGTGCATCAGAGAACACACACTGGAGAGAAGCCCTATCACTGTAATGTGTGTGTTAAAGCCTTCAGTGGTCGGTCTGCTCTTAGAAAACATGAGAGAACACACACGGGTGGAAAACACTTTGAATGTAATGATTGTGAAAAGTTCTTTAACCAGCAGAGTCACCTTACTAGGCATCAGAGAAGTCATACTGCAGGGAAACCTTATTTGTGTGCTCATTGTGGAAACTCTTTCAGCCGTAGTTCTGACTTTGTTGCACATAGACGGATTCACACTGGAGAGAAACCCTATGAATGTAACCACTGTGGGAAGTCTTTTTGGCAGCAATCACAGCTTCTTGTGCATCAGCAAGCTCATACTGGAGAGAAGAAATTTTATGAATGCAGTTATTGTGGAAAAGGTTTCAAGTGGAGGTCTCACCTCATTCTACATCAGAGAACCCACACTGGAGAAAAGCCCTATGAATGCATCGAATGTGGGAAAGCCTTCAGTGATGGGTCATCTCTTAGAAAACATGAGAGAACACACACTGGCGAGAAACCCTATCACTGCAACCACTGTGGGAAATCTTTTCGGCAGCAATCACAGCTTGTTGTACACCAGCGAACCCATACTGGAGAGAAACCTTATGAATGCAATCATTGTGGAAAAGCTTTCAGCCAGAGATCTATCCTCACTGTTCATCAGAGAACACACACTGGAGAGAAGCCCTATAAATGTAAAATTTGTGTTAAAGCCTTCAGCCAGAGATACCTCCTCATTGTGCATCAAAGAACACACACTGGAGAGAAACCTTATCAGTGTAACATGTGCATTAAAGCCTTTAGTGGTCGTTTAGCTCTTAGAAAGCACGAGAGAACGCACACAGGGGAGAAACCCTGTTAATGAATGTAATCATTGTAAAAAGGCCTTTGCTGGATAGAGTCACCGTAGTGGGCATCAGAAAGTTCACACTGGAGAGAAACCATATTTTTGTGCTCATTGTGGAAAGTTCTTCAGCATTAACTCCTATTTTTGTCACATGTAAAACTATTCACACTGGAAAGAAACCCTATGAATTTTACTACTGTGGGAAAACTTTTTACACAGCTTGTGTATAAACCTTATGAGCACAGTCATTGTTGAAAGGTTTCAAATGAAGAGTTCTCAGTATGCATCAGAGAACATAACACTGGTGAGAAACCAAAAAAATGTAATCATTGTGAAAAATCCTTTCCTGGTGTTAGACTTGCCTTACAGGCCATCAGAGAATTCATAATAGAGAGGAATCCAATAAATGTTAACAAGTGTTGGAAAGCTTTCAGTTACAGTAAATCCCTAATTCATTGTAAGAAAACTCATGGGAGAGAAACCCTATGAATAATTAAGATGGAAAAGCTCACGGTTAGAACTTGTATAGACATCAGATGACCACATCAGAATTGCTTGGAGTGTATATTGAAACTGCAGATTACCAAGCTTACCTTAATTTACTAAATCAAAACTCTACCAGTAAAACCCAGGAGCTCAACATTTCCTAAAACAGCATGTTATTTGTACGTGCACTAAAATGTGTTTACTTCTGCATTTATGTGAGAAGGTAAACTTTCAGTCAAAGCTCATAGCAGAGAACAGGAAATTGAGAATAGAACTGTGTTTATTATCATTTTATTGCAAACAGCCACATAAACATCATCAGATTTTATCCCTATGACATTCCTAAAAAATGGGGGACTGGAAGATATTATGTACCCAAAAGAGGCTGAAGTGTACATCCACAATGGTAAAAATGTGAGAGGTCATTACTGTAGATTTGAGCATGGGGCAGCATCACCTGGGGGCACATATTGGGAAAGGCTGAAGCCAGGACTGAAGAAAGAGCAGCAGCACTGGAGGTCACAGCCCCTTGGCAGAGTTGCAGGTTCATAGCTGTGTGGCAGGAGAACAGGATTAATTGAAGGTCTGCTCATGAAATTCCAGATTTCCTCCTTCTTTTCTAGTCTTGTCTTGCATAACATATCTGACTGTGGGTGAGCAAAATAAAATAGAGAATGAGTTATTTATGAAAAAATAGTTGGTCTGGGGACTAGGAAATAGGTGTATTATGCTTCAGAACAAGGGCTGTCCTTAATATTTCAAGGTCCTTCATAATAAAATCTGGTTCCTGCCCCATTCCCATCAAAGAGTACCATTAAAACAGCCCCACCATCTTTGGAGACTCCCTTCTGATTTCTGATAGTATCTTCAATGTGGATAGAAGGCAGGGAGCAAGAGGCTTGAAAGCCTTCAACATCAAAGAGAAAATATTTGAGATTTAAAAAAAAAAAAAAAAGCCCAAGGAGGACATATTCAGAGGAACTAAACATTTAAAATGGAGATTGAGTCAGAAATAACTGCAAATGAAAAATAAATGCAAGGTAATATTTTAAAAAGTTACTAGAACAAAAATAGGCTGGAATTAAAAGTAAGAGTTACTTTAAAAAGAAAAGAAAGTGAAATTTTTGCAGAGCTGAAAGAAAATCTTAAGGTCCTGCCAATTACTATCCAGGATTAGTAAGATATGTGCAGCATGACCAATTGAGAACAACACAGTTTAAAAGAGATTGCAGAAACTTTTGGAGAGAATAATTTTGAAACAAAAGGAATAGGTTTTTTTTGTTTTTTAAGAAATGTTCTAACTAGAGGTAAAGAAAAACTGTAACCAGGGAATTAAGGGTAAACAAAATTTTTATTGTTAATTTTTAAAGGTTATTTATTTTTAGAGAGGAGGACTGGAGAAGGAGGGAGAGAAACATCAGTGTGTGGTTGCCTCATACAAGCCCCCAACTGGGGACCTGGCCAGCAACCCAGGCATGTGCCCTGACTGGGAATCGAACCGGCAACCCTTTGGTTTACAAGCCTGCACACAGTCCACTGAGCCACACCAGCCAGGGCTTATTACTGTTATTTTAATTTTTGGAGAGGGAAAGGGGGGAAAGAGGCAGGGAGAGAAACATTAATGTGTAGTTGCCTCTCACCCACGCCCTCCTGAGGACCTGGCCTACAGAAGCCTTGTCACCAGAAAGTCACTAGGACCCTGGAGAGGGGCTTGATATTCTGAGACAACTGAACAGAATTTGAAGGGACAAGACAGGTATGTGAATTTGGATAACCACCAGATACTGAATGTAATTTCCCAGGGTCCCTCTGGCAGTTACCTGGTACCTTTCATAAAACCACTTAGGTAACATAACTTTCATGATTTATATGGGATCCTAAAGTTGAGATGAGCAATCTGAGCAGAGCAGGTGGGGATTTTGCTTCCTGGTGTGACAGTTGGGCCTGCTGCTGAGACCTACAAGGTTGTGTAGTATTCAGAAGATGCTGGAGCCTGGGAGGAAGGACCTGCCCAACAGATTCAGCTGTTTGACATTCTTGTGGTCCAGATATCTGAGAGCAAGTTTAATTGAAGTCCTGAAAGTGGCTTTCTTTAATGAAGGAGCTCCTGGAACCTAAGGTATTGATGTATGTGAAGTCCCAGGATAATAATGTTCCTTCTCTTCAAAATGGGGAGTCGGCAGGGGCTGTGTGGTCTTGTGCTCGGGAGACAACACCCAGTGGGAATCACAGACAGGAAGATGGATTTGTGTGCAGGAAATGGGAGGGCAGTATGAATATGCAGTGTGTTGTAAGAGGTACCCTGTGCTTTAGCAAGTCAGAAACCTGATGCTCTAAGGACCGAAGAACGGCTCATTTGAAATGAGAATCTGAGACCTTCCCTCTTGAAATGATTTGCATAATCAGAGTCTAGTAATAACTGATGGAAATGTGTGTAAAGTCCCACCTGAAAGGAAGTGTTGGAATTGCACTTTTGGGGTCCATCTTCAGAGAGTCCACTTCCTCAGGCTGAGGTGGAACCTAGACATTTGCATAGTCTGAGGACAGGTTTTTTAAATTTTGTTTATTGGTTTTGGAGAGGGAAATATCTATTTATTGTTCCACTGAGTTACACATTGCTTGATTCTTATATGTGTTCTGACTAGAGATTGGACCCACAACCTTGGCATGTCAGGACAATGCTGTAACCAACTGAGCTACCTGGCCAGGGCTGAGGACACTTTCTATAGCTATATTTTAAAAAACTTTGCAAAGAGTAATCTCTAAATTGTATATTCATATATGTTCCTTTTGGTGGTTTCACTTAAATTTGTGATCAGGTAAAAAGGAGACCCAAAAGAGAAAACACACCCACTTTGTGTAAATGCTGAACTGTTTTTCTTTTTTTTTTTAATTTTATTGATTTGATTTGTGTTTTTAAGTTCATTTTTTATACCTCCTCCCCCGTAATCACCACACTATCATTTGTGTCCATGAGTTACATTTCTTTAGGGGGGCAAGCTGCTTTCAACAAATCCATTCTCCCTCCCCACTTGAAAATACAGATACCAAAATAATCCTAAAACATATTTTTGATACAACTAGCAGTGGAATGATTGGGGACCCAGAAGACGACCCCCAATCCAGAGGTTTTCCATAAGATTTCATGGGATTCCATATATAGTTGTATGCCTGGCTTAGATTTATTGCAGTAATATACCAAGAATAAACAGTTTGTGCATAAAGGAAAAGAAATGAAGTCTGGGGGAATCCATGTGCAGGTTTGAATTGCTCTTCCTTCTTCAAGGTAGTCACACAAAGCAGTGGGGACCAGGCAAGGAGGCAACATCTGCCCAGCATGGACCAAAGGCCAGAATCCCAGAAGTAGTGGGCTCAGTGTAAATTGGGTTGTTTGTGGGTTTGCTTTGTTTTTTATTTTTCATAATCTAGGCACAGTGAAAAGGCAGTACTCTAAAAACCAATTTTGCAAAGGGGACCTAAAATGTGCAGCCTCAGACCTGCTGTGTTTATCTTTCTTGCATAAGCTTTCATATCTCTTCAAATATGAATGCAATTAGCCATTTTCAGAGTACCTGTTGCATTAAGCTGCTTAAACTGCAGCTCTGGCTACACACGTGGAGGAAGTACATGGTTCATACAGTTCCTGCTTCAGATTGGTGTTCAGGAACATGTCACAATTCTATTCTCGGCATTTCTTGCCTTGGTTCTGTCTTGTAGATGCGAATCTCATTTGGAGTGCTCCAGGCTTAGCTTAAAGGTCAGGATCTTGATAACGTGAGAGAGAAACATTTATCAGCTGCCTTCCAAGCCAGGACCAAACCCACAACCCAGGAATGTGCCTGGACTGGGAATCAAACTTGTAACCTTTTGGCGGACAGGATGATGCTCAAATAACTGAGGCACCTGGGCAGCATGCAAAAACATTTTTTAAAAGTTTGAACAATGATGACTTCTTAAACTAAGATGCTTGTGGTGCAAAGAAAGCAGGAGGGAGAGACATTTAAGGGGTAAAATTTCTAAAGCTAGGATCACGTTTATGTTACTACCCAACATTCACTTCTTGCCATTCTAGGAGTTCATTGGGATCAGCTGGGTGGTTCTTTTCACTTAGGATCACTCATGCAGTTTCAGAGGCAGTGACTGCTAGAGTCCTCTGGAGACTTCAGCATCCAAGATGGCCCACTCTAAGGCTGGAAGTAGATGCTGACTGCCAACTAGGAACTCTGCCTGGTCTGTTGGCGGGAGCACTCACATTGGACTTCTTCACGTGACCTGAGCTCTTCTCAATAGGGTGACAATTCCAAGAGGGAATATCCCAGGAATGAGCATTTCAGCTCCTTATGATATAGCCTTATAAATCATACGTCATCATTTGACCTTATTTTATTGGATAGTCAGGGTCAGCCCTGAGTCAAGGGGAGGGGAATTAAATTCCATTTCTCAATGGAAAGAGTGACAAAGAATTTGGGGCTGTATTTAATTCGCTACAGAGCCTCAATGTGATAGAAAAGGAATATAGAGTAACACTGAAATTATGATAGATGACTGAGTAGCCTGAGGTGACATGAAGAAGCAAGCTTTGAATACAAGAACAATATGTGTGCTTGCATTCAGGTTATTGAGGTACCTAAGGGACGTCAAAGTGGAGCTGCCCACTTTAAAATGTTAGCCAGGGTCAGGGAAAACCTTGATATATGTCATTACTTAAGTCTCACAAGAAGGCATGAAAGTGTGTTCTTTGAGCATGTAGAGATCACTTGCTGTGATTTTTTTTTTCCCAGAGACTTTACCCCTAAACATCTCCATGACTCCCTCTCTGATCTCCAGGCCTGGGCTCACACATCCCTTACTCAGTGAGTGGCTTTTCAAGCATATAGGGAAGTGCTGTGAGCATGCTCTAAAGGGACCTTTTTAAGTCTTTTTTACACTGAGTTTATCCATCTATTTAGAGAGAAACATTGATATTCTTCCACTTGCCTCACGTGTTCCTTGACCAAGGATTGAACCCACAACCTTGGCACATCCCCATGACAACCAACCAAGCAACCTGGTGAGCAGCCTGACCAGGGCAAGGTTTTGTTAATTTATTTTTAGAGAGAAAGGGGAGGGAGAAAGAGAGGGAGAGAAACATCACATGGCCCCCACTGGGGACCTGGCCTGCAACCCAGGCATGTGCCCTGACTGGGAATTGAACTGGCAACCCTTGGGTTCACAGCCTGTGCTCAATCCACTGAGCTACACCAGCCAGGGCTCACTGGTTGATTTTAGAGAGGGAGAGAAACATTGATTTGTTGTTCCACTTATTTATGCATGTGTTGGTTGATTCTTGTAAAAGAAAATACAGCTTTATCCAAAAACGAATACATAAAAATGGCACAAGTTTTAATACAGTACCCAATTTTCACAAAATTACAAGACCCTTTCAGTCTGAAATTGAGGGCCCCAAATAGTTTTTGTAGGTTCTTTCTATCAATATTTGCCTTATTACATATTAAAACAGGGAAGAAAAAATATCTTTTAAAACATGTATTGTATGTTAACTGTTGAATGGTGCCTCCCGGAAATTCATATATTGAAGTCCTAACCCCACAGCTCAAAATGCAACCTTATTTTGAGATAGTGTCTCTACAGAGGTGATTAAATTGAGTCCAGCTCCAGTATAACCGGCATCCTTACAGAAAGGGGAAATTTGGAGACAGGCACACAGTCTCGTTTTGTCCCCTTGTATTTAACTCACTATACCCTTATCGTTAGATACATATTTAATATATACTATATATGTGCATTGAATGTATGTAAATTTGATGTATATATACGTGTGTATATAGATACACAATATTTGTGTGTATATACCTACATTAAACTCTCACCCGATATGCTTTTATTTATTTTGGAGAGAGTGAAACCGATTGGTGGCCTTCCGAACGCCCCCGTCCCCACCGGGATCAACCTGCAACCTAGGTATTTGCCCCCTCCGGGAACTGAACCCGCAGTTCCCCTGGTGTTTGGGAAGACGCTCCAATGAACGGAGAGTCTAGGGTACCAAATAATTTTAAAGTACAAAGCAATAGGAACCCCAAAGATAAAAGGGAGGAGCCTCAGGAACGACTTTACAGCAGCCCATCCCGTCCCACCCTATAATCTGCTCTGAGGGGACAGCCAGGCAAAGCCTGCGGACAGAGCAGGCTGGAAGGCCGCTGCCCAGACACCCTGCATCGTCCAAGTGATAGAGGCCCAGCTACCCCCGCAGCATCGCTAGAATCACCGCCCGCAGCCGCCGCGGGCCACCCTTAGCCGGAAGCCGGCGGGCGGAGGCTCCCATTGGCCTGAAGCCAAGAGGCTTCCATTGGTCAAAAAAATAACGAATGAAGACCCCATTGGCTGGGCATTACGGTGCGCCACATGGCCTTCTGGGAGTTGTAGTCACAGTGTCCCCGGCTCGACCGCCATTGTCCAGCGTTCAGCGAGTCGAACAGTCGGGCTGGTGCGGACGGCTCTCGGGTTTAGAATCGTAGGGGGCCCCTTTCCTCGACCTGTCGGTCTAGCATGGATCCCGAAAAGGGGGCGGCCGCATTGGCGATGGCTACGGGGCCTCCGACGGAACGGCTTCAGGTAACAATTACAATAACGGTGACAGCGGGCCCGGCCAAGCGTCTCCCTCAGATACTGACCCTTTAACGCTCGTGGTGAGCGGGGCCTGGGGGTTATCCCGCGTTACATGCAGGGAAACTGAGGTGCAGGTCGGCACGCGCTGACTGGCACCGCTGCTAAGGGGTGGGACCGGGATTCGAACGACGGACTTCTCGTCCCCCACAACTCTTGCTCATTAGGTCCTCTCGCCACTACCGTTCCCTCCACCCCGAAGGCCGAACCCCGAGATGATGAGTAATCGGTACTGTCGACCGAAGATGCTCTGATGCGTGGAGTCGGTACAGTGCCTGGCTTCGCGCAGCCCTGGCCTGCGGACGGGGCTCCACCTGGAGGGAGGGGGTGAGGAGTGATCATCCTGCGCCCCGTTAGTGAGGCGGAACGGCGACGAAGGTCCCTGCGGGGCTGTGGGGACAGCGGTGCAGGGCAGCCAGTACTTGCAAGCCCCTGAGAGAAGGCCCCCATCCACAGCACCAGCAATTCTAGACAAACTGACCGCTGCTGATGTCCTCCTTGAAGTGCTCTTTCTCCACGCTGGCATAATTCCAGAAGCTCGTATATTTGAACTTAATGTTTCCTGTCTTTTTTCTTTTAATCCTCACCTGAGGATATGTTCATTGATCTTAGAGAAGGAAGAGAAAGAAACATAGATCATTTGCCTCCCATACACGCTCCAACTGGGGATTGAACCAGTAAACTTTTGGTGTACGGATGATGCTTCAACCAAGTGACCCCCACCTGGCCACTTACTGTCTTTTTTTTTCTTGTTTACAGGGGTTGGCATTATTTCAGATTTAGTATGCAAAGCGAGACTATCAATTATCTTAGATTTGCATGTTTTAGAATGTGTGTTGTTGCAGATCTTCATGAAAATGCAACCACCTTTTAGTTTGCTTTGGCGGGGGATGGTGGGGCAGGGAGTGAGCATATGTGATATGTCAGAGAAAGTCATAGCTAGACAGTAATTAAAGCGGCAAAAACAGATTTTATTCGGAACCCTTGCAGTAGAAGGAAAGAGACTTCATTGTAGAATTAGGCGCAATTCTGAACCCAACAAGAAAATGGGGCATTATAGTGGGTGGGAGAAAGAGGGTTCTTGCTGAGGTAGGGCAGGTGATCATGTTACTGAGGTGATTGTGGGTGATGAGAACTTTGAAAAAGGTATGAGGAGTGATAACATATGGAGAAGGGGGATCTCAGCAAAACTGACTTGACAAGATTTTTGGTAAAACTAGGTGATGTGTAAATAGGCACAGAAGCCTAAAAGTCAAGGTTTAGATGAGAAGAGTGTCCAGAGGAGCCAGACTAAAGTTTGGTCAAGGTGAGAGCCTTTATCAGCAGTAAGAGAGGCTTAGGAGGAAGTGTATTAGTTACCCATTGCTGTGTAACAAATAAAAAAACATACTGGTCTAAAACAATAATAAATATCTCACAGCTTCTCTTTTTATATATACTTTAGTTTTTGGGGTTTTTTTTTAAGATTTTATTTATTTATTTATTTATTTATTTATTTATTTATTTAGAGAGGGGAAAGGAGGGAGAAAAAGGGAGAGAGAAACATCGATGTGTGAGAGATACATCAGTCAGCCTGCACCCCAGGCATGTGCCTTGACCAGGAACCGAACCAGAGACATTTTGGTTCACAGGCCAGTACTCAATCCACTGAGCTACACCAACCAGGGCAGTTTCTTTCTTTTCTTTTCTTTTCTTTTTTTTTTTTAAGATTTTATTTATTTTTAGAGAGAAGGGAAGGGAGGGAGAAACAGAGAGAGTAAAACATTGATATGTGAGAGAAACATTGATTCTTTGCTTCTCACACACCCCCAACTGGGGACCTGGCCCACAACCCAGGCATGTGCCCTGACCAGGGGACCTTTTGCTTTGCAGGAAGACACCCAACCCATGGAGCCACATCAGTCAGGGCACCTTACAGTCTCTGATGATAGGAGTCCTGGAATGTCTTAGCTGGTGGTCCTGCCCTGGGCTTTTGACATTACAGTCGAGATGTCAGCCTGGATTTCTGTCCCCTGAGACTTGACTGAGTCTGGAGGATCCACCTCCAAGATGGCTCACTCAGGTGACAGTTGGCAGGAGGCCTTAGTTCCTTCCCACATGGGTCTCTGTGGAGCTGCTTAGGTGTCCTTACAAGTTGACATCTAGCTTCCCACACAGTGACTGATGCAGGAGAGGGCCTGATGGAAGCCACAATGCCTTTTGTGACCTGAGGTTAGAATTCCACTCTCACATTTCCACAGAATTCCCCCTCTGTCAGTATCCTATCAGTGACGCAAGTCCAACCTCCTTTGTATAGGAGGGGACCACAAAAGGACTATGGCTCATGGGGGTACATTTTGGAGGCCAGCTACTGCAGGGCGCAAAAAGCAGAGTGGAGGAGGTATTAGCTTCACATAGTTGCTGTAACATTACCAGAAACTTGGTGGCTTAAAACAGTACACATTTATCCTTACATTCTGGAGGTCAGAAGTCAGAGATCATTGGCACTGGGCTGAAATCAGTGTGGGCAGAGCTACGCTTCCTGTCAAGGCTCTAGGTGGGAATCACCTGTTCCTACTGTAGAGCTGTAGACTTTGCCTTCCTTGGCTCCTGGCCCTTTGTCCATCTTTTCAGAGTCAGCAGCGTAGCATCTTGCCTTAGTGATCATACTGCCTTTTTCCCTTGGTAATGAAATGTCCTTCTGCCTTACCCTTAGATGCACATTTATGACCACATTTAGGGCCCACATGGATAATCCAGGATACTCGCCCCATCTTAAAACCCTTAAGTACATCAACAAACTCCTTTTTGCCATTTATGGTAACATTCAGAGGTTCCCAGATATACTTGGGGGTCATTATTCAGCCAACTGTAGTCAGGCTTAGGCTCCCCTGTATCCAGTGGTGAGAAGGAGTCATTCAGGTGTTCTAAGCAGGAATGGCATGGGTTTGAGAAAAACCAGTCAATAATATGGGGGTGAGGGTAGGAGAGACACTGAGAACTACCTAAAGCACTGGAGGGAGGGAGGTTGGGGACAATGACTGGGTGCTAACTGATGCCAGGGTGGCCTGATCAGATGGGGAGAGTGTGTGGGTCTGGGGCAGGCCATCCCTCCAGGCCCCAACAGTGCAGAGCAAGAGGAGGGCTACAGGGGGCTGATGTAGAGCAGCAGGGACAGTCACAAGACAGCAAGGAGTAGCCTCCTGCTAGAATCCCAGGAGGAGACATGAAGAACTCACGTGAGGTCTTGTGGCCTGAACAGACCAGTGGTCAGTGCATCTGGTGCCTGGGCTTTCACTGGCAACCCATGCAGTAGGTGATGGGGGGTGGGGGCAGGAGGCATGGGGAGCATGTATCAGGGAGGATCTTCTGAGTGGGAGGTGAGGACAGCAAGACAGGAGCAGAGACCTCTGTTCCCAGTTAAAAGGTTCAGCATGTTTTCTGCACAATTTTTGTCAGAGCCACGTGCCACCCCGTACTATAATTTCTTTAATATTTAAAAAATCCTTTTTCTTTCTTAAAAAAGATTCTGTTTATTTTTTAGAGGTGGGGGAGGGAGAACTACAAGGAGAAAACCATTGATCTGTGAAAGAGACAATCATTAGTTACCTCTCTCATGCCCCCATCCGCAGACCTGGACTGCAACCCAGGCATGTGCTCTGACTGGGAATTGAACCAGTGACACCAAGGCTCTACTTGTGGGTTTTTGTTTGTTTTTGTTTAAAGAAAATACCCTTTTAAAATTTAGTTATTGGAGGCCTGTCTGGATGGTTCAGTTATTTGGAGCATTGTCCTATGCACCAAAAGTTTGCAGGTTCAATCCCAGTTAGTGCGCGTACCTACATTGCAGGTTTGGTCCCCCATTTGGTGTTCACTGATCAATGTTTCTCTCCCTCCCTTCTTCCCTTCCTCTCTAAAAACCAATAAACATATACTTGAGTGAGGATTAATAAAAAAGAAAATTGAAGTATTGATATATGGTTTCAATTTGCATTTTTATTTTATTTGCATATTTTCTTGTGGTTATTTACTAATTTTTTATATCTCCTTCGATATCCTCTTTTATATTTTCTTCATTTTACTTAGGTTGCATCTATTATTGATTTGTAAGATTTGTATCTTCTAGATACAAGTCTTACCAGATATGTGATTTGCAATAAGTATCTACCATTATGTGGGTGTCTTTCCATTAGCGTGTCCTCTGGAGCACACAAATTTTTAATTTTGATTAAGTTCAATTTATTTATTGCTAGTGCTTTTGAGAATCCTTTTTAAGAATCCTTTCCCAATTCCAAAGTTATGAAGATTTATTCTTGTGTTTTCTTCTAAAAGTTTAATAGTTTCAGCTTTTACATTTTAAGTTTTTGATCCATTCTGAGTTTTTTATATATGGTGTGAGGTAGGGGATTGACTTTATTCTTTTGCATGTGGCTGTCCGGTTGTCCTGTAGAAAGTGTTTTACAGCCCTTAGTCCCCTTCATAGCCTCCAAAGAGACAAGGAAACAAGGCAGCATACTTGGGTTTCTGCTCTGTGCCTCTTGAAGAGGAAGTGATAGAGCCAAGACTCTGATCCAGAAATGTCGAGCTTTTGACCAGAAATGTTGAGCTTGTAGGACATTTCTTCTCACCAGAGATTGGCAGTTCTGACCACTTAGGGCCTGTACTTTCCCAAGATCAGTTGTTTCTAAGTCCTAGTGCCCTTTTAGACAGGGCACATATTACCTGTCCCCTCCAGTGTCGCCTCTCTCAGGTTAAATACCCTGGTGGGCTCTTATACTGGCCTACTTCAGTCACTTGTGAGCCTAAAGGCAGGTGATTTCTCTTAATTATACACCCCTCTTTTCAGAGAGGATGCAAACCTTGCTTTGAATCTGAGAATTAATGTATCGGTTAACTGTAGCTGTGTAACTATCTCAAACTTAGTGCCTTGAGACAGTAACCATTTCTCTAGCCTCCAGATCTACAAGTCAGCAGTGGAGAGAGGTCATCTGTCTGAAGTCTATTGTAGGTCAGCTCTGGGGTGCTTTTGGTCTTATCTGGATGCTCTCACGTTTCTTCTCTGTATAACTCACACCTACATGCAGCAGCCCAGCAGGTGCCCAGCAAGTCTTGACTCACATTGCCCAGAACATGCACTCTCTCAGGACACTGGCCCACATGTTTTCTCCTTCCCCATTCCTCCTCCTCTTTCTGTAAGTACTGATGGGGACAATCCAGCTGATTGACCATGTGTGTGATGTTTCAGGAGCCAGTGACCTTCCGGGATGTGGCTGTGGACTTCACTCGGGAGGAGTGGGGACAGCTGGGTCCTGCCCAGAGGACCCTGTATCGTGACGTGATGCTGGAGACCTTTGGGCATCTGCTGTCTGTGGGTAAGGCCTGCTTCCCAAGCTGACAGGCAGATTCCTGCAGTCACTTATTCTTCATGGCTTATAGGTTGTAGGGCCTCTGGTATGAAGACTTGACCTGGGGATCAGGGACCATGGGTTCTCCTTCCCTGTAGGACATGTGGGCAGGGGAGTGTCTGCCCTTTTTTGTCCATTGCAAAGCCTTCACTGTGTTGTGAGATGTCCCCATGTTCTGGTGGTCAGGAGTAGAGGCTGGAGGCTGGGCTGGTTCTTTCTGTCCAAAGCAGAACCCCACATTCCATGTTTTTCCATTTCTAGGACCTGAGCTTCCCAAACCTGATGTCATCTCCCAGCTGGAGCAAGGAACTGAGCTGTGGATGGTGGAGAGAGGAATTGCCCAGGGATGCCGTCCCAGTAAGAACCCACCAGGTGTGGTGTGTTGGGGTCCTGAGACTATCTGCAGATCAGTGATCACAACGAAAGGTTAAGGGGAAAGTTGGAAAGGGAAAAGGGCAGGTGGGGCAAAGTCCAGAGGAAGCCAGGCTCAAAGTCGCTCCCCCAGTGGGGCTGAGTCTGTGGTGGTTGTTGCAGCAGCCAAAAAAAAAAAAAAAAACAGGTTCACCTTCACCTCACTGCACTGTACAAGAGGAACCTGTCTGTGTCTAGAGGATTTCATTATGGGGGCTCCCCCAAGCTGTCTTGAAGACAGGGGCACCTCCACTTGTAGGTGGCCTGTCTGACTTAGATTTTTCTAGAACTGATCTGCTGGTGTGCCCTGCCCCCAGCCTGCTGCTTCCATGTCTCATTCAGTGTCTGTGCCCCCAGCTCCTGACAGTAGGGCTTTCTATCTATGGGGTCACTGCTTTATCCCCAGCATCTGGGCCATATAGTAAATATTGTGGGCTTTATGGGCTGCATGCAGTTTCTGTGTTTGTTTTCTATCACAGCTCTAGCAAATTACTATGAACATAGCAGCTTCAAACAACATACATTTGTTATCTCACAATTCTGTCAGTCAGACCTGACTGGTTTGTCTGCTCCTGGACAAAGGTAAGGTGTCAATAAGGCTGGGGTGAGGGGCCTTACAGAGAGGCTTAGGAAGATGCCACATCCAGGCATCCAGGCTCCACCAGGTTGTTGGCAGAATTCAGCTCTGTGTGTCCTCGGACTCAGGTTTCTGTGTTTGTCCAAGAGTTGTTCCCAGCTCTGAGAGGCACCTGCACTCCATGACTGAGGCCCCTGCACATCTGCCTCTTATCCCACCTGCCTCTTCTGCTTGTAAACATTGAGGGGATTGCTTTGGGCCTGCCCAGATAACCAAGCATCATGTCCCTGTTTTAGTCAGCTGATGAGTGACTTTCATGTCACCTACAGAACCTCTTCACAGCAATACCTACATAACTGATTGAACAGCCAGGGGACAGTGTTAGAATTCTACCTGTCTCTGTCGCATATCTTTTTCTACAGCCCTATAAAAACAGAAAAACCTGATCACTTAAGTTACATAATGTTTAATCACTGGGTTGTATACCTGAAGCTAATATAATATTGTGTGTAAACTGTAATTGAAAAATTAAAAAAAAAACTATTTAAAGTAAAATAAAACAAAACATGCCCTGGCTGGTATAGCTCAGTGGATTGAGTGTGGGCTGCGAACCAAAGGGTCGCCGGTTCGATTCCCAGTCTGGGCACGTGCCTGGGTTGCAGGCCAGGTCCCTAGAGGGGGCCACGTGAGAGGCAACTACACATGACGTTTCTCTTCCTCTCTTTCTCCTTCCCTTCCCCTCTCTAAAAATAAATAATTTTTTAAAAAAACCACGTACACACATAAAAATCATCTATAGCTTAGGTGCTTCCTTTTCTGGCCCCTGATCTAGGCCCGAAGCTGGCCTGTGGCAGGTGCTCAGGAAATATTTGTTGAGGTGATGAACTGATGAAGCTGTGTTTACAAACAGGGCACTTGGTGTTGACATAAAAGCAGAACCAACATTTGCCTGGAGGCAAAGCAGGTAGCTGGGAAGTGGGTTCAGGCTGTCAGAGGTTTGTCCCTTCTTCCTGTGTTTCCCGCCAACCTCTCAGAACTCTGTTTTTTTTCAGGCTGGGAGCTTGGACCTGAAAACCGAGCACCACCCACAGAGCAGGGCCTTCCTGCAGAGGACCTGTCCTGCATCATGGAAAGGGAAGACTTCCTGGGGGACACTGCCTGTCTCACCACCCAAGGGGAAGGCTGGGACTGTGAGGGCCAGGTCAAGGTGCCTGAGAAGGACCAGGATAGTTCCAGGCACTTGGAATTTTGCCTTGAGGAAGCACCAGTTCAAGATAAAAGCTATGAAAGTCTCAGACTTGGGGAAACCTGTCCCCCAAGTTCAAACCTAAACCTGTTCCCAGAGATTCCTCAGAGAGAATATTTCTGTACTTCAGACTCACAGGTCGCAGATTCAGAGGGTCACTCACAGTCCGTCAGTCAGCAGACAGGCTCTTCAGGGGAGCAGCCGTGTGACAGTGGTGACTGCAGTGCAGCCTCCCATCCGGCTGTTCCTGAGGCAGAGCTCACTCCAGGCCCCGTGCAGGAAAAGCCCTACAAGTGCTCGGACTGCGGGAAGTCCTTCAACCACAATGCGCACCTCACCGTGCACAGGAGGATCCACACAGGGGAGAGACCTTACATGTGCAAGGAGTGTGGGAAAGCCTTCAGCCAGAACTCCTCGCTGGTGCAGCATGAGCGCATCCACACGGGAGACAAGCCCTACAAGTGTGCAGAGTGCGGGAAGTCCTTCTGCCACAGCACACACCTCACTGTGCACCGCAGGATCCACACTGGTGAGAAGCCCTATGCATGCCAGGACTGTGGAAGAGCCTTCAATCAGAACTCCTCACTGGGCCGCCACAAGCGGACCCACACTGGCGAGAAGCCATATACCTGCAGCGTATGCGGGAAGTCCTTCTCACGGACCACATGCCTGTTCCTACACCTGCGGACTCACACTGAAGAGCGGCCCTATGAGTGCAACCATTGTGGCAAGGGCTTCCGGCACAGCTCCTCGCTGGCACAGCACCAGCGCAAGCATGCTGGGGAGAAGCCCTATGAATGCCGCCAGAGGCTGATCTTTGCGCAGGCAGCTGCTCTCACCAAGCATGAGTGGGCCTGCGACACGCCTGTGAATCCAGGGGAGAGGGCTCAGCGGAGTGACAGGCCCTTCAAGTGCAGTCAGTGTGGCAAGTGCTTTATTCAGAGTTCACACCTCATCAGACACCAAGTGACTCACACCAGAGAAGAGCCTCGTGGGCGGAATCGGAGGCGGAAGGAGCAGCCCCTGGGCCGAAGCTCTCATCAGCATGCGCATGCAGGTGAGAACCCTGGGGGCAGGCCGAAGGCGGGACAACCTTCGAGCAGGGCACTTGCCCTCTTTGACATCCATGAAGTCATGCAAGAGAAAAACCCAGTGCACGTTATTGGGGTAGAAGACACTTCAGTGGGCACTTCTGTGTTGTTGGACGTCAGAGACTCCACATAGGGAGAAACTACAGATAACTTTGAACCACAGGTACATAACTTGTAGCTCCACATGGGGTGTGCACCAACAGGGGCACTAAGGGTAAGAAGGCCCAGGGTGACCTCTGACTTCCTATGAAAGATGCTTCCTAAACACCTGAGGTTGGTGGTTCTCAGATCTATCAAGCTTGGTGCCCCCTTTAACCAGATATATTGTACTGTTCCCCTTATGACCCTGAAATGAATTTAAACATAAGGTCAAAAAATTCATCCTATAACTGTGTTTTGTGAAGGATAATTAAAACAAAAGTAATTTATGATGGAGTAACGTGTACTGAGTTGGTGCAGAGTCTCTCCATGATTGGACAGTTACTCTGGAGACCCAGCACTGTCTGCTGATTATTGTCTGGTACACGGGGTCTGGGGTTGGCCACGGAAATTCTGTGAGGGGTGTTCCTATATGGGATGTGACTTTTCAGTGGTGACTCATTCTTGGAAAAATTTTGAGCAAAACAGAACACCATTGCATTTCTGGAAAATTCTGTGTAAAATTCTCAGCACGCAGGAATTAATGTGTGTTTACATGTGAAGTCAACTGAGGGTCTAAGTTCATACTTACGAACAGGTTGTTTCATCATCCACACAGGGTCTCCAGGGGCCAGTCTACATTTCACAGACATTAGAGCAGCTTGGCTCCAACTCACCTGACAGCCACTCTCATGCTCAAATCAGATGACAAACAAGCCCTGTGAAAATCCACAGCATTCCTTGGGTGCATCACAGCCCCACTGAAAACTATTTCAACAGCCAGTGTTACTATAAGCCTGAGGTTCTCGATCAGGGTGATTTTGTGTCCCAGAAGATGTTCCATAATGTCTGGAGATATTTTTGTCTCTCATGACTGGCAGAGAGGAGGGATGCCACTGGCATCTAGTGGGTTCAGGCCAGTGATGCTGTTCAACATCCTATAATGCCCAAAACAGTCCCCTTGGCAGAATTCCCTGGACCCACATGTGCCAAGGTAGAGACTATGCCCAGCAGTACAGCCAATGTTTTCCAAAATGTAAATTGCTTGATTGGGCCTATGTACTAATAATCCTCAATATTTTATTTTAACAAATGGTATCATTAGCTAGTTAATGCACAATGTAGTTTTTAGGTTTTTTGTTTGTTTGTTTTAGTATTTTGCGTATTCGTAATTGGTGTGGAGAAAGGAAGAGAATCCATTTATTTTTCTGAGTAATCCAAAACATGGACATTATATTTTCACTGGTATCCCTACCTGCCAAGGATTCTGTTCACGCTGGTCTTGGAAATCATGTCATTTCATCCATTTTTCTGAACATATCTCTACAAGGCAAGGACTTTAAAATTATATATATAATAAAATTATATATATGTGACCCTGTTATTCCATGGGGACAAAAACATATTCATAATCATACTGAACCATAATTTGCCTTATTCACAGTGTTGATGTTTGCATGGAGAGTGGGTGAAACTGCTGGGGCCTCAATGCGAATGAGGTCAGTGATCCCCAGGTGGTGGCTCATAGTCTTCCTCACCAAGCATGGCAATAAAGAAAAAAAAATGCTCACTTCACTTAGCAATATCTGTGATGGAACAGGAAAAATGATCAATTTTATGAAATCTACATAGCCATTATCACATCTAAGCAGAAACAGCAGGAGTTCCTCAATATATCATCAAATGTCTAGTGTTCAGAAATTCCTGGTTGCCTCAAGAATTGTTTTGTCTTTGGTTTGTTCTAATCAGGATCTAAACAAGATGGACACAGTGCATTTAGTTGATTTTTGTAGGTCTCTTTTAACCTGTAGGTAGGCTTTCCCTCTTTTTTTTTTTTATTTCTCACCTGAGGATATGTTTATTGGTTTTTAGAGAGAGAGGAAGGGAGAGAGAGAGAAACAACGATGTGAGAGAAACATCAATCCGTTGCCTTCCATATGTGTCCAACTGGGGATCAAATTCACAACTTCTTGGTGTTCTGGATGACACTGTGATCAACTAAGCCACCTCGCCAGGGCCTTCCCTCTTTCTCTTTTAGTCTTTTATTTGTTCTGGGACAAAAAAATTTGTTGCCCTCTTCAGCCTGTCCATCAAATGCTCTTTGCTTTGGCCTGGTGGAATTCCTTCTGATTTGGCATCATACCACCCACCACCAGGTGTGCTTGGGTGCCTTGTGGATTGTGTGGCTCCCACTTTGGATGGGATCTCTGCCAGAGGTCCCAGCTATCAGTGCCAGGTAAAGCGAGACTTCTGAGAAAATTGTTTATTTCTATATTATGCGGGGCATATTATGACTATTGATGTCCACAGTTGCAAACTTCACCTCAATCATCTTACTGCTTTTCTCCAATTTTACACCCAAGGAAAGCCAAGCTCTCTGACCTCTGTCCATGCTGTCCACATAAAGAACATTGTGATTGAGGTGTGATCCTTGATGTCTCATAGCCCAAGGTATATAAAAATCAAGAATTTAAACCTACCTGCTTTTAACCTACAGTGAAGCAAAAGGCAACCATCCATATGCTCCATTATACAGACATTGCCTTTTTTCTTTGCTGTGCCCATTGCTTGGCTGGGTGTCATCCTGTACACCATAAAGTTGTGCCCTGGTACAATCCCCGGTCAGGGTACATGTCTGGGTTGCGAGTTCCATCCCAGGTCTGGCAGGGCGAGGGGAACAGCTGGTCCATGTTTTTCTCTCCCTCTCAAGAATCAATGGCAATATACCCTCAGGGGATGATTTAATTTTTTTTATTTTTTTAATTAAATTTTTAAAGATTTTTAAAATTAATTATTTTTAGAGAGAGGGGAAGGGAGGAAGAAAGAGAGGGAGAGAAGCATCAATGTGTGGTTGCCTCTTGCATGCCCCCAACTGGGGACCTGGCCTGCAACCCAGGGATGTGTCCTGACTGGGAATCGAGCTGGCTACCCTTCCGTTCGCAGGCCAGGCTCAATCCACTGAGCCACACCAGCCAGGGAGGATTTTTAAAAATAAGTGCATAACCTGGAAACCAGGAGTCACCAGGTACAAGCTTCCATTTGTCCTCTCCCAGTGGAGTCGTATAGCCCTCTTAATTCTCCCAGGAACACTGAGTGGGGGGTACCATAGACTGTTGCCAACCTGGATGCTCCCCCCACTGTGGCCATGTTTATTGGGGGTTGGTAACAGCCTAACCCCCAGTACATCTCAGAATTTGACTGTATTTGGAGATAGGGCCTTTAAAGAGGTAATTAAAGTTAAGTGAAGTCATATGTGTGGGCCCTAATCCAATGACTCTTGTCCTCATAAAGGGAAATTTGGAAACAGACATACACAATCACACAACCAGGCATCCACTGTGTCACGCAGTTACACCTGTTATCACCATTACAGTCACTGTAGCAACATACAACGTCATCATACACAGTTTGGGATCTTCATGCTATTTCAGGCCCTCATCACCTCCATGTCTGTCTCACACCATCATATATTGTAACAGCCACATGCATCCACACAATTATATGACATGGTGACTAAATACCCACACGTGGTCACAGAGAGTGGCACACACACACCAACATCCAGGTAACATATAGTTACACACGATAGACATATGGAGTCATCTGTACATGGTCACAATGAGACAAACACACACTACACATGATACACACCCCTCACACAGGCACCCACACCCCTCAACTGACCCCAGCACCCACATTCCTCATACGCCCCTCATCCCATCACCAACATCCCACACATCCTTTACGTCTATGCACCATACACGGTTCCTCCACCTGCTGACGGTCCAACCGCACCATCCGCCCACCGCCACCCCTGCTCCGAAAAGGCCCGACCTATGCTAGCATGCCCACCTAGACTACAATTCCCGGCGTGCCCTAGGCTACTAGACCAGCTCCTGCGCGGAACCTTCTGGAAATTGTAACCCAGGCCGAAGCAGGGGCCATGGGACACGAGACGTGCCGGGAGTTGTGGTCTTGGTGGGCTGCGCGGCGCATTCTGGGAGTTGTTGTGCTGGCGGCGGGTAGGCGCGTGAAAGGGTTCTTTAGTCCGGGGCCTTCGCGTCCGCTCCGTGAAGTGTCTCTCCGCAGCGCTGGAAGGTAGGTCCGGAAGTTTTCCCACCCTGCTCGGGGCACCGGAGGAAGACCACAGGCCCGGGAGCCGCGGGCACTTGAGGTGGCCCGAGCGAGTGTGCGGGACGAGCCGCGGGCGGGAGTGAGGGGCTGACTTCGAGCCGCGCGAGCGCTGACACCTGTGAGCGCGGACGGACGTGTAGCGGGTGAGGAAGACCTACTGACCGAGCGTAGAACTAACTGATGAAAGGTGAGGCCAGCTGAGATGAAGGGCGTGGGAGTGGCCGACCAGTAGTGGCATGTGCGGGAAGACCGAGCTACGTAGTGTCTGACACAGGTTGCGTGTGGGCTTGTGGCTGACGGGCTGGGAATGTGTGATCCACAGGTAGGATGAGTGTCTGACCGACCGGGTCAGGAGTGCGACCGACGAAGATGGCGGCTGTTTGAGGTTTGGTAGGTGGGTTGTGTGGTACTGTGAGAGGGTTTGTGTGTGACTCTGTGTGATTTCAGGTGTGACTTCGAATCTCTGTATGCGACTAAGAGATTATGAATGTGGAATGATACTGTGCGATGGAGATGTTGTGAAGTTGTGTGTTTAGTGACTGTGAGTGACAGAAATTGTGTGTGCCTGGGAATATTTTGAATTATGACTGTACGGTGTGTGTATATAGGCATGTGATAGACTGAGATTGATTGATTTATAAAACTTCACCTGAGCATGTTTATTGAGTTTAAAAAGAGAGCGGTAGAGTGAGGGGGAGAAACATCATGTGAGGGAGAAATACCAGTCAGTTGTCTCCTGGAAGTACCCCGAACGAGGGTCAAACATCAATCCTGCAAACTTTCGTTGCACAGGACAACACTCCAGTTAACTGAGCCACCCAGCCAGGGCTTGGCTGAGATTTTTGTCACAGGTACTGCAATGTGGGTGATTTGCAGAATTTACCAAGTATGTAACAAAGTAGTTGTGATTTGCCCGTCTGCGGCTGAAATTGTGTGACCAGCGCTTTATGGATATGTCCCTGGCACCTTCTGGGAGCTTAAGTCTGGCAGGGGAGTGTGGAGTCATCAGATTGGAGGTTTACTGCACGGTTGCTGTGCGCCAGGGCCTGTGCTGGACCCCATTATGGATTTCCTTGGGTAACCTCACCACAATCCTTTGGGTAAGCGCCTTATCAGGTGAGGTATAAGTAAGAAGTCAGAAATGAAAGAACCACTTTCTTCAGTTGATTAAGGAATTGTGGGCCTGGAGAACTAGGAGAAATAAGATGCAGAGTGGGATTTTAGGACAAAGGAATAACAGGGATAAAGACTAAGAGGAATGGGGTCATTGCAAGGTGACCAGAGGCCCAAGTGAGCTTTACAGTGAATAGAGACTAGAACACAGCTTTGCCAGGTTGTCCACTGCCACCGAAAGGTTTCCGCATTGGGGTCGTGTTTTACTAACGTTCACTTCTCCCTGTGCCCACGACCATGACTCCTTCAGAGGTCACCTATACCTCTGTCCAGGTGGCTTCTCAGAGTTGAGACTCCAAGCAGCATGAATATTAGATGGGAAAAAGAAAAAGAGCTATAAACAATTATACCTGTGGGAGTTGTGGGTGGAGGAGGGAAATGAAGTCCTTGAGTAAGGGGGAGCCTGTAGCCACAACACACATACGTTGGGGTCTCCTAGGAAGGGTTACATTTCATTTTTTTACCCGACTATAAAAGAAAAAAGATGCACTGTGAAAAGTTGTACGATGAAGATGCAGAGAAAAGCAGAAAAAAGTTGTAGTATAAAAGACCTTGACAAGGGTATAGATAAATTGGAATCCTTATCCACTGCTGGTGGGAATATAAAATGCTGTAGCCACTTTGGAAAAACAGCCAGGTAATTTTTATTAATTTATAACTTTAAAAAAATTAGTGATTTTAAAGACAGAGAGAAACATAGATTTCTTATTCTACTTATTTTTGCATTCATTGGTTGATTTTTATATGTGCCCTGACCGGGGATGGAACCCAGAACCTTGGAGTATCAGGATGACACTCTAACAACTGAGCTACCCATCCAGGGCAGCCAGGTAATTTTTTTTTAAGTAAGCATAGAATTAATATATCACCCAGCAGAGAATTGAAAACATTTGTCTATGCAAAAACTTATATGTGCAATTTTCATAATGGCAGCAATTTTCATAAGAACCAAAAAGTAGAAATGACTCAGATGTTCATCAACTGATGAATGGATAAAGTGTAGTCTGTCTAGAGAATGTAATAATATTGAGTCATGAAAAGGAATGAAATAATGGCACATATTACAGTGTGAATGACCCTCAAAAACACTGTGCTCAGGTGCTGGCTGGGTGGCCCAGTTGGCTGGAGCATCGTTCCTTACACCATAAGGTTGTGGGTTTGACTCCCAGTCAGGGTACGTAACTAAGTTGCAGTTTCGATTCCCAGTTGAGATGCGTACAGAGGCAATTAATCGATTTATCTCTCTCTCTCTCCCCTTCCTTTCTCTCAAATCAATAAACATATAAATAGGATTATAAATAAATTAAAACACACACACACATTGTGCTCAGTAAAAGAATCCAGACACAAAAGGTCACATGTTGTGTGATGCCATTTAGATGAAGTTCCCAGAATAGGCACAGAACAGACATAGAAAGCAGATAAGTGTATGTCAGAAGTTGGGAGGAAGGGAAATGGAGACTGACTGCTGATAGGTATGGATTTCTTTTTGGGATGATGAAAGTATTCTGGAATTAGATTTTGACGATAGTTGTATAACCTTGTAAATATACATTAAAAGGGTGAAGCTTATGATATACTAAATTTATATAAATATATTTTTAAAGGATTTTATTTATTTAGTTTTAGAAAAGAGAAGGGAGGGACAAAGAGAGGGAAAGAAACATCAGTGTGTAGTTGCCTCTCACATGTCCCTCACTAGAGACCTGGCCCAGGCACATGCCCCGACTGGGAATTGAACCAGCAACCCATTGATCCGCAGGCTGGAACTCAACCATTGAGCCACACCAGCCAGGGTGTAATATATGTAAATAACTCTTCAAGTAGGAAAAGGTTGTGGAGGAGGGACTGCATAGCTCCACAACACAGAGGAATCCACCCCTTAGCATATTTTCAAGGTTCAACCGTGCTTTAGCAGGAATCAGTACTTCATTCCTATTTACTAGGCATAATATTCTATTTTATGTATATACAGCATTTTGTTCATTTGTTGATGGACATTCTGTTTTTTGGCTGTTACGACTAATGCTCTGTGAACATTTGTATACAAAGTTTTGTGTGGATATATATGGCTTCATTTCCTTTGAGTGTATTCCTAGGAGCAGAATTGCTTGGTCACATAGTAACTCTATATTTAACCTTTTGAGTAACTACCAGACTATTTTTCACAGTAGCTGCACCATCTTACATTCTCTTCCTATAATTCCAATTCCCGTTATCAGGGTTTCAACTTCTTTACACCCTATCTTTGGATTATAGCCATCCTGGTAGGTGTAAGGCAGTATCTCATTATGGTTTTGATTTGTATTTCTCTGGTAGCATCTCTTCATGTGCTTTTTGGCCATTTGTATATCTTTTTTGAAGAAATGTCTCATCAAGTCCTTTGCTTATTTTTAATTGGATTATTTATATTTTTCCTACGGAGCTCTTTGAGATTCAATCACCATATCATGTATATAATTTGGAAATATTTCTCCCATTCTGAGGGTTGCCTTTTCACTTTCTTGATGGTGGCCTTTGAATATCAAAACTTTAATTTTGATGAAGTCCAGTTTATCTGTTCTATCTTTAGTCACTCATCTAAGAAGGCTTACATTATTTTTTTAAATATTTTATTTATTTATTTTTAGAGAGAGGGGAAGGAAGGGGAGAGAGAAAGAAACATCAGTGTGTGGTTGCCTCTTGCACGCCCCCTACTGGGCACCTGGCCTGCAACCCAGGCATGTGCCCTGACTGGGAATTGACCCTTTGGTTTGCAGACCGACACTCAATCCACCGAGCTACACCAGCCAGGGTTAGAAGGCTTGCGTTATTTTTAAGTGTGTGTGGAACATTGACAAAAATTGACCATATAGTTCAGGGGTGTCAAACTCATTTTCACCAGGGGCCACATCAGCCTCGTGGTTGCCTTCAAAGGGCCAAATGTAATTTTTGGACTGTATAAAAATAACTACTCCTTAACTAGGGGCAAGAAGTTTGGCACTGCCACCAGGTAGAAACAAGGTGCTGGACTGGATAAAACAAGGTGGAGGGCCGGATTCAGCCCTCAGGCCTTGTGTTTGTCATTTGTGATATAGTGGGTCACAAACCAAGTCTCAGTACATTTCAAAGGATTGAAATCGACCAAAGCACATTTTCTGAGCACAATAGACTTAATCTGGAATTCAGTAATAAAAATAACCAAAAGACCGAATTCCAAATAGCCCACGGTTCAGGAAGAAACCACAACAGAAATTACATAATATTTACAACTAAATAAATGATAATGAAGATGCAACATCAAACTTGTGGGTGTGCAGCTAAAGCTGTATTTAATGGGAAATTTAGTCTTAAAATACATGTACAATTGACCCTTGAAAAATGCTGGGGTACAGATGATGTATTATAGAATTGTACACCTGAAACCTATATAACTTTTATATAACCAGTGTCACCCCAGTAAATATTGTATATGTATTATACAAGAGTAAGCTACAAGAAAATAAAATGTTAAGGAAATCATAAGCAAGAGAAAAATACATTTACAGTATTGAAAAAATCCACATACAGCCCTGGCTGTGTGGCTTAGTAGATTGAGTGCTAGCCTGTGAACCAGAAAGTCACAGGTTTAACTCCCAGTCAGGGCACATACCTGGGTTGCAGGCCAGGCCTCCAACTGAGGGTATGTGATAAGTAACTGATCAATGTTTCTCTCCCTCTTTTGGTCTCTCCCTCCTTCCCCTCTAAAAATAAATGGAATCTTCTTTAAAAAAGAAAGAAAGAAAAGAAAAGAAATCCACATGCAGACGGATCCACACAGTTCAAACCTAGGTTGTTCAAGGGTCAGATATGTTAGAAAAGAAGAAGGCTGGAAGCCAATTATCTACGTAGCCATCTCAGAAGCTACAAAATAAATAGCAAATAGAGTGAGGGAATGACCCTGTGGCTATGTGGAAAGTGTGTGTGGGAGAGGAAGGAAACCCAACCGCCTGTGGGAAAAATGCACCTTAAGCAGGCTGACCTCTGGCGCCTGCATTGTTAAATTTACCCATCCCTTCATTATCTGGGAAACTGAACAGATGTTTTCTTCCTCTGGGTCTGTTTTCATATCTGTAAGTTGGAAAGAGAAGTTCCCACCTCCAGAGTTTGTTGTGAGTTTTCTTTCTTTCTTTCTTTCTTTTTTTTTCAGCCTCACCTAAGGTCATTTTTTCATTGCTTTTAGGGAGAAAAGAGGGAGAGAGAGAGAGACAAACGTCAGTGTGAGAGAGAAAACGTTGATTGTGGGCCTTCCCCTACGTGCCCCAACCAGGGATCAAACCTGCCGCCTGAGTATGCACCCTGACTGGGGATGGAACCTGCGACCCTTTGGTCCATGGGATAACACTCCAACCATCTGAGCCACACTGGCCATAGCTGTTAGGTGTTTTAAATGGGTTACTACGTACAAACATTGGGAATGGTGCTCCCCACCGAGTGGATTCTTTCCTGATTAGTTCATATATCTGTCTCTCTGTGAGAATGAGTCACATCTCATAGGCCCCAGGCCAGCATGTGCCCCACTCCACAGGTGTGAAGCAGTACCCTAGATTCCACAATGACAAAGTTCTGATCTTTCTGCACACCCAGATCCAGGGCTCACTGGAGTGCTGCTGCCCGATGGCCACTCACCAGGTGCCCCTGAGCCTAGTACCCTGGGAACAAGGTGGCTTCCTGCAAGTGAAAGTAGAGGATGAGGAGACCAGCCTCTCCCAGATCCAGGAGTGTGGCCTTGGCAACACAGTCCACTCTGAGGCTGCTCGTCTGCGCTTCCGGCACTTCTGCTATGTGGAGGCATCCAACCCACATGAGGCTCTGACCCAACTCCACAAGCTCTGCTGCCAGTGGCTACAGCCTGAGGTGCACTCCAAGGAGCAGATGCTAGACTTGCTGGTGCTGGAGCAGTTCCTGGGTGTGCTGCCCCCCAAGATCCAGGCCTGGGTGGGGGCCCAGTGCCCCAAGAGTGGCAAGGAGGCTGCCATGCTGGTGGAGGATCTGACTCAGGCGCTGGACAAGAGAGGTAAGGGGCAGTGATGGGCAGGTGTTGTCAGGACACCGCAGGCAGGGACTAGATAGGAATGGGGGAGGGCAGGGATTGGGGTTGGAGTCCTTCAGCACTTTTCCTCCCATTTGTAGTTCACTCGTACTCTCACACTGCTAAATAAGCATGTCTGTTTTTATGGCTGAAGTGACTAAAGCAAAGTCAGGAGGCCTCATGGCTGTGTCCAGGAGTCTGTTGATAGCATCAGACTCTTTCTTAGTTGTCCTGTTTCTCAGTTGGTTTTTCCTGTGACAGCTTCTTTCTTAAGTCATTTCTTTCCCCAAAGGAGACAAAACCAGTCCAGCAGCCCCAGGGGGTGAACAGAGAAAGGTCCCTAGGCTGAGCCCTGTGAACTGTTTGGGGTCTTATGTTTGTCTTTGGCTGACCAGACCCCACAGAATGACGTGAGCAAGGGCAGCTCCCCAAGGGAAAACTAGGTTGCTCATACCAAATGAGGGACCGGGTCTCTGGGGTGCAGGTAGAGGATAGAAACACTAGGTGTTCCTGTGTTTCCACTCCCATGCTATCCTCCAGGGTCTGGGTGATTAGACCTGCACTGGGCCTGAGTGGGCAGCATCACTTGGGAGACCCACTCAGATGTCCTGGCCCAGGGTGGTCCCATGGAACATAGGGAGGACCCAGCCCTGGGACAGTTCAGAGCAGGAAGTGAATGCTCCTCCCATAAGGGACCAGCCCCACCTGAAGGTAGCAGATGGTGGGGTGGGTGTGCCAGACACCCAGGAGGAGGTATGGCCTGGGCAGAAGTAGCATGGAGTTTGGACATAGAAGGATCATTGAGCCCTGGTAGTCTGGCTCCTCCTGGCTGTGTGACTTCTCTTGTGCCTCAGTTTCCCTGTCAGTAAAATGGACATTGCAGTTATAATACCTACTTCAACATCACTGAGAGCTGCATTAAACACATGGGAAATGTAGCTGTGAGGACAATTTGTTCAGCTCCTGGAGAAACAGATGATTCTGGAAGAAGTTAGGTGCCCTCCCTTAGCCCCATTGGCCATGCCCAGGCCGATGTCACAAACCAGGCCTTGGGAAGGAGTGGCCCCATCCTCTGCATGGTCAAAAAAGGGAAAAATGGGGCTGAAAGGATGAGAGAGAGCCAGCCGTCCAGGCAGAGGGCATGGTGGGGCAAAGGCCCCTTGTTGTATATGGACCAGTGCATTCTGGGAAGGGCAGGTTTGTGGAATATAGGAAGAAGTGGGGGACAGGACCCAGCACATGGCTGGCAGAGTTGGGCGAACTGAGGGGACATCTGTGGAATTCAAGGACAAGATACTAGAGGCGAAACCCCAGCTTGGCCACTAGCTAACTGTGTGACCTTGTACAAGTTATTCAACCTCTCCGAGTTTATGTGATCTTGTACAATTTATTCAAGACTTTCCCTCAGCTGGGTCTCAGTTTCCTTGTGTGAAACACAGAGTGAAGCTGAAACAAGGCAATGTATGTTACCCACTGCACCTGTAAACTAATAATGGCCAGCAGCCTGAGGAGGCCCGCAGCCTCTATTTGCTGTCTCTTATGGATGAGGAAACTGAGGCCAGATGAGGGCAAGATTGTCCTGAGCCCAGGATCTTTCCAATGACAATGCTGGTGCCCCACTGGGGACTTGCCACAGTTACTCTTCACCCCCTCCTTCTTGGGATCTGTGTGGGAACTGGTGCCCTGTGCACCCATCAAGTGTAGGTTGCGCCTCCACTGCAAACACAACCCAGTCTCCAGCTGCCCTTAGCCCCACTCTGCCAGTACAGTACTTTAAAGACTTGGTCTCAGCCCTCCAGGAGTGGAGAGGCCAGGTGGGCACGTCATACCCTTACAGCAGCATTTTTCCACTTGGGTTCAAGGTAGAGTCGAGTGTGGGAAATTTCACACTCCATGGAATCCAGGATTGATCCCTCATCCAGCCAGAGCACCTGCAGACCCACCCAGACCCAGAGGCCAGGTGCTGAGTGTGAGGGACACTGAGGCCATCAGGTGGACGCGAACAGCGATGGCGAGGACAGACCCCTCCCATATTCGCTGTCTCACTCTCACTTTCTTTCAAATCAGTTCATTTGGGCCCAAATCAGGAGCCTTGAACAATGGAGTTTGGGGGTTGGGGGAAAATCAGATGTTCTCAAAAGTGATGCAGCTTTTTTTTTTTAAAGATTTTATTTATTTCTAGAAAGAAGGGAAAGGAGGGAGAAGGAGAGGGAGAGAAACATCAATGTGTGGTTGCCTCTCACACACCCATAACTGGGGACCTGGCCTGCATCCCAGGCATGTGTCCTGACTGGGAATCAAACCTGAGACCCTTTGGTTCGAAGGCCAGCACTCAATCCACTGAGCCTCACCAACCGGGGCAAAAGTGATGCAGCTTTTGATGATGTAGGAGACCAGCCATGTGACCTTTGTCATCCAAAACACCAATGGAGACACTTCCCTGTGGAAACAGGGCCGCAGGTCAGGAGTGGCCCTAGCGGCCCTTTGTAGAGTGATGCCAGGCCAGAGCAGGAAAAGCAGGTGTGGGGGAAGGGCTGACGCTGCAGTTTGGGCTGTTTCAGGATGGGAGCCGGGAGCTGAGCCCTCAGAGGAAAGCTGCAAGCACAGCCATTCAGAATCATCAGACATGGCCACTGAAACCCTCGTCAGGAGCATTTCCCCAGGACACACCTTTGGTGATGCCTTTGAACCCCAGAGCAGCTCAGAGAAACTGGTAGGACTCTTGGGGGATGTCTGGACAAAATCTACCACCCAAGAAGTAGATTTCAGGGACACTCCAGGGCATCACGAGGATGCCCCCATGGACCAGTCCAGCTTCGAATCTGGTGCCTTCAGGAGCAGTCCCAATGTATGGCCAGATGACACTTGGGAAGAGAAGACTCCTTCTGAGGAGAAATTTGGTCCATCGGATGGTCCTGGGACAGAGCCTCCATGCGTGCATGCAGGGAGGATGTCCTCCAAGTGCAGAGAATGTGGGAAAATGTTCCAGAGCACCTGGGCCCTGGAGCCACACCGAAAGAGCCATTCCCGGAATACGCCCTACACCTGCAGTGAGTGTGGGAAAGCCTTCAGCCGGAGCACCCACCTGGCCCAGCACCAGGTTGTGCACACAGGGGCAAAGCCCCACAAGTGTAAGGAGTGTGGAAAGGCCTTCAGCCGGATCACCCACCTGACACAGCACCAGCGCATCCACACAGGGGAGAAGCCCTATAGGTGCAGGGACTGTGGTAAAACCTTCAGCCGTAGTACCCACCTCACCCAGCACCAGAGGGTGCACACAGGTGAGCGGCCTTACACGTGTGACGTGTGTGGCAAGGCCTTCAGCCAGAGTGCGCACCTGACACAGCACATGCGCACCCACACGGGGGAGAAGCCCTACAGGTGTGACCCTTGTGGGAGAGCCTTCAGTGACTGCTCAGCTCTGATTAGGCACCTGAGGGTACACTCTGGGGAGAAGCCATACCAGTGCCAGGTTTGTCCAAAGGCCTTTGCACAGAGCTCCTCCCTCACGGAGCACCAAAGGGTCCACACGGGAGAGAAGCCCTACAAGTGCAGCAACTGTGGGAAGGCCTTCAGCCGCAGCTCTGCCCTCCTGGTGCACCTGCGTGTCCATATCACGGTGCTGCGGTGACCCACCAGGCGTCACCCTTGGGCTCAGCATGGAAGAGAAACCTTGAGTTCCAAAGGAGCAAGGGAAAACAGGGTGGACCATCAATGGCTCCCCCAGAATGATGAGTTCTTAAGGGCAGATCTAGGGCTATCTGGGAGCAATTCTGCACTTGAGGATCGAGATAAATGCAAATGTATCCAGGTTCCAGAAGTATCCCGCTGTCTTCCATTCACACTAAATCCATCTCAGAGGACGGGTGAGCTGAGGAGCTTGGTTTGTCCTCAGAGCCAGGGTGGCATTCGGGTGGCATTTCTGTCAGTACTCAGTGGTCCCAGGATGGTCCTGGCTGGGTCTCCAGCTTCATACTTCTGTTTCTCCTCTGCTTAGCCCAGGTGGGACACTGCCCACACCACCTCTGTGCTTTTCCACTGATTATTCACTTCACTGTCCAACTCCAAGGCCACTTCACGAGGCTGCCTCTTCGTGAGGCATTCTCCAGACACTGCATCTCAACCTCTCCTTCACTGAGGATGCTGCTGACACTTGCCTGGAGGCATTTGTCTGTGTCTCTCCCCTCTCCTTTCACGTCCCACCAGCCATCGGCCCTTTTGGTTTTACCTGTGCTCACCTGTACTTCATTTTCTTCCCCATCATTGTCACTTGATGTGAGCCCTCATCGCCTATCATGGATTCCAGCAGGGGGCCTTCCAGGCCCCTTCCTGCCTTCTCCATACCAGCCTCCATGGCACTCTTTCAGTACACGGATTCTGATCATGTTCACCATGGCAGAAAGCTCTCTAATGCCTCGCCTTGTACAGCAGAGCTGCCTGAATGGGTTTCAGGTTTGCCAAGATGAGAGTCACTTTGGGCTCCAAGCAGCCTCTCCAGGTACCCTCACATATGTGTCTGAATATGGTCATCTCTGCATGTGCCGTGATATGAAATGGTTTCAAAGGACTATTGTTTGGGATGAACCTCACACTCCTGCACCTGTCCGTTCATAAGCGTTCATGATGTGGCCCTACTGGCCACATTGAACTACTAGCAGTTCTTGAAGAAGCCATACTTTTGCCCACTGATATGCCTTTGTACTGGTGCCTGGAACCCTCCTTTTTGCTTTCCTCCAAGATGTTTCAAATATCTTCTCCCTCCCCAGCAAATTGTCACCCACCTCCTCAGACTGACTTCAACTCATCCTTCTCACTCCCAGAGTGCCTGCAACTTACCTCTCCCAAATTTCCTACCATGTGGTATTCACTCCTTGCAGTGTGCAGGGCCATTTTATTCTCTGATCCATGAGGTATTTACTACAGGACATAAGAGGACTGGCCCTGACTCACGTTGGTTGCCACGCTCTACCCAACAGTGTCCTTGTGTATGTTTTCTGGGCTGTCTCCCACCACGGTGGAGGAAGGGTTGTCTTTTTTATTATAACCTTCCTAGTGGAAAGCTCATTGTGCTTTTGATTTTGACTTTGATTTTTTTAAAGGTTTTATTTATCTATTTTTAGAGAAAGGGAAAGGGAGGAGGAGAGGGAGAGAATCAGTGTGTTGGTTGCCTCTTTTGTGCCCTCTACTGGGGACCTGGCCCGCAACCATTTGGTTTGCAGGTTGACAATCCACTGAGCCACACCAGTCAGGGCTTGACTTTAATTTTTAAAATTCAACTTACTTAAACTAAAAAAAAGTTCACCCATTTACCCCACCTGTAGAGGTTCTATAGAAGAGGCACACTTAAAACAAGGATGTGGGAAAGCTGAGGGTAAAGGAATACAAAAGGATATACAAGGCAGGCATGAAGCTGAAGGATGTCAATGCAGCTGTATTAATTTCAGACATCAGCAAGCCATGTGTTTAAACTTGTAGAATTGTACACACAAACTAGAAGAATATGGAGATCTTGATTATGTCATGGTTATAGTTGTCAGACTCCATCAAACACTTGAAAGGTATATATGTTATATGTAAATAAAGCCTTAATAAAGTTGATTTTTACAGAATTGGTTTGTATCTGTTTAAATCATAGGAAATTCTTTGTGTGTTAAAAAATCATCAAATATTAGTAATTTCACATAGTTAAATGTAATTAAATTGCCAATGTTTTATATTTTTTATCCACAAAGAAGTAATTTTCTAGGATTTAAACTAATACAAACCTATTTTTTAGAAGATTTTATTTATGCTTAGAAGGGAAGGGGGGGGCAGAAAGAGAGGGAGGGAAATACCAATGTGTAGTTGCCTTTTGCACACCCCCTACTGGAGACCTGGCCTGCAACCCAAGCGTGTGCCCTGATTGAGAATCAAACCAGTGATCCTTTGGTTCACAGGCCAGTACTCAATTCACCGACCTACACCAGCCAGAGCTTAAAACCTATTTTTAACAGCCTAATATGAAGCTATTACTGATGTTTGTCCCCCAAAAATCAGTGATAGAAATTTCAGTTGAAGAAAGTAAAAAACAAAATAATTCAGAAGCAGGTAAAAGAAGGGAATAGTAATGGCACAAGTAGAGAGCAAACAGAAAAGAGTTTTAAAAAATGAGCAAAGACAAGTTCGTTTTTTGAAAAAAATGAATGAAATTTGATAAATCCCCAACCAGACTGGCAGAGAGCAGGAGAGAAGGTTTGGGGTAGGGTAGAAGAAACATCAGGCACAAAAGAGGTGACATCGTTACAGACCCTACAGTCATTCAAAGAATACAGGAATATGTAAATCATCCCTGGCTGGTTTGGCTCAGTGGATTGAGTGTCAGCATGCAGATTGAAAGGTTATGGGTACGATTCCCAGTCAGGGCATATGCCTGATTTGCAGGCCGAGTCCTCAGGGGTGTGAGAGGCAACCAATCAATGTTGCCCTCCTTTCCTTTCTTTCTAAAATAAAATCTTAAAAAAAAAATACAGAGTATGTAAATCAGACCACACAAATGAAATAGGCAAATTCCTTGAAAAACACAGTTTATCGTGTTGATAACATGAATATACACCCATTATATGCCAGTACCTGGAGGGCCAAACTCCAGGCAGGGACTGGGCAAGGATTCAGTAGGGTGAGTTCCCATTGCCCCACTAAGTTGGGCAATGGGGCCTCAGATCCAAGGGACAGCAGAGAACAGAGAGGAGTCCTACCCCTCAAAGCTTGAAGGGCTCATGTGGGAGACCTGGCCTTTGGCTGGGGACACAGTCCAGCATCACTACCTGGTGGCTACTCACACTGGAGGACAGAGCCATGAAATGCAGCCTCCTTTGAACTGCCTCCCGGTGTGGAGACTGATTTGGTCAAGGTAGGTGGGGAGTTGCGTGCGTCTGGAGCCTCAAGCTTCCTACGCACACTGTCTGGGGCCCTGCAGCCAGGGAAGCGAGACTTCTTGGTGGAAGAGAAAGGTCTTGAAAAAGGTGGGCCAATCATCAGCCCCTCTACCCTGAGGACCCAATCCAGGGCCTGTCCACCTTCAGGACACAGGATCCTAGCCTACTTCCCTCTGTCCTGGGCGTCCAGCCCCTGCAGCAGCAAAAGACATAAAGTCGGTGGTCACATTTATTAATTCCTTGGAGAAATTAGGGGGAGCCCTTTCGTCCCCGACCCCCCAGGGGAGTCCAGCCTCCAGCTGCAGCAGGAAGGATCTGTTCCATGCTGAACCAGGATACCCTCAGCAGCCTGGGTCTGCAGTTGGATCAGTGTCCTAGAGAAATATGACAAAAGAAATGGCAGGGGAAGGAGGCACCCTGTGTGCAATCAGGGTGGGCCTCACTGAGGCCACACAGTAAGAAGCTGCCCTGCCTCCCTCCTGGTGTTCCAGTTGACCAAGCCTCTTCCCCCCACCCCCGGGGGGTGGGGTTTGAGTGCTGTTTCCCTTCCTGCAATTTTGACCAATTTTGGAAGAGACTAGGCACACTAACCAATGTGCTGTGAACATGTGCAAGGAAGGGCACTCTGGCAGAGGGCACAGTCTGGGCAAGGGCAGCGGGGAAGAATCTAGCGCTGAGACCCCCCCAGGGGAACTTCACCTGCCACCCGGAGCTCCACTGGATCACTGAGGTCAGACACCAAGGGCCAGCTGGAGTAGCGGCACGTGTAGTTGCCAGCATGTTGGGGCCCAACATAGGTCAGCACAAGATCCTCTGAGGAGTAACTTCTTGTAACCACCTCTTTGCCTTGCAGCAGCTCAAAGGTAATGTGGGGCACACGGCTCAGGGAGCTCTTGCAGTGCAGGGTGGCATCATGGCCTGGACTCACTGCTCCACTCCACAGGGGCTGGAGCTGTGGCCTGGGGAGGGGTCCTGGGTGCAACAGAGGGTCAGGCCAGTTACTCCCTCGCCTCCCACTGCTCCTAAATCCTTCCCCTGTCCTGCTAAAACCCAGGCCTTCTGGCCTCTGTCCTCCACACCTTTCACCCTTTTCTTGGCCCCAAATGGAGATGGCTGCCTTCACACCCTGAATACTGCACAGTACCAGTTCACTGCAACTGTCTGTGTCCCTGTTGTCACCCCATTCCTCAGGACCCTAGCAGTCCCCTAGACCTGGGCCCTGAACTGAGGCTTCTTGGGGGTCCCCACCTGTGAGGGCCTGAGGTGAGGGGAAGGAATACATAATGAAGAAAAATGATCTTCCCTGCAGAGCCTAGCGCAGCCCAAGGTCAGAAGGCAGGACCTGTGTGCCAATGGCCTCTGCCCAGTGGAGCCCTTGATGAGGAAATCAGAGGAACAAATAGACCTCAGGGACGGCGAACACCCGGAGGATTGCACATTAACCCTTCTCCCATGGGGAAAGGGGCACAGGCAGGTGTAAGGCTAATAATAGACGACATGGCCCTGGCTGGTGTAGTTCAGTGGATTGAGCGTGGGCCTGTGAACCAAAACGTTGCCTTTGGATTCCCAGTCAGGGCGCATGCCTGGGTTGCGGACCAGGCCTCCAATAGGGGGCATACAAGAGGCAGCCACGCACTGATGCTTCTCTCTAGCTTTCTAAAAATAAGTGAAATCTTTAAAAAGATAACACGGGGAAACTGAGGTGCACGCGCTCACGTTCCAGGTAAATGAACCAAATAAGAGGCATCCCCAGGACTTGGGACGTTTTTTCCGTAAGGATTTCCACTCTGCATTTCCGTAAGGAATTGTCTATGCGGTCAATACGGAGGCCCAGAGCACAAGACTTTGGCACCAAGGAAAGGCGGGTACCTCACTGTGCACCGGGATGAAGGAGGCCCGTCCACTCACCGTCCACGCGCAGCTCCAGACGCTCACTGGGCGCCGAGCCCGCGAAGGGTGGCGCAGTGTCTGTGTAGATGCAACTGTAATTGGCCCCGTCTACAGGTGAGACGTCATGCAGTTCGAATATGGCCTCGTTGCCTTCGGGGCTCTGGAGGCCAAGCACCTGGCGCCTATTGTCCTCACGCACCAGGGCGAAACGCAGTCCGGCCCGGGGCGCGCTGCACCGCAGCTGCACCAGCATACCAGGTTCTGGGCGCAGAGTCTCTGGCTCCACGGAAAGCTTGGGCGCTGGCAGCGTCTCTGTGGGGGAACCCGGTGACCGAGTAGCCGAGATCGGCCCGCCCACTCCAGGACGCCCGCCTGGACTGGGTGGGGTGGGGTGGGGGGACATATTGCTCTCGTCCCCCGCCCTCCTTGGATCTTCTGCAGGCTTCCTTGTTAATTTCTTTGATCTTCAAGAATAGACGGGGCCAGGGGGTCATGGTGCCCGCCTGCGGTGTCCACCTTCCACCGCTCCTCCCCATCTCCCCCTCAACTCCCGCTGCTGGTCAGTTTCCTCTCCCGGGTTGACGATCCATGTCCACATCCTGAACAGGTCCTGCGGCTCAAGCCCGGCCACCCTCTACAAGCAGGTCTCTGCGCCCACCTGCACCTGGAGGCTGGGGGTCCTCAGGTACTTGACGTCTGCATAGCCTGCACCACACTTGAATGTTGACCCAATTATTCTTCGTGGGGCCTTGAAGTTGCTGAGCTCATTGTCTTATTCTCAGTTGGGGAAACTGAGGCCGGGCGCATTAGTTGGGACTGGGCTGGACCCAGAGCCCTGCAGTCCCGGAGGACCTTCCCTGGTGTCTCCCCTGCTCCCCGGGGGCACAGCGCCAGGCTTACCATCACTCAGCATCAGCTCCACGGGCGCACTGTCCTGGGACCAGGGCCTGTCCTCCCCGCGCAGGTGATAGCGGCAGGTGTAGAGGCCACCATCCCCCCGGACCATTGAGTTCAGATTAAAGACAACGCGGTCCGGGTTGGTGCTCCAAGTAGGTACAAGCAGCTCCTTGTCTCCACGCCGCAACTGGAATTCCATGCCACTCTCCAGGGGCCCCACGCAGACGAGGGAAGTTTTTCCGCCACGGAGCAGGACCTCAGCAGATGCTCCGTGGAAATTCAGCATGGGCGGTGGTGGTGCAGCTACAAGGAAGGGAGGGTAGCTGGGGTGGTAGAGTCCTAGATACCCTGTTCACTGAGAAAGCCCAGCCTCCAGACCTGTTACAGCCCCAGGCCTCCCCATGGCCCAGCAGCGTCACAGCAGCATCCTCCTCAGGCCTGCTGTGATCCAGGTAACTGTTTCCCAGACCCCATGGTGCTGCGTACGGTATTCAGGGTTAGGGGTCAAGTTAAAGTAGCTCTATGCTCCAGGAACCTCCTCCCCCAGGAAGCCGACCCATTGGTCCACATACTCACCCAACTCTTTGACAGTCACAGTGGCACTGGGTTCAGAGGGGGTGCCTGCTGCGTGGGTCCGGTAGCTGCAACTGTAGTTGCCAGCCTGTTGGACTGGGAAGGTGGCCTCCACGTCCTGAGGGGCCTCAGCCACCTTCAGAAACTGGTCATCGCCTTTCCGCCTCAGCAGGAAGGTCACACCCCGAAGTCCCCCTCGGCACAACAGGGTCGTTTCCAGGCCCGGCGTGATCCAGGACACAGGCTTACTTGAGAGCTGGGGTGGAGGCAGAGTCTCTGCAGGTGGGGCAGGGTTGAGGGTTCTGCATGACTTAGGAGACATGGTGGCCCAGCAGGACCTGAACCATCTCATTCAAGAAAATGTGAGGGAGCCAGGGAGATGGACAGGGACATAAAACAAGAGGAAGATGTGTTATGGGCCTTACTGTGTGCCAGGCCTGCCCAAAGCACTTTCTAGGAACTCAGTCATTTATTCCTCACAACCTTCTGGGGTCAGTACAAAAATTACCCTCACTTTAAAAAAAAAATTCTTATTCATTTCTAGAGAGGGGGAAGGAAAGGAGAAAGAGAGGGAGAGAAGCATCAATCGGTTGCCTCTCCCATGGCCCCAACCAGGAACCTGACCCACAACCCAGGCATGTGCCCTGATTGGAAGTCAAACCAGTGACCATTTGGTTCGCAGGCCGGCACTTAACCCATTAAGGCACACCAGCCGGGGCTAACTCTCACTTTATAGATGAGAAAACTGAGGCTCAGAGATGTCAGATGATCTCACCCAAAGTCACCTAACCTCTCAGGGAGTCGGGGGTGGGAGAGGAGGACAAGGAGAGTGAGGAGCAGAGGAAGGGAGGCCTCTCTAGCATGACCCCTCTCACTGCTCACCTGCTCCAGTCACCTCCAGCAGGTTGCTCAGCTGAGTCCACCCACTGCCCAGATCATAGCGGCAACGGTAGAGGCCACGGGTGTCAGCCGTCACTGCTCCTAGCAGGAACCGGTGTTCTTTGGTGGCTACAGCAAGGTGCACATGATCCTGCAGCACCCCATCCTTGAACAGCTGGAAATCCGAGGTGAACAGGCGGGCCCGGCACGTCAATGTCATGTTAGCCCAGGGTTCCAGCAGTGATTCGGCCTCTGCCCACAGGTCTGGCCGGGTCTCGAAAACTGCATGGGTTTTTTTAATAAAAGCCAGGCACCAGGACATAGTCACCCCCTGTGTGCACCCACCACCACCAGAGTGTGTGTGTGTGTACACCCACCATCCCCAAGTCCTGTATGCACCCACTGTCTTTAGGTCCCAAGTGCTCCCACCACCATGAGACCAGCCCCAAGCCACCATCCCAGACCCAGTCCTGACTCACAGGTGGCCGCTTCTGCCTCTGGGCTCAGGGAGAGACCTATAGAGATGCATCTGTGAGGCCCCCACTCCTGTCCTTTCCCATCCTCCCTCCCTGGGGACCCCAGGCCCAGATGCCTCACCCCAGAGCAATAGGAAGGCCACCAGCATGGACATGGTGGTGAGTCTTGCTCCAATCCTGTGGGCATCTGAGATTAAAAGGCTCCAGGGAGGGCGGCAGTGGGTGGGACAGGGCACTTACCTCTTCTGGCTGTTTATTCTTCTCCAAGGCCAGGAGGGGGCAGGGTGCCTCTAGAGGGTGTTGGCTAGAGTGAACTCCTGTGGCTTCAGGAACCTCAGCAATAAGTGCACAGAAATGAACTATCATAGACATGGACAACAGGGTGGTGATTACCGGGGGCAGGGGCTATAAGGGGACTAAATGGTAACAAAAAAATAAAGATTATGCCCTTTACAAAATGAATAAAATTAAAAGTAAATAAAAGTGATAATTTAAAAAATTAATATACAAGCAAAATATACGCAAAGACACTGAAATAGAGGACAGGCTGACAGTGACTAGAGGGGAGAGGGGAGGGAATTTCAAGGGAACTTCAGGGAGAATGGGAAGGGTTTACAGGAACAAATATAAAGGACATATGGACAAAAACTAGGGGGGTTGGAAATGGGAGGGAGGAGGGGAGGGATCGGTGGGTTGGCTGGAATGGGAGTAAAGGATATAAACTGTACTTGAATGATTAAAAAATAAATTTTAAAAAATATAATAGCCCTGGCTGATGTGGCTCACTGGACTGAGCGCCAGCCTGTGAACCGAGAAGTTGTTGGTTTGATTCCCATTCTAGGGCACATGCCTGGGTTGTGGGCCAGGTCCCCAGGGGGGGCATACTAGAGGCAACCACACATTGATGTTTCTCTTCCCCTCTTTCTCCTTCCCTTCCCTTCTCTAAAAATAAAATAAATAAAATCTTTAAAATCTTAGGTCCTAAGTCATTAGGTCCCAAGTTTTAATCGTTTTTAAAAATCTTATTAAAAAAAAGAACCCATGGGCAAGAATAAGAATTTCCCCTCAGTTCTTGTTACTCCCAGAACAAAGATGGTTCTGCCCAGCACAGCCTCTAGGATATGATATGCGACCACAGGAAATCACCCCTTCACTGAGCACCTGGGCTCAGGGACCTCTCACTCTCTGTGTTCCCTTTTCTGTGGAAGGCACGTAGTACTTTAGCAAATGGTCTGGAAACCTGAGAGAATTTTGTGCAATTCCTTGCTGCAATGCTCCCTGACCCACTGTCACTCTTCCATCAGTTTTGCAATTTCTAACAAGCAGTTCCCTGGAGTCACCCTGAGGCCTGAAATAACTTGACCAGGAGCTAAAAGAAGTCAGAAGCATTTAACCAAGACCCTTCACATGTTTTCAGCAAGGACACTTCAGAGCAATTGAATATGGCTCTTTTCAGGACACTGCTGCCAACCTTCTCCAAAGGGTTACTTTGCAACTGGGCATCACAACCACAATGGTGGAAATACATCAATGATCAGCACTCAAGGTCAAATGCCTCTGAGTGAAACTTGGACAAACTGGACTGGTTCAAGGCAGAAATGTAGAGTTGGACACGTCCCACAGATCGTGGAAGTGCCACAGACCCAGCTCAGCTGTCACCACCATGCTCTTTGGAGGCTACTCATCTGTGTGGGAGGTAGGGTATGACCTGAGGTTTCTCAAACAGCCCTCACTCCAATCACACACATAATAATTGCATAACCCTCCTGTCCCCTCCAGGCCTGGGGACACTGGCCTTCAACCCAGGGCAGGTGAGGCCATGCCTTCCTCAAAGCCTCTCAGGGTCTGGGTTGAAGACTTTATGGAGCCACATCCAGGCCCATGAGAGTGTGAATCTTTGCTGTCTCAGGCTTATTCCTTGGAAATCCAACACCTTCCACTGTGGCCATGGCCACTTTGTGCCTTGGTTTCTCCACCTGACAAATTAGGCAGCTGGAGCACAAGACCCAAGGAGCGGGATTCTCAGAACCCCTAGAGTGAAGAACTTCTCCAAGCAAGTATGAGAACATCTGGATGGCACTGAGCAGTGGTGTGTCACAGCCAGTGCCAGACTGTCCACAGGGCCTGTAAAGAGGGACCCATTACCACGTGAGCCAGTGAGAGGATATGAGTGAGAAGCAGCTCTCTTCCAAAGATTGTGGTTTTTTAAAAATCCTCACCCAAGGACATGCTTATTGATTTTAGAGAGAGGGGAGGGGAAGAACAGAAACATCTCCCATAAGAGAGAAACATGATTGGTTGCCTCTCATACGTAGCATGACCAGGGACAAAACCCACAACACAGGCATGTGTCCTGACCAGGAATTGAACCCACAACCTTTCAGCTTATGGGACAATGCTCCAACCAACTGAGCCACACTGATCTGGGCACAAACATTGTATATTTGAGTTCAAGGGCATTCTTTCTAGGTGGGAAGTGGGCTGGCTGCTCTCCTAGCCTGTTATTGTGTTTCTGCCTGAGCTGCTGACTGTGCAGTTTCCCAAGAACAGGAGTGGGGACAAGGGCAGACTGGGGGTCAAGCAGCTGTCGGCCCCACCTGCCCAGCAGCACTGACAATCCCAGCAGTAGATGGATGTGAATCTAACCTGCAATGCAAACCATGCCCAGGGCTGATGAGGCTGAGGGAGGGGCTGTCTCTAGAATGTGGACCATAAGGCCATGTTTTCACTCCTAGCCGAGAAATGAAAACAGGCGTTCTAGCAAAAATTTGCATACAAATGTTCACAGCAGCACTTTTCATAAGGTGGAAACAACCCAAACATCCATCAACTAACGGATGGATAAACAACATGTGGTCTATCTACACAATAGAATATTACTTTGCAATAAAAAAGAATAAAGCCCTCATACACAGTTGGATCTCAGAAAACATTATGCTCAGTGAAAGAAACCAGACACAAACATGAAAATTTTTATTTTATTTTTTAAAGCATTCTTTTTTAAAAATATTTTATTTATTTATTTTTAGAGAGGGGAAGAGATGGAGAGAGGGAGAGAAATATCAATGTGCGGTTGCTTCTCTCATATCCCCTCACCAGGGACTTGGCCTGCAACCCGAGCATGTGCCCTGACTGGGAATCGAACCAGCAACCCTTCGGTTCACAGGCCAGCACTCCACTGAGCCACACCAGCTGGAGCAAAAATGAAAAATTTTATGGAAGAAATCTCCAATAGGCAAATTCATACAGACAAGTAGATTAGTGGTTGCCAGGGCAGAGGGGAGGAAGAGCAGGGAGAAATTGTGTCATGAGGATGGAGTTTTATTTGGGGGTGCTGGGAACACCCTGGAATTAGACAATGGTGATAGTTGTACACGGAGTAAATATGTTCAAAACTAAAAAATATACTAAAACCCAAACTGAATTGTACACTTAAAAATGGTTCACTTATGTAAACTGTATCTTTAAAAAAAAGGGAATATGCCCACAGCACCAAGAGTTCCTGCCCTAGTGTCTGTGCTCGGCCACCTGGGCAGGCCCATCCTTCAAAATCCAGGATGTCACCTGGGCCCTGGCCACAGAGACAGCACTGCATAGGATGAAGGCATGTGTGTTAACAATACTATTGTAACAAGAAAACAAGGTCTTCAAAAATTGCTAGGTGAAAATAAAATTTTAACTCAGTCTGCACACCAAGCAGAGTTTTCACATCAGAAGCTTAAACTCTGAGTTGAAAACATTCGCCCCCAAGACATGGACTTTTCTTCAACCAGGTGTCTGTATTTTTTTTAATCCTCACCCCAGAATATGTTTACTGACTTTAGAGAGAGAGGAGGGGAGAGAGTGAGGAAGGGAGGAAGAGGGAGAGAGAGGTGGGGGAAGGAAAAGAAACGTCAGTGTGAGAGAGAAACATCAGTCGGTTACTGCCACAGGTGTCCTGACTGGGGATTGAACCTGCACCCTTTTGGTGCACAGGATGACACTCTAACCAACTGAGCCACCTAGCCAGGGCCAGTCAGGTGTCTCTTAATCTATTCATCTCAAGAAGAAAATTCTTTGTGTGAAGTGCAAGTGTGAGTTGAGCACACCTACTGGGAACAGGAGGCAGCATGCTGGCAGGAGGTGCGCAATGCCTTACAGTGACCCGAGTCCCGGCGCATGGCCAGCACTGTATTACAGAGGGGAAGGGCAAGACTCAGGCAGGACTAGGAGCACAGGCACTGTTGCCCCAGTCTGTGTGACCAAGGAGCCCTGTATGCCACACCTGTGTTGCCCACTGGCTACCCACCACCACCCACAGAGTCCAGGGACACTATCAGACTGGGATCTGAAGTCTCCACACAGGGAAAGGTGATCTCTGATGTGGGGCCCTGTCCCTTCCTTCCTCCTTGTATAACTGTAACCCCAGGGTGAACTCCGACCCCTCAGACAGAGGATGCTGAGCAATATGAGGGGAAGCGCCTGAGTTTCTCTGCATCACCCCTATGAAGGCACCAGGGTTTCTATAATCATGCACTCTGAAGCCCCCCACAGCAGGACCCAGATCCCTCTGTCAGGACACTAGGTCGTTGTGGTCCAGGTGTGAGGGTCAATGAGACCTGGGCACCTACCATGATCCTGCCTCGGGGCTTCCAGTGAATTCGGGGTCATGGCTGCTGGCCTTGTGTCTTGGTTTGTGCAACAGCTGGCAGCCAGGCCAGCACCCAGCATGACCTTCTGAACCCCCAGAGATCTGGAGGCCAAGGACCCACCAACGTGGGAGAAAATGCCAGGGGCAGCCTTCCCAACCCAGGATGGCCAATCTCCCCTGACTCAGTGGACAGGCCAGAGGATAGGTGTCCTGGGCATCAGGTCACCCTCGACTGAACAGGTCCTCTGAAGGAGGCTGTAGTAATTGGATGGTGCCCCCACTGCCAAAAAATGCATCCACACCCTAATGCCCAGAACCTGTGCATCTGACCTTATTTGGGAAAAGTGTACTTGCAGATAGGGGTAAGGATCTTGAGATGAGATCATTCTGAATTCCATGGGTGGGCCTGAGTCTAATGACAGGATCCTTATAAGGGGGAAACTGAGAGAGAAGAGGAAAAGGCCAAGATTGGAGTGAAGCAGCCAAGAGCACCAGAAGCTTGGACAGATGCACAGGACGGCTTCTGCCTTGGAGACTTCAGAGACCATCGCCCTGCCAACACCTTGATTCCAGCCTCCAGAACTGAGACAGCATACATTTCTGTTGTTTTAAGCCACCCAATTGGTAGTAGTTTGTTACAGCAGCCCCAGGAAACTGATACAGAGACAGTCCAATACCCTGGAAGGGATGAGTGGGTTGCAAGGGGGCCTCCTCATCTCTGGTGATGTGGAGTCAGGGGCCTAGACTGAGGGTCAGGGAAGGCTGGGTGGTCCCAGGAAGAAGCAGCTCTGACAGGAAGAGAGCCTGGACTCACAGGAAATGGGGGCCAAGGCTCACGGGTTGGCCATGTGCTCAGGGCATATCCTGGAGAACTGTCCCCAGACACCCACTCCCACAGTAGCTCTGGTGCCCATGTAGTGGGCACCATGTGGTGCAACAAAACCTGTCTCCCAGGACCAGGCACAGAAGATGAAAGCTACAGCGAAGGGCTGCATCTCTTCCTCTCCTGACCTGCTGTGAAAAGGGGAGAAACATAAAGAAAGGAATTTCAACAAGAGCTGAAGGCAGCCAGCTCAGTGGGTGAGGTGGTCAGGGGTCACTTATTTGCCTCTCCAGGCATGGAATCTCCCATCCTCACTACTGTCCTCTCTCAACTGTCTAGGGGCAGGGGAGGAGGGTCACAATGCACCCACGACTGGCAGAACAGGACAGGTGAGGGGTTAGGACATAGGTGAACACTTGACAGAGTGGTGGACAATGACTCTGAGTTCGACTGCATTTTGTCCAAATCTTGATCTCCATACACAGCAGTCAATGGGCCCCCGAGAGACTTAGGACCAGAAGCTCGACGCGGTAGGTGGCCCGGGCCCGTCGTCACTGTAGACTGCAGCCCATTCCGGATCAGCTAAAGTCAGAGTCTGCACCCCCTACACTCCGGAACCAACAAACCAACCCCGCCGCGGTTCCACCCGGACTTGAGTAGTTCCACCATTCCTTTCGTCTTCTTTCGGGTTTGAAGGAAACGGTGTGAAAGACCTGTAGGCGCAGCACAGAGGCTTGAGGGAAATGTAGTTCCTACGGCGATCAGAACGGGACGCTAAGCTGAGTCGTTTGCAGTGGAAAATCCCGCAGGAGAGGAACTAGCGAACTTGTCGAAGTTGGACTGAGCGTCAGCGTTACTATGGCAACCGTCAAGCCTACCCTCTCTCGAGCTTTGGTGATGGGAGGAGTGAAAAAAAAACGGCTTCGTCTTAAACTGCAGCCTTCCTGCGATTCGTCATTGCCTTGGATACGCCTCTCACCCTCCTGCCGTCCAGTTATTGGATGCTGGTGATTGGTAGGTTCTAAAGGAGGATGGGCCTTCTGGCCTGGCTCCATGCTGTCAGCATGTGCTTGTGCAGAGCTAGGAAGTGCTGGATTGCCCCCCGACCCCGAATTCTTAAACCATTTCCTGGGACTCCCAAAATCCCGAAGGTCAGCTTCTCTCGGCTTCGTGATCTATAATTTTCTAAATTTCCATCACTAGTTCCGCCAAAATCGGATGTCTGTTTCTCCCGCAATATTGGTCTCTAGTCGTTCTCCAATTCTCGCCTGTTTTCCCCTAACACCTAGGTCCTTGCTTCTCTTCCAGTGAAGGCCTTGAATTTCCCCTCTTCAAGTCCAGGTCCCCGTTTCTCCCCCAATTTGTGCCTTGCCCCCACAAATCACAGCCACCACGAATCCGTATCTGTGAGACTGTTCTAAATTCTTATCTTTCCAATGCACGGTGGGTCACTCTTATGAAGTCTGTAATGATGTCCATTACCAAGTGACCACCAGGGGACAGATCAAAAAGTTCCAAACTGGCCTTGTCTGATTCTGTTCTCATTTCTATGCTGAAGGAGGAAACTGTGGTTCAGAAGGGTGGGTCTCTGTCTGCTTTTGAAGAGAAATAGACAGGATTGGAGGGCCCTCTGGGCCCTGCTGAGTGTGAGGGTGAATGGTGTCACTGCCTAAGCCCATCCACCCTGCTTTCCCTCAGTCAGCACTTCCCAGGGACATTCCGTGTCCAGGCAAAGACCACAAAGATCAGAGAAGGTCCCCCCAGGACCAGAAACCCACTTAGCCCCTCTCCATCCTCAGAGGCCCCAGTGGGATGCCCAAGTCTGCTGCTCTGCACATAACAGTGGTAAGGAGGGCAAGGATATTGATCATGGGCTGCAGAGGTCTTGGCTTCCAAGTGTAGCTCCTGGCCCCCCTGCCAGAGACTGAGGTCTAACCCCCTATACAGGCCAACTTCAGAACCTGTGTCCTGAGCAATGACATGAGATATTACTAATGACAGTCCTAGGATACCCAGAGCGTCCTATCTGAGTTGCTTCTTGACTGGTGTTGGGGCAGGGTTGAGCCTTTTCAATCAGCCAGTCAGTAAACAAGCAATGTATGTGCATGCCTGCTATGTGCATGCCCAGGGTGGGTGAGCAAGTGGGGTCGCTGGGGACAAATGGAGGCCCTCCTGCGTCAACTGGCTGAGCTCCTTGGAGGCTGACGTAGGAACCGGGAGATGGGGAGCCCCCTGTTCTACCAGATGCCACCCCATGCCATCCTGCCGGCCAGCATGGGTGTGCAGCTGCAGTGGTTTTGCCTCTGAGAAGCTCCACTCGGGTAGAGTCCACGTTCCAGCTCAGCACCAGGGTCTAGGTTTAGGAGGCGCCTAAAAGGTGGGGTGGGTGTGTGAAGGACTGGCACGTTCTCTCAATGATGGCCTTCGCGGCCACTGGATATGGAGGCAGAGAAGGCAGGGCACCCACACCATGCCGACCGACACCCTGCACCCGTCCAGTGGCCTCAGCATCAACACAGGCTCCACATGGACCAAAGAGGATGGGGGCTGCTCCCCAGGCCACCTTCTGGGCACAGCCGCAAGCTCCTCCTACAGCGTTCCTCCCCAACCTGCAACCACACTCGATAACGGGGGTCGAGACAATGGAGGGTCCTGGGCTGGTGTAATGAGAGGGGTTAAGCTTGAAAAATGTCCCCTCCCTGTCCCGAGCTCACTAGTGTGGCGGAGGTGGGTACCACGAGTGGAGCCCGCGCACGCGCGCGCTTCGGAGCCGGGACCAGCACGGGCCAGTCGTGACCACAGGACTCCCACTCCGCCGCCTGAGCCTGTAGCGCTCCTGCCGGTGAAGCAGATATCACCGGTGCGAGGAATGAAAGGGTGCCGAAATGACTAGCTCCGCTAGAAACTTGCGGCAGGTGGGACGTGAAATCAGCGGCGGAACAGAACGGCGAAAGCTAGCGGGACTTTTGCCCTCATTAGACATGGCGGCACTGGCCTCACAGAGACCTCTGCGCTAGTGCTGGAGCTCCCAAGGCCGGACAAGTACTGGACGTCAGACATCCGCCAGGAAGTCTAGTGGCTACGCTTCTGGAAGTGCGCACGCGCCGAAGGATTTTCGCGTACCATGTGACGTGTAAGATGCCTTTACATTCCTGCTCTGGATTCGTTCACCGGTACACTCTGCTTTTACCGCGCGGGTCGCCCCTGGTGACCCGGAAGTTTTCGTTCCCGTTAAAAGCGTAAGTCCGCAGCCTGCGGCCTCTTCCTGTCTGTGCCAGCGGAGCGCGTGGTCCACGCGGAGCGACGGAGGCGGCCAGGCAGCGCGCTCAGGTAAGGCAGTCGCGGGTTCGGGGGTTTGATGGACGTTCCAGAGTCTTCAAGGAAGCCATGGGCGGGCCCCGAGGCCGGAGGCTTCTCTCACGGGTCCTCACCTCTCCTTCCGGAAAACGTGCGTAGGGACCGGGAAGAGACTAGGGGGGTTGCTGGAGCCCCGCCGCCTCCGGAGCTTTCCGCGCAGCGGGCCTCCGGATTGTGGGATTGTTCTTTACAAATACAAGTTGAGATAGGAAGTGCCCGTAATTCTGAGATGCACGATGCATTTTCCGCTCTGTACACGGTTTTCTCCTATTTAATAGCAGCTCCTCTTCCCTTTTTATTGCCGGACACGAACCGTAGGTTTTACCTGGCTCTCCTCAGAACTCGTGTAGTGTGACCTTTGATGGCAGATAACGTTTCCGTTTTGCTGATACGAAAGCAGAGTCCAAAGCAGTTTGGTGATTCCCACAGTCACAGAGCTCCTTAATGACATGATTGGGATTTGAACTCCAGCAGATGCGATGTTAGGACGTTTGGCATCTCCTTCCCAGCTGTGGTTCATGCATCAGCTGTTGACCCCTGGGTTCTTGGTTGACAGACACATGCTTCTTGCTAACACCTAAGTGGTTTCTCTAGAGCTCAGAAAGGTGGAGCCAGAATTTCACAGCCTGCCTGGGTTCCTCATGACTTCCAAATTCTCAGGGTGTGTGTGGGGCTCAGAGTCAGTGGTGGGTGCTCCTGGGCTCTGACGATTTCTGTCCCTAGGATGACCGACTGGGATCCGGCTGCACCTGCAGTAGCAGAGACCCCTGACATCAAGCTCTTCGGGAAGTGGAGCACCGATGATGTGCAGATCAATGACATTTCCTTGCAGGTTAGGGGAGACATGGTGTTTGTGCCCCACAAGCTGGGGGTGGGGGCCCATGTGGATTCTTTCAGGGAGGTCACTTGAAACTTGTAGATGCCCTTCTAAGTCAAGAGTTGAACACTCGACAGGTGAAAGGGGGATCCCTGTACCACCACACCCACCTGTCCATTGTTCCTTGGATGTGTACAGAGGTTGCTACCATTTTTGTCAGGAGATGGTTCCTTCCTCAGAAGGAGCATCCCATCCCGTGGGTTATTTTTGTAGTAAAATACACATAACATAAAATTCACCATTGTGATCATTTTAAAGGGCAAGGGTCCAACATCATTCTTCCACTTGTCCTAGCACCATCTAGTTTTTGTCTTCAGTTTTGTGCATTTTATTTAACAAATTTAGGCCATAGGATGTTTGAAATTTAAGTCTCTTCTATACACTGTGTGCATATATCCAAGCAGTGTTTGTTAAAGAGAGTGTTGGTCTTGGCATGCTTGTTGAAAATTAGTTGAGCATAGATGCTGGTTTTACTTTCAGTTGATTTTTAGAGAGGAAACTATCAACTTGTTCTTCCACTTATTTGTGCATTCATTGGTTGGTTCTTGTATGTGCCCTGAATGGAGATCAAACTTGAAACCTTGGTATAATGGGTCAACACTGTAACCAATTGAGGCACCCAGCCAATGCCTGAGCAAAGATGTTTATTCCTGGACTCTGGATTCTGTTTTGTTAGATTATGTCTGTCCTTACGCCTGATACACTGCCTTATTTATTATTCCACTCATTTATGCATTCATTGGTTGTTTCTTATATGTGCCCTGATCAGGGATCGAACCTGTATGAACCTGTATCGTTTTGTGTATTGGAGCAACTCTGTAACCAACTGAGCTACCTGTTCAGGGTCCTGACACAATGTCTTGATCGCTGCAGCTTTGTAATAGGTTTGAAATCAGAAAATGGGACGCCTCCTACTTTCTTATCTCCATATTGTACACTTGGCCCCGTTTGTACTTTTGTGGGTCCTTTCTGGGGGGGAAAAGTTACATTTTGCGACTGTGTTTGTACAGAATAAAATTCAGTTTGCTTTATATTTATTATTCCCCCTTTGTATTTTTTTTATTATTATTTAAAGATTTTACTTATTTGCCTGGCTGGTGTAGCTCAGTGGATTGAGTGTGGGCTGTGAACCATAAGGGTTGCCGGTTTGATTCCCAGTCAGGGCACATGCCTGGGTTGCGGGCCAGGTCCCCAGTGGGGGCGACATGAGAGGCAACCACACACACACTGATGTGTCTGTCCCTCTCTTTCTCCCTCCCTTCCCCTCTCTCTAAAAATAAATAACTAAAATCTTTTTTTAAAATTTGACTTATTTTTACAGGGAGGGGAAAGGAAGGAGAAAGAGAGAGAAAAACGTCAGTGTGTGGTTGTCTCTTGTGTACTTTCTACTAGGGACCTGGCCTGCAACCTAGGCATGTGCTCTGGCTGGGAATCGAACTGGTGACCCTTTGGTTCCCAGGCTGGTACTCAATCTACTGAGCCACACCAGGCAGGACCCTTTTTATTTTATAAGGAATTGAGCCCTGGCTGGTGTGGCTCAGTGGGTTGAGTGCCAGCCTGCAAATCAAAAGGTCTCTGGTTTGACTGCCTGTATACATACCTGAGTTGGGGGTGTGCAAGAGGCAAGCAATTGATGTTTCTTTCCCTCTTTCTCCCTCCTTCCCCCTCTCTGAAAATAAAATCTTTTTTTAAATGTATTTTAAAAGAAGTAAATGGAACAGCTTGTGTGTGCAGATGGTTTCCTCCAGTAGACACCAGTGTCATGCCAGTATCAGCCTCCCCTGTGTCCTTTCCTTGTCACTCCTTGTATCTTTAGAAAAACATTGTTTATATCCTGATGTGTGAGTCATAGAATGGCCTTGGGCATGTTTCATAGTGGGACTATTGAGAGTCCTGTAAATGCTCACATAGTTCCTGCTCTCAGCCCCCTCCCCAACATTTTGGGGTTTTCTAGACATTTTCTTGGGAAATTTATGTATGTATAGAAAGGATTTTTTTTTATTTGATTTTTTTTTTTTTTAACAATGGTTCGGGTGTCAGGACCAAGAGCATTGCTTCTAAACATTCTGCAACGCACAGGACAGTCCCCGTTCCTCCCAAGAATTATCTAAAATGTCAGTACTGCAGTTTTAGGAACACCACATTGGGTGATTGTGTTATATTTGTGATATTCTCCATAGTCTCTACCCCACTCCCTCCCATTATAAAGTCACTTGTGCCCTAGTTGGTGTGTCTCAGTGGATTGAGGGCTGCTGGCCTGCGAACCAAAAGGTTGCTGGTTCAATTCCCTGTCAGGGCACATGCCTGAGTTGGGGGCACACTAGAGGCAACCACACACTGATGTTTCTCTCTCTCTTTCTCCTTCCCCTTTCTTCTCTAAAAACAAATAAAATCTTGGGAGGAAAAAGTTACTTGTTTACATGTTATGTTTTTGTAGCAGTCATGGGGGGCTCATAACCAAGACCCCATATGTAGGCTACCCTAAGTGGGTGCTCAGTGCCTCTGGTCCATCCTGTTTCTGACAACGGTCTCGTCTGTTTCCTGCCCCAGGATTACATCGCGGTGAAGGAGAAGTATGCCAAGTACCTGCCTCACAGTGCAGGGCGCTATGCGGCCAAGCGCTTCCGCAAGGCACAGTGCCCCATTGTTGAGCGCCTCACCAACTCCATGATGATGCACGGCCGCAACAACGGCAAGAAGCTCATGACTGTGCGCATCGTCAAGCATGCCTTCGAGATCATCCACCTGCTCACTGGTGAGGTAGGGTCTGAGGCCAGGTGGGCAGAGCGTGCCCTTAGCAAACCCTGAAATTAACGGCCACCCTGTGGTGTGCATGCTGGGGTCCTACAGGTTTTAGGGATGAGGAGACTAGAGTAGGGTACTGGCCAGACCTCAGGCTCATTGTCTCCCACCCCACCAGAACCCCCTGCAGGTCCTGGTGAATGCCATCATCAACAGTGGCCCCCGGGAGGACTCAACCCGAATTGGACGAGCTGGAACAGTGAGGCGACAGGCTGTGGACGTGTCCCCTCTGCGCCGGGTGAATCAGGTGGGCCTGGGGCTTTAGGCACACGTGGCTGGGCTGGTACAGCAATCAGACCTTGGTGGAGTCCTGTCTGGGCAGAGGCTGGCAAGCGGGATGGTTCATTCCTGTCTGCATGTTTTACCTGGAGTGTCATTTCCTCCAGGAAGCCTTCCTGGATTCCTACCCCATGTAGGGCAAATCGTAGCTCTGGACCTATTGGGCTGATAAGCCTTTTGATTTTTGGTCTAATTTTTTTTAAGCTGTGTGCGTGTGTGCTTTGGATTACTTGAGAATCCATTGAAGACATTTTAACCATTTCCCCCTCAACATTTAAGTGGGTATCTCTGAGAACATGGATGTTCTATCCCTACTGTCACCCCCAAGAAATTTTAACAGCAGTTGAGTGTCCAGTGTTCCCTTGGTGTCCCCAGCACACCCTTTATAGCTGTTAGTTTCCATTCAAGGGTTCGGGCCAAGAGCACACATTACATTGTGCTTCCCTATCATGGCAGGGCTCTAGTCTCCTGTAATCGGGAATCCAACCTCAACTTTTGTGTCTGTCCACAGTTTTGTGTCCCTCAGTCTGATCCCAGATCTGGCAGCAATGTGGGCTCCTGCCATTTCATCTTAGTGAGCCAGTGGGCAGTGAAGTGTAGCCAGCAGTTTTGGGGGAGAGGCCCAGATGGACCGTGTCCCTGCCTGGTTTGGGGCATCCTCTGTCCCAGGCTTAGTGGACCTCTGTGCTCCCTAGGCCATTTGGCTGCTGTGCACAGGTGCCCGTGAGGCTGCCTTCCGGAACATCAAGACCATCGCTGAGTGCCTGGCAGATGAGCTCATCAACGCGGCCAAGGTGGGTGAGGACACTGGGGGACTCAATGGCAGTCTTCCCACATCTGGAGCTAACCATGCTCTTCCTTCCAGGGCTCCTCCAACTCCTACGCTATCAAGAAGAAAGACGAGCTGGAGCGTGTGGCCAAGTCCAACCGTTGATCACTGACTGCAGCCCCAATAAACCTGTTTGCCCCTTGGGCAGCACCACCTGCCTGTGCCACTGTCTTTCCTTGGGGGTCTCTGGGAGCTGGAGCAGGACATCCCCAAGTCCTGAGGAGCTGGTCACATTCCTGGCACCTCTTTTGACCTGTGAGGACCTGGATTCCCCAGGAAAGCACTACTGACTAAGAACCATGGCACCCTGGGGTGCTGGCCTGGCCACCTGGAGTGTTCTGGCTGGTTGGAAATGAGAAGGGTGGGGTTATCCTCACAGAGGTGTCACTCTGGCTTGGGGAAGGGCTTGGTGGGTCCCCATGAGGTCACGGTAGCAGCCCAGGAAGAGGAAGCTAAGCTGGGGTCTGGGCCATGACCACTTTCAGCCCCTTTTGCTGGCCAGCAAGGGCCAACCCTACCCAGGCCACTGAGGGATCTGCCTGCTTCCCACCCACAAAACTCCAGAAATCCCATTCTGGCCAGGTTGTCCCCTGGGGGCTCCAGTCTGCCTTTGGGGCAACTGCTACCCCATGTTCCTCTGCCAGTGCCTCCTGGATGAATTCATAAGGAGGTGCTGGGGTGGGGGAAGGAAATTGCTCATCTGAGGTCCCCAGGCTGTCCGAGCTCTGTCACCCTGTGCTATCTGTCACCTGCCCACCACCCTCAACATTTGTTCTGTGTTCATCCTGGTGGGTGTGACAAGCAGTCTGACTAGTCTGGCGGGAACCTGGGACCTGGAGGGCAATGGCTCCACCTCAGCCTTCCTCCCACAGGGAGGGGCACTTGTGTCCCTCTGACGGTAAGCCAAGGATTGGGGTCAGAACCAGCAGAGACTTGCCAGAAGGAGAAGGCTCCAGCAGGTAGGAAAGGTCGGATGGCTGGGGTTGGTCAGCGGGGAGCCTGGGACCCCTGTTGTGGGCTTCCTTGCTCTGTTCTGCCAGGCACCCATCTTGAGGCTCCTCTTCACACCTGTCCTTGGAGTTACTGTGCCCCCGCAGGGTCTGTCGGCCTAGCTGTCCCAGGAATCTCTATTTGCTCTTCCCTATACCTGTCTGGTCCCTGGAGCCACCCAGTTCCTCTCAGCCCGATTCTGGGTCCTCCAAGTCTAGTTCATAATCCACCATGCCCCCTGCGTTCATTTTTGGTTCGTCCTAGGTCCCTCCCTGCCTTCCCTTCTGCGCCCCCAATTCCTGATCCTGCTTCTACACCCCACCTTGAACATCTTCCTCTACCCGAACCCTGAGTCTCTTCTATCCACTCCCCCCACATCCTGTCTTCTGCTTCTGGGCCCTGCTCCACATTGAGGGAATCCCCTGCAGTGTGCAGGTACTCTCCTTGCACCGCCTCGCTCCTGCCTGACCGCCTCTCCTCGCAGGCCCGGTCCGGATGCCCTGCCCAGGGCTTCCTTGGCTCCGCCACCCGAGGGCCGCTCAGGTCTCAGGCCCAAGCTCCCCGGGCTCGCTGCCTACACCCCGGTCCCCAGGCAGGGGGGAGGAAGAGGAGGAGGACGAGGAGGATGGGGACTGCACCCCAGGCTCGGGCCCCATCCTGCCCCCCGCGTCCCCTGTGGAGTGCCTCATCTGCGTGTCGCCCTTCGACGGCGTGTTCAAGCTGCCCAAGCGCCTGGACTGCGGTCACGTCTTCTGCTTGGAGTGCCTGGCTCGCCTGTCGCTGGCCACGGCAGGCGGCGGCGACGCGGTGGCCTGCCCGATGTGCCGCACACCCACGAGACTAGCCCAGCGAGGGGGACTGCCTGCCCTCCCCACACAGTCCGGCCTGCTGCCCCGCGAGGCGTGCGACCCGCCTGCGAGCCAAGGCTCTGTGCGCTTCGACCGGCGCCGGGGTCTGCTCTACATGCGCCCGCCTCCTGTGCCTGGGTCACGCAAGACACGCCCTGCGCGCCCGCAGCCTCCGCCTCCCCTGCGCCTGGGCCGCCCGCTGTCGCGCCGCCTGACTCTGGACAGCCCCACCTGGGCCTTTAACGCTGCGGTGGCACTGGCAGTGCTGGTGGCCGCTGGCCTGGTCGTCTCCGGTGTCTATATCTTCTTCCTCATCCCGCACGCCGCCTCTTCCGGTCCCGCGCGGCCCCAGCTTGTGGCGCTCGCCCCTGCACCAGGCTTCTCCTGGTTCCCGGCGCGGCCCACTCCTGGGACGCCCTGGACCCCAGGCTCCACGGACCGTGACCTGGACGCCATCCTGCCGGGGGCTGCGGAGGATGCACTGGAGCCCCAAGGGAGCCCCGGGGACACAGAGGAGGTAGAGGGGATGCTGGACAGGACCTTGGACCGTGAATGGGAGGCAGAGGATGGCCCTGGATGGGCCAGTGGGGCACGGGGCAGGAGGAGGGCATGGGGGGCACAGTAAATGCATCTCTGCTGTAGATCCAGTCTCTGATCCTGGGGATCTCGGTTTTATCCTGGGGGCCCTGCCAGAACCACTTGCTAGGATCCCCTGAGGCTTAGCTGGGGGCCTGGCGGGCACACATTTCTCCAGAGGGAGGTCTGGAGGTTTGGTGGGATCATCACCACTGGACAGGGACCGTTTCAAGAAGAAATCCCTGAGAACACCTCTGCCCCAAAACCCTAAGGGCATTCAGCAGAGGGTCTTTGTAAAGACCCTGCTGGGAGGTCTAAACCTGGTCTCTGTGAGAGTGTAGTGGGAGTCCCCCAATCTTCATCCCTGGCTGGAGAGTCTCCCTCACTGACTGTGGTGGCCCTGTCCTTGGAGGGCAGAGCTGCTGCTACTATTGGCTGGAAACAGCCCTCTGACTGGGCCACTGCAGAGCTGACTCCCACCCAGGTGGTGCACTTTGTTTTATATTCAGCTGCTTGCAGGCTGGACCAGGTGTGATCCAGGTGTCTCTGCTGCTACCCTGCACACCTGGCTGGGACCAGGCCTGGACAGGGACAGGTAGGGCCTAAGCCTCAAAAACTAACTCCCACCTGCGTGCTGAGAACCAAGTTTCCATGGAGGCCTCGACTTCCTCTATGGGTCCTGGTTTCTGGGATCCTCCTGATAGGCTTTGCGGCCTGGGGCAACTGTATCACCAAGGCTCACAGAGGCCAAGGTTGCCCTCTGGGTCAGTGACACATGATTTGGGGGGTTGCTCCTGGACTTCCTTGGCGACTGGAGTCCCCATCACCCCCATCTCTGTTCATTAATTTCTCTCAGGGTCAGTTATTGCCCCTCCTCATCTGCCAAGTTTCCATCAGCCTTTCCTGTTAGGCCCCCAGGTGAAGCCTCAGCCCTCCTGGTGGGCAGCTGCCACCAGGGAGGGCAGCTCTTGAATCCTGTCCTCTCAGAAGCCTTCCTGGCTTAGTCGCAGTACAGTCCATGGCAGCCATCCTCAGGACATGAGTCATCTGCCCTGACTCCCAGGTCCTGAAACCCCCACTCTGCCTCATCCCAGGGTTGGGGTGCTGTGTGTTGTAGGGGGCCTCCAGCATTTTTCCAGTGACATTTCTATGGGGCTAAAGACTCCTGTTTGGTTTGTTTACATGTGTGTCCTCAGCACCAGGCATAGAGTGAATGCCAAACAGTTTTCTGGGGAGTGACAGCATTGCAGGTGACCGGTGGGCAGCCCAGGAATGCCTGTGGACACTCTGGGCTGACACAGCTGCTAGTCACTCTGATCTAGGCAGTCAGTGGAGCTCCTTCTGATGGGAGCTGCTGCTTCCAGGTGGACAGACAGAGTGGGAATGGCAGGGTGTCCAAGGGAGTGTCTTCTGAGACCAGTTCCTGTCCCATACCTGTGGGGCCAATTTCACTCATAGCCCAGCCTCCATTGGGAGGAGACCTGATCAGGCAGAAGCAAGGATGGCAATGTGTAGATTTTTCTGGCTGCTATGACATATTTCCACCAACTCAGTTCCTTAGAACAACACACAATGTCTCACAGTTCTGCAGGCAGAAGTCTTGGGATCTGTCTCACTGAACTGAAGTCCAGGTGTCCACAGGGCCAGTTTCTTCTGGAGGCTCCAGGGGAGAATTTGTGTCCTTGGGTTCTTCAGCTTCTAAGCTGCATTCCTTGGCTTCCTCCATCTTCAAAGCAGCAGGATAGTATCTTCAGATCTCTCCCTCTCTAACCCTCCTGCCTTCCTCTTTCACTTGGAGGACTCTGTGATGACACCCAGATAATCCAGGATAATCTCTCCAGCTCTAAATCTTTAATTTAATCACATCTGCAAGTCCTTTAGGCACCCAGGCAAGGTATCAGATTCAGATTCCAGTGATTAGGATCTGGATATCTGTGGGAGCCATTACTGTTTATATAGTGTCTCAGCTCCCTCCTCATGCCATCTTCCTGCCTGGGTACAGGGGTGGGGGCAGGAGACCTTCCAGGGTTGGGTCCAGCCAAGGGAACCAGAAAGGAACCCTTGTCTGGTACATAAAAGAGGGAGAGATGATGCTCTCTGCCTGAGGGTGTTCAAGGAAGGCTGCCTGGAGGAAAGATGTCAGAACTGTATCTTCAGGACACTAAGGGGAAATGATAGCTGACGTTGACTTCAGGACCTGACTCAATGAGATAGTGGCTGAGGGTAGTGGACAGCACCGGCCTCTCCCTCCCTGTGCTAACCAGCTTCTTCCAGGGGGCTACAAGGAAGCATGATTTCTCCACCCTCAGCTGGGAGCCTGAGGCTTCAGTCTCTCCTGTAAAATGAGGCTGATGACAGAGCCCAGGGACCGCTGAGCATCCTGTCTGCTGATTGCTACCTCGATGCCTGCCCGCCCACTGCTCATGAACAAAGGGTCTGCTCGAAACCACCCCGGGGCCAGGATCACAGGGACTGCCCCCCACCCTTACCTTTCAGCCTCTGTGGCCACCTGGAGCTGCACTCTCCCAGGCCTCCTTCTGCCCACTCCATCCCTGCTGTCCCAGGATTGCTCCTCCTCCCAGGTCCTGTGAACACCCAGACAGCAGGTCACCCTCAGTGCCTGGCATTATGACGGAGAGGACTGTACCTGCCAGGCTTTGGTTCCCTCTTCTGTAAAGCGGGCAATAAACACTCTATTTGCAAGAAGAATTCGTTAATCCACAAGTATTTATTGAGCGTCTGTTGTGTACCAAGTGTGCACTGGGGGCACCTCAAGCATAAGGAGGGACCTCACATGGCAGGTGATGTCCAGAGGACTAAGCAGAGGAGCCATCATCTTGGCCACACGGCCTCCTCCGCCACGTTCCTGGGGCCTCCAACTCAGCAAATCTTACCTGGGTCCTGCCCCAGCTCTCCACCCATTGTCCCTCGAGGCAGCGGCAGTGCCCAGATTGACAGATGGGGAAACTGAGGCTGGGGGGTGGGCACGGCGTGGACTCGAATGGGAACCAGAGAGAGCTTTCTGCAAAACACCTCCCCTCAATTCCACGCTCTTGTCCAACCCAGACACTCGGTTTTCCCTGTCCCCCCGCCCTGCCCGCCCCCCCAACACTTGCTGTCCCCGGCCTCGCGGCTGCAGTTCCCTCCGCCTTAGTTTTCTCCTCCTCGCTAACACTCGCGGCCGAGCAGGCCTCGGGAGTACAGGGCGTGGGGGGACATCGGCTCTCGTGTCTTCCCCGCTGTCTTCGCCGCGGGCCGGGTGAACCTCCGGGATGCCATCCGTTGTTCAGCAGCTCTGTTCTTCCGCCCCTTATGGTTCCCAAGTAACAGGAAGCTCCTCCTTGTAGGCGCGGCTCGCCAGGAAACGCCCCTCTCCTGGGCCGTCGTCAGTTAGCGTCGTTACGGACGCACAGTGAGGTTATTATGGGAAATGTAGTTCCAGGTGTCCTGCAGTGCCGGGGACGCCCTCCCCTGTCGCCGTAGCAACGAGCAAGCGGCCACGCAAGGGAAGCTGGGAACTGAAGTGAACCCGTGAAGCGGGCGCGGACTGGGTGGAGCCGCTCGCTGCACGGGTGGGGCGGGACTTCCGGTATTGCCCTGGCAGTGCTCGTTTGCAGGGGGTGGTGAGTCTGTGCGGTCCTTTAGCGAGTACCGCGGGGGCGGGGCGACTTCCCTCAAGTCCGGTGGGTGGTGAAGGAGAAAGGCGGGGGCCCAGACAGCGCCTCCGCACGCGTGGGCGTCCCTGGGATGGCTCTGTCTGCTTGAGGCTCGCGTGCCCCGTTTCCCCGGAGG
>CM052550.1:47632955-47651679 GCA_028533065.1 Trachops cirrhosus
CACTCGAGCATCCCAGTGGAAGAAGTGATTGAGATGAGCTGTGAAGTGCCCCAGGCTCCCTCCACAGCCTGAGGAACAATAGGAAAATGAGACACAGACTCGTTCAAAGCCTCCTCACCTCCAGTCAGCACCATCCCAGCTGTGACTCCCTGTGGCCACTGCCTCCCCTGTGGCTTGTCTGTGGGGACTATTTTTCCCAACCCAGCAAAGCCCCAACCAGATGATGGGATTCTGAGAGGCCAGAAGGGCAGACCCTCAAGGCCAGAAGGTTCTCCCTGTCCACACAGAGAACCAGCCCACCAGCCTGGCCATGTACATCACCTGCCCACATCACCTGTGCCAGGTGTGGGGGGTTGTACCTCCCATCATGTGGGCAGCCAGGTGTCCACATGTGGGAGTGCTGAGGGCTCTTTGCAGCTTCCCTGGAGAGGAGCACAGAGTCCCCTGAGTCCCTTCATCTTTTGCTCAAGGCACAGGTGTGGGTCCAGCCATATCTGTCTTACTCTGCCTCCCAGCAAACCCAGGAGTCCTAGGCTCTGTCCTTCCAGAACGTGGGGTGGGGCAGCTCAGAGATGAGTGCTGGTAGCTTCCACCCTGTGAACCATAGGCTGCTCCCACCCCGCTGCTTCCCCATCCCTCATACCTCCTTTTGAGAGTCCTCTGAGTCTCCAGGGAATGAGGCTGTGACCTGGGGAGGAGTGGAGGTGCAGGCAGTGAAAGGCCTCCTCCTCCCGCCAGGAGGAGTGGGGGCTGCTGGACCCGTCACAGAAGGAGCTGTACTGGGATGCCATGCTGGAGAAGTACGGCACGGTAGTCTCCCTGGGTGAGGACTGGCTGCTTCCTGCCTCCCTCCCTTCCCTGTGGGCACCCGCCTTCTTCCTTTTTCCCAAGGGGCTCCCATGCCACCCACCACAGTCCCCACCCCACCCCTCCTTTGTGTCAGCCTTTCTCCTGAGCAGTGCCGGGAGTGGCGCCTGATCACCCCCCACCCCAGCAGGGTTACCGCCCCCTAGGCTTGATGCCCATGCTGAGTTGGAGCCAGGGGCACTGAGCACAGGGACAGAGGACCCAGGAAACCTCTGTCAGCGTGAGTGCTGCCCCATGTGAAAAGGGCCACCCGGTATTAGGTGGGTGGGAGCTTGTGTGGCGCACACGCAGTGGGGTGGGAGGAGAGGGGAGTCGGATGGGGGGCCACTGGTCCACCACGTGTCCTTTTCCCAGAAGGTGAGAGCGAGGGTCCGCCAGGCTGCCCCGAGTCTCCGCTGTCCTGGGAGGGCCCGTCTGGGGCCACCGCATTGGTCCCGCCGCCACCTGTGCCGAGCGCCGCGCGCAAGCCCTACACCTGTGAGCAGTGCGGCCGTAGTTTCGACTGGAAGTCGGTGTTCGTCATCCACCACCGGACGCACACCGGCGGGCAGGGTGCTCAGGCCGCAGCGCTGACCGTCGGGGGTGCTGAGAAGCCGCTGCAGAATCCCCGGGAGCCGGGTACACTGCGCCACCCCCGGCGCACAGCCCCAGCCCCTCGGAACTACGCCTGCGAGGAGTGCGGGCGCAGCTTCAGTTGGAAGTCGCAGCTGGTCATCCACCGCAAGAGCCACGTTGGCCAGCAGCGGCACTTCTGTGGTGACTGCGGCCGCGGCTTCGACTGGAAGTCCCAGCTGGTCATCCACAGGAAGAGCCACCGGCTGGAGGCCCCGTGACCGGCCGTAGAAGGCCAACTTACCTTAGCAATCCTGTCTCAGGAACTGGAGGCAGCCAGGAAGACCAGGAGGCAGTAGCGGGCGCTGTAGTAAATCAGGGTTTCCAGGAAGCCACCTGGGTGCAAGAAAAGAAGCTGCTCTTGTGCTCCCCCACGCCCCTTCCCATCTGAAGTGAGGCCTGGTTTGAATCCACCCTGACCAGTGGCTGAGGGGTGACTTCCAAGCTCGGATCTCCCCACCTGTGGCGAGATGCAGGCTGACGACTTTTCCAAGCCCTGGGACCTCGTTAGCCTCAGGTAGATGCTCGACAACTGCCTCTTCCCACCCTTCCTGAAACAGCAGGGTCCGGGTTGCACATGTGGGAGGTGCAGAAAGCCCAGGAGAGCAGTGGCCTGCTTCTGTTTGCAGGCAGAGAGAAAACTAATGGTCCTTCATATGTGTTATAGATTTTTAACGAATCCCACTTTTATGGTAGGGAAGTTTCTGCATAACAGTCCTGATTTCTGGCTTCTGCTGGTCAGATCAGCAGTTCCACTCCTCCTACCTGGCAGCTGGGACCACTGAGCAGAAAACCCATGAGAAGATCCAGTGATCCTGGTCCCCAGCCCACCTTGTTCCTGTACTGCACACATCACTCTCCCGGCCTTGTTGTCCTTTGAGCTCTTGAGTCCCAACTTGAGTGGACACTAAGGGACTTACACTTTAAGCATGGGTAGACAAGGGTGGCCCCACAAAAATGGGACACAAACATGTGACTTAGGCCATGCATGCCTGCAGGTCAGGACTGTGTCCCCACAGCCCACACAGTAGGTCAGTGGGTCACAAAGTTAGAGAAAAAATGATTAGCTGCCTGCTGCCCATGGAGGTATTCCTAGGTAGGCATTTGGGACTTTGTTCAATACACTGTGTTAGTTTCCTGTTGTTGCTGTAACAAACTTGGTGGCTTGAAACAACACGAATTTATTCTCTCATGACTGTGAAATGGGTTTTACTGAGCTAAAATCAAGGTGTCATCAGGGCAGGCTGCTGTGAAGCTCTAGGCAGAATGTATTTCATTGCCTTTTCCAGGTTCTGGAGGCTACCACATTCCTTGGTTTGTGGCCCCTTCTTCCGCCTGTGAAGCCAGCAGTGGTGGTGAAGTCTTTCTTATGCTGCCATCCCTCTGACTGCGATCCTCCTATCTCCTCCTTATAAGGACCCTTGTGGTTGTATTTAGGGCTCAACTCTAATCTGTGACAATCTCCCTATCTCAGGATCCTTAATCACCTTTTTTGCTCCCCACCTGCACACTGGATTCACCTGCAAAATCCCTTTTACATGTAGGATAACACAGATTCCAGGGATTAGGATGTGAATGTCTTTGGGAGCCATTATTAAGCACCCTTCTCCATCTCCTTCCTACTTTGAAAACAAGGGGCAATTTTATGAGGGATAGTTTCAGGAAACGGGAGATCTCTGCAGCCTTGGACACAGGCAGGAGTGGCAGGTGGGTGTGACCAGACAGAGAAGTAGCTGCCTGGGGGATCACTGGAGTGGGGGGGGCGCTCGACCTTGCTCCAGCCTAAAGCTGGGAGGGGGAAGTTTCCATTGCGGGAGGAGGAAGGGGGGCTGCCTCTTCCATCCCCAGTCTTCCGAGGAGTTACTGACCTGTTGCTGTCACACTGAGGCCTGGGGAAGCACACCAGGCTGGAGAAGGAGCTGGGTGCGGGTAATCTGGTAGGCAAGCAGGTAAGATCTACACTGGGGACATGGAGGAAGAGGACGGTGGATCCCTGTGTCCCTGGTGGATCCAATTGTTCCTAATGGAGTTTAGAGAATTCCAGTGTCCTTCACAACCTGGTGGCCCTGGATAACCACTAGTCATTGGTGGATCCCCTGTCCCTGGTAGATTCTAACCGCAGTTCTGGACAGTGAGGCTGCTTGGACTATACATTCCAGACACCTCGGTGTTAGCTGGCCTCTACTGTCAACTGTCAGTATGGTCCAGTCTGTGCTCACAGACCCAGAGAGTGTCCATATACCCTGTCCTGGTGGTAGCAGTCTCAGGTCACAGAGGTCTCAACATCCACTAGCTTTTGCCTGCAGCTCCCAAAATGCTCCAGGCCACACTTCTGGACTGTGATGGCACCCCAGTATATGCCACAGAGGCCTCAATGTTCTCTGGCCTTGGTCTACTCCCACAATGCCCCGAGCAGCAATGCCAGCCTTTGAGACACTCCACAGAGGCTGTGGGCTTGGGGCTTCACCTATCTCTTCATTCCTGGTCCACAGTTCCTACAATGCTCCAGAGGGCAGTTCTGGTTCTAAAGACACTTCAGACTCCATTTTTTAAAAAAGGTTTTATTTTTAGAGAGAGGGGAAGGGACGGTGAAAGAGAGGGAGAGAAACGTCAATGTGTGGTTGTCTCATGCATGCCCCCACTGGGGACCTGGCCTGCAACCCAGGCATGTGCCCTGACGGAATTGAACCAATGGTTTGCAGGCCAGCACTCAATCCACTAAGCCACATCAGTCAGGGCCCAGACTCCATTTTCGGGGGCCTGTGCATCTGCCCCCTGCCCCCAGTACTTGCCCCATGGCCTTTAAACGTGCACTCTCCCAGTTACCTTCTGCTCAACCCTCATGCCTCAGTCCAATGCACACCCGCCCTTGTCAATGATAGCACACCTTCCACCTCCACAGAGCACATCCACTGGCTCAGGCCACAAAAGACCCACTGGTGGAGTCAGCGCTGTTACCTCTCCACCCTAGAGTGACTAAGAGGCTGCTAGCTCCTCCCACACTGCTGGCCTTTCCCAGAGAGAGCCACTCCTACAGGCTGGTTGCGGTCTTTGGTGCGGAGGTAAGGGGGACCCTGACGTATGGATCCTGGAGAATATTAAGCCCTGCACTCCTGGCTCATTTCTCCATCCACACAGACATCTGTGTACACATCCAAGTTTATTCTTGCTCTGTTCCTGGGCCCAGGGTCAGATGTGTGACAGGAACATCAACTGGTTGCTTCTGGCATGCCCCTAACTAGGGACCTGGCCCACAACCCAGGAATGTGCCCTGACCTAGAATAGAACTGGCAACCCCTTGGTTTGACGGACAACACCGAACCCACTGAGCCGCACTAGGCAGGGCAATGTTTTTAATTTTGAGTCATGTAGTCATTAGTCCAGTAGCCATAATAACTACTTTCTTGTTATCCTTGCAAACAGTTTGGGACACAAGGTTAATTGATTAGGTCCAAAAGTTATTATGCCTCATTAATTTATTTTTAGAAAGAGGGGAAGGAAGGGAGAAAAACATCAATGTGGGAGAGATACATCAATCAGTTGCCTCTCGCATGGTCCCAACTGGGGACCTGGCCTGCAGCCCAGGCATGTGCCCTGACTGGGACTAGAACCGGTGGCCTTTCGGTCATCAATCCACTGAGTCACACCAGTCAGGGTGTTGTTGTTGTTGCTGTTGTTGTTGTTTTAACACTTGAAAGGCTTCAGACATAAGACATGCAAGGTAGTTCCTCTGACATGGCCACTCCAGCTCCACATTAAAGTGCCTCCCTTTATTATTTATTTTTTTGGCAATGGTCAGCACTGGGCCCTGCCCCTTCAGATGTCCTGTTGGCAGGCCAGATGTTCAGAGTCTCCAGGTACCCTCACACACGGCCTGGTATATTTCCTGTGTCAGGGGCCGGAAGGCCTGGGCCTGGTTGTCCAGCACAAACAGTGAGTCAGCAATGACGCCCACGTTGAAGCCCTCACGCACCAAGTGGGACTTCACCAGTTTGAAAGTGCTCGTAATCTCCAGGGTGTCCTGCAGGGGCAGTGACTGTGACTCCGACTGTGACTCCCACAGCTAAGACCTCCCATCCACCATACCAACTACTGCTGCCCTGGGCTCACCTGAATACGGATGAAATGGGGAACAGCATAAGCAGGGAGCCAAGTGCGGACATGCTGGTACAGCCTCTGTCCATCGAAGGTCTGGCCAGGGACCAGCTGCACAGCGGCCATGCCCACCTTCCCCTCACAGCCTGGGAAGCACACCAGTCACTCTCCGCCGCCCCTTCTCCTGGCACAGCGCAGTTCACTGGCTGTGTCCCAGTAGTTCCCCCACCGCTAAAATTGGGTTTAAAATGAGGTGAACCTGCCCTGCAAACCGTAGGGTCGTCAGTCCGATTCCCAGTCAGGGCACGTGCCTGGGTTGCTGGCCAGGTCCCCAGTAGGGGGCACTTGAGAGGCAACCACACATTGATGTTTCCCTCTCTTTCTCCCTCCCTTCCCCTCTCTAAAAATAAGTAAATAAAAAATAAAATGAGGTGAACCCTACACACCTGGCACAGACACACCGTAGACGTTCACCTCCTGCAGGAAGTCCACGAGTGACAACACACCTTCCACCTCCCTCGTGGACACGTTCTCACCCTTCCATCTGCGGGATAGTAGCAGGGCTTGTGACCACGCCCCTGATAGTAAGCAGGCCCCGCCTCTTGCCCGCCAAGCCCCACCCCTCTGGACTCCGGAAGCCCCGCCTCCCTTTAGTGTCTAATAGCCCCGGTGGCCCCGCCTTCCAGTCCCGCCCCCATAAACCCCGCCCAGGACCGGAAGGTGTCCCCGAGGCGATCGTGGAAGTAGAGGAATCCTTCGCGGTCCATCGACAGCACGTCGCCTGAATTGTAGTAGACGTCGTCCGGGCGCCGCACCTTTCGCACCAACTTCCGTTCCGAAAGCTCTCGAGGCCCACGGTAGCCCAGGAAAGGGTGGCGGCCTAGCACCCGACACAACAGGAGCCCCGGCTCCCCTGGGGGCATTAACCATGGACAAGAACCTCAGAAGCCCACCAGCCTCCCGCTGGAGATTTGCAACAACGATGAGCTCCATCACCCCCTAGAGGCAGGGAGATGTGGAAATGGGAGAAATAGACTCAAGACACAGGGACAAGGAGTCAGAAAATGAGAGACAGACGGACAGAAGGTGGCATGGGAAGCCCATTGAAAGTAGGAAAAGGATAACAAGGAGTGGACAAGGGACCGAGACAAATGATGGCGGGAATAAATGTGGCCAGGGCCTTGCAAAGCCCCAGAAGAGAAGATTCTAAAAGAAGGTAGAGGATCACAAATTGATGCCTGGGAGGACATGGCTTCCACAAAAAGCTTAAGGCAACGACTCCAGTGGATACCCAGAGACACAGCAGACAAGAGATTGAGACTGGAAAGCCCGGTAGAGCTGAGAAGCTGAGAGGCAGAGGGTCCCAGGTGGTCGTCAGATGGGCTGGGTATTCAGCGTCCAGGTGAGAACTGTGGACACCACCACAGGGTACTGACCTCAGAGCTTTGGGTGGCTTGCTCCAGACAAGGAGGAAGTGGGGTCCCTACCCTTCCCACACCCAGGGAAGGTTCCCCAAGCCCTATACCTGGACCCACAGGCACACAGAAGCCTGCTTTGTCCCTCACAGGCTCGGCGGCCTCCGTGTCAAACTGTACAAGCTCGAAGGGGGACAGCATCTGAGTGGAGGGTGGGAAGGTAGGTGTCAGCAGAGGTACTGTGCACTCAGCTTCGATCAGGGTCACTGTCATACCCAACTGACTCACTCGAAGGAAGCAGCTCATCTTGCCCACGGCCCCACAGCGCCCTGGATAGTTCACAAAGCCAATGTTGCCTTCCGTGGAGCCGTAGACTTCCAGGATCCGAATGGGGCCAAAGCGTTGCTGGAAGGTCTCCCACACATCTGCCCGGAGTCCGTTGCCCACTGCCAGGCGGACTGTATGTGTCTGGTCCTCTTGTCGCTGCAGGGATGTCCCAAGGAGGGTGACAAGGAGCTAACTGGGAACCCTTTCCTGGGAGGGCTACCTCGGTTCTGAGGAGTTACCTGGGAGGTGATGAGGGGTATATACCTAGGGGGTCTCCCAGGGGTTCTTACTTGAGAGTAATTACCTGGCATCTGTACTTAGAAGGTTACCTGCAGACATTACCTGGAGGCAGAGAGCGTTAACATGTGGCCTTACCTGGAGGGATACCTAGGGTGACTGAAGGCCTCATAGTGTGTCTTATGTAAGGACAGATACCTGGAATTTTTATCTGGAGGGGTTACTTGTAGACCTTTACCTGGAGGTAACCTGGGAAGTGATTTGAAGCTTCATCTTGGGGAGTTACCTAGGGGCCTTACTTGAGGGTAGTTGCCTGGAGACTTTCACTGAGGGCTTGCCTACAGACTTCATCTGGAGGGATACCTGGGGACCTTGGTTGGAGACAGTTACCTGTGTTCTATACCTTTTTGCTCTGTAAGGATGAGGCTGGCTGATGTTTAATGAGTTGGTCCTGAGCCACACCATGTTCTAGGCGTAGTACATATGTTTAATTCTCATAATACCCCCTTGAGATATTATCCCTGTGTTCCAAATGAGGACACCGAGGATGAAAGAAGTGAAGTCACCTGCTCAAGGAAGCACAGGTGATCACTGAAGAAGCCATTATTAGAAACCTTGTGTGGGACTCTGTATGTGGCTCTTGTCCGGGATGTTTTACGTGCAGGACCTTGCTTGAGACCTGTACTTGAGTATACCTTAGAGCTTTACCTGGTATGACAGCACAGCTGGGATTTCATACCTAAGGTATTCCCCCTGGAGACCTACCTGAGTGCCTCACCTGGGGAATGTTACACAGGTACCGCAGGACCTCACCCACATACGGGATCACAGTCACACCGTGTTGCCGACAGTCATCCCAGAAGCAGGAAGCAGAGAACTTGGGGGCTAGGACACAAGTCGCTCCTGGGAGGCAGGAGAGGAATGAGTTTCAGGTCATGCTTCCAGCCACTGTGAGACGCTGCTTTGATCTGAGGCCCCTGAAGCATAGGATGATACTGGACTCATCTCTATGTCCCTGGCCCAGCCAGGACTGCCTCCATTAGAAAAGCATAGGTGGGCCCGTGTTCGAATCCTGTGCCCAAGATGTGTGGAAAGGTTGGTGCCTCGTAGAAAGCAAGCACTGCTAAATAAGACTATGAAAATTAATCATTTTTGATTATGATAAGTGTTTTATCTGAGCGGAAGTATAGGCTGGTAAATGGGTGGATGGAAAGGTGAGTGGGTGGATGGATGGATGTTTTGAAGGATGCTCACATGGATTAATTAATTTTAGGAGCCACTACATTCACCCCAGGAAAGTGAACCCTCCTTTTCTGATTCCTTTCTCTACAGCTGGCTCTGTAGAGGGCATTCTCCCCCCCCAATTCAACCCTAATCCTCAACAGAATCCTGCAAGTAAAACATCATCATCCCTGCACCCAATGGGACAACGGCTGGCGTGCTTGGTTAGTAGCAAGTGTATCTTCTTTGAGCCTGTATTTTTGACAGGGAGGTAAAATATAAAATGGGTGCTGACCCAGGCTGATGTGGCTCAGTGGATTGAGTGCTGGCCTGCGAATAGAAGGATCACCGGTTCAATTCTCAGTCAGGGCACATACCTGGGTTGGGGGCCAGGTCCCCATTTGGTGCATGAGAGGCAACCAATCCATGTTTCCCTTCCTCTCTTTCTCCCTTCTCTCTCTAAAAGTGTATAAATAAAATCTTTAAAAAATAAATAAAATGGGTGCCAGGACCTTGAAAATGACAGCTCTCTGAATGAAATTCATGATTCAGGAAAGGTCATCACGAGCTGGTAAAACCAGGTGTGAGATTGGTAGAGCGTTTTCCAAGTAAAGCTCTCCATTCACCTCAGGCTCTTTAAGTTAGGATAACGGTTATGAGCTGCCTCCGATGTGATGAATTAGGAAGCACAATGAACCTGACCACACAGTTCTTGCCAAGAGTAATTGAACTAAATCTAACATCTCTAGGGGAAATTTCCAGTCTAACAGGAAACACGAGGAACGAGGAGCAGAGACCAAACAATGAGACTAACTGTGAGAAGACAATTTGATAGTTGGGGACATTTGAACATGAAGTGTGCATCAAATGGTACTAAAGAGTCACTGTTAAGTCTTTGTATGTAAAGATACATACATACATACATACAGTTGCAAGTGAAAAGATACCATTTCTAGGATTTGCTCTAAAATAATCCAGAGAAAAATTCATGTGAAATAAAACTGGCAATATGTTAACAATTGTTGAGGCTGGGTGTGGATGAGGACATGGGAGACTTCATCGAAGTATTTACTATACTTTTGTGTATGTTTGACATTTTCTGTGATTTAGAAAATATTTTAATATAGAAAAGACAAGAGTAAAGGGGGAAGTGATAAAAGAAACTACAACAAAATGTTCATGGTGGCTGAAGCTGGGTTGTGGGTATGTGAGGATTCATGTAGAAATTTTTATGTGTTTAAAGTTTTTCTTTTTTTAAGATTTTATTTATGCATTTTAGAGAGAGTGGAAGGGAGAGAGAGAAACATCAATGTGTGAGAAATACAGTGATAGGTTGCCTCTCACATGCCCCCAACTGGGAACCTTGCCCGCAACCCAGGTATGTGCCTTGACTGGGAACCAATCCATGCCTTTGGTTTGCAAGCTGGCACTCATTCCACTGAGCCACACCAGCCAGGGTGCGAAGATAAAATTTTAAGGAAAAAAAAGAAAGAAAGAAACCAATGTGGAGAGGTCTCCCTGTGAATTCCTAGACAGGTGTCCTGGGAGACAGCCCAATGGAGTGCTTGGTGAGAATTTTCTCATTGGGACAAGAGTTCACATGAGTGACATCACACCAGCTCTTGTCACCCCCTTACTAAACCAGCCTTTGGGGACTATCTGGGTGTCCAAGCCTCTGTGCAGATTCTCCTGGGGCTCTCTGCCGTAAAGGGAAGACCCAGGGTGCTGGATAACCTGTGGGGCCTTGTCACTCCAGTCTGGCAGTCCCCTGCATTGGAGAGGTTGTCAGGGAAGGGCTTACCAAGCTCCAGGCAGCTGAGGACCCCAAGGACAAGTCCCATCGCATGGTATAGAGGCAGGACCGTGTAGATCACATCATCAGCTGTGACCCCACACAGAGACAGCATCTTGCTCATCTGTAGTATCCGCTCATGTGTGAGGATGGCAGGCTTTGGGAGACCTAGAGGATGAAGGCATGGGAAGGGTGGGGTGGCAGGAGGACAACATGCAGGGCTGGGTCTCCACGGTCAGGTCTGCATGGTCCTCAGAAGCTGGTCAAGTGTGAGGATTTGCAGGTGGGTTCAAGGAGATCTGATAAGTTTGGGGTTCAGAGGTGGAATGCTCTGTTAGGGTTTCAGTGGCTGTTTGCTAGGAAGACTCAGGATTCTGGCATTGCCTACTCACATCACATTGGTGGGGGCAGGGTTCAGGTCAGATTTCACAAAGCACAGAGTGGGTTTTGGAGGTCAGGCTTGGGGTCAGGTCAGTGTGAGAGTTCAGAGGTCGGGGCTAAGGTTGCTGGGTTGCTCTCACCGGTGGTCCCTGAGGTGTAGATAAACAGAGCAGGGCTCCGTGGTGTGATCCCAGCACGCAGGTCAGCAGGCACGGGGTCTGAGGACGCAGCGTCAATGATGGCCCCCAGTGCCCCAACCCCAGGTGTCCGGGAGGAGAGACTGAGGTAGAAGCAGCGGACTTTCTCTGCTTGCAGCTTTGGGAGGATCTCCTCCAGGTTCTCCTGGAGGTCTGTGGGGATGGGCCAGAGAAGAAACTGAGGCAAGGCCCACCCTCGAGGTTGGGAGGGGAGACCCGAGACCCAGAGATGGGGCAGAGCTCACTGCCAGCCCCAAAGGATGCAGCCAGCAGACAAAGCTTCTCTGTTCTTCTGTAGAGAACCCCATGAGTACCGTAATTTGCTGTGTATAATGCGCACTTTTTGCCCAAATTTTTGAGGAAAGAATAAGGATGTGCATTATACATGGGTAGTGCTAATTCTCTGTGTGTATAAAAACATGTTTTTAATTATTTTATTTATGTTTATGCCTTAAAAGTGTAACTCTAGAAAGCAATAATGATACCCATATGCAAAATAATATGATGGAATATGATAATTGGTTTTGTTTCTAAATATAAATAAGTAATTAAAACCAAAAATTTTTTTCCTGAAAGTTTGGGCCCAAAATGTGGGTGCACATTATACACGGCAACATACGGTAGTAGTTCTTGGCCAAAAAAAAAAAAAAGATAGAAATAGTCATGGTAAACAAACAAACATAAAAAACACACTTCTGGTAACCCCAGTATTACTTTAAAGTTCCAATAGCCTCCGGAGTGAGACAGGAGGAAGGAGCTCCTTGCCCAGCCCCCACTTGGACCCTCTGAACAGCAGTCTGTGTCTGTCCCCTGCCCCATCCCCTTCTGTCCTCTGGGGTCTTCACCTGGGTCTACTACCAGCACCCGAGCCCCGGAGCTCAGCACCGAGTGCACCAGGGGCACCCCGCGGATGTGTGGGTTGATCCAAGCCACCGCGCAGCCCAGCTTGGCCAGTCCCAGCCACAGACCCAGAGCTGGAATGTACTGGGAGGGCAGCACCAGGAAAGCAGCAGATTCCCTGGTCCCCTGGCCCACGATGTCGACCAGCTCTGCCTTCAGGGCCCACGCTGCCCGGCAGGCCTGGGTGTCCAGCTCCCCGTAGGTGACCGAGCGGCCCCCGCGTCCCGTCCACACCAAGGTCACGCGTCCCGGCTGTGTGTGCGCCCGCCGCTCAAAGGCATCCACGAAGGTTAAGGGGGGCTTGCGGCTCAAGCGCGCCCTGATGTCCAGGCCCAAGCGGAGGATCCCGACGATGTAGGCCACGTCGGCCGGCAGCCAGCGCAGCCCCGGGGGTGGCCGTGCTGGCAGCAGAGCCAGCACGAGGGCCACGGTAGCCAGACTCAGCCAGTGGGGCATCCAGGGAAGGAGCCATGGCCGCGCCAGTGCAGCCAGGGCTACCAGCGCGCAGCAGGCGGGGTCCCCCAGGAGCCAGCGCAGTGCCAGGGCCACGGCTGCAGGCCATGCGGACTTCCCCAGGCTCAGCAGCAGGAGCAGCAGCAGCGAAAGGCGCAGCCAAAGACCCATTGCACCAGTTCTGTATTCAGGGAAGTGACGGCAGAATGCCGGGAGCTGCCGACCTCGACCTCTGGCCCCTGGCCCCTGGCTGTTCCGTGCTTGGACCTCTGGCCCCTGGCTGTTCTGCGCAGTTCTGACAGCCGTGCTACCAACCCCAGGACTCTGCTGCTACCCTTCTTTCCTTCTTTTTTAAAGATTTTATTTATTTACTTATTTTAGACAGAGGGGAAGGGAGAAAGAGGGGAACATCAATGTGCGGTTGCCTTTTGCGCACTCCCTACTGGGGACCTGACCTGACCGGCAAACCAGGCATATGCCCTGACTGGAACCGGAACCAACGACTCTTTGGTTTGCAGGCCCGTGCTCAGTCCACTGCGCCACACCAGCCAGGGCTTTATTTTCTTATTTGTTAATTTTATTTTTTTTATCTTCACCCAAGGACATTTTTTTTATTGCTTAAAAAAATAAAAAGATTTTATTTTTAGAAAGGGGAAGGGAGGGAGAGAGGGAAATATCAATGTGCAAGAGAAACATTGATCAGTAGCCTCATTCGTCCCCAGCACCCAAAACCTAGGCGTGTGCCCTGGCTGGGAATTGAACTCATGACCTTTAAGTTGGCAGTACCATACCCAAACAACTGAGCATGCAGACTAGGGGTATTTTTATTTTTACTTTTTAATCCTTACCCAAGGATATGTTTATAGAGAGAGTCAGTGGGTTGGGGGTGAGGTGAGAGAAATATCCATCAGTTGCCTGTCATACCCACCCCAAGAGATTGAATTTTGGTTGTATGGGACACTGCTCCAACCAAGTCACCCGGCCAGGGCTCTTCTTTTTATTTCTCAATTACAGTTGACATTCAATATTAGGTTAGTTCCAAGTGTACAGCATAGTGGTTGGATAACTTTATATACCTTAGGTGACCCCCCACACACACCTAGTACTCACCTGGGACCATACAGATATTGCAATATTGACTATATTCCCTATGCTGTACTTTACATCCCCCTATTTTGTAACTGACAATTCTTACTTCTTAACCCCTTTCACCTTTTCACATAGCCCCCAATTCTGTCCCCAGCCCTTCTACCCCCACCTGTTTAGCTCTGTCTGGCCCTGTGTTACCTCTCTGCATCTGTGGATACCCACTGTGGACCAGGCACTTGGGAAATGGGCCAGGGTCAGAGTCAACAGGACAGCAAAGGCAGTGGGCTGCAAGCAGTCTGCTGCTCCTCATGCCTCACCTAGAGGTTCTCCAATGACACCCACTTATTGTTTTTAAAGATTTATTTTTAGAGAGAGGGAAACATCAATGTGTGGTTGTCTCTCGTACGCCCCCTACTGGGGACCTGGCCCACAACCTGGGCATGTGCCCTGACTGGGAATCTAACTGGGGAGCCTTTGGTTCAGCGACACCCACTTAATCTGCAGGGAGATTAGGACTGGCTGGACTGAAGCTCTAGCCAAGTGTACAGTAAGTGCTCAGTAAGTACTGAAAGTAACATGTGCCATGTCCAAATTTAAAACCAGCTCTGACTCCCACTCATGTTCTGTGCTAACTCTGTTGTACAGATGTACCTTGCCATCAGTGGGGACCATATGCATGGTGGGACCCCTCACCTCTGGTAGGCAGTCACAGGAGTTCAGAGAAGCGCTGCCAGTAGCCCAGGATCTGGGGCACCACCCTCCAAGCCGTACCACTCCCTCAACCTGCCCCAAAGCCCTAGAGCAGGATGCCCAGGCCAGGGGCCACCCCTGTGCTAGAGGTAAGAAAGGAGCAGCCTCCCTCTGGACTGGCAACCAAACTGATTGCAGGGTTTGGTGACAGGAACTTTGCCACCACTGTCTTCAGCAGCCCAGCAAGAAACCCAAGGGTTCCAGCTGCTGCTCTGACACCAGCCCACATGGCACTCCAAACCTTGCCTGCCAGGGCAGTTATGCTGGGGCTCAGATCCCCTCATGGCAACCTTGCTTCAAAGACCCTCTGGGCCCCGCAGAACTAAGGTGCTCAACCATCATGCCCATCAAAGCAGAGAGAGGAGCTCTGAAGTCCAAAGGTCTTGGAAGATCTGGGGGATGGGTTTCACAATTTGCCTGTTGTACAGCAGCAACAGTGACTGGGGTACAGACCCACCTGTGGCTTCTCTCTGAAGACACACCTCATATGGGGCTGACCTGTACTCTCTGTACAGGTCCGAGGAGTCAGATGCCAGTCATATGTACACCTTACTCCAGCACAGACAAGAGGTGCCAGTTGAACAGACAGATTTGTCTTTGCCCCAGGGAGGGGGGCACTGAGCCACAATGCCCACGGCCAGTCTGTGGGAGCAAGGAGTACACACCGTTCAGGAGCTCACAGTTTCTGGGTCTGGGCCCAAGAGCCAGTCTTTAATACAGTCCATGATGAGTCCATTGAAGCTCCTTGAGGTGCCAGATGAGGAGTGGCTAGGGGAAGACACCAGGGATCTCACCTAGCCTGACACTGCGGTAGAGAAGCAGCCCTAGATGGCACCCCACTCAGGGAAGGCAGTGGGGCAGGAATCAGAGCTGGAGCCAGGAATCCTGGGCCCCACTCCAAGTCTGATAATCTAGTTCAGAGGTGGTGGGGTCCCAGACCAGCCCCAACCTGACTACCTAGGAGGGGTCTGAGTTGGGCCCGTGGACAATGGAGAAGAGGAGGGTCTGTGCCCAGGAAACAGTATGGTGGAATGGCTGGACCATGGTCAAGATGCCATGGTGGACTGACCTGGGTGGCGGGTATGTTAAGGGGTCCTGTAGTGGGCGTGGCTTAGCCCACTGGCAATCGAGACCCTGCGAAGGGTGAGGCCTACTTCGGGGACTCAGTCAAACCCATGAGGGGCGTGGCCAGGCCTGTTGCCCCGCATCAGGACGCAGGGTGTGCAGCCAGGTGGCGCTCCAGCAGTGCGCGGTGTGAGAACACCTTGCCACAGGCGGGGCAAGGCACGCGCTCTGGCCGGTGCGTGCGCATGTGCACGTTGAGCGAGCTCTTCTGAGTGAAGCGCTTGGCGCAGACAGCACACTGGAAGGCGCGCACGCCCGTATGCGTAACCATGTGCTTGAGCAGGTAGTCGCGCAGCGAGAAGGATCGCCAGCACACGGCACACTGGTGGGGCTTCTCCCCTGCGGGCGATAGGGTGGGCCCCGCACATATGTCAGCTGGAAAAAGAAACCCCCCCGCCCACACCCTTGCCAGCAGGGACTCCCCTTCCCCACGCTCCAGGACCAGCCATCAACCCGGAATCCCCCTGCCTGACAGGGACATTCTGGGACTACCCTCCACTCCCAGACCATACTGTCCAACAAGGATCCCCACACATGGCCTGGTGTATCCCCTCCTCTCTGTCCCGCTGGGGCTCCCCTCTCCCAGGCCCTTATCATCATACTAGAATCCCACTGTCAGGGTCTCGCAACTCCAACAAGTACCCCCCAGTAGGGAACCCCACCTGTGTGGGACATCACAGCCCATTGGGGCTAGCCTTTCAATGTCCCTATCCCCACCCCTGACAACGAGGCCTCCCCTCCCCCCATTCCTACCATGCCCATAGGGGATTCTGAACTCTGATCTCTGGCCACCGTTCTGGGGACGGTCTGGTAAGTCCCAGCACCCTTACACTGGAAGAGACCTGGACATATCTATCTAACCCCTTTCTGCTGGAACCCCTGCCTGCTGGCCATTCTAATGTCCCCAGGGAGACAGAGCAGACTGCCCCTCACCACGGATCAGAGGAGACAGGCTATGCTGGTCCCTAGAGTTGTCCGGTCTAAACAGAAGCCTTTCTCAGAGGCAGGTGGCTGTGGGGGAAGTGCCTAGGAGGGGTTCTTGCAAACCAACCACGCCTGGCACCCACCCAGCTAAGGCCACACAAAGCTGGCAAATCTTGGCTGGTACTGCTTTGGGGCCCTGTTCTCTCTCCTTCCTCCCCAAGGCAGACAGCTGGAGATTGCAGGCATAAATTTCAAAGTGTAAATCACTTTGCAGAACATTGATGCCCTCCCCAACATTCAGTGAAATCCCAACTTCCTGGCCCAGCAGAACTCTCCATACCACGCGTGTGCCCACTGGCTTTCCAGACAAATCTTTGCTTTTCTTAGAATCCACCTGGGCCTTTGGCATTCCATACTCCTGTGCTCCCCAGGAGCACCCGCAACAATCCTGTGACACACTCAGGACCTGCCAGCCACCACCTCAGCCCCTGGCTCCACAATCCCCAGCACAGCACTCTCCTTCTCCCCTATGGCTGGGGCAGCTTCCAAGCCTGCCTCCCTGACATGCTGAGGTCCAAGAACTCCCTGCAGCCTTGGGGAGCTTCATGTCTCTCCTCCAGCCCTAATCAGACCACTTCTCTTCTTGTTTCCCACGCTTCCCCAAGGGCAGTGAACCCACACTGCCTTGCACCAAGTCCCAGTCACTGGATCCACTGACATCCAAGTAGAACCATGAAGGTCCCATAGAACGGTTCCCCAACCTGGCCACGCTGCCACCACCACCATAATTCCATCCCTCCTGCCCATCTCTGGCTCCACCTGTGTGACTAAAGGCCACACTGCCAGTTTCCAAAGGGTAGGTTCCTGCCCCACAACCCAGCCTTAGGATACATCCCACACCCCCACACTCCACATGTGTAGCACTTGGGGGCTCGATTTCCAGATTCCTCTAGAGCCACCACCCCCACCCAGTGCCCAATCCCACCTCAGGTTTGAATCTCCAATGACTCAGAGGCTGAGACACACCCTGGCTCACCAGAATGGATGAACATGTGCTTGGTGTAGTTTTTCCGTGAGCTGAACGTCTTGCGGCAGTGACTGCATTCATAGGTGGGTGGCTGGGAACCCGCAGTTTGCGCAGAAGGGACCAAAGGGGCAGAGGCGCGAACAGTGGACGGGGTTGGAGGCTCTCCCAGAGTGGTACTCGGGGCGGCCTCTGGCTGGAGCGCAGGGTAAAAGGTGGTGGGGGGTGCGGGGGCTGGCCCGGAGGGTTGGAGAGGGTGCTGCACTGGTGGCCCTGGAGAACCTAGATGAAAGGGGAAAAGGGCTACGGGCGGCCCTGGGGTTTTCACGGCAGGCGGGCGAGGCCCTGATACAACACAGTCGGGTGGGGCTGCGGCCTCGGTGGGACAGCTTTCCACAGCTGTGCTCTCTTCCCCTTGCCACGCAGAGGCGTAACTGTCGGGGAACACGTCCTCAGCCGCCGAAGGCCCCCGAAAGAAGTCCCTCCCAGTGCTGTACTCCGAGATGCCAGCGGGTGCAGTTGGTTCCTCATGTGCGTTGTCAGCGGCAGAGGTAAGGAAGCCTGCAGGGCATTCGGGGAAGGAAGGGGGTGCCTGGCCCTCGCCCGGGCCGCCCCCCTCGCCGTCCTCGCCATCAGTGCCGTCATCTGTCTCCTCATCCTCATCCTCACCACCCTCATCTGGGCCCGCAGGCAGGGCAGGGTCAGTGGCTGACCCCTCTGCTTTGGCCGGCGCAGAGGGAGCGGGTAGCTGCAGGCGCGCGGGCTGACGCTGCTTGCGGCTGTGCACTGCACCTGGATGGCCCAAGGGGCGCGCGGCCAGCAAGTGACGCAGGCGGTGGCGAAGCTGCGCAGGCGCGAGTGGCGGGGGCACGGGCGTGGGCAGCGGCGGGGGCGCCGGAGTGCCCGGGGCAGGGGCGCGGGTGCGGGCGATGATCTGCGTGCATTCGTCTATGACGGTCTGAATGCGCAGCACTGAGGCAGCCGTGAGCACCTGAAGTGCTTCGCCTTGCGCCACCACCAGTGAGCCGCTGTAGAGGAACTCTACGAGCTGACGCACTGTCTGCGCGGGTACCACGGGTGGCACGCGGATCTCGGAGTGACCGAGCAGCAACTTGTCCTGGAAGAAGGGTGAGCCGGCGGCCAACACGCACCGGTGTGCGCGCAGCGAAGCCTCGCGGATGCGCACTGTCACGTCGCAGAAGTGCCCACCCAGTCGCTGCCCGTTGAGGGTCTCGAGCAGCGAGCGGGAGAAGTTCTGCAGGTGGATGTGGTGCACCGCCTCCGCCGCTGCCGCCGCCATCTACACTGGAGGAGG
>CM052550.1:47652179-47701022 GCA_028533065.1 Trachops cirrhosus
GGGCCCGCGCCGCGTTCCCGACGCCACGCCTTTGACAACGCCGCACACTGAGCCCCAAGCGCCTCCTCCCGCGTTCTGCGCCACTGCACGCACCCTACCCTGAGCCCAGCGCCCCTCTCTGGTCTGCGCCGGGTGCACCCGCTGCAGACCGCAAAACCCGGGTCTCTCGAGTCCGCGCCGCGCCCACGCCCTGCAGCGCCCCCTCAGGTCCTCAACGTGCACTCCAAACCTAGTGCGGGCGCCCCTCTCCTAACACGCCCCGGCCTCCCCGCCGGCCTTGCGGCCGGGGGATGCCCGCCGGACCCCACCTCCGGCTCCTCCTCAGGCACTGGGCCCGGCCGTAGCCGCCTCCGGCTTACCACCGCCAAGGCCGCACTTCCGGGCCGCGACACGAACGGAACCGAAGTTCGCAGCCGCCGCGGCGCTGGGAAGCCCTGGGTGGGAGCACGTTTCCGGTGTTTCTATAGAAATTAACCGCCGCCGCCTCCAGGCTGCAGTTCCCTGGAAACTAGTCTCAAATCCAGCGACTGCTGGGCGGCGAGGAATCCCTGGGCCGCGCCATGGTTCCGGAGTCGCCCTAGAGACGGGGCGGAGGTGGGGCCTGTGCTGTCAATCCGCAGGCCACGCCCCCGTGCACGTGCTGCGGAGCTGGCGATCTTGTGCAGCATGAAGCCTGCGAAGGCAGTCTGCGGCCCTAGCTCGTGCTCGGCTCACACCCCATGCGACCCTGGGAGGAATGGGCCTTGTACCCATAACAGGAGTGCCAGCAAAAGTGGGGCTTGCGAGTGGGGTGGGAGAGCACACCCCACCTGGCCTTGGAGCCCAACTCTGCCCTGTGCCTGAGCATGGGTCCCAGGCTGAAGGTGAAGACAGCCTCATTGGATGCTCTACCCCTCCCCCGCCTACCTTTCCCAGGGCTAGCCATGATAAATAAAGGAAGGCTTCTGGAACTGAATGTTGCAGCTCCGAGCACGGGAAAGAAAGGGTGGAGGGCGAGATGGGTGGTACCTCTGCAGGAGTCACAAGGGACAGAGTGTGTGGGAAGAGCTGTCCCGGCACTAGAGAACAGGTTAAGTCTGCAAGGGCCTTGACGGGGATTGGCTGTCCAGCACAAGAGTGATGGATGGTGAGGCTGGAGAGGTGAGCTGGCCTGGCCTTACTCTCTACTCATGGGGGCTGGAGGGAGGCAGGAGGGCCTGGACCTCAGTGGACTCCATGCCTTATGCAGTAGGCATGGAGTCCATCTTGTTGGAGGGGTGACTTCTCAGCCTTCAGTGTGGAAACAAGGTCAGAGTGCCTTCTTACCACAGCTGTGTTGTAATTGTTTTGAAGGCCATGGACAGGAGGGGAATAAGCTAGGTGGGGCATCACCTTCCCCACTGGCAGCCCCTCCTGTGGCCCATGACCTGAGGAAGCTCATTAAAACTTAAGTCTAATGGCTTCATTGTCTTTGTCAGAATGTGGATCCCTCACAATAGCCTGCCCGGTCCACTGTGTCTACCGCATTTCACCTCAGTGACCCCTCTTGATCTCTCCTCTCCATTTCCTGTCACTGATCATTCTTCTCTGGCCTCACAGGCCCCTTGCTGTGCCCACCTCAAAGCCAGCTTGTGCAGTTCCCTTTATCCGTAGCACCTCCCCCAGGGAACCTCCCTGACCTCAAGTTTCCCTCCATCTGTCACAGGGCCTGAGAGGATGGATGTCATGTCTTTCCTTCACCTTGACATACAGCTGCTGCCTCTGCAATTTAAAGAGAAATGGAGGTGGCAACAGCTGCTTCACTGTGCCCTGGACGTAATTCCATTGGATTCTGGGTCATTGTAAGTAATCTAATGTAGGGGGGCAAAATTCTAAGAATGCCCTGCCCAAGTCCCAGAATATGGCAGGTATAATCAAGGTTACTAGTCAGCTGACCTCACAATATGGAGATGACCATGGCTTGTCTGGGCAGGCCCAAGGTTATCAGCAAGGTCCTTAAAGGCTGAAGAGGAAAGCAGAGACTTGAATTAGGAGAAGAACTGGGGGGCCTTTGAAGGTGGAAGGGGCCACGTGACAGGGAATACAGGAGTGATGGTAGGGTCCAGAACCTGAGAAGACCCCTGGATGATAGCCAGCAAGAAAACAGGGATCCTCAGTTTTACAACGACTTGGAACTGGATTCTGCCGGCAACCTGAATGAGCTAGGAAGCTGATTTTCCCCCATAGGTTCCAGATGAGAGCCCAGCCCTGCCCACAACTTGACTGAAGCCTTTGTGACACCCAGAGGGATGCTGCAGCCTGGATGTCTGACCTGCAGCTTTAAAGTGGGTGTTTTAAGCTACTGTGTTTGTGGTTAGTTGTTAGCAAGCAACAAGAAAACAAGTAGAACTGCCAGCGACTCAGGGTCTCCACATAGTAAGTGTCTGATAAATTCTGCTATTTCCATGGGATGAATACTTCTCATTGCCCCTCCCATGCCATTTGCTTCAGCTCTGCCTTACCACTTTGGTGGTCTCATTCTCCCATCTTTCGAGGTCCTACAAGCAGAGGGATCTGAAGGGTCAGAGGGAAATCAACTCTCCAGACATATGGCGGAAGAGTATCAGTGCAGGTGGAAAGGCTTGTGTGAGGACTCTGAGGAGGGAGGGTGTGGGACAGGGGAAAAAACTCAAGCCCTAACCCCACTCAGGCCTTGAGAAAACATGTTTTGCTTTTCTCTCCAAAGGCCTCTGTCATGGTGGTTATGGAGGTCTTTTGGGGAATAGTACAGCTGAAGGCACAGGTTTAATAAGCAAGGGAGGGGCCAGTGTGACCTGGAAGTATTTGAAAAATTCTAGGTTTAGAGTCTTCAAGGTAGTGGGGGATGTGAAAGGGCAGGAGACAAGGCTGACCATCAAGGGAAGAACCTGGGAGGTCCCAAGGATACATGCACAGAAAAGAGCATTAGAAATGGAGTTCCTGAGTGGTTGGTGGAGGCAGGACACCCACCCCCAGGGCTTAGGTTAGGAGTCAGAAAGTTCAGTCCCCAGTTCCAGCTCAACCTGGCTTCCCAACCCCCTCCACCATCCATGGCTATGAGGCTGGCTTTCCAGTTAGGATCTTTTCTGTGGCAGCCACTGTTTGTGGATGAAGGCTAGCACCCAGGCCAGTGTCTCCAAGCCCTATGGTAATGGATCTGGGCTGTGCCAGGTGTGGGATGCAGGTTCTAAGACCCAGACACACGCCTCATTGCACCAGGAGCTTCCCTTGGCCCAAGGGGTCAGACACTAAGCAGGTCCCCAGGAAAATGTGTTCTGGTACCTGGATAGAGTTGAAACTTAGGGTTGTACCTGACCAGGCAGGTACCAGCAGTGGGGAGGGGCAAGGGGGGTGGGGTGTCGCCTCCTTGAGTGGATTGAGAGGAAATGAGACCTTTGAGGTGGGGGTGGGAGGCAGTGGCAGGATCCTATTCAGAAACCTGAAAGGGAAATGGACCAGGCCTGGGTGGATCCTGCAGAGGTTTAGGAGCAATGAGTGGGGCCATGAAAAGATTTAGCAAAAAAGAAACATCCAGAGAGCTATCAGTGACTGTGAATGAGGGTGTGGTATGTGGGTGGGGCGAGGAATATTTACAACACAAAAGGTTTAATTTGCTTTCATATGTAAAATACAAAGAAGATACTATTAGCCTCCTAGAGCAGCCTGAGGAAAACAGGTGGGAAGGAGGAGACCTAAAGTGAAATAATCTTAATTACAACTACCTCTGAAATTCTTTACGGTCCTCACACCCAGGCTATGCATTGATTTTGAAAAGGTGAAAAGCCCAAGAAACAAAGAGAATGACATAACATACACGAGCACTCTCATCCCCAAATTAGCAATTTTTTAAATTCTTTTATTTATTGATAATTTGTAGAGAAACTCTTGTTTCAAGTATTTATGCATTCATTGGTTGATTCTTACACATGCCCCTTCCTGGGATCCAACCCACAACCTTAGCATATCTGGATTCTGCTCTAACTGAGCTACCTGGCCAGGGCAAAATTTTTCTTTTCTAAATTTGTTTATTTATTTTTGGTCTGGCATTTACTATACTAAAACAAAATGTAAGCAAAAAAAATTTTTTGGTAAAGCTTTGTAGCCACAAAGAAAGCATGTCCCGGTGGCACCCGTGGGCAGTTCTGTTCCTTAAGGCTTCTCCTTCCTTCCTGGGTTTAACAAATCCTCTAAAACCAGATTAAAATGTTCTGTTCTAATCCCTGCTGCTCCTGGGCGTCCTGGGGCTGGGAATCCCAGGGCCCTGGGCCCTGGGTGCAGGAGCAGATGTGATTTTGACTCTTTCACTCGCTTCCGCAGCCTTTCCCACCCTTGGACCTCAACTTGCTCAAAGGATTCTCTCATTCCAAGTGTACAAACGATCCGACCACGTCCAGTAAATTAACCATGTTGTGACCCTTAGCACCCCCCAGTTTTAGAACCTTCCCATAATCCCCTATGAAACTCTTGGGACTATTCACCTAACCCCTCCCCTCTTTGGGAAACAGCGAATCGAAGGTCGCTGTCGATTTGCCCGAGTTGCAAATTTATACCAATGGCATCCCACTCTCTGATGTCTCCTTCGCCCTGCCTCTGCCCCGGCCTCCTGTGCCCCGCGGAGGTTGTGAATTGTGTTGAGGTTGGATTGTTTTTCATTCCGGAGCTGTGTCCTTGGCTTCTGATCTGAAAAGCACTTCCTGGCGGGCTGAGGTGGGTGCCTGAGACCGAACACCCCCAGCCCTGCTCGCCACGCTGTCCGCTCCCTGACCTAGCCACGTCCACCATGATGAGGGCCGGCCTCCTCAGTCCTCTTCATGTTCAAGACACAGATGAACTCTTCTCTTTTAACCTCCGGATGCAGCATTTTTTATTTTTTAAATTACAGTTTACATTGGGTGCAGCTTTTAAAAGCAAGAATGGTTTCAGCTCTCTCTCTCTCCCCCTCCCAGAGCACGCTGGATGAAATCTTTTCCACAGTACTTACTTCCCTTCCTTTCTCCTAAACTCACTCCAAGGGCTCTTCTTTTGCTTCTGTAACTTGTTTCCTGAACCTACACAACCCAGTTGGCTCGCTTCTTCTACCTCTGTGCCTTTCTTTTTCTTTTCTTCTTTTTTTAATGAGATTTAACTTTGTAAAGTTTACTTATTGATTTTTATTTTATTTTATTTATTTATATTTTTTAGAGAGAAAGGAAGGCAGGGGCCAGAGAGACAAAAGAAACATCTGTTTGTTGTTTCTCATTGGTTGATTCTTGTATATGCCCTGACCCAGGGCCAAATCCAACATCTTGGCATATTAGGATGACTCTAACTAACTGAGCTACCCAGCCAGGGCCTGTGCAACTTTCTAAATAAACTTTCTCTTATAAGGTAAAAATAATAATAATAAAATAAATAAAAATAAGAATATTTTCCTAATTAAAACACATTCACACAAAAATAAACAAAACATACAAAAAAAAGAAAAATGAGCAAACAAACAAAGTGAATGATTTGCTAGTTGTCCAAGTTAAAAGCTTCCACAAACCCACCTTGATGGCTGGATTGTCCCAACCTGGGACCCATTAAGGGCTCCTTCCTGGTGTTCCAGAAACCCTATTCCCCCTTTTTAAATTAAGGTGAACTTCACATAACACAAATTAACCATTTTAAAAAGAACAATTCAGGGGATTTTAGTATAGTCACAATGTTATATAACTACCACCTCCAACTAGTTCTAAAACGTTTTACTCCAAAATAAAAAAACTGAAGAAAACTAAAGCAAAATAATAAAAAAATAAAAGAACTGCACCTGTTGGCAGTCACTCCCCATACACCCCCTCCATCCAGCTCCTGGCAACCCCTATTCCACTCTATCTCTATGAAGATGCATATGCTGGATATTCCATACAAATGGAATCATACAATATGTGGTCTTTTATATATGGCTTCTTTTTTTAATAAGAGCATTATATTAAAAATGTTTTATGTATTGATTTTAGAAAGAGAGAGGGGAACACTGATTTGTTGTTTCACACATTTGTGCATTCTTTGGCTGATTCTTGAATGAACCTTGACCAGGGATTGAACCCCCAACTGGTATATCTGGGTGATGCTGTAACTATCTGAGCTACATGGCCAGGGCCTGCATCTGGCTTCTTTAACTCGGCATGATATTTTCAAGGTTCATCCAGGTCATACTACATATTACAGCTTCCTTCCTTTTTATGATTGAATAAGACTCCAATGTATGGAATACATTTTTTAAAAACCCATTCATCAAGTGATGAGCATGTGGGTTGTTTCAACTTTGGCTATTTTGAATAGTGCTGCTATGAACATCCCTGTACAAGAATGTGTTTGAATACCTGTTTTCGAATCCTTTGGGTATATGCCTAAGGAGTTGATTACTGGATCACATGGTAAATCTATTTTAACACTTTGAGAAACTGCCGAACTTTTTCCATGGTGGCTGTACCATTTTAATTTTCCAGCAGGTTCCAATATCTCCCCATCCCCGCTGATACTTGTTATTGTCCATTTTTTAAAAACCCATCTGTCCTAAGTGGGTATCAGTCATTAATTTCATAGTGGTTTGGTTTGTATGTCCTTGAAGAGGAATGATGTGGAGTGTATTTTCATGTGTTTATTGTCCAGGCCACTTTTATATCTGCTTTAGACCTTCCCTCCTTTTCTCACAGTTGATTACATGCCTTAAAATACAGCCATTGCAGCCCTGGCTTGGGGGCTCAGCTAGGTAGAGCACTGTCCAATGCACCAATGTTCCAGATCAATTCCTAGTCAGGGCATATGCAGGAATCAACCAATGAATGCAAGGATGGGTGAAGCAACAAATCAATGTTTCTCTCTCCCTTCCTCTCTAAAAAAAAAAAAATCAATAAATTTTTTAAAAAGTACCTTAAAAAATACAGCCATCACAGTACCCTTCAAAGACTTTCAGTAAATTAACATTCATTGTTATACAGTCACCAGCAAAATCTGTTTTTAGGACCTTTCTGCAGTCTGTGGTTATTTCTGCTCCAACCCAGCAGCCTGGTATCTGGTGGAAAACAGTGTACCCTTGTGAAGAGACATCCCTCTTGTGAAAGGGCAGGCTGGCTGCTTCTCTCCCTCCTTCCAACATCTGCTTTAGTGTCTACTAATGGAAAGTCAGCCCTGACCAGTATGGCTCAGTTGGTTGGGCATGATTTTGCAAAGCAAAAAGTCACTGGTTAGATCCTTGGTCAGGGCACATGCCTGGGTTGTGGGTTACATCCCTGGTCAGGGCGTGTAAGAGAAGCAACCAAGCAACTAAGCAACTGATCAATATTTCTTCTCTCTCACACTGATGTTTCTCTCCCTTCCTCCCTCTCTTCCCCTTTCTCTAAAAGTAAATAAATAAAATCTTAAAAAGAAAAGAAAGTTAAAGGAACTCCTCACTGTGGGGAGAGGGTTTGGACAGGTCCCGTCTGCATCCCATGCAGAATCTCAGTGTTGCTGACCCTAACATGGGGAGCAGGTAGGGAACACCCATGTGTTCCCCCACCAGGGCCACATTGACACCACACTGTCTATTCACCTAATAGTGTCTGCACGGATAATCCTGACCTACTCAGGAATCTCATTATAGGTTGGGAAATGATGTTTTCCAAATTCTAGCATGTAACTATCTAAGTCAGAACAGGGACCATGTGCTCCTCTGAAATACAGTTTCCCCTGGGAAGGCAGGATATGAACTGAATTCTCAGAGTGTGGGGCTGGCTTGAAGGCAGCATCGTATGGTGACAAATGGGTTTGTTTTTCTGGCAGTTTCCTTGAGAACCTCTAAGGATGCGTGGATAGGATGCACTCATTGGGCGTCAGACAGTGACTGTCACTGTTTTTTCTGATGCTTGAGGTACATCATCAGGTTTGGCTTCAGTGTCCTTGTAGCATGTTCCTGTCATTCTTTGGGCACTCCTTACCAGGTGAACCTGGGACTTTCCCTGTATGGTCCTAGAATCACTTATTTCCTCTGGTTTCTCTCTGCCAGGGAAGGAATGAAACTCTGGGGTTTGGATGTTTCCTCTCCTTTCCTTCCCTGTCTAGGGGAGACTTCTGCCCGAAGAGCTTCCCCCCTGTCTCGGATGAGAATAAATCTACCAAGACATGATCTGCTTGGGGAGGAAAGATGACCAGTCTCTCAGAGGAGAAAGGTCCTGAACATTTCCTTTCCTGAGTTTTTACTGAGTTTGACTTACACAGAGATACATAGTATGCACATAAAGCCCATTAACCAATGCTCAAAAAGCTACAGTCACGAAAAACTGACATCATTTACAGATAATAGTTGAAGAAACATGGGGATTGTCTCTGGTCAGGGCTGGCTTTAGCTTGTGTCTGTTTCATAGCAACAGGGCAGAGCAAGCCTCAAGGGAAACAATGTATATTCTTTCTCTGGCCAGATTCCTCCCCAGGAGCCCTCTGTTCCAGTACAAGGTTGCAGCTGCCTCCAGCATAGTTCCCAGGTTGAGTCAGGCCCGGAGAGCAAAGCAGCCAAGAGACTAGGAGACTTTTTTACAGAAAGACTGAGAACTGAGGCTATGACAAAGCCAAGGGGTGAGGGTCTCTCTGCCCCTTCTCTGTAGACTCCTAAGTCCTTCCCTGATGGATGGCCTATCTCAAGTGTGCCTATCTTAGGTTACCCCTCTCTTGAGGGGTCTTACCCATCATTGGCTTAGCAGTCATCCACCCGGACCAAGCAGGGGGAAATGAGGGAGGCAGGGGCTGCGCTCCTGCCAGGAGGATATGTTCTGTCTCTCTAGTTGCTCATGTCCCCAAGGCCTTATCACTCAACTCTAGTCATGGGACCCTTGTTGTCCGTTAATGAAGCTACAGTTCTTGAAACCAGGCAGGATGGATCCCAACACCTGTCCTCCCTGGGGGCCACACAGATTCCCTGGGAAGCAGCAGATGGAAGCGGTAAGGGTACCCACTGAACCCAGGACTGGGCTGGACTCATACAGGTTGTGGGGCTCTTGACACCACCTTCTTTTTGGGGATCAAATTTCCATCTGTGAAATGTGGATTGCAGTAGGCTGACAAATGACCCCCAAGGATGTATACATTGTAATCCCTCAAACCTGGAAGTGTTACCTTATAAGGAAAAAGAGCCTTAGCAATTTTGATTAAAGATCTTGAAATGGGGAAGTTATCCTGAGTTATTCGGGTGGGCTTTCAATGTAAATGCACATGCATCCCTTTAGGAGCAAGGCAGAGGCAAATTTGATAACCATCTTAGTCTTCTTGGGCTGCCATAACAAAATACCATAGATGGAGCCGCTTAAAAAGCTGAAGTACTTCTCACAGTTCTTGAGTCTGGGAAGTCCAAGATCAAGGGGCTGGTGAGGTAGGTTTCATTCTGAGGCCTCTTCACTGGGCTTACAGGAAGCTGTACATTGCTGTGTTCACATGATCTTTGATTGTGACCAAGCTTTCTGGTATCTTTTCTCAAGAGGACACTGATCCCATCACAAGGGCCCCAGCCTCATGACCCAACCTAAGTCTAATTATATCCCAAAGGCCCCATCTCCAAGGGCATAGCACAAGGGCAAGGCTGAAACACATGTACTTAGTGGCAGATATAATTCAGTCCATAGCAACAGCCCCCAGAGGAAAAGGCTGTGTGAAGATGTTGGTCTTGAAGACTGTTGTGACAGAGCCACAGCTGTGGAACCCAGGATCCTCCCCTGGAGCCTCCAAAGAGGGAGCACGGCCTTGCCAGCAGTTTGGTTCAGAATTTTGGCCTTCAGCAGTGTGAATTGGATTTTTGTTTTAAGCCATCAAGTTTGTGATAATGTGTTACAGTAGCCACAGGAAATAGATGAAGGGGCGGTGGTGATTTTAAAGGGTGATTGAGAGGATCTGGTGCCTTCTCTGCTTTGCCTGTATTTTCAAGCTTGTCTTCTGCTTTCTGTCTCTTACCTGTCCATTCCCCCCTGGTATCCTTGAAATGGGAATCAGATCATGCCATTCCTACCTACAACTTGAAAATATCCCACTGAAAGCCACAGTGGCTGTGTTTATAATTACACAGCAGGCAGAAGACCTATTCTCACACATAGGAGAAAGTAAAGCATGCACAAACAGAAGGGTATCTGAGTGATGGGACCCACATAACAAGAGCCTCACACAGCCATATGGATGCATACTCCGGAATGAAGCCAGACAGGTTCCACATACAAACCAGCAAGGCTTGTCTGTAGTAGGAGAACTCAGGATGGCCCTGGATATGAGGGCCATGGAGGGTTCCTGGGCGCCAGAGACATTCCTTAAAAAAACAAAAAATGTTTACTTATTGATTTTTACAGTGAGAATAAGGGGTGGAGGGGGGAGAGACAGAAACATCACTTTGTTGTTCTACTTATTTATGCATTTATTAATTGCCTCTCGAATATGTCCTGACCAGGGATCAAAACCTCAACCTTGGCACATTGGGATGACCCTCTAACGGACTGAGCTAGCAGGCCAGACAGCATAAGGTGACACTGACTGCTCTTCGGTGTGGTCTACTGGGGGGACAAAGGCAGGATGAACCCAAGTTGTGTGGAACACCGGGACAAGTTGTGTTGGACCTCTGGATAGGCTGACTCCTCAGAGATGACCTCTGAGCAAGGCTTCTGCCCTTGCTACACCCATGCTAGATCAGCTAGTCCTGGGATGCCCTCTTGAGCTGCTGAGCTTGCCCAAGCCTGGTTTCTCCTTGATCCTACCCTCCCCTAATGCTGTCTTGGCAATTCCAGAAGCCTGGTTTTCCCCATTTAGACAAGGGGTCTGGCAGTGGCTGCCATGTACAGGGAAGGAAAGGTCTTGGGTTCAGAAGGAGAAAGGGGGTACTTTTTAGAGAGAAGAGCATGGGCCTTTGGCAGGTCTTTGAAACCACAGGACCAGTTGCCAGTTTAGTTTAGGGCCTATAGCAGGGGTCCAGCCACCACTAAGCACTTTCTACTGCTCCTCACAGCGCATTTCTCTACGTGCCTGGTCAACCTCAGGGCCTTTGCACTACTTTCTTCCTGCCTCAACTGTCCTTCCTGCAGGTGTTTGGAGGTACCCCTTAGGGGAGTTCCCATCCATACTCCTTAACATCACCTACTTATTTTGACTATTCGGTCCCTGACAACCAACCCACGTCTGTCCCCCGTGATTCTGATGCCCAGCGCTTGATGGAGTTGTGGAAAGAGTCCTGCATATATTACTAAAGGACACCACACCTCACTCAGTTCCGTGACGGGCTTCGATTTTCCTTCCAAATCATCCAAGGGAAGTTCAGCCCGAGCCTGGGATTGCAGAGGAGAGGGGAGGGCCGGTAGGGGGGCGGAGCTTCGCTGTTCGTAGCTGAGGGGGTGGGGCTGCAACGGGGCTAGAACAAAGGCCTGAGCGGAGACAAAGCACCCCCCTCCCTGGCCCCCAGCCCCGCGGGGAACAAAGGCAGGCCACACCCGCCCCGGGAGCACCCGATACGCCTCAGTCGCTTTCTGCGGGCGCTGGGGCAGGCGACTTCAGGCTGCGCCTGCGAACATGCAGCTGAGCGCGTGCAAGCCCGAGAACGAGGGCAGCGTCTGCGGCTGGACGCACAGGCCTTCCGGCTGTGCGTCCCCTCCAGGGACGAAACCCTCGGATAGGATTCATCCCCAAGAATCTCCATCAGAATTCGGCAAGCGTTGAAGTTCGGGTTGCCCACCCGAAAAGGCATCGCAGACCTTTTGCTCTGTAGCCTTTTGGGAAATTGGCAGGTTTCAGTGTTTTTCACGTTAAACATCAAAAAGGTTAAAACCCAAAAGTCGGCCTCCTGGCTCTGAACGTCACTACCCCCTGGGCTGGGGACCCTGCTTGCCTAACTCTTGCCCGGTATCTCCTCCAGGTCTCAGCCCCTCCCCGCCACGCGAACGCCCGTGACGCAGCGACTGTAGACGTCTACCCGCGGCCAAAAGGGCGGGGACCCTCTAGCGCAGTACAGCTGCTTAACTGTGGGGCAGAGGGAGGGGTACCAAACTCTAACAACCAGGCGCACCCCGCCCACAAACTAGGTAGAGGCAGTGACGACACAGATGCTCCGCCCCTGCCTCCAGGGCCGCGCCGCTGTGGTATAGGCGGAGGTGGGAGGATCATACTCTGGCGCTTGCGTACTCCTGTCTTCGCCAGTCGCGGCCTATCCAGGTCCCACCCCCGGGAGCAAGATTTCCAGCACGCATGCGCGGCGGCGTCGGCGCCAGTTATTTCTGTCCCGCCCCCCGGCCTCGGCTCTTTCTGCGAGTGGGCGCGCGGGCGAGCGGTCGTTCGCGTGGCGCGTGTCGTAGGTCTCCGAGGCCTCTGAGGAGGGAGCGTGAGCGGCGGCGGCAAGAAGCGAACAGGCAGTAGCCGACCGGGCCTCTGCAGCGCCCCGCGCGCAGCGGGCGGCGGCCCAGGCGGCGCTCGGAGGCGCTCGGCCTCGCAGCGGCGGCTGCGACCCAGCCGTTGGCGGCGAGAGTGTCTGCGCCTGCGCGGCGGGTCCCCCAGCCCCTACTCCTCCCCCCCCCGGGCGCCCACGGCGGCGTGAGAATGGCGGCCTCGGCGGCAGCGGCCTCGGCGGCGGCGGCAACAGCCGCCTCGAGCAGCCCGGGACCCGGCGAGGGGTCGGCGGGCAGCGAAAAGCGTGCCCCCGCCGCGGCCGCAGCTTCGGCTGCGGCATCTGCCTCGGGTTCGGCCTCTGCTTCAGCTTCGGCGTCGTCGCCCGCGGGGGGCGGTGGCGAGGCGCTGGAGCTGCTGGAGCACTGCGGCGTGTGCCGGGAGCGCCTGCGGCCGGAACGGGAGCCGCGCTTGCTGCCCTGTTTGCATTCGGCCTGCAACGCCTGCCTCGGACCGCCGGCGCCCTCCTCTGCCAATAGCGCGGGGGACGCTGGGGCGGCGGGCGATGGAGCCGGTGAGTCCCGTCTGGCCCCTCCCCCATCTATGGCCTGCAGTCCGGACTAGGCGCTCAGGTCCGGGGTTCGTTTTCAGCGTAGCAGTGGTGAGGTATTGCCTGATCGGGAGGATGGTGACTAGAGGGATGGTGGGCCGGATTGGGTGCCGGTAGTAGGGTCTTGGCGGTGCGTTGAGATGGGGCGTCTGCTTTCCAGTTCGGCGAACCAGTTTGGCTCCTGTTGCGGGAGGGCATGGGCTCGCTCCGCACGGACCGAGGTTGGGGTCCAGTGGTGGGGGTGGGGTGGCTTTAAGTCCTGGATGCGTACGTGCAATGGCTTTGTTGGTTCCTCCTCAATCGCAGTTGTGGACTGTCCCGTGTGCAAGCAGCAGTGTTTCTCCAAAGATATTGTGGAGAATTATTTTATGCGCGACAGTGGCAGCAAGGCTCCCACTGACTCCCAGGATGCGAATCAGGTAAGTCCTCCCTTAGCAGGAGGTTTTGGCCATGGGGACCGGGCACTACCCCAGGCACATGGTTACCAGCTCCAGGCTTTACTTTGCCAGCACTGTAAGGCTCTGGGTAGGTTGTAAAGGCAAAAAGCACTACTTTGCGTTAAGTTTTTAGGATGTAAATGCAGACTTATTTGGTGTTTGTTTCCTGACTCTGTCTTTGCCCAGCAGTGCTGCACCAGCTGTGAGGATAATGCCCCTGCCACCAGCTACTGTGTGGAGTGCTCCGAGCCCCTGTGTGAGACTTGTGTAGAGGCACACCAGCGGGTGAAATATACCAAGGACCACACTGTGCGCTCCACCGGTACGCAAGGTGGACAGGGTGGCCCAGGCTGTGTTTGATGAGGTTGCAGGTGGTGGGATGAGTCTCTGGAGCTTCTATAGGGGTCACTGCTTAAAAGTCTGGGTGGCAGAACTGGGGAGTCTGGGGCTTTGGTGTGTAGTGTGTTAGTCCAGGTGGGAAAGGAAAGGTCACAGGCAAGTGCAGACAATGAAATGGGGTGTCTGAGAAAGGGTGTGAAGGGCACCCTGGTGTTGCCTGGTGCCTGGCTTAAGGCTCTAGGAGAAAGGCCTCAGGGCCAGAACAGTGTCTTGACAAGCTGGGAGAGCCTTTAGGTCATTAGTGACAGCGAGTTCTGGAAGTAGCTTGTCTATAGGGTGTATGTGCCAGGTTTTCAGACTTATCTGTAAATGTGCTGGTAGTGGTATGAAGATGGGTATAATAGCTTTGTGAATCTACCTTGACTTCTGGTCTGCATCTTACCACAAGTGGCCTTTTGGTAGCCATATATCATGGCTGCTCCAGACCAGAGGACAGTACTGGTGGGAAGATGAGGATGGAGATGTTGGCTGTGGGGCATGAAGCACCAGGAGGGAAGAGCAGGTGTCTCCAGGGAATTCTGGGTTTTAGGCAAGCGTCAGGGTGCAGGAGAAGGCAATATTAGAGGAGCCGAAGTCAGATTTGTCTCAATGTCATACCTCAGGCTGGGTTGGTGTAGCCAGGGGGTTTTGGGGATTGGAGAGGAAAGATTGAACAGACTTCCAAGCAGCATTCTAATGGTGACAGACTGTGGGGCAGGACAGGAGGGCATCCATATGGTGTCTTGTTGTTTGGGTAGTAATCGAGCACCTTCCCCCTTATTAAGAGGAGTCCTGATACCTTTCTGAGGGTCCTGGTCTGATAATCTCATCTCTCAGTGTGGGATGGCTCTGAAGGGCCTGTGGGTTTTAAGAGGTTCCTGGCCTCTTAACAGAGGGGAGAGGAAGGGTCACCAGGCCTGGCTCCTGAGGAACTTGCCTGGATGGTATTCTAGGCTCCGATTTGCTTTCTGTGTGTCAGAAAGCCAGATTCTCCTCCTCTGTTGGACAGAGTCTGCTGTGAGTGCAAGTGAAAGGGGCCTAGTTGGGGGGGGGGTTGGAGGCATAGAAGCTCTCAGTGTCCCTGGAGACAGTTACAGTAGAGGAACAGCAAGGGGTGGTCTCCAGGCAATGATCCTCACACTTTGTCACAGACAGAGCTGAAAGGGAGATGGATTTGTTGGGGGTAGGGGGCGTGTGGTCTCTTGATTAGGCTTGGGATAGAGAGTTTTGAGAGCAAGGATCTGGTCTCCAGGGCTCTTCCCTGGCCACTGCTGCAGGGCCCTCTACGTTTCATAATAGATAGTCCAGGGCTGCAGGACAGGCAGGGAGTGAGACCTCCTGACTTGGAGGGACTGAGCATGAGTTCTGTCCTTATGGTATTCATTCCCTAGGGCCAGCCAAGTCCCGAGATGGCGAGCGCACGGTGTACTGCAATGTGCACAAGCACGAGCCCCTCGTGTTGTTCTGTGAGAGCTGTGACACCCTCACCTGCCGAGACTGCCAGCTCAATGCCCACAAGGACCACCAGTGAGTCCTGAGGCAGGGGCAGGGGCTCTGCTCAGTCCTATGCTCAATGCCCAGTCCCACCTCTGTCTGCCCTCAGATACCAGTTCCTGGAGGACGCAGTTAGGAACCAGCGCAAGCTCCTGGCCTCGCTGGTGAAGCGCCTTGGGGACAAGCATGCGACACTGCAGAAGAACACCAAGGAGGTTCGCAGCTCGTAAGTGGATGCCCGGGCCATGGGGGTGTCCCCAGGTAAGCACCTGCCTGACTGGCCCTGACCTGGCCCACACCCTCACCCCAGGATCCGCCAAGTGTCTGACGTGCAGAAGCGTGTACAGGTGGATGTTAAGATGGCGATTCTGCAGATCATGAAGGAACTGAACAAGCGGGGTCGGGTGCTGGTCAATGATGCCCAGGTATACCTGCAGGGAGGGTCCTGGGGACTGGTATCCTCTGTTGGCTGCTTATGTCCTCCTTGTGTGGGGAGGGATCCTTGGGGCCTCTTCCTTCCTGATGCCGCCTTTTTGTACTCACAGAAGGTAACGGAGGGGCAGCAGGAGCGCCTGGAGCGGCAGCATTGGACCATGACCAAGATCCAAAAGCATCAGGAGCACATCCTGCGCTTTGCCTCATGGGCCCTGGAGAGTGACAACAATACGGCTCTTCTGCTGTCCAAGAAGTTGGTGTGTGCTGGGCATGCCTAGGTGATGGGCTGTAGGCAGGTGCAGCCAGCCTCCTGACGCCTTGCTCACTACCTGGGAACTCATACAGTGCCCCACCCCCAGATCTACTTCCAGCTACACCGCGCCCTCAAGATGATCGTGGACCCTGTGGAGCCACACGGCGAGATGAAGTTCCAGTGGGACCTCAATGCCTGGACCAAGAGCGCTGAGGCCTTTGGTGTGTCTTGGTCTTTCCCTTGCTGCACTTGCTATCCCTCCAGGCACTGCGCCTTATGTCTGTCTCCCTCTCGCAGGCAAGATTGTGGCAGAGCGTCCTGGCACCAACTCGACAGGCCCTGCACCCATGGCCCCTCCACGGGCTCCAGGGCCCTTAAGCAAGCAGGGCTCTGGCAGTAGCCAGGTGAGAAGGGGAAGGGGACTGTGGGGGGAGGAGTGGGGCTTGGTCTCTGGGGCACCTGCCCACTCAGGTCCAACCTGCTTTGTCCGTAGCCCATGGACGTGCAGGAAGGCTATGGCTTCGTGTCAGGTGAGTGAGTCTGATCTGCCAGTAGGGGGGAGAGCTCCAATGTGCTAACTCTACCTTCCCACCCACTGTCTCGTCCTCTGTATTTCTAGCAGATGATCCTTACATGAGTGCAGAGCCTCACGTGTCAGGCATGAAACGGTGAGTGTGGCTGTCTTTTTGAGCTGGGTGGGCACACGGACAGGGTGTTCACACCAAGCCACATCTACAGGTCCCGCTCAGGCGAGGGTGAAGTGAGTGGTCTCATGCGCAAGGTGCCACGGGTGAGCCTGGAGCGCCTGGATCTTGACCTCACAGCTGACAGCCAGCCGCCAGTCTTCAAGGTCTTCCCAGGCAGCACCACTGAGGATTATAACCTGATAGTTATTGAGCGTGGGGCTGCAGCTGCAGCTGCTGGACAGCCTGGAACTGCGCCCGGAGCCCCTGGGGCCCAGCCCCTCCCTGGCATGGCCATTGTCAAGGTGAGTCTGCCCCCAAGTCACTGTGGCTGGAAAATAAATGGCATCTGCCTAGGCCTGAACCTTGCTGAACCCCCAGCATTTCATTTTAGGAGGAAGAGACAGAGGCTGCAATTGGAGCCCCACCTGCAGCCACCGAGGGCCCTGAGACCAAGCCTGTGCTGATGGCCCTGGCGGAGGGCCCTGGTGCTGAGGGCCCCCGCCTGGTTTCACCCAGTGGCAGCACTAGCTCTGGCCTGGAGGTGGTGGCTCCAGAGGGCACATCAGCCCCCACTGGTGGTCCAGGTGCCTTGGATGACAGTGCTACCATATGCCGTGTCTGCCAGAAGCCAGGCGACCTGGTCATGTGTAACCAGTGCGAGTTCTGCTTCCACCTGGACTGCCACCTGCCAGCCCTGCAGGATGTGCCAGGGTGCGAGGCTGTGGGATGTGCTGGGGGGTGCGGGGGTGCCAGGTCTGCACAGTTCCTCACTCTTGCCTCCTGTAGGGAGGAGTGGAGCTGCTCACTCTGCCATGTGCCACCGGATCTGAAGGAGGAGGATGGCAGTCTGAGCCTGGATGGTGGTGACAGCAGTGGTGTGGTGGCCAAGCTCTCGCCAGCCAACCAGCAGGTGAGGGTTGAGCCATTCCCAGCAGCTGCACAAACCCCCACCCCCCAGTGGCTTTGACATCTTTCCCCAACTGTCTACAGAAGTGTGAGCGTGTCTTGCTGGCCCTGTTCTGCCATGAGCCCTGCCGTCCTCTGCACCAGCTGGCCACTGACTCTAGCTTTTCTGTGGTGAGTCCTGGGACCTGGACTGGGGGCAGGGGCTGCGTGGCCTCACCTTCATCCTGTGGCCTCTGCCTGTAGGATCAACCTGGTGGTACCTTGGACCTGACACTGATCCGCGCCCGCCTCCAGGAGAAGTTGTCACCCCCCTACAGCTCACCTCAAGAGTTTGCGCAGGATGTGGGCCGAATGTTTAAGCAGTTCAACAAGCTGACAGAGGTGAGCCTATGGAGGGCCAGGGGCTGGGGCCGGGGCCGGGGCCGGGGCCGGGGCGAAGGGGAGATCAGGGAACGACCCTCTCTGTCTGCCTGTCCAGGACAAGGCGGATGTGCAGTCCATCATCGGCCTACAGCGCTTCTTCGAGACTCGCATGAATGAGGCCTTTGGTGACACCAAGTTCTCAGCTGTGCTGGTGGAGCCCCCACCGCTGAGCCTACCTGGTCCAGGCCTGAGTGCCCAGGAGTTGTCCAGTGGCCCTGGTGATGGCCCCTGAAGCTGGCCCCCCTGGGCCAGCTCAGCCTGCCTGGGTCTTGTTCTCTCAACCCCATCCTTTCCTTCTGGTGGCCTGGCTCGCACTCCTTGGTAGCCCCATTTCCCAGCCCCTCACAATACGGTTTTTACTTCTGTGGATTTAATAAAAACTTCACAAGTTCCTCTGGCCTTAGTCAGTGGGGGCAGTGTTCCTAGGACCTGCTCTCTGCCTATAATTATGCTTCCCTGAACTCAGATGGGATGAGTAGGGATATGGGCACTTTTACCCCAGCCATGGGGTAAAAGTTTGGCTTTGGTGATTTGGAGAACACCAGGTGTTTGGAATGGTACATACACCTCTCAAACTAAGAAAAGTTATGCTTAGTGAGTGGGCTGTCCCAGATCTGTGGGTTTTCAGGGTTAAGCTTCAGTTGTCTGAGACATACTGGATGTGGTCATACACTTGGCTATAACCACTTCTGTGAGCTGGGTAGGGAGACTGCCACCCTGCCAGGCTTAGTTGGGAAGTATGTCCCTGGCAGATAAGCTTCCAGGAACACACCATCTTGGGGTAATTGTGTTGAAGCCCATGTACTATATTCCTGGGAGGGGTTAGTCCATCCCAGCCCATACCCAACTCATCTGGTACTTGATTCCTTGACAGCCATGCTGACTGGCCCACATGGAACCTTGAGAGTAACTCCTAAGGGACCCCAGACTGGCCCACAAGAGGCCAGTCACACAGGCCTAGGAACTAGTGTCCAATCTCTTTTATTACAGAAAGAGAACAGTGAAAAAGCATCCACTGGGCCCCTAGGGTGGCCTGGGGCTGTCAGTCTCTCCGCAGGTTCTTTAGGCGTTCCTCTAGGTCTGCATCAGCATCCACCAAGGCTGAGGCTGCAGCTTCAGCTTTCTTCCCACCAGTCGCCACACTGAGAGAGCCTCCGGTGGAGGGGAGGTCTGTGGAGGGAAGGGGTTAGAGATCCTAGGGAGCAGCAATGGGGTGGGGGGAACCAAGCCCAAGGTTTGTAGCACTCACTGGACAGCTCATCTGTCAGGCTCAGTCCCAGCTCGTCCAGAACCTGGGACACAACAGCATCACTGAGGAAGAAAAGAGGAACTCTTGAGGGTCAGTTAGTCCCCCTGTGAGGGCCAGGCCTCCACTGCCAGCCCCCACCTCTCCACAAACCTCTCTTCTTCATCCTCCTCATCACCCATGGCATCATCAATGGCGTCGTTCATCATCTCCTCTTTCATGTCCATGATCTCTGCCTGCCGCTCAAACTCCATCATGATCTTCTGGATCTGGGGCAACTTCAGCTGCAAGTGGGGGGGGGGGGAGGATGAGTATGGTCCCTGAGGTTTGGGGCTGGTAGTGATGGCTTTGGGGAGAGACATACCTGTCTGTTCATGGTGCCCATGGCCTTGGTGACTCCTTTCATGGCTTGCGCCATCGAGTTGTTAGACTTGAGTGTCTGGATCTTGAGGGACACAGCCTGGATGTTGGCCCGCATCAGCACAAACTTACGCACATAGCGACGTGTGCGCACCAGGTCCTTTGCCATGATGCGCACAGCATCCTGAGGAGGGGACAAAGGTGGCAGGGAGCCACCATTCCCATGCAAGTTTTCAGAGAACTCCGTGTGGCTAAACAGTGCTCACTGGTACTTCCCAGCCAGTCCAGGCTCCTCTAAGCTGCTCACTTCTCTGACACCCTGGCTGGAGTCTCTCCTTGCCTTAAAACATCCATTCCTGAATTTTCACCCTGGCCAAAGAATCTCCCTTCTACCCCTCCACATCACTTACCCAAAGCTCAGCTGTTGACTCCCTAAACCTCTTCCTGGCCTTGCCTATCCCAGGAAATGGCACCACCTCAACCCAGCTGCTCAGGCCCAAACTCCTCACCAATCACAGGCTCTGCTCATTACTGGTTCAGGCAGGCTGTTCTCTCCACCTGCAGGTCAGCGTGTACTCCAGGCCATGTCTCCTGCAGTAAACCCTTCCTGTCCGTTTCCACTGAGCTCACCTACACTCCCTCATCTAGTATTTGCTGATTCAATATCCACTGGCTAACTTATCTTCATTCCCCAAGATTTGCCTGGGATATCACCTCCCAAGAGGCAGGCTTTGTAGAACCCCAAATTAGGAAGGCCCTGTTCACCCTTCACTCCATTTTACTCAAAACACCTACTTGTTGGTGTCCCTTTCTGCTTGCTGTCATCATAGCAGTGCCTGACCATGCAATAGCACCTAGTTCTGTGTCCCAGCCCCTGCCCAACTGAGCTCACCATCTGGCCCTGCTTGGCCATTTTCTTGATATCTGCGATGATTTTCTTTTCTTGGGTCTCTAGCTTCTGTCGCTCACGGTCCAGCTCTCGCATGGCGCGGTTCAGGGCTCGTTGGTTCTGCCGCAGCAGCTCCTCCGGCGTTTTCCGGCGCCCGAACAACAGGTCCATGGAGGCAGGAGCCCGCTGGTGGGCCTGGGACTAGTGCGAAACCTAGCTCATGGTCGGCATGGGGCCCCAAAAAGTGGCAAGAGGCAGCATGTATGGAGGCGCGGGACCGGCGGGGTTGTGCAAGACGGGGAAGGGCGAGCAGGGAGAGAGGGTGTAGTGAATGGAAGACCAAAACAGTGCTACCGGAAACATCAGGGTGGTCCTAGGGTCACAGTGGGGACAGCTAGGCCTAAAAGCCATCACAGCGATCCCATACCAGCCCCTTCTTCATCACAGTGCCTCAAGTAGGCTCTAGGCTTCCGCCTCCCTCTCCAGACAGGGGTGACGCCCTGTTGTCTCTGATGGGCGGAGACTGGAGGTGGACGGTTGGGGGTCAACTGGGGCATTTGGGGCCAGGGTAGTGGGAGTCCCTCACGGGAGGGCAGGATACGTGGAGGCCCTGAGTACCAAACTGACAGCGAATGGACGGCATTCAGATCCGGGGACTCTTCAAGTTGAGGGAACCTCTATGCTGAGAGTACATTTAGGGGCATCGGAGAACCCTGTAAACCGAGGGCTGCAGAATGGGCTGGGGGTGTCCACTCAGGCCAGGACCTGGAGGCGGTGGGGGCCCTGCGCACTGAGAGCAAGGTGGCGACGCACACCCTGACGGTGAGCCACAGTCTCAGGAAGAGCAAGGCTCAGGACGCCCCGGTGAAGAGGCCCTCGTAGTTGGCTGCCCACGCACCCACCCGGGACCCAAGGCCCGGTAGGGGCCACTCACCGAAGCTGGGACGGGAGCCCACTTCCGCTTCCGGGTTAGAGCCTCTTGCTCGGTTCCCGGGCGCGGTGGTCTACGATAAACCCTCCGGTTCTGTCGCCTCTGCAGTCACCGCCTTTTCCGGAGTAAACGACCTGACGTCACAGGCCCCGCCTTCTTTGGAACGTGGGGCGGTGGCTTGAGCGCGCGCATGCGCACACACCCTATAACAGACCGGCGCCGAAGTGCATGCGCACCAGCTTCATTTCTCCCAAGCAGGCCAAGGATGTGCACAGGTTTGAGTCCCGCCGCACGAAACCGAGTCATCCCCGTTAGTATGAGACCCCGCAATGTTGGTGCACTTTCCGACGTCTTCTCCGACACACCTCGGAGGTCGTAAATACCATCATGTAACTCACTACTTGGCTCGATCTTCTAGGGACTTTGACCCTCTCCTTGATGTATATGGACCTCAGGCACCTGGTAGCACCAGGCAAGGTTCTCTTCCACTGGCCCACCCACCCATGGCAAACGGGAGTGGCGGCGATGACTGTGCAAACTTTCCTCTAGGATGATATACCCGCCACGGACATCAGCAGCCCCTTCCAACCCCATAGAAGGAAGAAGCGGAGGCCATGCAGTAACATTCCCCTTTAATAGCCTGGTGCGACCTCCAGTGGTGAAGGGTTGGGGTGGCAGGGCCCCAGCCACCCAATCCCCTTGGCCACCCACCCCAGAGCCCAGAGTAGGGGGGGAGCTGGACGGCACCCAGCGGGGGGCTAGACAAGCCAATTCATTTCCCATCGCTGAGCAGGTCGGGGTTGGGGGTGGGGAGGCAGCGCCGACCTTAATCACATGGTGGTTAAAAAAAAAAATAACTAGGAGCGGGTGGCAGGAAGGGGAGGCAAGGCTGGGGCATGGGATTCCCCCACCTGCTGCCCCATGCCCACCACCTGTGGCCCCTAATAAATATTTGCAGGGGATGCCTGGGCTGGTGGCCCTGGCAGGGGTGGGTGTGCGCCAACCCTATTTCAGGCAGCGCTCGAAGTAAGTGGAGCCGATGTAGCCACCCCTCATGGAGCGCTGCACATTCTGCTCAAACAGCCGCCGGTTGTTCTGCAGGACCTCAGCAGCCTCCTTGTTCAATGGATCTTCAGGGTTGGGCTCCTGCAGCCAGTGCGGGTGAGGGTCAACAGGTCCAAGGGGTAGGGAGACCAACTTCTCCAAGCCCTACCCACCCACCCCTACTCACCAAGAAGAGATACTGCAGGCCATAAATTATGGAGTTTATCGTAAGGACTGGCTTCCAGTCCTCTCTGTGGGCAGAGAGCATCAGGTTCAGGGACCAGTGGGTTGGGAGGCTGCCACAGACCCTGCTGGGACTGGACAGGTCAAGCCCAGGGCACAGGACAGTGTGGATGTGAGGCTAGGGGGAGGGCACAGAGCAGCACAAGCCAGGGAGAAAGTCAGGGTCATGCCATAAGGAATAAAACTTGGAAATGAAGAGACACAGGAATGCAGACCACAGCGGGAGGGGGAAAGGATGGAAACTGATTCAGTGCACAGCCATGAGGGAGCCTGGCAGACAAGACTGCGGAGAGCAATGGAGGGCCAGTGCCTTCACCTGAGAATGTTGAGGCAGACGTTGCCCTCGAGGTCAATGTTGGGGTGATAGACCATCGTCTCACACTTCACCTTGGGGGGGTCATGCGGGTAACCCTGGCCCACCTGGCTCCAGGAAAAGAGGAGAGGTGGATAGTGTCCCGGCAGTGCCTGGGTGGAGTCTCAGCTGTTACCTCCTCAGCCCAGGGAGCCACCCCTGTCCACCTGGGACTCACCTTAAAACTGAACACAAACTTCCCGCTCTTGTAGAAGCCCTGTGAGGGGAGAGAAGAGAAAGGCCTCAGGCCCCCATCCTGCAGGGCCTGGCAGGTAAACCAGGTCTCCCTATTCAAGATGGGGCCGCAGCCTACCCCATGCCTGGGAGTCTGGATAAATGTGCCCTTACCTCATCAGGACAGATAACCAGCTTGAAGTTAAGGAGGTCGTCTGGGTCTGAGAAGCTGATGTCACACGTCTTGGGCAGGTTTAGCTCGTTTATGTCTGGGTTTACACAGCAGAGCAGCACAAAGAAAGGGAAGTGGGAGGAGAGAGGAGGGTGATCTGAGCAGGGTACGTGCCAGCAGAGCCCCTGTGGCCTCCTCCAGGACCCTGGGGCTCTGTCCTGGGCTGTGCCCCACATGCCCAACCCTGCCTACTTTCTGCTCCCCAGTCTCCAAGCAGGATCTTCTGGATCCACAGCACAGCCCAAACATGCAAACATGTCCTAGCATCTGCCCTGAAATAAACTCCAACTCATGAACCCCCAGCCCTAAATCCCTGTACCCAATAGCTAGGACCCCAACTCAGCTCCTAACAGTCCCGATTCCCAGGTGGTCCCCAAGAGCCTCTGACTATCCCAAATGCCAGGATCCCCAGCCACAACTTTCACTATTTAGTGGACTCTGCTAATCACCACCTGTCCACTGAAACCCAAGGACCCTGCCACTCATACCCCACATCATCCCCTCACCAATCCCGGGTCTCCACCATCCATCTGCTCTTCTCTCTACCTTTACCCCAAGTCCAGGTTCCTATCTAACCCCCAGACCAGTGAGTTCCCAGCCCCGCCAACCTATACCGCTCTTGACTCTCCTGGCACCCATCATCCTTTCCTCCACCACCTGTCACCCAAACTCTCAGACCCCAGAACCTACTCCACCCCATCTGAGTCTCAGATTCTCAGTAACCCCAGCATAATCACAAAATCCTCTCCCACTTTTATCCCCAGCACCCGGCTCCTAGTATCCCCATGTTCTTTTCCTGCCATCCAGGTTCTCGTCTGACCCCCAGACTCAGTCCCTAGCCCCCAACCCCAGACTTTCTAAGTATCCTAAATGCCCCATCCTGTGCCCCCAATCTCTTACTCTCCGGAGACTGCATTACCCCACCTCTGATCCTCCCATCACCCCGAAGTCCAAGCGCTGACCTCTGACTCTCCACATCCACGGCCCCCCAATTTCGGCCACCGCTGACCCCAGGCGAGCGCGTTACCCAACTCCTGACTCCCTCTTTACCCCATCCCAGGGGCTGACTTCCGACCCCCACCCCCACCCCCTGACCCCCTACCCTTCTGGATCCGCAGCTGCGCCGCCGACGCCTTCTTGCTGCTGCCCTTGGTGCCGCCCGCCGACTCCTCCTCCTTCTTCTGCTGCTTCAGCGAGAACAGCTTGATCATCCTGCTGCCGCCGCCGCCGCCGTTGCGGGGCCCGGGACCCCGGCCACCCGGCCCCCCGCCGCCGCCCGCGCCGCCTCCGCCACTAGGACCGGCCGACGCGGCCTCCTCCGCTGCTGCCGCGGCCCCTCCGGCCTGCCGCGCCGCTCCGCGCCCACCGCGCGGCCCGCGTCGGCTCCCGTAGTCCGGCTCCGGCCTGGCCCGGCGCCTCGGCCTCGCTCGGCAGTACTCGGGCCGACTCGGCTGCTTCCGGCCCGCTCGGCCCCGCCCCCACCCAGCCGCTCTCTCCGCCCCCTCGCCCGCTCTGGTCTCTCAGGCCCTGCTGCGGCTGCGGACACGGGCTCCCTGGGTCGCGCCGCTTGCCCGTTCTCTCGTTCCCTCCGCGAAGAGGATGTGGCTCGAGGTGGAGGGAGGCGGCGGCGGCCGTGTATTGAAGTAGGCTCGGCTTTTGCGGGAGCAGCGGCTTCGGCGCGGAGGTCCGCAACGGCCTCGGGCTCCCCACTACTTCGGAAATTTCCGCCGCCAGTTCGCTTCGGCTCTTCCCGCCTGGCCTGCTCTGTGCGCCTGCGCAGCCGCAGCCACCGCTGCCGCCGTCCTCGCTGTCCCCGCCCAGCGTCGCTCAGCTTTGGGGCTTAGAGTTCGGGTATCTTCGGCTGGACTCGAGTATTTCCGCTGTTGCGGTCGTGTCTCGCTCACTTCCGGGAGCGCTCACAGGGCCCAGGCATGGGCGCCATCTTTAAGTAGGGCAGATGGGGGTCGCTTCACTAGCGGTACGGCGATTCCCACTTGACCTACTGCAGACCGCGGCGGAGGTTGCTCAAACGAGGCCTTTGTGCTGGAGGTCACAGAGGTGTGATTACGGCGGGCCAGAGCCTGGGACTAGGTCAGGAGTGTTGTGCTGAGTGTACGGGGTGACAACCAGCTCGCGGAGAGTTTAGTTGAGGTAAACTAACGTGTTGTGCCAGAGTGGTCATTAACCATGGAGAGTTCTGCGGTTAGGGGAGGACTTGGGAGGGTGAGGCCCCTTTCCGCGTGTATCCTGAGTTCCAGCGGCGGCGCACAGAGCGTCGTGGGTGGGCCCAGCCTCTCTCCAATCATAGCTCAGGGTGCCCTGTAGGGCGGGCGGAAGCGGCGTCCGGCGGTTCTGCGATTTTCGACTGTCACCGCGGAAACAGCCTGGCTGCTGAGGATCTTGAGCGACAGGGTCTGGCGGTTGCGGGTGGCTGGCACTCTGAAGCTCAGGCCTTCCGCGTCCGAGAGTGATTCACGCTGCACGTCCCTTCCGGACACTGAGAAGACGTGCCGTAACCGCCCGGAGCGTTGTGGGAGACGCGGTTTCGATGGTCCTGTTGGGGTCGCGCTTGTGTCGGCTCCGCAGTTCCAGGCCCGTGGTTCTTACCTCCGCGGAGCCGTCCTGACGCTCTCATCCCCAGCGCCTCCTTGGTCCAGACTCGGGCATCACCCCAGCCCCCGTCCGCAACTCAGTGAGTCGCCTCCCACCTGATCAAATTTCGGTCTGTCGACCTTCCCGGCTCCAGCCTCTACTTAGGCTGTGCCCCGTGAGTGCTGAGCCTTGGTGTCCCTTGGCTCAGTGGACTGATACCACCTGTTTTTCTGCAACCGCTTCCCTTTCCCGCCTTTCCATTCTCACTGGCTCCAACCCACGTGCACCCTGCAGAACCCTGGTTGTCCCAGTCTCACATTCCCAGCATCATTCCTTGAGTCCCGTGAGAACGATGTGCTGGGGTGAGAATGGGGGCTCAGAATCCTCAGACAGCCCAGGTTTGGGGCTGATATGCTTGCAACCATCCCAGTGTTCTCAGGCTTCAGACATGACTGGTCCTGGTTATCAGAGGACCCCTATAGACTCAGCTCTCTTCCTCTAACTCTTCTGCTCTGTTCTTGTCAGCTGCTCTGCTCTTGCTGGTTATTTTTGTTAAAGCTGTCTTCACGTGAGGGTTGGTGGCCAGAGACTCAGGGGTGGTTCCTTTTGGCTAGCTTGGTGCATGTGTCCATTCTCAGACCTGTTGCTGAAGCCCATTTGCTGCAGGTCCATTAGGTCCTTTGGAGAGGTGACACTGGACTTGTGTGTGGTCTCTAACATTGTTGCTTTGACTCAACTGTGCAAAAAAATGCTGGGAAAAGGAGTCCATGTGGGCTGGACCAGAGAGAGGGGATGGCCAAACTGAGGCAGGATACTGGGTTGAAAGTGATGTGGCTATGTCTTTCTTCACTCTTATCACTCCTCCCTGGAGGCAGCAGAGGCCCTGAGGGAAGCTAGGGTCAGGGACTTGGAAGGAGGAGTGAGGGTGGAAATGCATCTGGGGGTGTTAGCGTAGCCCCTGCAAACTGACACTGGGAAGCTATTGTCCATTTTGAAACAGCAGGGCAGGAGCAGGTGGCAAAGGAAGGCTGAGTGCTGTGGACCTTCAGACTAGAGATTGGCAGCTGGGATCAGAGTAGCACTGGGGAGAGAAGTGAATATATTTGGGAGGCTGTGGTTGGGGTTAGAATAACTGGATAGATGTGGCATGGGGAGGCTGGGCTTAGGAGGGAACTATGAGCTTAAGTGCAGAAGATCCAGGGACAGCCTGGGTGGGATCTGTTGTTTTCATGAGATGACCAGTGCCTTGGGCTTCTCCTGGGTTTGTCTTTGGTTCTGGCCAAGTGATGCCAAGTGGTCATTCTATCCAAGCCCTCTGCCTTGCTCATAGTACGGTTCTCTCTCTCTCTCTTAAAGATTTTATTTACTTATTTTTAGAGGAAAAGGGAGGGAGACGGAGAGGGAGAGAAACATTGACGTTAGAAACATCGATTGGTTGTCTCTTGTACAGGTCACGACCTGGGACCAAATGCACAACCGAGGCATGTGCACTGACTGGGAATTGAGCTGCTGACCTTTTGCTTTGTGGGACAATGCCCAACAAACTGAGCCACAATTGATCAGGGCAGGACTTCGGTTCTTTTTTGTCATTGATTTCAAAAATTTATTTATTTTTAGAGAGAGGAGAAGGGAGGGAGAAAGAGAGGAAGAGAAACATCAATGTGTGTTTCTTGGGTGCCTCTTGTGCACCTTCCACTGGGGACCTGGCCTGCAACCCAGTCATGTGCCCTGCCTGGAAATCAAACCAACCACCCTTTGGTTCACAGGCTTGGCACTCAATTCACTGAGCCACACCAGCCAGGGCAGCACTTGGGTTTTTAACCCCCAGCCACCCGGCCAGCTTGTAAAGGTATCCCTGGCCAGTTGCAGAAGTGGTGGCCTTTCCTTCCTTTATCTGTTTTTGCAGAAATGGTCTTTCATGGGTGGCTATCACATCACTCTTGATGTTTTTCCTCAGGAGGCTGGTTTGGCAGGCGAATGTATACACTTCTCAAGGCTTCAAGTTTGGGTTCCTGCCTTTTCATGTCGAAATGTTTTCTGTGTGGACTTTCATGTGTTTATGTAGTTGTATCTGGACAGATTTTCCTTTGTGTTCATTACATTCAGATGATCAAAACATAAGAGCTTCCTTGTTTGTTGCTGATCACAAAAGTCACACAGGCTTATAAAATCCATGTTACAGGATTTCTAAAGTTCCAGCAATGTTCTTCCAACCTGAGACCATTGGTTACCTCAGTTCCAGTACCTTCCCTGATCTGACTCTCCCAGCTTCTGCCTAGGGACCCATAGACTACCTTCTGTCCTAACTAAGTAGATCCCAGACCAGGGTCCTCAGAGTCCCCTTTGTGGTCAGTGAGAGGACAATGAGTTCTATCATAAGTCCCAGAGGAAACTGCCCTCCCTGACTGTGCCACTCATGAGTGTCCCTGCCTGGGGAGCTGCTAATTTTGGCAAATGTAGAGAATGCCAGAGTGGCCCTGGTCCTGGTTGAGGAGTGAGGAGTAATGGAGGGGAGGTAGGAGGTAGGCAGGGAGCATGCTTTTTCTAGCATGGTAGTCACAAGCCTCTGGCCCAGGCTGGCTTATCTTCTTTCCCTTATGCTGGGGCACCAGTCTTGTGGGGCAGTGGCCCCCAACCTTTTTGGCACCAGGGACTAGTTTCTTGGAAGACAATTTTTCCATGGGGGGTGCGGAGGAGGTGGAGCGCAGGCAGTAATGTTAGCAGAGCTTTGCTTGCTTGCCTACCACTTACCTCCTGATACGCAGCCCCATTCCTAACAGGCCATGGATTGGTACCCATCTGTGGCCCCCGGGGGTTGGGGACCCCTGTTGTGGGGAGTCAGGGTGACTTAGAGCAGTAGGGGAAAGTCTACCTGCATTTCTGGAAGAAGCCTGGATACATAGGCCTCAAAATGCTGTTCTCGGAACCACAAGGTCCAAGGCCAACGCTGGCCTGTAGTGGAGTTAGGTCCCAAGCCGCCTGCTGCATGAAGATTCCTTCTTTGGCACTGTTGTTCACCGTTTCTGGCACCCAGGGTGCAGTCTGTGCCAAGGGCCTCGGCAATGGGATGGAAGGGAAAGATAGCTAGGGCGAAAGAGGCACTGGCATGGGAGAAGGGCCACCCCTCAAAGCTTCAGGATGCTGAACCTACATGGGCACAATATATTTCCTGTGACTTGCCACTGAAAACACTCCTGATGGACATCTCCCAGTGTGGGGGAGCCCTTGGGGGTTATGCATGGGTTCAGGGTAGGAGGAGAATGCAGCCTATGGTATGGGAATGGTCACTAGGGAGCTGGGGAACTGGGTCTGGACCTCCCTCTGACCTCCGTTTCCAGACTGGTTGGAATCCAATCAAAAGGGGCCCCACTCTCAGTATCTGCTGGTGGTAAACATGGGAATGAGGGAAAAGTCCTAAAAGAATGTATTTCCAGATAAAACCTTCCAGCTTTTACACCTAAGGAATGTCTTCCCAGGTTTAGTTTTACAAGCACATCCCAGGCCACATCTGGTCTGCTGGGCACCAGTTTGCTACTTTTATTGCATTCAGTGATCTTGGCTGGTTGCGGAGAACTGGGCCAGTCCAGGTCCTCCCCTGCCAGTTGGTCTGACCCATGGATGTGTGTGTTGAAGTCATCCTGAACTAACAGTACTGGAATCATAGTAAGTGGGGGAACCTCACAGCCATGGGCAGTTGCTGCTAGGATCCACTTCTGCAGGGGGCCATGGCTCTCAGGAACCACGAGGTTGCAGTGGAAGTGGTGGATATGTAGGATTGTTAGAGAGGGACCTGTGCAGGTGGGGTGGCACTGAGTGTGTGGAGATCAGAGCCAGGTTCCTTCTGTTTATTGAGCACCTACTGGGGGATTAGGCTCTGGGCCAACCTGCGTATACCTATGTGATGGCAGGCCTCACAACACCCCTGCAAGGTAGGTGTTCTGTCCCCCTTTGTGTCCCCCTGCACACAGACAACCGAGGTGGACACAGAGGGGGTCCGTGGGCACTGGCTACTCTGCACTGTGGACGCGCTGATGCTGGATGAGCTTGGTGCTCTGGTGGAAGCACCGGCCACAGTCCTGGCAGGAGAAGGACTTTTCATGCCGGTGGGTACGCAGGTGCTGCGTGAGCGTGGGCCGCTGGCGGAAGGCCTTGCCGCACTCTGGGCAGGCGTAGGGCCGCTCTCCTGTGTGGATGCGCCGGTGCTGTGTGAGGTTGGCATGCTGTCGGAAGCACTGGCCGCACTCGGGGCAGGCGAAGGGGCGCTCGCCCGTGTGAATGCGCTGGTGCTCCGTGAGCCGTGAAACCTGCGTGAAGCCCAGGCCGCATTCACTGCAGTGGTAGGGCTTCTCGCCAGTGTGTGTCCGCTGGTGGCGCGTGAGCTTGAGACGCTGGCTGAAGCGCTGGCCGCACTCAGGGCAGGAGAAAGGCTTCTCGCCTGTGTGCACCCGCAGGTGCTGTGTGAGCGTGGGCCTCTGGCGAAAGGCCTTACCACACTCGGTGCAGGCAAAGGGCCGCTCGCCGGTGTGGATGCGCTGGTGCTGCGTGAGGTTGGAGCGCTGCCGGAAGCTCTGGCCGCATTCGGCACATGCGAAGGGCCGCTCACCGCTGTGCACTCGTCGGTGCTGCAGCAGCACCGAGCGGCGGCCGAAGCGCTCACCACACTCGACGCAGCTGAAGGATTTGTCGCCCGTGTGCACAGCCTGGTGCTCCAGTAGCACTGCGCGCCGCGCAAAGGTCTCGCAGCACTCGCTGCATGGGAAGGGGCCTGGGGGCTCCGGTGCACTGGGAGGCGTGGGGGGCCCAGTGCCGGTACCTGGAGGATCACCGTGGATGCGCCGGTGCTGCAGCAGGTTGGAGCGCTGCCGAAAGCTTTGGCCACAGTCGGTGCAATGGAAGGGCTGCTCTCCCGTGTGCACACGCTGGTGCTCCTCCAGGCGTGCACTGCGTACAAATCCCTGGCCGCAGTCGCCACAGACAAATGGGCGCTCCTCCGTGTGTGTGAGCTGATGGCGCAGCAGGTGCGAGCTGCGGCTGAAGCCACGGCCGCACTCACTGCACACAAATGGCCGCTCTCCTGTGTGTATCTTCTGATGCCGCAGCAGGTTGCTGCGTTGGCTGAACACCTTCCCACACACGTCACAACGGCCACCTCGTACTGCCCCAGCACCTGTGCTGGGACGGCCTCGGCTCCGACCCCTGGGGGCTGGCCAGCAGACAGTGGTCATTATTTGGCCCACACCCTGGCGGGGATCCTTGTCCATGGGGTCCTGCTCACCTCCTGGGTCGCTGGGGAGCATGAGCGCCTGTGAGAAGCCACCTTCTCGCAAGGGTGACTGGAGTTGGCCTGTGAGGCCAGCCACACCGTGGAGGTGGGGGCTCACGGTGCCTGGGCCAGCAGAGACACTGTCCATCTGGAGCGCAGACCCTGCATTGCATAAAGGGATCCACTCCTTTGTGACAGAAGCCACTGTGTGCCCAGAGCATTCTAGCCCTGGGTGAACAGTGTGAACTGGAGGCTCCTGACACTGATCAAGGAGGCAGACAGAGGAGCAGGGACTCTATCTGTGCAGGCATCCCCAGGAGGTGACAAGGGGACATTCCTCTCGCATGGGGAGGAAGACTAAGAAGCTTGGTACAGGCTTTCTAGGTCGGACTTAAGTTTGCAAAACATCGCCTTTCTAGAAGGGCTGTTTGCAAAGGTGGTCCTTGCACCACCAGGTGGGTGAGGATGGTTTCCACAAATGCATAGAAGTGGGTGGGTCTGATGTGCCTTGCTTAATGCCCATGGGGCATCTGAGGGATATTGTGTACATGTAGGTGTGGGATGCAAGAGTCACGGGCTCCGTCTTCAGGGAAATAAAAACTTGGGTGTTATGGCGTGCATGGCATATGGAGCCCCAGGCCTGCATGAGATCAAATGGAGTGGGGTGGAGAGGTGTCTGTGGAGAAAAGGAGTGGCCTCTAGCCACAATCTGAGCTCAGGAGTAAATGCTGGGTAATGGAGAAAGTGCAAGCAAAGGCCATGAGAAGCAAGGCAGGAGAATGGGAAGCCCAGAAGTCAAATCAAGGAGACAGAGTATCAAGGGCTTCAGTGACGGCAGAAAAACCCATAAGTTATCAAAAGGCAGATAAATTATATCAAAGGAAATAACTTGTGCACATCAAAAACAACTTAAGTTAAAAAAAAAAAAAAAAAAACTGAGAAACTCTCCAGGGGCAAGGGACTAATTAACCTTATAAGAATTCCATCCTGGCTGATGTGGCTCAGTGAACTGAGTGCCAGCCTGTGAACCAAAGGATTGCTGGTTCAATTCCCAGTCAGCATATGCCTAGGTTTCGGGCTAGGTCTTCAGTAGGGGGTGCATAAGAGGCAACTCTTTCTCCCTCCCCAACTCTAAAAAATAAAAATATTTAAAAAACCTGGCTGCACAGGAAATATACAGTTGAGGGGCAAAGGGAGCAGACCTGATGGGGAGATGGAGGTGGCTGGGGGACCTGTGTTTGAGTAAGGGAGCTGTAGTTGTCTACAGTATGTTCAGCTTGAGGAAAGAATGGGGCTGCAAAGGAGGAATCCACCAGGGAACCCAAGGTATGCTACCAGTGTGGCTGGATAAAGACTGAATTGAGAGAAGTCCCAAGCTGGAGGAAGTGGTCAGCTACACAGCACAGGCTGGGCCTGGCTGGCAGCTGAAACCTAAACAGAAGGGCATATACCAGATCCTGCTTTTAGGTCTGACATGGAGAACATAACCTAAAAATACCTCGGGCAATTCCAAAGCAAGACAGGCCAGCTGGTGAGGTTCAGGAATCCAGAGGCTGGTACAGTGAGCTCTAAAGCCCAGTGACTGAAGCTGGGGGCTGAGGACAAGGGCTGTGACAGCCCACTCCACCCATAGACCTGGACAGGAATGACCTGTTTGCTTTTGGTTGGGCTGCAGAGGTGTCCTCCTTGAATGGCCTGGGGACCAGATGAACCTTCACTTCAGGGTTTTTTTTTGTTTTTAAAGATTTTATTTATGTTTAGAGAGAAGGGAAGGGAGGGAGGAAGAGAGGGAGAGAAACATCAATGTGTGATTGCCTCACACATCCCCTACTGGGGGACCTGGCCTGCAACCCAGGCATGTGCCCTGACTGGGAATTGAACTGGTGACCCTTTGGTTCGCAGGCCCACACTTAATCTACTGAGCTACACCAGCCAGGGCCACATCAGGGTTTTGATGGACCCTGTGGCAGCCCCTTACCTAGGATGATGCAACAAGCTCAGAACTCAGGCAGTCTGTCAACAGTGCAACCAGTGGGAGAACTCACAGCTGAGGAAACTGGGCTAACCAGTCTGGGAAGGAAACTAAATTATTTCCAAATCCTCAAAGGAGGGACCAGCATCTATAAAACAAAGACATTATGGAGAAAGAATGAATGATCCTCCTTACTGATAACATAGCAGATGGTGACTTTTGGGAAACAATGGCATCTATTTAAAATTGTTCCATCTTGAAATGAGTAAAACAACAATAAAGTTTTGTTCTGTTTTTTTTTTTTTTTTTGGGGGGGGGCATAAGATCCCTAAAGATGAAGAGAATAGGAAACAGACCTGACAGTGTCTACTCTGGAAAGCAGATGAGTTGGTGACTGTGTAGCAGACTAGAGAAGATGAATACTAAATCAGTGGGGAAACAAAACAAAAGAATATCAGCATGTTTTACCCTAAGGAAGGCTCAAAAAATTCAGGAGCTGGAGGTACCAGGTACTTCTGGCCTTGCAGGGGTAGGGGTGCCATGTAGGTGGAGGAGGCTGTTTTATAAGCAGAAGCTGGGCACAGAACAGCCCTGGGCTCTGTACAGAATGCTGAGCAAACAGTGGGCACTACTGCAGCTTGGATCCTGGGTCTCTTCTCCCATTTTGGCAAAAAGGCTGGGTTGAGGTGGGAGACACTACTGAGAAAGTTGAGGGATAAAGTGAAGCCATATTGGAGCTGAGACACCAGCCTGTTCCCAGGGAGAGGACTCAGGTAAGACCTGAAGAGGATCAGATCAAGGTGTGCTCCAAATGGCCCAGGCAGAGTGTTCTACAGCTCCTTCACTGGCATCCAGTGACACTCCCCACACCCGCTCATGTTCCCAATATGTGGGTCTCCTTGGGACTGATCCCCCCTGCCCCCCCCACCCCGCCCCGTCCTTCCCACACCCTCATCAACTTGCTAAGAGCCATCAGATTGGTGGTCCCTTGTCTTACACGAAAGCAGACAACCTGGAGGGAACAGAGACCACAGTGGGAGAAAACTTAAAAAACAAATTACTGCTATTCTTAGAGCAAGACACAACTATAAGAACAACAGGGAGTGACTAAAAATGAATGTTCAAGGAACAAAACACTGGGAAATTAAAACTGTTAGCAGATACGAACATCTCAACACAAGGCCTGAAACACATAACTGAAGAACTCTTCTGGACAACAGAACACAAGGGGATGGAAGATTAGAGTGAAAAGATAACATTAGAAGACCTGTTTCAGAGGCCAACAGCCAAAGAACAGGCATTCCAGAAACCATAATAAAACAAGGCAGCCCTGGCTGGTGTGGCTCAGAGCACTGAGTACCAGCCTGCAAGCCAAAGGGTCACTGGTTTGATTCCCAGTCAGGGCACATGCCTGGGTTGCAGGCCAGGTTCCCAGTGGGGGCTGTGAAATAGACAACCAAATGTTGATGTTTCCCTGCCTCTCTAAAAATAATCTTAAAAAAAAAAAAAAAAAACAATGAAGAAGGAAATCAAAGAAACCATTCCAGCCATTTCCCACCACTGAGATGTGTTTCTCAAATGGGAAAGGGTCACTAATAATGTGATAAAAAAAGGTTTGTGACTAAATAAGAATTCTTTCTCTGGCTAAATGTGAAGTGTCTGATGTGTCTAATGTGAAATGTCAGACAAATGTGTCTCAGAAATGTCCACTAAAGCAAGGGAATGAATCAAAAAGGATGGGTCCAGGGAACAGGAAGGAAGATTTCAGGAGTCTGGATGATGTCCAAGCTAGGACTGAGTGGTTGGGGTGAATACCTGGGTGATTGGTGAGAATCTCACTGTCCTGCCTGATCCCCACTGTCATGGCCCCTCCTGCCTGCCCACTCTGTCTACTAACCTGTTCTAGTCACTCCCGACCCTCCCTATGCTGACAACAAGAGTCCGGGGGCACAGAGCTGGGAGGCATGGAACACAGATTCCAGTCTTGGGAAGTTTCACTGTGGTGAGGAGTAGCAACTGGAGGGGCATGGGGTCAGTGGAAAGCCTGGCTTTTGAGGGCAGGAGATGCTGAAAATTGATGCTAAAAGGGATAGGGGAGCAGGGCTAGGAATGAGATAGGCAGGTGTGTTACTGTTCACACAGAGGGCCCATCCCCACCATGCCCATCTTACTCACCTGGGGAGAAGATGCTCCCAGGTTCTTCTTGCCATAGGGCCCCAGGGAGTTCTGTCCATGAGGGCCCCTTAGGCCCAGTCTTGCTGTGGAGAGAGGCCTGGTCTGGCACCATCCTACAGCCCTGAAACCACAGTGGTCACTGCTCATCTGTTCCCTGCTAGGATCCTACTGGACCCCCACCCACCGAGGCTCTTGGCCTGTGTGGGGCTTACCTGGGCCTCAAGCAGGAGGGTGGAATTGGCCTCCTGGGGGCTGGCTAGAGGCCCAGAATCCAGAAATTCTGGAGAGGAAGGGTGGGGTCAGACAGTCCAAGGTTGTTCCCACCCCTCTGCCCTCCTCAGTGATGGGCCAGGTGCTGGGATCCAGGTGGGGTGAGAGCTGGGTGCTGGGCATGGCAGGGTGGCTCTAAGGGCCCAGCTCCAGGGTAGAGAAAAGTAGGGCCCCTGGAAGGCCATGAGGAGCTGCAGCAGGAGGAGGTGGCTCAGGTCTGTGCCCTGCATGCCTGCAGAAAACCTGGGCAGACGGATAGTGAGGGCAAGAGAGAGGCATTGCATGAGGGTCCACATAAGAGTGGTGGGTGGGTGGTCAGCTGTAGCACCTGCCTGGTAGGTATACAAGGGAGGAGCAGGCCCCCAGAATTTTAGGGTCCTCCCTCAGCCACACCCACCCATACCCCAGCCTACTGTTTGTCCCCCAGTGACTAGATGGCATCCCCCAATAGATCTCCTTGGGGTGTGAACCCCACATGCCTCCCACACGTGTAAACACAGCTGTGACACTCAGGCTTGGCATTTGAGGGGGCCATGACAACCACTGGCTGGCTGGGATGTGAGGCCTCCGTGCATGGGAATGATTCCATGCACCAGGTGACTGGCCCAGTGTGCTTCAGGCTGCTCAGGCCAGGCTCCCATGCTCTATCCAGTCAGGCCTTGGGCCCTGCCTACCTTGCCTGCCCTCACCTGGGTCCTCTGTAACCTCGGGCTCCTCTTTCACATGAAGGCTCAGCGGCGACCTCTGTGTGGCTCCAGGGGTTGTATCAGGCCCAGGTTCTGTAATCCTAGGCTTGGTTTGCGGGAGTGGCTGGAAGTCAGAGAGCTCCATCTTCTCTGATAGCACCTCCTGGCCCTGCACCTGAACTGTGACCTGGGGAGGTGCCCCCTCTCCATCAGGGGCCCAGGCAGGCAGTTGGGCTGGACCCCACCACAGGACTCCAGGGGTCCTGACAGATTCCATCCTCTAGGGACCCCCAACCCCCAAGGAATGAACAGGGAGTGAAGGGACCACTTGCAGTTGCTATCCTGTATTGACACCCACCCTGCATCCCTCCCGGTGTCCTTGACCCTTGCATAGGGTCTGCTGTAGGTGACCACTCCAAACTGTAAGGGACAGGTGTCCAGCTGAGCATGGCATCCCCCAGCTTAACCCTGATCTCTGCAACTGCCTCACCCATCTCCGGGGTCCTCCTGGCTTCTGACGCAGCTCCTCAACAAGGGCCACAGCCTCCTCAGGGCTACCTGGCTGCTGTTCCCGCACTCGGGCCTGGATCTCAGTGGGCAGTGCACCCAGGAACTGCTCCAGCACCAGTAGTTCCAGCATCTGCTCCTTGGAGTGCACCTCGGGCTGCAGCCACTGGTGGCACAGCTTCCGGAGCAGTGCCAAGGCCTCTCGGGGCCCTGCTACCTCCTCATAGCGGAAGTGCCAGAAATAGTGGCGTGCAGCCTCTGGGCGAGGATCCCATGGGGTGGTCTTCTCCTTTTCCTCCTCAGAGTCCTCCAGCTTCACCATGATGGGTCTCTTGTCTTCCCGGGCTGCGTGCCCTGGGGAGCCCAGTGCTGCCGGCCTCATCAGAAAGACAGTCTGGGCTGAGGCTAGTGTCTGTCCCTGGGGGACGAATGGGATAAAGCTGCTGCAATGACAGTGGAGCAAGTGTTTATTGAGTGTCTACTGTGTGCTGTGTTGTCCCATCCTCAGACCTGCCTAGGGAGAAGACAGGTGAGGACAATGAGGCACAGAGAAGTGATCACATCCCAGCGACCTGTATGGCTGGTTAGTCCTGGATGAGCCACCTGTCCCTGGTCTCTATAGCTGGGCCTGCAGAGGCTCCGGTAGCCCCCAGCTCTAAGCAAAGACTTCTTAGGCCTTGAAGTCACTCTTCATTCCCCTAAATCCTGCCCTTCAATGTGCACTACCTTATCCTGGTCCTGTAGCTTTTCCCGCTAACAGGTGAATGACACAACACTCCCCCTCCCCAACCTGTGCATCAGCACCACTACCCATCCCCATGCCAGTCCATTATTGCACCATCCACTCTCCCACTTAGTCTCAGGCATTCGCCTGCCATCTTGGCTCCACAGGGCAGCCTCCCTCCACTTGTCCAAATTCACCTGTGTGGCTCAACACCCAGGTGGCATCCTTTCTCACTTCAGCCCCATCCTCTGAGCTCTGCTTATCACACCATGCAATGTCCTGTCGTCTCCTCAGACTCCTGACTTAGGTAGACCTAGAAGGTGATGGGGGAGTTTCCAGAGGCTTGAAAGGCCCTGCGACCACTGGACCCGAAGACTGCAATAAAGGTCTGAGATTCCGGTCTCGCCTATTTGCCACATAACCTTGGCTGGTGTCTATGAACCTCAACTTCCTCAACTACTAATAAGGACGACCACCACCCCCGCCCCACTCCGCTGCTCCTTCTGAGGCCGTAGGACTTGGGCTTCGTGAAGACATCTGTTTATTAAGAGGGTAGATTCCATTTCGAGGGACGGCACATTCCGTGAGCCAACCCTTCGCTCAAGGTCCCAGATCAATACGAAAACCCTGGGAGAAAGCTGGACCATCTCTAAGCCGAACCCTGCGGAGGTTCTCGAACTATTTACCAGTTTTGATCCGCAACTTCCGCTTTAGGAAGAAACGCAGGACTTGGTGCCGCCATGGCAACCGGGGGCGGGGTTTCCAAGGTCTGTCGCCTAGCCGACGCTCAGTGACCGGCTTCTGGAGACTTCGCGGGGCACGCCTGCAAGGATTGCCTAGGTCCCTTCCCTGTATTCCCGTACCTGCAAGGCAGCCGAAACCTACGAGTCCGCAGCCGCCACCCAGATTCCCATCCAAGCTTTTCCCGATGAGAGCCCCCCGCCTTCACCTCCGCTCTGAACGCTCCGCTGTCCCACTCCTGAGCATGCGAATTCGCCGACTTCCCTTCCCTAGCCGGACTATGTCTCCCAGAATGCTCTACGCAGCAGCCTGGGCGCCTCCTTGCCCTTCCCCCACCCTCGCCTCAGTTTCCATCCTGTTCCCCGGGATAGCGTTGTTGCCAACGATCAGGTCACACTCCTGGCCGCTTCTTCCCGCGCTCCCCGCCTCTGACCCAGGTATCGGGGCTCCCGTCCACGTGCGCAAGCTTCTCAGGGCCGACGGACAGCAGCGCTACCTTCCCGACCGAGCACACCTCCCACCATCTCTGCCTCAATTCTCTCAGGGCTTTCCAGGGGATTAGCACGGTTCTGCACCAATCACCGCCCTCGGTCTTCCCGGGTCTCCATGGAAACCGCCTGCGGAGATTGGGGGAGGTGCAACTCCTCCACACCCGTCCCAGCACCGAACGGAGTAGCTCCACCCGGTGCTTTCTGGGAGATGTAGTCAGCTGGGCCCTCCGTGCGTGCGTACGCAACGTTTGCCTTGGCTGTCGGTAGGCGGGCCGGTGCATGTCCGGGGTAACCTGTGGGTCCCGCTCGTTGGTCTCCTAGGCAGCCCAGGGGCGTGGTGGGCGTTGGAAAAGGGCGGGGAAGTGGGCTGAAAGTGTGGGGCGGGGACTGGGATAAAGAGGTGCGGGGTAGAGGGGAGAAGGGAGTGACTGATACAGGAGCGAGGAGAGACTCCAGTGTGTGAACCGACGGAAAGAAAGAACAAAGAGAGATCTCTACTCTCTCAGAGCTAGAGAATGTGATAAGAATCCAGCGGGTCAGGAAGTGACACCGGGGGAGACAGGGGTGCCAGAATAGTTAGCAACAGAGACGGAGATCAGGAAGGAATGGAGGTGAAAGGACAGAAAGAGGGAGAGAATAGATTCACAGGGACCAGAAGTGTAGACATTGAGATTCAAGGGACTGACAAGGACACAGGAATACACAGGCAAGAAGGAACAAAGAGACAAAAATCAGAGAGACAGTGAGATGGACTGAGAGTTTTCAAAGACTAAGAAAAAGTGACAGCAAGAAAAGAGCCAGAAAGTGTTGGCAGGAGACTTGTTAGGAAAACTTACCCAAAACTTAACAATGAGACAAAAAGATGACTAGGAGCCCCAACTCCCTAAGCCAAGCCACTCTTTTCAACTACTTTGATCAGGGCCCAGATACTGTGAATTTAGATGCTAAGTTGTAAAGGTTGATAGGTTGCAAATGCTCACTGTCCCTTATAAAAAAAAAAGTATTCCCAGGGTTACAGTTGTGTCACACTCTAGGACCGTAAGTGTCACAGGACTGTAGGACACCTCTGTCCGACCCCTGTGCTCTAGGACACTAGTCCGACTTTGCGTTTTTATTTGGCGTTCTGTTTTTCACCTCCATTGTTCTTTCTCTCATCTTCCTGGTATCCTCCTAGCTCCCTCCATGAAGTAAATCAAAATTAGAGTTTATTTTCCCTTTTCTTTTTTAAAAAATACTTTCCAGTCTTTTATAATAGATGACCTCGCTTTCTATTTTTTTTAAAGATTTTATTTATTTTTAGAGAAGGGAAAGGAGAGAGGTCATCAATGCGTGGTGCCTCTCATGCACCTGGCACTGGAGACCTGGCTTGCAACCCAGGCATGTGCTCTGACTGGGAATCAAACTGGTGAGCTTTTGGTTCGCAGGCCTGAGCTCAATCCACTGAGCTACAGCAGCCAGGGCTGTTTTTACGTTTATTAAAAAACAAAACAAAACAAAGTGTTATTTTGAAAGGTACAGAAGTAGAAGTGAGCCAGCTGGGCTTCTTAGGCTCAGGAATCAATTTACAGAAGCAAAAGAAGAGTCCTTGGAGCTTAGAAGAAAGACAGAGAGGGCGCCTAGTTGGAGGGTTGAGGAAAAGGCACGGGAGCGCTCCTGAGAGGGAGAGCGCGCTTGTTTTTACCTTTTTTGAAAATTGTATGTTGACAGTCTGAAGGGAATCAGTTTCCAGGATGGGGCACAGACATGGAAAAAGAGAGAACAGTGTGACAGAGCCAGGAAAGGAAAGAGGTAGGGACGATGACGGAAAGGTTGACAGAAAGTAGGCGGTGGGAAAGATGTGAACGAGAAAAAATTGGGCGCCGACTGCCTGGGGCTGCTCTGCTTGGACTCTGCACGTAGTAGCCTCATCACCGAACTGTATTTCTCGGCAGCCCGAGCGCCCAGAGCGAAGTCGGAGGCGCGCCCCACGCGGCCACTTTTCGCTTCCGCGGACAGGATGGAGGTTGGGCCCAGTCACCTCCGGGGAAACGTGCTGTGAAAGCGGGACATGGGGAAGGGCCGCAGCCCCACCGGCCCAGCTGAAGCAGCCGGCCCGCGTCGCTGTCCTGAGGTGAGGGCGGTCAGCCGCGTACAGGCCAGGTTCTCGGGATGGGGGCGGCCTTTGTTTTGGCTCCGGCCGTTGGGAAGGAGAGACCGCTGCGTGCGCAGCCCAGGATGTGCGCCACTGGGCCAATCGGAGTATTCGACAGCCCCCGCGGCTTTCTGGGAAATGCAGTATCGAGAAACGTAGGTCGGCTATCCCTCCCGGGCGGCGCGTCTGGGAAGCAAGGGAATGAAAGGATCAGTGAGTGAATTAAGTTAAACTTATGATTGAGTAAGGGAAGGTATGGTTGCGGAGAGAGAAGGATGGACGCGAGTAGCTTGGTATTCGGGGCCTGCCCACCCACCTTGCCCTGCCTCCCCGGCTTGAGGGCCCCGTGGGCTGTGCTACCTTGTTTCAAGGCAGTTGCAGCCCTGAAGGTACTCGTTCTAGATGCCAGAGCCACTCGAAACACAGAGACCCGTTAGCCATTTGTCCCTCCTTTTCACGTGGCACTCTTTCAAAAACAGCTTTATTGTTCTGGTCAGGTGCTACTTTCACAGGGCTGAAAGTGTAAAAGGGATAGGGCAGGAAGCCTGTCCTACCATTGTACTTCACTTAATAATTTACTCAGCAAGCGGCTACAGGGTGTCTGCAAAGTATCAAGCACTATTCCTGGGTTTGGGGACACAGCAGAAAGCTCTGCAGACAGGGCTCCTGCCCTCAGGCAGTGTATGACAGATGCACAGTAAAACTTAGGTGTGGAGGTTACATTCGAGCAGAGATCTGCAGGAGAAGAGGGAACAAGTTGTATAGATAAGAGGAAAGAGCCTTAGCTCTGGGCAAAAGGAACCACAGGAGCAAAGGCCTGAGTCAGGAGTTAGCAAAGAGGAGGAGGCTCGAGGAAAGTGAGAATGTAGTGGCTTTTTCTCAGGGAGAGAGGGGAGGCAGGAAGGGCTCTGAGCAGAGAGTGACTGGATCTGACTGAATTCTTTTTTAAAAAATATTTTATTTATTTTTAGAGACAGGGGAAGGGAGGGAGAAAGAGGGCAAGAGAAACATCAATGTGTGGTTGCCTCTTACATGGCCCCCACTAGGAACCTGGCCTGCAACCCAGGCATATGCCCCGACTGGGAATCGAACTGGCAACCCTTTGGTTTGCAGCCTGTGCTCAATCCAGTGAGCTACACCAGCCAGGGCTGGATCTGACTGAATTCTTAATGACTCATTCTGGTTACTATGTGGAGACCCACCTTCCTCCCCTATCCCCAAGTACTCCGCAGTGGTGGTACGAGTTAGGGAGGTTCCCTTCTGTGAGAGTTGCCTATGACTGATGTGGCATATCACTACAAACTTAGTGCTTTAAAGCAACACAGATTTATCATCTTAGAGTCACGGAGGTCAGAAATCTGAAGTGGGTCTCTATGGGCCAAAATCAAGGTGCTGGTAGGGCTGGTTCCTTCTGTAGGCTATATAGGCTTCTGTGTTCACACTGCCTTCTTCTGAGTGAAATCTGCCTACTGTTACAAGGACCCCTGTGATGACATTTAGGGCCCAACCTGATAACCCAGGATAATCTCCCCCATTCAGGATTAATTTAATCACAATCCACAAAGTCTCTTTTGCCAATGTAAAGTGATTTACTCCTAGGTTCCTGGTATTAGGATGCAGATGTCTTCAGGACACATCCTTTTTCAGCCTTCCACGCTGATAACTGATGTCTCGGAGTGAGAGATGTGGAGCTGGGTAGCTCACCGGCTCATCTGTGTCAAGGAGGTGGGTCAGGGTTTCTAGATGCTCTTAGGAGATTTGCAGGAGCAGGGAGGTAAGAGTGAAGTCTCAGCTGTGTTTTGATCTCATGAGCTAAAACTAAGTGACACCACAGACTTCTAGAAACAAAGAGTGCCTGGATGTGAGTGTGCAGTGCTTTTAGCAGTAGGAAGGGAAGGGACAGGCATGCCTCTGAGCAGGGTTCAGTGCTCTGTGTGAGAGCATGGGAAGGCTGGGCAGTGGTTGGGACTCCCATGTGTTCACATATTAATGCTTATATATCCCTCTCTTACAGAGAGGCCAAGAGGAAACCATTGTGGGCACAGTGGTAGCTACTGTGGAGGGGCAAGAGGTACAGAGGTCATCAAGGTGCATGGTGCGAGGAGGTGGAATGAAGACAAACACCCACCTTCAGGTGTCGGGGAAGGCACCCCTTGGTGGGATTGGCCTTCGCCACAGTGCCAAGCGGGACCGGAAGTCCATTACCTTGCATGTGAAGTTGGAGGTGCTTCGGAGGTTTGAAGAAGGTGAAAAGTTGACACAGATTGCCCGGACTCTAGGGCTAGCCACCTCCACTGTTGCCTCAATCCGTGTCAACAAGGACAAGATCCGAGCTAATTCTCAGGCAGTTACACCCATCAGTGCCAAGCAGCTGACCCGATGCCGGGGTGTGGTGATGGGTCATATGGAACGTCTGCTGAGCCTGTGGATTGAGGAGCAGAAACGGCACAACCTGCCTGTCAGCACACTGCTCATCCAGGACAAGGCACGACACCTCTTTGCACAGCTGCAGCATGAGCAGGGCAGTGGTGCCCAGGCTGAGACCTTTGGAGCCAGTAATGGCTGGTTTGCACGTTTCAAGGCACGCCACAATGTACTGCTGACAGATGAGCCTGCTGTGGCTGATGCCCAGGCCGCAGCCTGTTATCTTCCAGTGCTGCATACCATTCTGGAGGAGGGTTGCTACTCACCACGCCAAGTCTTCAACATTGACGAGACGGGCCTTTTCTGGAAGAGGCTGCCTGAGCGCATGCTGCTGGCTCTGGAAGGTGTAGCCAGGCCCGGGCCCAAGGCCCCTAAGGACCACCTGACCCTGCTGCTCGGTGCCAACGCAGCTGGTGACTTCAAGCTGAAGCCCCTGCTGGTGTACCCCTCAGAGAACCCACGCGCCCTCAAGGGCTGCTCCAAGGCCAGCCTGCCTGTGGTCTGGCGCTCCAACCGCAATGACTGGCTGACGCCCAGCATCTTCCAGGACTGGTTTACTGGCTGCTTCTGCCCTGCTGTGGAGAGCTACTGCACCAGCCACGGTCTTCCACACCGTGCCCTGCTGCTCCTGGACAGTGCACCCTGCCATCCCACCCATCTGGGTAGTCTTTCGGCCCACGTGCGTGTTGAGTTCCTACCCAAGAACACATCGACCCTGATCCAACCCATGAACCAGGGAATCATTGCTGCCTTCAAGGCCCATTACCTGCACCTCACACTTAGCCAATTGGTTCAGAAGAAGGCTGATGGAGACCGGCCTTCCATGTGGGAGTTCTGGCGCAGCTATACTGTCATGACTGCAGTAGACAACATTGCCCAGGCCTGGGCAGAGCTGCAGCCCACCACTATGAACAGTGCCTGGAGGAAGCTCTGGCCTGAGTGTGTGCCTGGTGGCACTTCGGAGCCCAACACTGTGCCCCAGCTCCGCCGCAGCATTGTGGCACTGGCCAGCCACGTGGGTCTTGGGGACGTAGCAGAGGCCGATGTTGTCAGCCTGCTGCAGGCCCATGTGGAACCCCCACCTTGCGGAACCCCCCAGGTTGCAGAGGATGGAGATGCTAACAGTTCTGGGCTGCCCTGGGAGGCAAGGAAATGCCTGGCCTCCAAAACACCAGAACTGGATTTCTCTGAAGTCGTGGTGGGTGTGGGAACTGAGGAAGCCAATGTGTGTGCACTGAGCCCCCAGCACCTGGCCCAGGCCCTGTCCCACTTCACTGCTGGCTTGCGGGTCCTCATGGAGAATGATCCCAACCGGGAGCGAAGCCTGAAAGTATCCCGGAGTGTCCACTGTGCCCTTGCCCGCCTCCGGGAGCTGCACTGGGAAAGGAGGCGACAGGCTCGGGCAACTGCATCCTCAGCAGGCCCTGAGGTGGTGACCACAAGGGAGTTGGCAGGAAGTCTGTGCTCACCTCAGGTGGGGTCTACGGAGGGTGGGAGAGTGGCTAAGGACACAGGCCCTGAAGGACAGACCTCTGCAGCTGGCCTGCATAACTTGGGGCTTGGGCCTGACCTCAGATGAGCACTGTCGAATGACATTTTGTTTCTGGAGGGCAGATACTGCCATTTCTCCCCCATGGTTCTCATATCTTATGCCCTGTGGGTTTTTTAATTTTTGTAAAAATATTTTATTTATTTATTTTTAGAAAGGGGAAGAGAGAAATAGGGAGAGAAACATCAATGTGGGGTTGCTTCTCTCAGACCTCCTACTGGGGACCTGGCCCACAACCCAGGCATATGCCGAGTGGGAACTGAACCAGTGACCCTTTGGTTCACAGGCTGACACTCAATCTACTCAGCCATACCACCCAGGGCCTTCTTGTTTGTTTGTTTGTGTTTTTATAGTGACACATAGCCCACTGGGCTTGGGGGTCAGGAGGGTGGTGTTCTCTGACTGGCTGATGAGCTGTGGGGCCCAGGCGTGCCAGAGCTGAGACCAGCATTTCCCATTTGCCAACCCTGACCTCTCACTTCCTGCACCATTGTGGTGACTCGTCCCACCCAACTTTAGATGAAGTTTTCCTACTCTTGGCATTTCCTTGCTTTCTATCCCATCCTCACCCTCTCTGGCTTCTGTGGCCTATTGTCAGAAGCCTCTCTGGTCCCTGTGTCCAAGCCCATGGGCACGTGTTGGTCACTGTGGCTTTTGATACCAGGGTCCATCCACTGCATTGATTTGAAGATGTTTTCTCCCCTGGGTTTCTGTGGCATGGTTGTCTTGGCTTCTCTCCAGCCTCTGAGGCTGCACCTTTTGTGACTGATAGTCTCCTGGTCTAGCTCTCTTTGGGAAATCTGATCCATGTAAAGGCCCAGAGGATGTTGCAGGATCAGCTTTTAGGCTGCTTGATTGCAATGGATGGGGTCTCCTGGACAGTTTTGTTTCTCCCCTCATCCTAGCTTGTTCTCCTGTCCCTCAGACTCTAAAAACAGGCACTCTGGGGTGTCTGCCTGACTCTGCAGACACACTACATGGGCTACCAAAACACAGCCAGCAAGGGAAGGTGTTCTTGTGCTCCAGCCAGATGAGCCACAGGTGGTGAGAAAGGGATGTCTGGTCTCCTGGATTATTTTCAACACAGGTACCTGCATTTGTATGTGCACATGCACACACGTGCCAAGAAATAGAGTCGAGAGAGGAGTTCTGCCACTTCTGTCCCAGGTAACACCTGCAGTGATGGGCCTGTCAATATATGACAAGGTTGGGAGCCAGGGAGGATCTTTAGGGCCCAGCCTTACTGGGCAAAAGGTTAGGTAAGTTTGCTTGCTTTCCTAGAAGAGCAGCTAGAGGGATAGCAAGAAGAGAGGGAGCTTTTCTTAGAACTTGGGTGACTGACTGGAGTGGTTAATTAATTGCACAAATTATGAGCATGTGAAATGTTCACATGTATTGGGGAGACCAGGTTGGGTGAGGAAATGAGCATGTGCTGGGGAGACCAGGTTGGGTGAGACTAGCCTCAGGAGCTGCCAGTCCAGAGGCTGTTAGATTCTTTGTGACATGGGCTGTGATGGGCGACTTTGGAGGGACCTCAACATAGCTGGAGTGACAGGACATGACAGGGAAGGTTTTCTAAGGAGGTGGTGCCCCAGCTTTCAGGGAGGTAGCTGACAACCATTTCAAAATGCCATGTGTCACATAGGAGCTTGTCCGGGGCGGCCCAGTGTGGTGGGTGGGTAGGTGAAGGACCTCTCAGAGGAAGTAGCTGCTCCAATAGAGTCTTAGAGAGGGATAAGGCCTGAAGGAGCCAGACGACCAGGTGTGAGGTGTTGAGATCAAATCCCAAAGTAGGAGTATGGAGGCAGGTGGCGGCCGCCGGCTCTCAAGAAGCAAGTGGACTCGAGGTCACAAAGGCACTGCGTTGCGGACACGACTGACGTGGGCCCTTCCGGCCCCATGGTGCTCTACTCCGAGCCAAAAACATTAACTTTCGGCCGTCCACCAACACTCACAGGAGGGCCCTGGATTCGCTCAACCACCCACCATCTTATTGCAGGCCCCTGATGAACTTATCCAGGCGGCCGGGTGCACCACTGCGTCTCTGAGCGCAGGTCCTCGCTCCTTTGTGGGAAATGTAGTCTCTGCAACTCTACGGGCTGGCTTTCTGATGGGTAGGGGACTACATTTCCCAGAGAACGTTGCCGACGGAACCTGTTTCACACCACTTTCACTTCCGGGCGCCGGCCGTTGCCATGGAGAGGCAGGAACAACTGTCACCTCCCACCACCTCAGTTTTGCGCTCTTGCGTGGAACGTCCGGGGAAAGTCTGGTCGCGCGTGAGGGCTTGGGGCGGGGAGGAGGGCGCAAAGCGCCAGAAGCAGTCCTTGGGGCGACCGGAAGCTCCCTGTCCTCGGGCCCTAGAGTGGCTCTCCGGGGCGGTGAATCCGGGCGTGATGCGGCCAGAGTTGCGGGAGATTCCCGGGTTAGGGTGTGCGGCCAGCCAGAGAGCAGTAGGGGAAGTGGGCGGAGAAGCACCACCCTCGGCCCTAGTGAGTCCGTAGGGCAAGGCAGCGCGTGGGACTTGGAGTCCGGCGGGGCAGGGCCTGCGGTTCCAGGCTAAGTCTGGCTCTCGTGGTGGTTCCGGATATCTGGCTGTGTATCGGCGCCGATCTCCCGCTCAACCGAAGTTCCCTGACCTCTGTTCGGTGGCTACCGTTCCATTCACTCACTTCCGCAGCCCAGGCCTATTCCCCTCTTTGCTCCCACTGCACCTGCGCGCTCTCCAGTTACTTTCACAAAGTGAAAGGAAGTTCCCCGCGAATGCACGGGGTTTAAAATCCACACCCTCCTGGATCGAGGCTCTGCAGGATCGCCCTGACCACACGGCCCGTGCCCAGAGAGTCCTTTCCTCCAGTTGTCAACTCCTCATCTGGCAGTTGTGGGGTGTGGGTGGGGCCTCCTGGGTCTGGAGAGGGTGAACCAGCCCTTTTTAAAAATGCATTGGAATTGAAAACAATTTTCATTAGTTTTTGAGGTTGTAATGATAACAAATGGATGTTGCAAAGAAAAACAAAAAACCAATTCAGTCTGCACAGATTTACAAAAGAAAAATTGGATGTTGTCCTCCAGTACTTTCCCCAGAATTGTAGGTTAGGGTTTGCCAAAACCCTTTTTCTGAACATTGGTACATATGTGCCTGCAGAGGGTTTTAAAACGTTGAGTGGGAACATGTTGATGCGAGGAGGAACTCAGCGTTGTAAAGTGGACATCTCTCCCTGCCCTTCGTGGGTCTTGGCTATGTGAGGACAGGAAAGGGGAGGAGAAAGAGAGGGAGAGAAACATCAAATGGTTGCCTCTCACAGGCCCCTAACTGGGGACCCGGCCCACAGCCTGGACATGTGCCCTGATCGGGGAATCCAACATGCGACCTTTTGGTTCGCAAGCTGATGCTCAGTCCACTGAGCCATACCAGCCAGCCAGGGCAGAAATGTATTTCATACTTTCTAAGTATAAGGACTTTTCAGTTATCTTTTGTTACTGATTTCTAGAGTAAATGCAAATAGAACAAGAAACGTTACTTTATAGAATTTCAATCATTGAAGTTTGTTGAAACTTGCTGCATAGTACCAATGTGCTTCTCTGCTGCCATCTCGTGTTAAACTTTGGAATAACTGCAGGTCAGCAGGAAAATAGTGGGTATAGTGAATCACATAGGAATGTTGAATCCAATGTTATTTAGATGTGCATTTCATCACTTTAAAAAATAAGGACTTTTAAATAACCTTTTGTTACTGATTTCTAGATTAACTGCAATTAGTGCCAAAAATATGCTTTATATAATTTCAATTTTTTGAAGTTTGTTGAAACTTGTTTTACAGTACTGTATGATAACGTAAAAAATGTTCCCAGTGTGCCTCTCTTCTGCCATCTGGTGTTCATATTTGGA
>CM052550.1:47701522-47719954 GCA_028533065.1 Trachops cirrhosus
ATAAGTTTTCACTTTCTTGCTGTTCCTCTTTTCCATGTGGCACCCCTATAATTTGGATGTTGGAAAATTTAAAGTTGTCCTGGAGGTTCCTAAGCCTCTCCTCAATTTTTTAAAAAATTTATTTATTTATTTTTAGAGAAAGGGGAAGGGAGGGAGAAAGAGAGGAAGAGAAACATGCCTCTCATGTGACATCCACTGGGAATCTGGCCTGCAACCAGGCATGTGCCCTGATTGGGAATTGAACCAGCAACCCTTTGGTTTGCAGGCTGGCACTCAATCCACTAAGCTACACCAGCCAGGAGTCTCCTCATTTTTTTTTTTGAATTCTTGTTCTTCATTCTGTTCTTGTTAAATGTTTACTTCTTCCTGCTGGTCCAAATTGTTGACTTGAGTCCTGGTTTTCTTCCTTTCACTGTTAGTTCCCTGTACATTTTCCTTTATTTCACTTTGCATAGCCTTCATTTCTTCCTGTATTTTGTGACCATATTCAACCATTTCTATGAGCATCCTGATTACCAGTGTTTTGAACTCTGCATCTAATAGGTTGGACATCTCTTCATCTCTTAGTTCTATTTTTGGAGCTTTGATCTGTTCTTTCATTTGGGCTACACCTAGTTCATTGTAAAGGGCAGAACCTTAGATATTCGCCAGGGCAGGGCAACCTAGGTCACTGTGGTGTGGTGCTGTATGTGGGGGAAGGGTCATAGAGGGAATCAGGATGCTTGCTCAACTCTCCTCTGGGTTTCAGTCACTTTCCTGCTTCCCACAAGCAAATTGGGCTCTTCTGGTGCTGATATCCTGGTAGATGGGTTTGTGTACTTTCTAGGACCCTGTGGATCTCTGTAACGAACTCTCTTGTGAGTCTGGGAGTTTCTCCCACCTCTGCAAACCCCAGAGGTTTTTTCAGTCAGAGGTTTTGAGGCTTTATTTTCTCACACTGGAACCCTGGGTTGCGTGGTCTGCCTTGCTCCCCAGTGGTTCCTCCCGGTTTATCTGCATGCAAATTTGGGACCACTCGCTCCACCAGCGGCCACCTTTTCTCATCCACCAGCCACCGCCTTGCCATGAGTCCTCTCCACCCTGGCTGCCCGTCTCCGCCCCCGCTACTGGTCTGGATGAATGTTTCTTCTTTAACTTCATGATTGTCAGACTTCCATACAGTTCGATTTTCTGGCAGTTCTGGTTATTTATTGTTTTTAAATTTGTTGTCCTTTTGGTTGTGCGAGGAGGCAAAGTGTATCCACCTATGCTTCCATCTTGTCCAGAAGTCTGGATTAAAAAGTTTTTTTCTGATATTTTAATCTAGATCATATTAAATGTATAGGTAACTTTGGAAAATTGAGGTCATTATATATTTTTCTATCCAAGAACATGCTGTTACTTTTCTGTTATTTGAGTGTCTTTTTTTTTTAAGATTTTGTTTATTTCTTTTTAGGGAGAGGGGAAGGGAGGGAGAGAAAGAAATATCAATTAATTGCCTCTTGTACACCCCCAACCAGGGACCAAACCCTCAACCTAGGCACATGCCCTGACCAAAAGTAGAACCTGTGACTTTTAGGTCTGCGGCACAATACGCAGGCCACTGAGATACCCCAGTCAGTGTTGTTCAGGTGTCTTTTATTGGGTAGAATTTTATGAATTGGGTCATACGGATCTTCCATGTTCTTGTTAAATTTATTCCCAGACATTTTACCTCTTTTGTTGCCATTGGGTCTTTTTAAAAATTATATGTTTAACTTACTTTTTGTGTATATAAAGAATATTTATTTTTGCATGTAATTTCTCCCCCATGTTACTAATTATTATTATTTTTAATAATGTAAAAGTTGATTCCAATGAGTTATCAAGGTAAGATATCATGTAATAATAATTATCTCATTATTTTAGTTATATATAACTAAACAGTTAGAATTTTGAAAGAGAAGCTTGGAAGAAAACGTGAAGAAATAAGGTAATGTGAAGAGTTATAAAAATTTGTTTCATTAGTTATAGGTTCATTAGTGATTAAATAAAGTAGTAACAGCATTCTTAGCATTTTAAATGAGTTTATGGCCTAGATTCATGGTGTTCTAGAAATCAGAAGTATTTTGTAAATGAAATTGTGCCCATGTGGGCAGTCTAAGGAACTTATAATATGGCAAATATTCACTGTTAGGTCGGAGTTGCTCAAGAAACCAGACGGACGCAGCGAGCCGAGGAGCAAGGTTTATTAGCGGGGAATAAGAGGGAAAGTGGAGCCAACTAAGATAGGTTGGGAAGTGAACCAAGTGAGGTTAAGACTTGCTCGGGTTGTTCTTAGGGCAGGGTTTTTAAGTGCAAAAACCCACAAAGGGTAACTGGTTGGGGTGTCAGAATCTGATTGGCTAGAGCTGGTTGCCAGGTGCTGTTTCTTCTGACCATTGTTTTTGATACATCTTGTCAGGTTCAGGTTAAAGCTGTATCCTGTTATGCCAGATAGGCCGACCCCAGACCCCAGTGTTAGCTGGGCATCTGTTTGTCCTGGGTAGGGTTGGCAGGTACTTTCCCAGGCAGGCATTTTTCCATGGTACAGTTTCCCACCTGGTGATTTTCCATTTCTCCTAGACCTGCCTAGGTCTGTCATCCACATTTTCAAAATGGTAATTTTAGATGGTGAGTTCTGGAAACTAAAAGACTAAGATTACTGATTCTTAGTTACATTATAGAACAGCTATTAAAGAGTGATTTACGGGTAATGAAAAGAAGTAGTGATGTTCAGATGTGTGCTGTGGTGTATCACAGTGTGTTTCCATCTCCTAAGGTGTCAGATCTTTTTTGCCTCCTGACTTTTTGAGGGTGTCTTCTTAGCCTAGGATGTTGGCCAGTCTGTACGAGATGGTGAGCTTTTGTTATTGTTGTTGTTTTTTAGGTCTCAGTTTGTATGCTGTCTGTGCAAAGACAGAGGCATAGTTTCAGATCTAGGGAGCAAACTGACATGCCTTTTCTATTCTAATGGACCCTTCACTGAGTTTCATGTAGAGCAGGGCTTCTCATTCTCAGTACTGTTAAGCAGGATAGGTAGCAAACTGAGGCGGGGAGTGGGAGAGGGACATGTTCCACCCAGTAATTCAGCAGTCCTGAGCTGGGTCAGGTAAGATTTTCAGAGTTCCAAGGTCACAAGAGAGACCAGGATAAGAATAGCAACAGGAGGGGAGCCTGTGAAATAGTTTTCTCTATTATTTCCTCTATCTGGGAAAGGATGCCTTTGAAAGTGCATGTTAATCTTGAGGTCAGGAGAAGGGCGGAGGAGGGGAATCCTGGATGAAGGCTTGCTGCAAGCATAAAATCCCTGAAACCCCTATAGGCAGGGCACTCAGACTAGCTGGGTGCAAGCTTCCAGGTTCCTGTTCAAGTGTGTTTTACAAATAAACTTGCTACCTCATTTTCACTATACTTGTCTCTTGCCTGAATTCATTTTATTAGCATGACAAGAACCTAGGAGGGAAAGCCCCCTAACTCCCCTAACTTGGGTCTTCCTGGTGACAGTATTATTAACCTTTTGGGCCATGTAATTCTTTCTCCTGGGGGATTTTTTTCCTGCATTGTAGGTGCTTGTTAGCATCTATTACCTCTACTCACTGATTGCCAGTAACACCCTTCCTCACCTCTGCCCACTTGACAATCTAAAATGTGTCTCTGTTTTACCTAATGTCCTCCTGGGGGCAAGATCACTTATGCTTGAGAACCACTGACCTTGAAGCTTTGATGGTTTGTGGAACCTGAATGATCTGGCTTTGGTATGGAGTATTTTTATTATCACTTGTTTAAATTATTTCTAACTCCAATTGTTATTTGTTTTTGGGGGTTATTTAGAAGTGTACTTTATAACATGTAAATAAAAGCACTTTCTAGTTACCCTTTGTTCCTGATTTCTAGATTATTGGCAATGAGAGCAAGTAACATACCTTATATAATTTTGTTGACGGGAGAGACCTGGTTCTTCTTGCTGACCCATGTAAAAATTACAGATCAGCAAATCTATTAGTGTGATATCAATTTATTAGTGACTCATTCCAATGGAAGAGAACGGGACTGGGTAGAGTAGGGGGTGAAGGACAAAGTTTCAGAGCAAAGCAGGGCAGCAAAAGTTAGAGCAGCTGAAGACCAGGGTGGCAAGTCCCCCAGGGAAGCCTGGGTCTGGGTGGCCAGAGGCAGAGGCCCAGTAGCCTGAGAGCCAAGAGTGCCCCGAGCCCCTGACAGAGAGAGAGAGAGAGAGAGAGAGAGAGAGAGAGAGAGAGAGAGAGAGAGAGAGAGAGAGAGAGAGAGAGAGAGAGAAGAGACCTTTGTTCTGAAGACTTATATAGTTGGTGGGTTAGGAGAAAAAAAGTTACATATTGATTAACGGGTAAATGTGGTGTCAGCTTTCCTGGGGGAATGTGACTACCCAAAGTTAGGGATGTGTGGGGGTCTGTTAGCCCGAATCCTTATCTTGCTCCAGACTCCATTTGTTCATCTTGTTGTAAAACAAATACGTGACAGGAGGCAGTTAATTAAAATTGGGGCACTTTCAAAAGTTATTTATGGGCTCTTTTTGTAAGCACCAGGGACTCCCTCGTAAAACAGATAGTGACCAGAGGTAGACAATCAACTAAAGTTGTTTTACGGGCTTCTTCTTTGGGTACCGTGGACCCTCTGCCACATTCCAGGCCTTGGGATGAAAGCACAGTTTCAAGACTTTCTTTTCTAGATAGTGGAAATGCTACATAGAATTTCAAGGACTTCCCTTTTTTCTTGCTAATATAGTGTTTCTTGTGATATTGGAACACCTGGAAATATTATCAGACCAGGCTCAGGACTGCTGAGTTAATGTGTGAGACATGTCTCCTTCCTCCTCCCTGCCTCGGTTTACTATTTAATTTACCTAATTGGTAAAAGGTGTTTCCTGGTAAACAGGATGCATTACAGTATCCTGTACAGGATGTGTGTTACAGTACAGGATGCTGGCCAGTAACAGTATTGCAGTTCCAGAGTTCTTCCTATGCTGTCTCCTGCTTAATTTCATTCAACTGAAATTTGTTGGAACTTGCTTTATAGCACAACATGGTTAATTTTTTTATTTGTGTTAGCTTATTTTGCTCTTTCCAGCTCAAAGCTATAACCATAGGCATTTAGAGTTAAGACTAAATGACACAAAGAAAAAAAAACAAAATACCAAGACACCCGAATGAGATGCTTGGCGGAGACAAACCACACTCAGGGGGGTTGGCAGGGGCAGGGTTGGGAGCCAGGGGTCAGGGGCTGGGTGGCTCCTCACAGGGTCCTACCTGGCAGTCAGCTTCATCCCACCCAGAAACCCAGAGTCCAGGCAGTGAAGGAGCACCGATACTACCTGAACAGCCAACACCTCGAAGTCCTGATCCTAGGTGCACTGCTGGTTGGAGGAGGAGGCAGCAGTAGCCAAGAGAGAGCTCCAGTGCCACGACTGCAGACCCTCAGGCCCTGGCTGTGGCCGTCAGTCCTGCGGGGCTGGGAGTGGAGCCAGAAGTCAGGATTGCAATGTCTCCTGCAGCCAGTCCCATAACTGGAAGGATGAAGGTTCAATTCCAGTCAGGGTATGTACCTAGGTTGAGGGTTTGATCTCTGGTCGGCACGTGTATGGGAGGCAATCAATCATCACATCAGTGTTTCTCTCTCTCTCTCCCTTTCCCTCTCTCTAAAAGCAATGACAAAAAATGTCCTTGGGTGAGGATAAAGAAAAAGAAAAGAGGTGTCTCAGCGCCCAGGCCAATGTTGCAACCTGGACTTTCTCGTCCTTGTTCGATTTGATCTGAAGATGACACAGAAACAGAACCTGCAAAGAACAATCCCTATCGGGTTAAATCTCTTCAGTGGGGCTCCTTGAATGAGACCAGAGTTTTCCCTTTGCCATTCCTGACCTACATTTTTGGGAATGGGCCTCAGTCATTCTCTGGGAAGTAGATGGAAGAGATAGCCCAGTCTCTCCTTTGCCTCTTGAGACCAAGGGGGGCATCGGGGAACATCAGTATGTCCATCTGGTGTCCAGAGAGAGCTTTCTAGGACAACAGGAGAGAGACCACAGCACAAGCCTAACTGTCCAGTAAACCCAGCAGCTATCAGCTCCATGCTGACCTGTGGGAAGGGCTTGGGTTTGTTGCATCCTGACCTTCCATTACCAACCACAGGGTCTGAGGCATCTTGGGGGCCCTCATTAGAAGGCATCACCTGGGCAAAAAGCTGCAAAACCAAAGAGAAGTGGGCTAGGGTGAAAAGGACAATGTCCATGGTCCCACCTGAGAGCCACCACTCAGCGTCGTGTTTCTCCTCTGCTCCCCAGAGAGCAGTTTCCCCACCCCAACCATGACCTCAAGGATTTTGAAACACCTTTCTCAGGAGAAGAAGGCTGAGAGGAGGATGCTGACATCCTGTGAGACCTAAAGGTGGAATGTGCTTTCCCCTTAAATGCAGGACACTGGAGAGCTTTCTTGAGCTCTGAATGCACTGCACACACTGCACATTCATGTCTGTACCAGAACTAGGCTGACATGTGCTGTACAGACTCTCCCTGGAAACAACATTCTTGTCCAACAAGGGGGGTTGGTGAAACCTCAACCCAGCCCAGTGTGTGGAACCCAGTGTAACTATGGAAACTGAAGGAAGGTGTTCAAGGCATTTGCAAGGGAAAGAGGCTCCTGAGGGAGTCAGACGGGGCTCTGTACCATTTGTAAAGGAAAGCTGCTGGTGTGCCCCTGTATGTGTGCACAGAAAGCTCTAATTGCTGTTAATTGTTGTGCCTTCTGAATTATGGAAGTATGGATAGTTTTATTTTCTGTATTTCCCAAACTCATTTTTTTTAATTTTAAGTATATTTTATTGATTATGCTATTACAGTTTTCCCAATTTTTCCCCTTTATTCCCCCTCCACCCTCTACCCCCTAACCCTCTAGCATTCCCCCACCTTAGTTCATGTTCATGGGCTGTACATATAAGTTCTTTGAATTCTCTGTTTCCTATACCATTCTTAACCTCTTCCCATCTATTTTATGCCTACCAATTATGCTTCTTATTCTCTGTACCTCCCCCTCCTGCATTTCCCTCCTCTTCCTCCCCACTGAAAACCCTCCATGTGATGTCCATTTCTCTGATTCTGTTACTGTTATAGTTGTTTGCTTCGTTTTTTTTTCTTTTTTTTTTTAGGCTTAGTTCTTGATAGTTGTGTTTGTTGTCATTTCACTGTTCATATTTTTTATCATCTTTTTCTGAGGTAAATTCCCTTTAACATTTTATATAAGGGCTTGGTGATGATGAACTCCTTTAACTTTATCTGGGAAGCACTTTATCTGCCCTTCCTTTCTAAATGATGGCTTTGCTGGATAGGGTAATCTTGGATGTATGTCTTTGCCTTTCATGACCTCAAATACTTCTTTTCAGCCCCTTCTTGCCTGTCAGGTTTCTTTAGAGAAATCAGCTGATAATCTTAAGGGCACTCCTTTGTAACTCTGTCCTTTTCTCTTGCTGCTCTTAGGATTCTCTCTTTATCTTTAGTCTTGGGTAACTTAATGATGATGTGCCTTGGTGTGTTCCTCTTTGGGTCCAATTTCTTTGGGACTCTCTGAGCTTCCTGGACTTCCTGGAAGTCTATTTCCTTCACTAGGTTGGGGAAGTTTATCCTCATTATTTGTTCACATAAGTTTCCAATGTTTTGCTCTTATTCTTCTACTGGCACCTCTGTGATTCTGATGTTAGAGCATTTAAAGTTGTCCCAGAGTTTCCTAAGCCTCTCCTCAATTTTTCAAATTCTTGTTTCTTCATTCTGTTCTGGTTGGATGTTTATTTCTTCCTTTTGTTCCAAATCATTCATTTGAGTCCCAGTTTCCTTCCCTTCACTGTTGGTTCCCTGCATATTTTGCTTTATTTCACTTTATGTAGTCTTCATTTGTTCTTTCATTTTACGACCAAACTCAATCGGTTCTGTGAGCATCCTGATTGCTAGTGTTTTGAACTCTGCATCAGATAGGTAGGATATGTCCTTGTTGCTTAGCTCTTTTCCTGGAATTTTTATCTGTTCTGTCATTTGGGCCATATTTCTTTGTCTCAGCACACCTGTTATGTTGTAAGGGTGCAGGGCCTTAGGTATTCACCCTGGCGAGGCAATGTTGTGGTGTTGTCTGTGGGGGAGGGGTCAGAGAGGGAACAATGGCGCTCACTTGCTCAGCTGTAGCCCCACTTTCCAAGGAAGTCACTCATGTGAGACTGGGAGTTTCTCCTGCTGTGGCAACCCCCTGCAATAGTTTACTGCTAACTTTGAGTCTTTAGTTTCCCATTCAGTCGGCCTGGTCTTGCCCACTCAGTCTGCTACCTTGCCACACATCCTCTCTGCTCAGCTGCCCATCTCCTACTGGTCTGGGTGAATGTTTCTTTAACTCCTTGGTTGTTGGAGTTCTGTACAGTTTGATATTCTGGCACTTTTGATTGTTTATTGTTTTTAGATTGGTTGTTATCCTTCTTCTACTTGTGCAAAGAAGTAAAGTGTTACTACCTACGCCTCCATCTTGGCTGGAACCCCAAATTCATTTTTTTAAAATGACAATGCATATTATCAGAAAAAAATAATGTTCCCATCAAGTATGATAGTCTGCAAAAAAAGATCTTAAAGTGCAAATTTCAAAATGTTACAGGGTTTTTCTCTGGGTGATGAGATTAACAATCTCTTTTAAAAATTACTTAAAAATACCTTTCTTTAGTAATTGTTAAGGAGTCTGATCTTTGAAGACAGCATTTGTGGCTGACATACCTCCCCAAGGACAGCTCTCAGAGGCTGGGTCAGATGCTTTTCAGGACAATTAGGACCAGGGCTAAGCATGGGGGCCAGACAAGGGACAGACAGGGCAGAGCCTTGGAGTCAAGACAGCTCTGCCAAGTTTCAGGATGAATTACCTGATCCCAGCTGTGGAGGGCAGTGAGCTGTTCTGTGTTCTTGGCTGACGGTTCTGGCCAGTGACCCCCTCACCTGCCCAGCTATAGTCCCCAAGCCGGCCTGCAGTTCCCTTACCTGGGTAGCAGACAATCAGTACATATACCATGCAGGACTGGCCATAGCTGCAGTGGTGACAGTAGTCACAGTGTTGAACGTTTGATGTAGGCAGCTGGCCATACCATCCTGTTGCCTCAGCCATTGATGTACTTTCTGCCCAAGGACTGTTGACCTGCCCTATCCAGGTCATTCACGTGTCAGGTGGAGGAGTTGGGAAGCTGGCAGGTGCAGCTGAAGTGACCTTGGAGACCCACCAGGTGTCATAGGGACAGGATAGTAACCTCAGCTGCCTGTCAAGGGCAAGAGACTCAGAATCCAGCAGATGTCAGGCTACACTCACTCCTTGGAGCCTCCACTTTGAAACAAGGATGGTGGCTGCCAGCCACTGATGGGTGGGAGGGGTGTGTAAACACCCAGCTCCCTGCACAAGGTGGTCTGAGACTGTGTGAACTACGTGAGCAAGGCTGAAACAAAAGGGCCTGTTTATGACTCAGCTTTGAGAGGTGCACACCATTTTCATAGCACAGATCAGCCCGGTTGTGTGAAAGAGAGACTATACAAGGGCAGGAGTGATAGCATGTGGTTTTGAGGGACACCTTGGAGGCTGGCAGCTACACTAGGAATGTGGTTTGGTGCTGAAGGGGAAGGAGAGGGAATAGACCTCTCTACTCATCTTGAATCGCTAAGCCTTCTGGGAGAGCTCCAGGATCTGTCCTGGTGGAGGAGTCATTGTGACCATCACGTGGCAATCTGTGGGTTCCCCTTCCCACTGTATTCAATGCCAGCCTCTCTGCCAGCATTACAGCAGGACTCTGCCCCTCTTTCATGGCCCATGCTGAAAGCCACAGAATGTTGAGTTTATGGTGTTCTTTCTGGGCTGTGGTAGTGCGGGGAGAAACAGGGAAGGGAAACAAAACCCAAGAAAGGCACATACCTTCCTTTAAAAAAGCATAAAAAAGAAAATAATAGTGGCTATTTATTATTGAAACCCACATAGTTTATGTAGACACTCTTCACAAGCCTGGCACTGGGAGGACAGGTCATCATCGTTCCAGGTTATGGGGCTTAGGTGTCACCCTTTGGTGAACCCACTCCAGTAGAACCAGGGTGGGTCATGCTTAGGTCTCCCTCATGCAAGAGAGGGTATGATGGGGTCCCCACTAATTGTTCACCACCTCTGTGTATTGAACTCGGCCCTGGTCCTACGAAAAGTGTGGCATCTGGGAGCTGTTAACATCCTTGCTCATATAGATGTAGATGTTTACCCTGTTCTCACCTTGAGTCTTGCTGGACTCCCACCCACGAGGTTCATGGGAATTTTGTGCTTCTGGGACATTTTGGACATTATCTGGGAATGGGTGGCCAGGAATGACCAATGTTGTGCTTATCTACTCTGCTCATAGCATGCCCATTATCCCATTAGACTTCACTTCAAACATAAGTTTAAAGATGCAATAAGTAGGCCTGGCTGGTGTGGCTCAGTGGATTGATCAGTGGTCTGCGAACCAAAGGGTCACTGGTTTGATTCCCAGTCAGGGCACATAGTTGGACCTGTGTGCCAGGTCCCCAGTAGGGGGCATATGAGAGGCAGCTACATATTGTCTTTCTCCCTCTCTCTCTCCCTCCCTCTCTCTAAAGAGAAATAAAATTTTAAAAAATATATACAGTATGTAATAATTTCGAGGTGGTGCCAGTGGTGTATGAAGCCCCGTGGGGCCCAGGTACAAGAAAAATGCATTATGGAAGCTGCTGTGTTGTGGGCTTCATGGATGCCATATGCATATTTGGTGCATCTGTCACAGGAGAAACTCGAGTCTTCTTGCCAACGCAGTAAAGGATTACAGATCAGCAAGTGTATTAGTGTGCAACCAGGGTTTATTAGTGATAAGTTTTCATGGAAGAGGATAGGTCTTGCTAAGATGGGAGTAAAAGACAAGAACTTCGGTGGCAAGAGCATCAGGTCCTTTGTTCTGAGGACTCATATAGTTGGTGGGATGGGGGTGACTTACATATTGACTGGTGGGTAAAAGTGATGCCAACTCCCCTGGGGGACATGACTACACCCAAATGTAGGTATGTGTGGGAGTTTGTTAGCCTGAATCTTTATCTTGCTCCAGACCAATTTGTTCATCTTTTTAAACAGATACAAGTTAAAGTTGAGGCAGTTACCCAGTTATCTGTGGGCTCTTTCTGTAAGCAGTAGGGACCCTCATAAAGTAAATAGTGACCAGAGGCAGGCAATTAACCAAATTTGTTTTATGGGCTCTCTCCTTGAGTAAGGTTGACCCCCTCCAATATTCTAGGCTTTGGGAAGAATACAGTTTCAAAGTGTTTCTTTCCCAGATAGTAGAAACAATACATAGAATTTCAACATGTTAGTATGGTGTTTCTTGTGATGTTGGAACATCTGGCAATATAATTGGGCCAGGCTCAGGACTGCTGGGGTAGTGGGTGAGACATGTCTTCCTTGTCCTCCGTGCCTTGGTTTACTATCTATCCTCACAGACCAGTGCAGGCAGGTGCTGTTCCCGGTGTCAGTTCTCAGCAAAAGGTGGGCGAAGTTGATTGTACCACCTGCCTGTGTTGAGGAAGCTCTGAGGATGCCCAGGCTCAGTGGGAGGGTGGTAATGTGGAAGGGTACCCATTCCTGACCTCATGCCTCCTTCTCAGGGCAGCCAAGTCCACGCGGGGAAAGCAGTGGTGTCTGCTCAAAATGTGAACTTGGCTACAAACCTCTACCCTGTCCTTATCTTCCCTTGTGCAACACTAAAGACCCAGAAGACATGCAAACTGAAGGCTGTTCAGCAGGACTGGTGATCTCAGGGATCCTCTGTGCCAGATTCTGTCTGTGCTGACTCAACTTTGAATGTCAAACTGAAAGGCTGGAGATTCCATTTCCAGTGTATTGACTAGGAATCAGGCAGAGAGAACTTGAGAATCTTGCCTTAGGTCACACAGTTGGAGAAGACAGAGCTGAGACTCACACCCACTATGGACTGATGTGGAATTTGTATGCTGTGCACCAGGAAATGCTGACCCTGAAGGGGCAGCAAGGAATGAGGAAGACCAGGTGACCAGACTGAGCCAGGCTCACGACCTTGCACAAGCATACATCCCTCCCTGTCGTTCACCTCTGAGGCTCTAGAGGTTGTAGGAAACCAGAAAGCCCAGCTAAGCCAAGTGAGGAGGGTAGGGAGCCTATTAGGAGAAAAGGCCCCACTTTTCAGGAGTCTGGGAAATTCCCTTCCCTGGAAAGTCTGTCTCAAGTTCCTCTCTGGGCAGTAACTGTGACTAAAGCCTTGCGCATTTGCAGGACTTGAATTTCTATGGCTGAGAGTATGAGTTCATTGTGGCCCTTCTAGAACCCTCTACTTTCAGTGATGGGGAAAATGAGGGATGTGGGCTTCATATTTGAATGGAAACAAAACTTTTTAGAAGAGGACATCAAAAAACCATGAGAGATTGGTGCTGATATCCCCATATTAATCATGGAACTGTTTGTCCATCTCATCTCTTGTCATGAAACTGGAGGATCTGTTTAACCAGTTACTTCTGTACTAATTACAATCTTGGGGAGAATGAGGTGCTGTAGACTTCCTATGGCTATTGATATGTGACTTAATGCTAATGACTCACTCAGTCCACCTGCAAACTCAGGGCTTCGCCCCTGAATGTGTCACCTGGTGTATGATGAGACCTGGCCCGTGTGTAAAGCTTTGTCCACACTCCTTGCAAATATAGGGCTTCTCCCCTGTATGTGTTCTCTGGTGTGTAATGAGACCTGACTTCTGTGTAAAGCCTCTCCCACACTCCCCACAAACGGGGCTTCTCCCCTGAGTGTGTCATCTGGTATATGATGAGATATGACTTCCGTGTAAAGCCTCGATCACACTCCCTGCAAACATGGGGCTTCTCCCCTGAGTGTATCCTCTGGTGTGTGATGAGAGTTGACTTCTGTGTAAAGCCTTGCCCACACTCCCCACAAACATGGGGCTTCTCCCCTGAGTGTGTCCTTTGGTGTGTGATGAGATACGACTTCTGTGTAAAGCCTCGCCCACACTCCTTGCAAACATGGGGCTTCTCCCCTGAGTGTATTCTCTGGTGTATGATGAGAGTTGACTTGTATGTAAAGCCTCGCCCCCACTCCCTGCAAATATAGGGCTTCTCCCCTGAGTGTGTCCTCTGGCCTCTGATGAGATGTGATCCATCATTGAAGCCTTGCCAACACCCTCCATGCTCAAGTGTTATAATTCTTGACATTCCTACTTTCACAAATAACTTCCCTGTGCCCTCTGGACTCTCTTTCTGGCCTCTACGGGGCTCTTCCTCCATCATTCTCTCATGCTCACTAGAGCTCATTTGTTCTTTGGAAGGTTGAAAAAAGGGTCTTGAGATTCTCCTCTGACTGATCCTTTTAAGCAAAGGTTTGGACCTTTCTTTGACTTCTTTACCTTCAGCTTTATCATTCCTGCTGTGTGCACTAGTATGTTGCTGTGGCTGATTCTGATCCTCTGGGCAGAGGTCCTCTGCTTCGAGGTGTTTTCTTGCAGATGTTCCATGGAGAATCTGAGAGGGATGATTGAGTTTCACGTGTTGGCTGAGGAATTTCTGACTGGAGAAGGCCAGAGAGCAAGAGGAACATGGCTGGAACTCTGTTTTTGATTTTGCTGAAAGAGAAAGGTTTGGTCAGGGCAGATGTTGATGAGAATGCCTGGGCTGTATGATTAGTCTCCTGGTAGGACCTGCCCCATGAATCCTTCTTACTGTGGTGAGAACGCAAGCTCTGTCTCCCATAAAGTGTTCATTTGCAGTCTATTTTCCTTTTTATTTTTATGCAGTGCATCTTCTTCAGGAATCCAGAAAGCCCACATCAAGGGTCTTTTCTAATATTGCCCAGATTAGGGACTTTTGAGGAGCATGAGGCCATTTCACTCCCTGTGTGGATGGAACTGCAGTGACCTTTCCCATCTACAAGTATCTTCTAAGTCATGTTACAGAGGAAAACCACAGGCCCCAACTAGGAATTGCTTCTCTCTCAGTTTTCCAAAACAAAGTAAAATGTCCTTCCTCAAGCCTCACACCAAATATTTATACTTCATTTCATTCAGTGTTAGTCCATTTCAAATACACTAAGAAGCCCTGTTTCAAAATATTTCCAACCATACTTCTTACACGCCTGATTCCTGTTCCTCTCTGGCCAATCCACCATCCTCTCTCACTTGGAGATGAAATAATCTCTGAGGGGAATCCCCAATGGAGTTTATATTCTAAAAATTAACAAAGCAGGACTTCCAGCCAAGATGGAGGCATGGGTAGACGCACCGTGCCTCCTCGCACAACCAAGATAGGGACAACAACAATATAGAAACAAAATAACAACCAGAACGGACAGAAAATTGAAGTGTATCCAGACCCCATATGTTCCTCTTGTTGTTAAACAGAAATGTGACAGGAGGCAGTTAAAGTTGGGGCAGTCACCCAAAGTTATTTACAGGCACTTTCTGTAAATATTAGGGAATTCCTAATAAAACAGACAGTGACGAATGGTAGGCAAGTAACCAAAGTTGTTTTGTGGGCTTCTTCTTTGGGTACTGTGGACCCCCTCCCACCCACCAACCAGACCTTGGAATTAACACACAGTTTCAAAGGTTTTCTTTCCCAGACAGTGGGAATGATTCATAGAATTACAATACATAGAATTCCCTTCTCCTGTGCCACCATGGTGTTTCTTGTGATATTCTGAACACCTAGCACTATTGTCAGATCAGGCTCAGGACAGCTGAGTCAGTGGGAGAGACATGTCTCCCTCCTCCTCCTCCTTGCCTCGGTTTGCTATCTATCCTACCTAACAGGACAAAGCTTCAACCAGCTGAGCCACATTGGCAGGGCTCAGCAAGATTTTTAAAAGTAAAACAAACTCAATTTAAGTTCACCTGTTAAAATAAGGAAGAATTAAAAGGCATATTGTACTATGAAACTACAGTAAGTAAAAGAGTAGAGTAATGCCCTTTGAATACACAGATTGATGGAAAAGAATAGAAGGTCCATTAATACATGTGGATCCACATGGAAATTGTATTTTGTTTTGTTTAATTTTTTAAGTTTACTGATTTACTTTTTTATTTGGAACATCTATCATTTGCCTCTCACGTGCTCCCTAATGGGGACCTGGCCCACAACCTGTCACAGGTGGGCACAGGTAACCAGGTTCTTGGTGATCGCAGACAAAGAATTCAACCGAACACAGACAGTTTATAGCACACAGAGAGACAGAAGATTTACTAAGCAATAGTACACTCTACAGAACATGGGAGCTGACTTGGAGCAGAGATTGATCTCAGGGGCTGGGGGGATTCTGTTCTTATAGATTGATATTTCCTGGCTAGTTTTGGTGGGGTTTTAGTGCCCATGTACAAGTAGTTATATCACTTTAACGCTACTGTGCATATGGTCTCCCATGATCTTCCTTAACTGACCACCAGAGAAGGGGGTCCCACAATGCTGATTTATTATAACGTTGTTATAATGAAGCAGGGGTCATGTAGCATCTTCTGCACAGATGCAGTTGTGATTCACCATGATTCAGTGCTTTCCCAGAAAGCAGAAACAACTGGTCCTAGAACAGGGTCTCTGTACTGTAGCAATGTCCTTTATCTGAGCTCTGGAGCATCTTCAGCTTCCTCCTGACTGTCTCCTGCCTCAAATCCAGGCATGTGCTCTGACTGGGAATGGAAACGTTGACCTTTTGGTTTGCAGGCGGACGCCCAGCCCACTGAGACACACCAGTCAGAGCCATTGCTTGAGTCTTGCATGTGTCTTGACCAGGGATCAAACCTGCAAACTCATTTCCAACAAAAAGCCCCCCAAACCCTGTAGAGATATAAAAAACTTCACATGAGCCCTGGCTGGTGTGAATCACTAGCCTGAGCACTGGCTTATGAACCGAACAGTCACAGTTGGATTCCTAGTCAGGGCACATGGCTGGGTTGAGGGCCAGATTCTCAGTTTGGGGTGTGTGAGAAGCAACCAATCGATGTATGTCTTACACACATCGACACATCAACGTTTCTCTTCCTCTCTTTTTCCCTCCCCTCCCCTCTCTCTAACAATAAATAAATAAAATCTTTTAAAAATAAATTTAGCCCTGGCTGGCGTAGCTCAGTGGATTGAGTGCGGGCTGTGAACCAAAGCATCACAGGTTCGATTCCCAGTAGGGCACATGCCTGGGTTGTGGTCTAGGACCCCAGTGGGGACCACACGAGAGGCAACCACACATTGATGTTTCTCTCTCTCTCCTTCTCCCTCCCTTCCCCTCTTTAAAAATAAATGAATAAAATCTTTAAAAAAATAAATAAATTTAACATGAGCATCAAAATTGGATTCAACATTTAGGGATGATCCACTATACCCACCGTTTCTTTCTGTTCTGCACCAAGGTGTTTTCCCAACGTGAACACCAGATGGCAGAAGAGAGGCGCATGGGGAACATTTTTTTTCAGTGACCATATCGTACTGTAAAGCAAGTTTCCACAAACTTCAAAAAATTGAAATTATGTACAGCTTATTGTTGGCACTAATTGCACTTAACCTAGAAGTCAGTAACAAAGGGTTACTAAAAAGTCCTTATTTTTTAAAAGTGATGACATGCACATCTAAATAACATTGGATTCCACATTCCTAGATGATCCACTATACCCACAACTTTTCCTGTGGACCTGCACCCATGTTATTCCCAGGTTGAACACCAGATGGCAGCAGAGAAGCACACTGGTACGATGAAGCAAGTTTCAACAAACTGCAAAGGATTGGAATTATACAAAGTAACGTTTCTTGCTCTCATTGCAGTTAATCTAGAATTCAGTAATAAAAGGTAACCGGCAAGTCCTCATATTTAGAACGCACTTCTAAGAGACGCACTTCTAAAAAAACCCCAAATAAGTCACTATTGCAGTCGGAAAGTAATTTGAACTGAAAGGCACTGCGTACCACAAGCTACAGGGAAACGTGCCGTCTTCAGTGCGCGCAGCAGTAAAGGACAGAGGCTGGCGCTCCAACGGCTCTGAACCCACACAAAGACCCCCACGTAGTGAGTCCAATCGAGAGAAAGTACCAGAAAGGAAATGTGCACATACAGATGTCTGGGACGGATACACTTAAAGTGGTAGCAGTTAATGTTCCTTGGGGTAGGATTTTAATTAACTTCATTTTTCTGTATAGTTTCAGTAAGCTGCAACAAACAAGGCCATTTTCATTTTAGGATTAAAGTACCAGAGAAAAACGTGGAATAGTTTTATAGAAATATAAATAATTCTATAGAGAATAGTTGTAAGGATTGAATTATAATAATCTAGACTGTTGTGGGGACACCAGAAGCCTTTTCTTTACTCATCCAGCTGGGTCTCTTGACAGTCAGCAGGGAAAAAATTCTAACTGTTTAGCCCAGAATAGCTCCTTTTCTTATTTGCACTTCTTAGTGTGCACTGCAGCAGTTCTGACAGAGGAAACTCCTAACCTTTTTGTCTCTAACAGTGATGTGAGCCTGGGTCTGCCATTTACAAGCTACATTCTTTTGGACATGGAAGAAGCCTCCCAGGGTCTTTGTCCTGTGTAACATTTCTTGTTTTTATAGCTTACAACACTTACCCCTGAAGTACCTAGACTTCAGACTCAGCTTTGCCTCCTGAGAGCCTGTGAGGCTGGCCCTGGCAATGCTCACTGAACTGGGACCAGAAGTCATGCACTCCCAAAGCCGGTACAATTCACGAGAAGTGGTCCCACAGGAATGGCTCCATTACATAGAGACCTCACACTCCTACTGCACAGAGTCTGAGCACCCTTTTCAGTTCCTCACAGACCAGCTGCAGCTGCTCCCTGTCCCCGCTCACTTCAAACACCCCCCACCCCACCACTCACCTAATTTTCCATGGGCTGGCCTTACCCTGGACATTTCACTTCCACCTGACAGTTGGTTTCACACCAAAGGCAGAGTGAGTGCGGGCCTACAGCCAGGATCCTTAACCCTAAGCCTAACTCTGACCCTAACCCTAACCTACCATTCACACAACACGTTCTTTGGATGAAGTCCACCCTTTTGAGTGGCAGATGATGGTTCCATTATTTTGCCCCATGATCTCCCCAGTTCCACATTATTGTAAAGTATCAACTGTTCATCCACCCTCACAATCTGTCTTGGAAACAGAAACAGAATTCCTTTATGTTTCCAAAGAAAATCCCACATGGAAATGCTGTCGAGAATGGTGGTTGGAGACTTCCAGCCAAGATGGAGGCATAGGCAGACGCACCTTGCCTCCTTGCACAACCAAGATAGGGACAACAACAATATAGAAACAAAATAACAACCAGAACTGACAGAAAATTGAAGTGTATGGAAGTCCGACACCCAGGGATTTAAAAATAGACAC
>CM052550.1:47720454-47736872 GCA_028533065.1 Trachops cirrhosus
AGGGAAATTCCTTGGAAGTGGAGTGGGAAAACTGACCTTGATAGCTAAATAATGCCTAGCAATTTATAGCCGGCTAATAAATCTGAGGATCACAGTAGGGTTTTTTGTTTTTTTTTTTTCCTTCCAGGAAAGGTCAAATCATTTTATACAAGGTTTGTAGTTTTAACATTTATGAAAGAAACGGTCAATTGTTGTCATTGTTGTTTGTGATCACAAACATTTCTCAGCTTTGCTTTCTCATTCTAGCCTTTGTAGTGTCTGGGAGGGGGTATTGTGCTGTGATGTAGTCGTTGAATATCTTCTCTGGTATTTTTTCTCACCACTTGTATAAATGTCTTCTCATTGGAAGGGATTATTCAAGTTTTTTAAAACTATAAATGTCTGCCTGGGTGGTCTCGTTCAGTCCAGTGAGCACCACCCTATAAACCAGAGGGATCTCTGGTTCGATTCCTAGTCAGGGCACATTCCTGGGTTGCAGGGCATGTTCCCAGTAGGGGGCACTTTAGAGGGAACCACACATTGATCCTCTCCCCATCTCTTACTCGCTCCCTCCCCCTCTGTAAAAGTAAATAAATAAAATGTTTAAAATAATGTAGGTGTGTTTCATTGATGAGTCATAAATGTGTTTGTTGTGGAAGAAAGAGTTTGAGTGAAAGTATCTTGGGGAACCATTTTCTTCAATTCCATGGGTGTTTTTCTGACTCTGCAAATAGCTTCTCCTGCTGCCCAGAATTTTTTAATCAGGAGGAGATCCCATTTACTCATGTTCTTTCATCAATTTTGCTTTGGAAGAGTATGCCTTGATATGCCAGCAGCAGCCTCATTCATCTCAAGTCTTATGTGCATCATCATTGCATCATTTAGTTTGCTTGATTTAATATATTTTGTTTTACAGACACCTGCTGTATGGTTTTAGACTTTACATGTTTAAGGTGCAAGGGTTTACAGGTTTAAATAAGAGGACACTCTGTTGTCTGTGATGTGATGTCGAGTCAGGCATCTGGAGTCAGGGACAGGCTTCAGGCACCTATTTTGGTGTCTGGTACATGGCAGAGGTTGGGGTTAGGATTAGAGGTTGGGGTTGTGGTGGATACCATGACATGTCTTTCACCTCATTCGAAACCGTCATGTTAGACTGTATCGTGACAGGTGTCCTATCAGCATGTGATCAAAAAATCTCACCACACGTGGTGAGTGTATGGTTGGCCATTTTCACAGTGAGTGTGCATGAACATAAGGAACATTTTGGTCCCTTCGGCTTAGCCACTTCCAAGAATGTAGAAGGGCAAGCATAATGCAAGAGAAGATCTGTGGTGTGTATGGAGATGATCCTGTGACTGACGAAGCGTGTCAGAAGTGGATCGCTAAGTTTGATGCTGGAGATTTCTCCCATGGGCAGGCAGACCAGGTGCAGCGGAGAGCCCTCCACAGCAGATGTTTACTGAGGACAGAGCACGCCATGCTGGGCGGGAGACAGGCGATATGTTCAAAGTGTCCTAATCAGGGCTATTTTTAGGGTTCGCGTTACTTTTAGGGTAAGGGTTAAGGCTAGGGCTAGGGTTAGGGCTAGGGTTAGGTTTAGGGCTCAGGTTACCGTTTGGGGTAGGGTTAGGGATAGCTTTAGATTTACAGTTAGTGTTAAGGTAAGTGTTAGGGTTAGGTTTAGGTTTAGTGCTAGCTTTAGGGTTAGGTTTAGGGCTAGGGTTTGGGCTAGGTTAGGGTTAAGGTTATTGTTAGGTTTAGCTTTAGCGTTAGGGTTAGATTTATGGGTAGGGATAGGGTTAGGGTTACGGTTCTTGCTAGGGTTAGGGTGAGGGCTGGGGTTAGGGTTAGAGTTAGGGTGAGGGTTCGCGTTATTATTCTGTTTATGGTTAAGTTTAGGATACGTGTTATGTTTACGTTTAGGGTTATGGCTAGTGTTAGTGGTAGGGCTAGGGCTAGGCTTAGGGTTCATTCTAGGGTTTTGTTTAGGTCTAGGGTTAGGGTTATGGGTAGGGTTAAGTTTAGGTTTAGGGTTAAGGTTAGGATTAGGGTAGGGATAGGGTTAAGTTTAGGGTTAAAAATAGGTTTAGGGTTAAGGTTGCTGTTTGGGTTAGGGTTTGATTTAGGGTTAAGGTTATAGTTAGGGTTATGGCTAAGTTTAGGGATAGGGTTAGGATTAGGGCTACAGTTAGGGTTTGGGTTATCTTTATGTTTAGGTTTAGGGCTAGGGTTAGGGTTTGGGTCAGGGCTCAGTTTAGGGATAGGGTTAGGTTTAGTTTTAGGTTTAGGTCTAGGGTTAATGTTAGGTTTAGGTTTATGACTAGGGCCGGGGTTACGGTTTGGGTTAGGTTTTGGTTTAGGGTTAGGCTAGGGATAGGGTTAGGGTTATGGTTACGCTTAGGGTAGGGCTAAGTTTAGGAATAGGATTAGTGTTAGGGTTGGGGTTAGGGCTAGGTTTACAGTTAGGTTTATAGTTAGGGTTAGGTCTAGGGTTAAGGTTAGGTCCAGGGTTAGAGTTAGGGTTAGGTTAGGGCTAGGGTTAGGGTTAGGGTAAGTGTTAGGGCTAGGGTTAGGTTTTGGTTTATGTTTAGGGTTAGGTTTAGTGTTAGACTTTAGGGTATAGCTCCTAAGATCAATTTTCTGTTACAGTTGTGTGAACAGACTCCTAACTCATTGTCTTATTTAAGTTCAAAAAGTTTCTGTACAGAGTCCACCAAAGTGTTCTGTCATGTAAAAAGTATAGCGAAGTTAAGTCATGTGTGTATAGTGTAGTATCTGACTGGGAGAAAACGGTTTTGTGAATATGAAACTGAATATAAATCTAACAGCACACTTCCTGTAACAAAGTGTATTTCTCTGATTAAACAGTAATGAACTGTTTCAACCATTCTCAATCACTCAGAAATGAGATTTTCTTGAACAAAACAGGTTTTTTAAGGGATCATCTTGTACATTGTTTATAACATTACTCAATGTACTCCTTTCAGTAAAAGATGAAATGAATGGTGTCTCTAGTAATACATACTGTTTTAACACTACTGCAGTAGTGTTGCTCTGCAATGCCATTTTTGTAGTGATTTTCATTAAGAAATAGCTTCTAAGATCAACTCTCTGTTACAATTGAGTTAACCGAGGTCTAACTCATTGTCTTCTTTAGAGAGAAAAAGCTCTGCAGTACAGAAGCCTCCAAATTATTCTTTAATAAAAAAATAATATGGAAGATAAGACACGTGTGTACGATGTAGTATCTCGGAGGGGAGACTGTTTTTTGAATGGGAAACTGACTATGAATCTGACAGTACACTTTCTGTAACAAAGGGCATTTCTCTGACTGAATGGTAATGAAATGTTTCAATGCTTCTAAATCACTCAGAAAAGAGACTCCCTTGAACAAATCAGGTTTAAGGAAACATCTTGTATAGTGTTTATAACATTACTCAATGTAGTCTTGTCAGTAGAATTTGAAAAGAATTGTTTCTCTAGGAATACATACTGTTTTAATGCTTTGTAGTAACGTTGCCCTTAAATGCCACTTTTGTAGTAGTTTTTATAAAGACAAATGGGTTAGAGTTAGGGATAGGGTTATAGTTATGTTTAGGATTTAGTGTTAGGGTTAGTGTTATGGTTAGGGTTAGAGCTAGAATTAGGGTTGGGGTTAGGAGTAGGGTGAAGGGTCGGCTTAAGGTAAGGGTTAGGGCTGGTGTTAGGTTTAGGGTTAGGGTTAGGGTGTAGGGTTAGGGTTAGGTTTAGGAATAGGGTTAGGGCTAGGTCTAGGGCTAGGTTTAGGGTTATGGTTAGGGTTAGTGTAAAGCTCCTAAGATCAACTTTCTGTTACAATTGGGTGAACAGAGGCCTAGCTCATTGTCTTCTTTAAGTTCAAAATAACTCTACAGTATAGAATTCTTGAAAGTATTCCTTCATGTAAAAAGTATAGCGAAGTTAAGACATGTGTGTATGGTGTAGTATCTGACTGGGAGAAAACGGTTTTGTGAAAGTGAAACTGAATATGAATCTAACAGCACATTTGTGTCACAAAGAGTATTTCTCTGATTAAACAGTAATGAACTGTTTCATCCATTCTCAATCACTCAGAAATTAGACTCTCTTGAACAAACAGGTTTAAGGGAACAACTTGTACATTGTTTATAACATTACTCTGTGGGGAACCACCCTGCCTGGTTTCAGAAGCTTTAACCCCTGCCAGGGCTAAGGCTGAGAGAGACCTTGGACTGTAAGCCACCAAGGAGACAAAAGCTTATCTCCCTGGCAGGAACACTGCCTCTGCTCCTCTTTCCATAACTGCCCCCCAATGCTTGGTCGGTTAGCCAATGACGCATAAGATTCCCCAAGGGGGGAACGACCTAAGACAGGAACGATCACGTTGGAGACCCCCAAGGAAGGAGTTTTGGGAGGTACAGCAAAAGGGGGTGATGTACCCTTGCCCCTTGGCTTTGACAAAGCCTGAATCCTCATTCTGTCTGGGAGAAGTCTCCTAATCTCTTGGCTGCCTCACTTCCCTTGCTCCACCTAAGCCTGAAACAATGACAGAGGGTGGTGCAGCCCTGTGCTGGAAAGGGCGGGTTCCCCCACGATCAGGCCTAAGAAAAAATATCTAAAATCCTGTGAAACCTGCTTTGTTTAGAATGCTCTCAATGAAATGATAAGGGTCCAAGCAAGAAGTGAGTTTGTTCCTCAAAGCTTTACAGCTCTTTAGCTATCTGACCATGACACAAAATATGCCCTCAGAGTTCTTTGTTATCTATTGTTTGATCCTTACAGCCTGACAATGATTAATGAGTTTTATCTGTAATCCTGTGCAAATGAACCCCATAAAAGCCCATTGAGGAACAGGCTCCTGGCCCTTCTCCTTTGAGAGATCAGCCACCTTTCCTCCCCAGGCAGATCATGTCTTGGTAGACTTATTCTCATCCATGGCTGCCGGGGGGCGGGGGGCCTGCGGGCAAAGTCCCCCCACATTACTCAATATACTCCTTTCAGTAGAAGTTGAAATGAATGGTGTCTCTAGTATGCATACTGTTTTAACACTACTGTAGTAGTGTTGCTCTGAAATGCCATATTTGTAGTAATTTTCATTAAGAAATAGCTTCTAAGATCAACTCTGTGTTGCAATTGATTTAACCAAGGTCTAACTCATTGTCTTCTTTAAGTAGAAAACACTCTGCAGTACAGAATCCTCCAAGGGATTCTTTCATGTAAAAACAATAAGGAAAATTAGACATGTGTGTACGGTGAGACTGGGAGACGATGGTTTTGGTTAAGTGAAACTGAGTATGAATCTAACAGTCCATTTTCTGTAACAAAGTGCATTTCTCTCAGATTGAACAGCAATGATCTCTTTCAATGCTTATAAATCACTCGGGAATCAGACTCTCTTGAACAAAACAGGTTTAAGAGAACATCTTATACATTGTTTACAACATTACTTAATGTACTCCTTTCAGTAGAAGTTGAAATGATTGGTCTCTCTAGTAATAATACTTTTTTAACACTACTGTAGTAGTGTTGCTCTGAAATGTCACTTTTGTAGGAATTTTCATTAAGAAAGAGATTCTAAGATCAACTCTCTGTTAAATTGAGTTAACAGAGATGTAACTCATTGTCTTCTTTAAGTAGAAAAAACTCTGCAATACAGAATCCTCCAAAATATCCTTTCATGTAAAAAGTATAGTGAAGTTAAGACATCTGTGTACAGTGTAGTATCTGACTGGGAGAAAATGGTTTTGTGAACGTGAAACTGAATATGAATCTAAGATCACACTTTCTGTAACAAAATGTATTTCTCTGAACACTAATCAACTCTTTCAACCATTCTAAATCACTCAGAGAGTCTCTCAGAAATGAGACTCTCTTGAACAAAACAGGTTAAAGAAAACATCCTGTACATTGTGTATCACATTACTCAATGTACTTTTTTCAGTAGAAATTGAAATGGTGTCTCTAGGAATACATACTGTTTTATCACTACTGTAGTTGTGTTGCTGTGAAATGCCACTGTTGTAGTGATTTTCATTGAGAGAGATTCTAAGATCAACTCTTTGTTACAATTGAGTTAACAGAATCTACCACATTGTCTTCTTTAAGTAGATAAAACTCTATAGTACAGAAGCCTCCGAAGTATTCTTTAATGTAAAAATAATATGGAAGATAAGACATGTGTGTATGGTGTAGTATCTCAGTGGGAGAAGACCGTTTGTGAATGGGGAACTGCGTATGAATCTAACAGTACACTTTCTGTAACAAAGGGCATTTCTCGACTGTACATTAATGAACTGTTTCAATGCTTCTAAATCACTTGGAAAAGAGACTCCCTTGAACAAAATAGGTTTAAGGAAACATCTTGTGCAGTATTTATAACATTCCTCAATGTAGTCTTTCCTGTCGAATTTGAAATGAATTGTGTCTCTAGGAATAGATACTGTTTTAATATTTTGTAGTACTGTTGCCCTTAAATGACACTTTTGGAGTAATTTTGATAAAGACAAAAGGGTTAGGGTTAGGGTTTAGCGTTAGGTTTAGGGTTAGGGTTAGGGCTGGGGCTAGAGCTATTGCTAGGGCTAGGGTTATGGTTAGGGTTAGGGTAAAGCTCCTAAGATCAACTTTCTGTTACAGTTGCATGAACAGAGGCCTAACTCATTGTCTTGTTTAAGTTAAAAAAACTCAACAGTAAAGAATCCTCCAAAGTACTCTTTCATGTAAAAAGTGTAGTGAAGTTAAGACATCTGTGTACGGTGTTATATCTGACTGGGATAAAACGATTTTTTGAACGTGGAACTGAGTATGAATATGCTAAACACTGCATTGTGCTCCTGTTTAAAATGCGGTTCCTGACTAAGTTTTTCATTTCCCACTGATTTGGAGGAGAGCACACACTTCACTATTGTACACTCAGAATGTAATGTCTTGCAGCCTCAGAAGTATAGTTTTAGTTTCATGTTCACCGAGATGTTCACAATCTTTTACAGGCCTAGTTACATATTGGAGTATATAGGCCTTTCTTGGTTCAGCTATGTTCTTCCCACTCTAGACAATGCATTGGAAAACTATGGCAAAGAAACTTCCAGAGTATCCTAAATGACATACATTTTGTAGGCATTCTCTGATTTGGTGATTGAAAAGTGATTCATTAGATCTTTAACTCCAGATCTTAACACTACAGTGTCCTTACAGAGATACACTTACACAGAAGGACTGAGATGGTATGTATTACTAGAAAAAAAACATTCATTTCACTTTAACGTGAAATGAGCACATTCATCTGTGTTAATACCCTTTGTAGAAATTGTTTGCTTGAAATCCACTTATTACTATACTTGTTACTTCCACTATTTTGTAAGGGTTCAAAAAATTCATGAATATTCTCTCAGATAGAAATGCACTTGGAGGCAGAAAGTGAAGTGATAGTGGATATTCATTTGACAATCACGAAACTTTTTGTCCTGCCCATGTAGATGGCTGTACATGCATATTGCAGGTGGACCACACGTCTTTCCTGGAAAAAATTCACAGGAGGGAATTCGACTGTAGAGGCTCAATTTCTTTCATAGGTCACATAGTGCTGTCCCAGCATACACTCATTTTCTTATGGGAAGTAATGGCAGTAGCTCCTACACTATCACACAATGCATGGAACTGATATTTCAAGAATTTCTTTCAACAAAATACAACAAAGAGGACAAACCATCTTTCACACTAGTCATTTCATCTGACACTTTATTGAGTACTTTGTTAATATGCTTAACACTGTATTGGGATGTTGTTGAAAACACACTTCCGGACTAAAATTTTCATTCTCCAATGATTTAGAGGAGACCATACAATTCACTATTGTATACTGAGAGCATAATGCCTTGGAGCCGAAGAGTGTACTTTTAGTTTCACGTTCACCAAGATCTTCACAATCCTGTACAGGCCTAGTTACATAGTAGAGTATTCAGGCCTTTCTTGGTTCAGCTATGTTTTTTGCACTGTAGACAATACATTGGGAAAGAATGGCACAGAAATTTCAAGAATATCATCAATAACATAGATTTTGTGGGTGGGCATTCACTGATTTGCTGACCAAAAGTGATTCATAACCTCTTTACAGAACTTAACACTAAAGTGTCCTTACAGATATAGTTACACAGAAGGACTGAAGCCATATGTACTGCCAGAGACCCCATTCGTTTCACTTTAACGTGAAATGAGCACATTAACTTGTGTTAATACCCTCTGCAGAAAGTGTTTCCTTGAAAACCGCTTAGTACTAAGCTTCTGATTCTCACTGTTTTCTAAGTGTTCAAAAAATTCATGAACATTCTCTCAGAGAGAAATGCACTTGGAGTCACAAAGTGAAGTGTTAGTTCATATATATTTGACAATCACAAAACTGTTTGTCCTGCCCATGTAGATGGCTGTACATGCATGTTGCAGGTGGGCCACATGTTTTTCCTGGAAAAAATTCACAGAGGGGAACTCGACTGTAGAAGCTCTTTATCCTTCCTAGGTCATATAGTGCTATGCCCACATACCTTCATTTGCTTATTGGAAATAACTAGACTATATCCTACACTATCACACAATGCATGGAACTGATATTTCAGGAAGATCTTCCAACAGAATGCAGCAAAGAGTACAAACCGTCTGACACACTAGTCTTCATCTTACACTTTAACGAGTAAATTGTTAATATGCTAAAACCTGCATTTGGCTCTTGTTGAAAACACATTTCCTGACTAAGTTTTTCATTCTCCAGTGATTTAGAGGAAAGCACACACTTCACTATTGTACACTCAGAGTGTAATGCCTTGGAGCCTCAAAAGTGTAGTTTTAGTTTCACATTCACCAAGATCTTCACGATCTTGTACAGGCCTAGTTACATAGTGCAGTAGACAGCCCTTTCTTGGTTCAGCTATGTTTTTCCCACTAGAGACAACACATTGGGAAAACTGTGGAATAGAAGCTTCCAGAATATCATAAATGACATAGATTTTGTAGGCATTGACTGAATTGCTGACCAAAAAGTGATTCATTACCTCTTTACGGAACTTAACACCAAAATGTCCTTTCAGAGATATAGTTACACAGAAGGACTGAAACGATATATTTCACTTTAACGTGAAATGAGCACATTCACCTGTGTTGATGTTACAGTACTGAGCGGGGGGGAAGGGCTGAATGATATAAAAGATCCTCCCTTTTTCTCCAGGGGTTCCTCCCCACGTGCTGAGTTTGTTTTGCCCACCGCCTGAGGAAGATGTCTCTTAATACCAGAGATCAGTGAAAAGGAATTTATTATTTATTTGAAATAACACAAACTAAAGTTCCCCACAAATGCACACAGTCCTCCCAGCACCCTCCACGTGGCAAAGGGAGCACTTCCAAAGCCTTGTGGTCCTGACTCTCACCCAAGACGCATGGTCCCAAGAAAGACACCAAAGTCGAATGGTCCTAAACAGATGCGTGGTCCCAAAAAGAGAGACGCCCAATGGCTGCCATGCCTCCCTTTAAATCCCATTGCCAATCTTCCTCTGCAGGCCCACTTTCCGGCTCCTCTCACAATTGTGAGCTCCTCTCACAGCTGCAGCATTCTGGACTGGTGTGGCCCTGTGGTATGGAGCCAATTATGTCCAAGCTCTTCTGGACCATATTACCGATCCCTATTTGGGGTTCCCTTCTTGGCTGCACCCTGTTACAAATCCTTCCTTTCAGATATGCAACCCGTTTATAATCATATAAAGTACAGTGGATGAAGGTCTCATGCTCTTGTAGCTACTTCTGACTGGACATGGATGTCTTCCTGCCTATCCTTTGGTCAGGGGTGCCCTGAAAGAGGGTGGAGAGGGTACAGCATGGAGGGAGTCCTTTCTGTAAGGGGAAGGACCTTACAGAATCCAGGTCAGTTGGCTCTCACCAGAAAGTTGCAGGTTCCATGTCAAAAGTCTGGCAATACTGAACCGTTGGCATCCTAGTCATATTCTGTAGGTGACAGATTTGGAAAGAAAGGTTGGAAGCACAATTAGGGCATAACCACTAAATGACAAAGGCAGGGACTTAGGTAAAGAATGGCTTTTCTGGAGGAAGTTGTACAAGGCAGGCTACACCTTTCCAAAACCCTTGTGGCTTCACTCGGGGTGAGGGGTATGTATTAAGATTTCCTTCCTTTCAGATTTCTGAGCCCTTTCTGTCCTAGCCTTTAAGAAAGAAAGGGGGAAATCAGTTCTAAAATGAAGCCCACAGACCGCTCCAACCCAACCACTTAGTTCAGTCAAACCATTCAGTCTCAGGGTGTGATGATAAGGATGGGCTTCTTAAGTGAGGCCTATATTGCAACCAATCACTCAGGTAATGAGGTCCTAGGCATACGCCCTACAAAAACAGAAGGAAGAACACATGTTACCTTACACAAAAATTCCCAAGCCAGTCTCTGTGCCTGTGAGACTGTCTTTTGGGAAGACATCTTGTTACCAGGCCCTTGTTGCAATGATCTCTAACAGTGGTGATCTGACAGGTCCTCTGTGCCTGTAAATTGAAAAACAAACTTTCAAGACAGGTAGTTGTGTCATTTCTGATGTCCAATAATGAGTATTGTGATTTTCTTCGAATCACAATTTTTCTTCCTAAGATGACCCTCATTGTTATGAAAGGGACTACTTTTTAGTCCAGCTTTTAATTTTTACTGTTTGTTTGCATAAACACACTAAGAGCAGCCTGGATCACTTATAATTTTTAAGTCTGCTTTGCTGGAATTCACACAGGGAACTTTCAGATTGACTTCTCAGTCCACCCCTCGGGGCACAGAGCAGAGCCACACATCCGCCATCTGGCTTCGCCTGTACCACTTGTTTCACTCAAATCCTTGAGGCTTCCATTGTGCCTACAGGTTCCTTTTTGGCCATCTTTCAGGAAAGCAAACTTTGTTCCTTCCCTGGAAAGACTGGCACGAACCACACAACCAACCGAAGTACCAGGCTTTTCTCATGGGCTTACGCTAGCTTCGCAAGTCAATCCCAGTTCCTCAGGGTTTTCTGGTAACGACCAGAACCCATACATGCCTCCTTCAGGCATGTCATTCCAGTCAAAGTCTTGGCTCACAAAACCACTATTAATGACTGGTCTTATTGGATTTATGCAAAGAAACTTTATGTCATCATTCAGTCCTTCAGAATACCAAATTCTGGAGGGATCAGGTAGGGAGAAAAATACAAAACATGAAGGAAAATCCTTTTCCTTCTGATATCCACCGTTTCTCAAAACTTTCCTACAGAGTGTGAAGTTTCAACCTTTCCTGGAATCCTCAATTTCCTTTTCAGAGCAGACACAGAGCAAAATCCAAACCACAGAGTTCCAGAACAATACACAGGTATAGGCATTCTTTTGCGCCAATGCTTCCATTAGTGCCTCGCAGAGACATGCTCCTTCAGGCCCAGTCTCTTGGCAGAGACATGCCCCCTTTGCCTCTGGCTGAAGCACTCATCAGCCCCAAATGACCCTTTCTGGGTCCCGATCGGCAAAAGGCATTCTCCCCAACTGGTTGCAGTGACCTTCCTTAGGTCTTACAATACAGAAGGTTTCTGATCAGAAACAAAACCAATGTGAGAAATTTGCTCTTTTCCCACAAAACCAGAAAATTAGTTGAGGTTTCCTTTACTCCAACTTTAAAACTTTCACATCCATTACACATAATTCTACTCATCCAGATTTAACCATCAGTCTCTTTTACTCCTGGTTCCTTTCCCACACTGGAAAGGACTATACTTAAACTCAGCATGTGGCAGCTAACAGTCCCTAGCTTTACAAACGTTTGCATGATATAACAAACAGTTCTAGCCCTATCTGTAAACCTAACCCTAACTCTAACCCAAACCCCAGCACTAACCATGAGCCTAACTATAAAATTACCTCTATACTTAACCCTAAACCTAGCCCTAAACCTAGCCCTAAATCTAGCCCTAACCCCAACCCTATTCCTAATCCAGGCCTAGCCCTAGCCATAGCCTTAGTCCTAACCCAAGCCCTAACACTAGACCTAGCCCTATCCCTAACCCTAACCCTAACACTAACTCTACCCCTAGCCCTAGACCTACCCCTAGCCCTAGCCCTAATCTTAACCATAAACCTAGCCCTAACCCTAGCCTAGCCCTAAACCTAACCATGACCCTAACCCTAACCCAACTCTGAGCCTTAACCCTAACACTAGCCCCAAAACTACACGTAATCCAAAACCTAACCCTAGACCTAGCCCTAGCCTTACCTCTAACCATAACCCTATCCCTAACTGTAAACTTAATGCTAAACCTTAGCCTAATGCTAGACCTAATCCGAGCCCTAGCTATTGCCCTAGACTTAAACATAATGGTAGCCCTAGCCAGAATACTGCCCTAACCAAAACCCTGGCCCTACCCTACTCCTAACCCAAACCTTAACCATAACCCTAAACCTAGCCCTAGCCCTAGTCCTAGCATTAAACCAAACCCTAAACATAGCTCCAGCACTAGCCCTAGCCCTAGCCCTTCCCTAACCCTAACCCTAACTCTAACACTAACCATAAGCCAAATTCTAACCATGGCCTTACCCTAACCCTAACACTAACCCAAGCGCTAAAAATAATTCTAACCCTAGCCCTACCCCTAACCCTAATCTTAACCCTAAACCTAACCCTAGCTCTAGCTGGAGCCAAAACCCTACACCTAACTCTAATCATTTTCCTAGTGCTAGCCTTACCCCTAGCAGTACCCTAACACTAACCCTAACCCTAACCCTAACCTTAAACCAAGCCCTACCCTTAGACCTAGCCCTATTTCTAACCCTAACCCTAACCATATCCAAACTCTAACCCTAACTGTGGCCCTAACCCTAAACCTCACCCTAACCCTAACCCTATCTGTATTGCTAGCCCTAGCCATAGCCCTACACCTAAACCTATGATAGCCCCAGCCCAAACCCTATGCCTAACTGTAGCCCTATCTCTAGTCCTAGTGCTAGCCCTAGCCCTGTCTCTCACCCTAACCCATGCCCTAAGCATAACCCTAATCCGAACCTCAGGCCTAGTCTTAGCCATAACCCTAACCCTAGCCCTAACCCTAATCCTAAGGCTAAACCTAGTCCCACCCCTAGGGTATACCTAAACCTAACCCTAAACCTAACCCTAACCCTAATCCTAGCCTTAACCCTAACACTAGCCCTGGCCCTAAACCTAATTCAGAACCCAACCCCAGGAGTACCCCTAGCTCTAACCCTACCCTTAACCCTAAACCTAACCTTAACCCTAGCCCAAGCCTAGTCCTAGCTCCAGCCCTAGCTCTATTTCTAACCCTAACCCTAACGCTAACCCCAACCCTAGCACTAACTCTAAATTACCTCTAAACCTAAACCTGGACCTACACATAATCCAAGCCATATCTCTAGCCCTAACTCTAACTCTAACCCTAAACTTCACCCACTTACTAACCCTAGCCCTAGCCATAGCCCTAGCGGTAACCTAAGGCTAGTGCTAACCCTAACCCGACCCTAACCTTATCCATTCCTAGCTCTAATACTACCTCCAACCCTAACCCTAGAGCTAACCCTAACCCTAAACCAAGACCTATCCCTTACCTTAAACCTAGCCCTATCCCTAATACTAACCCTAAGCCTAACCCTAACCATATACCTAGCCCTAGCCATAGACTTACACATAACCCTAACACTACCCCTAGCCTTAACACTATTCTTAAAACTAGCCCTAGACCTAGCCCAAAACCTAACCCTAAACCTAGCCCTAGCCCTAACCCTAGTCCTAATCTTAACCCTAACACTACCCCTAGACCTAGCTCTAAGCCTAGCTCCTGACCTACCCCTATCTCTAATCCTGACCCTAGCCGTAATACTAACCTTAACGCTAAACCTACCCTAGCCCTAGCTCTAATTTTAGACCTTACTCTAACCCTAAAACTGACCTGTCCCAAACCCAAGCCCTAACCCCAGACATAACCCTAGGGCTAACCCTAATGCTAGCCATAGCCCTAATGCTAACTGTAACCCTAAACATAACCCTAGCCCTAGTCCTACTCCTCTACGTAATGCTCACCTTAACCCTAGCCATAACCCTAGCCCTAGTCCTATCCCTAAACCTAATCCTAACCCTAACCCAAACCTAAACCTAAACGTGGCCCTAAACTTAACCCTCACATTACCCCTAACCCAAGCCCTAGCAGTAATCTTAACCCTAACCGTGGCCCTAACCCAAATCTTAACTGTAATCCTAACCCTATCCCTCAACCTAGCACTAGCCCTAGCCCGAATCCTAAACCTGAACCTAACCCTTGGCCTACCGCTAACCGTAGCCTTGCCATAACCATACCCTAACCCTAACCCTCACGCTAACTTTAACCCTAGCCCTAGCTTTAGCACTAGCCCTATATCTAAACTTACCCCTAACCCTACCCAAACTCTTAGCTATATCGTGGGCCTAAAACTAACCCTAACCCTAAACCAAGCCCTACCCCTAACACTAACCCGCCCGTAGCACTAGCCATACCACTACACCTAACCCGAAACCTGCCCCTAAAGCTAGCCCTAAACTTAGCCCTAACCTTAACCATAATGCTTGCCCTAGCACTAGACCTATCCCTAGCCCTAGCCCTGAACCTAAACCCAACCCAAGCCCTAGCAATAGACCTAATCCTATCCCTAACCTTCAGCATAGCCCTAGAGCTAGTCCTAGTGCTAGCCCTAGCCCTATGTCTAACACTAACCCTAATCCTAACGCTAACCCTAGCACTAGTGTATCCCTACATCTAACCCTAAACCTAACCCTAACCCTGACCCTAATCCTAGCCTTAACACTTACAGTATCCCTAGCTCAATCCTAATCCAAACCCTAACCCTAGACCTAGCCCTAATTCTAACACTAACCCTAAACTTAACCCTAGCCCTAACTGTAACCTGAACTTTAACCCTAACCCTACCGCTACCCCTAATCCTAGCCCTAACACTATACCTAAATATAACCCTAATCTAACTACATACCTGGCCCTAGCCCTATCTGTAGCAATAACCCTACCCATAACCCTAATGCTATCCCTAGTCCTAACCCTACTGCTAACCATAACCCTACCATACACCAATTCCTAGTCCTAAGCTAACACTAACGCTAAAACTAACCTTAACCCTAGCAGTAGCACTAAACTACACCTAGCACTAAACCTAACACAAACCTGAGCCTGACCCTAACTCTAGCCCTAGCCCTATACCTAATCCTAATCAAAACCCTAACCAAAAACCTAAACCTCACCATAGCAAAAGCCCTAACACTAAACCTAACACTACCCCTAAGCCTAAGATAACACTAGCCCTAACCCTAGCCCTACACTTAGCCCTAATGCTAACCATGACCCTAACACTCACACTAGACCTACCTTATCCCTAAACCTAACCCTAACACTTGCCCTAGTGCTAGCCCTAGCAATAGCACTAGACCTAACCTAAACACTAGCCATACCGCTAGCCCTAACACTAAACCTTACCCTAACCCTAGACCTAGCCCTGACCCTAACCCCAACCCTAACACTTGCCCTACCCCAACTCCAAACCCTAACTCTAAACCTAACCCTATCCCAAACTCTAACCCTAACAGTGCCCCTAACCATAACCTGACGCCAAGCCCTGGCATTTAACCTAACCAAAGACCTGAACCTAATCCTAATCCTAAACATACCCCTAACACTATCTATCCCTAACCCTAGCTCTAACCCTAGCCTTCACCTTAACCCTAAACCTTACCTAGTGCTAACCCAAGCCTTAGGAATAACCGAACTTTAACTCTATCCCTAGCGTTACACCTAGCCCTATCTATACCCTTAAACCTCACCCTCCCCAAACTCTAACATTAACTGTGGCCCTAATGTTAACCCTAACCCTAACCCTAAACAATAACCTAGCCCTCACCCTAACCCTAGCACTAGCCCTAGCCCTAAACTTAACCCTAAACCAAACCCTAACGGTAACTATATAAACCTATCCCTAGTGCTACCCATAGCCATATACCTACCCCTAATGCTAACTCTCACCCTAAACCTAACTCTCACCCTAACCCTAACTCTATCCCTAACCCAAGGCCTTGCCTAGCCCTCACATGAACCCTAAAGATAATGCTTCCCTAGAGGTACACCTATCTATAGCCCTACCTCTAACTCTACCACTAACCCTAACCCTACCCCTAACCCTAACCTTAAACCTAACCCTACTTTAACCCTACCACTAGCCCTACAAATAGACATAATGCTAACCCTAACCTTAAAACTAACTTTAACCATAAAACTAACGCTGGCACTAGCCATAACCTACTCCTACCCCTAAATCTAACCCTAACTATAACACTATTCATAACTCTACACTTAAACGGACACCTAATTTATGCCTAACTATAATCCTGACACTGAAGCTACACATAACCC
>CM052550.1:47737372-47824267 GCA_028533065.1 Trachops cirrhosus
CCCGGCTGGACTCCGCCCCTCCTACCAGTCTGGATGAAAGTGTCTATTTTTAAATCCTTGGTTGTCCGACTTCCATAAACTTCAATTTTCTGTCAGTTCTGGTTGTTATTTTGTTTCTATATCTTTGTTGTCCCTATCTTGGTTGTGCGAGGAGGCACAGTGCGTCTACCTATGCCTCCATCTTGGCCGGAAGTCCAATAACGGTATTTAAATGCTCTTCGCTTTCCCTCGTAAGACACACAACTCAGCCTTTGAATGCCACTGAAGTTATTAATTGATAGGAGGTTTGAAAATGACATGGCAAAGAATAACTGTCATAAGTATATTTACTTTTTAAATTATTATTTTTTATCATTAGCCAAGGACATTTTTTAATTGCTTTAAAAGAAAGGTACGGCGGATCCTGGCCGGCAGGATCCGTGTGTGTTGTGGCTGCTCGTGTACACATACACACGCACAACAGCAGTCCTGTGGAGAAAAAGGGACGGCGTGGCCACTCTGAGAGGGAGGGCGAGAGGGCCCTGGCTGGCCCCTGCCTGGACAGGCTTTTATTGTTTTTCTGGGTATATTACATGGAGGGTGGTCCTCACTTACTATGCACAGGTTCACTGCAGGGGACTGCCTTTTACAGATAACACAGGAAAGAATGCTGCTAATTACTTCAAAGGGAAGGAAGGATGTTGCAGACCAAGGGGAAAAGTGGTTGAACCGGTCACACTCCATCCTTGGGAGGTTTAGCTGAGATTCTAGGAAGTTGCAGTAAGCACTTGCTGCCTCAGTCCAGAGTGAGGGAGTTTTAGCAAAGCCAGTCTCATAGCAGCCTAGGTACAGTGCAGGCCTGATTGCCCACGGGAGAACCTCTCCGTGGGCGGGTGTGGTCCTGCGTGCTGCTCTCTCCCCACTGGTATTCCACGTGAGTGCTGAGCTACATTCCCACGCCATGTGAAGGGGTTCCCTACAGAAAGGGGGAGAGTGCGAGAGAAACATCAGTTGGTTGCCTTTCACATGTGCCGTGCTGGGGACAGCACCTAGGTATGTGCCCTGATGGGGAATCAAACCTGCCGCCTTTTGGTGCACAGTGCAGTGCTCGAACAAACTGAGCCACTCTGGCCAGGGCTAAAATCATTCTAAATTTGTATTTTAAGCCATACATATCATTAAAAATCCAAACAGCGAAAGATGGTGAAAATTTCACCACCACTGCAGGTGTGGCTCAGTTGGTTAAGAGCCTTGTCCCATAGGCCGAAGGGTTGCAGGTTCAATTCCCAGTCAGGACACATGCCCAAGTTCTGGTTCAGTCACACTTCAGTTCTAGCCAGGGCGCGTGCAGGAGGCAGCTGATGGATGTTTCTGTCTCACGTTGACGTTTCTCTCTCTGTCTCCCTCCCTCCCTTCTCCTCTCTGTAAAATCAGTCAGCATGTCCTCAGGTGAGGGAAAGATAAAGAAAACTTTTCCTCCTACTCCAGTTCTTCAGGCAAGAACTCAGTTCCTCTCCCTAGACGGAACCAAGTCGTAGTCGCTTGTGTACCCTCTTGGAAATAAAATTTTTTAAAAGATTTTATTTATTTATTTTTAGAGAAAGGGGAAGAGAGGGAGAGGAAAGAAATATCAACGTGTGGTTGTCTTTAGTGTGCCCCTTACCGGGGTCCTGTCATGTAACTCAAATTTGTGCCCTCACTGGGACTCGAACCGATGACCTTTTGGTTTGCAGGCCAGCACTCAGTCCACTGAGCCACACTAGCCGGGCCAGAAATAATTTAGACAATGCTGTGGGTGCATTTTCCTGTGTGCAGACCTGGACGTCTGTTCACGTCTCCCTTCAAATCCTGTTTTCATTTAAATTTTAAGGATCATTACCTTGTAAGTAGATGAAGAGCCTCCTCATTCTTTTTCACAAACCCAGTGTTTTGCTGTATGGGTGTGTCACAGACCAGTCCCCTTGTGGACACCCAGGTGCCTCTGAGCCTTTGCTGTTGCCGTCAGCACCGTGGCGGTAACCACTGCTGTCATTTGTTGTACGCGGGCAGCAGGCCGGTTATAGTGCAGGCTCTTCAGAGCGCCGATGCCCTGGCTGGTGGGGCTCAGTGGACTGGGTGCCAGCCTGCGAACCAAAGGTCATGGGTTCGATTCCCAGTCAGGGCAGCTGGCTAGATTGCAGGCCAGGTCCCCAGTAGGGGGTGCATGAGAGGCAGCCGCACACTGATGTTTCTCTTCCTCCCTTCCCTTCTCTCTAAACATAAAATAATTAAACCTTTAATTAAGAAAAGGCGAGGAAGTGCTGGGCAGAGGCGATGGCGGGGTGATTCGGGTAGATCTGCCACAGCGCTTGTTCGACACGACCCACTGAGCGACCTGCCGCCCTTGCAGGCTGCACTGCCCGCACCGTGTGGCCTCACCAGTGCGACAGGTGTGAAGTGGTGGCCCAGTGCTGGTTTCCTCCCCTGCGCTCTGGGTGCAGCTGCTGCTCCACGCGGTGCTCAGCCCCCTGTGCCCATCACGGGACTTACCGACGTCCCCTGGGGGTGACCCCACACGTCACTCCAGTCTGTTATCGCAGCCAGGGACCTGCCCTGGCACAGCCCACTGGGGAGGCTGCGGGCCTTCCTCGGTGTCACCGCTCTGCGGGTGCCCACTGTCCTTCGGGGAGTGGGGAGTAGGACGTGTGCGCCGTTCTGCAATGTGTGGTCCCCTCCACGCTCAGGAGTCAGAGCCGGCCCTTGCCGCCCCTTCGTAGCCAGTCCCCCCCGCCCTCCCCCACTGAAACAGCAGCCCCGCTGTATCCTGGGATTTATTTCTCTTGTCCAGTAGTTTTAATTTGCATTGTTCGGTTACAAGTGAGGTCGATTGTCTTTCTGTCTAAGAATCACTTGTGTTTCCTTCCCTGTCAGCTCCTTTCTACATTGTTTTTCTGGGAGTTCGTTTTCTTTCCCCTTAGACAGTACTTTCTTTAGGGACATGAACTGTGTGACAGAGAGGAAAACGCAGCCCCCTCCTGTCGGCTCCGCCTTCCCTCGTGGTGGAGCGTTTCTGTTGTATCTGACTGCACGGTTTTCCTGGCTAACCAGTGTGACCCTCGACCTTCGCAGACACCACAGTGACTCTTGCCATCGTGGTGGACAAGCTGGCGCCCCGACTGGGGCAGCTGAAGGTCCTACACAGAATCTTCAGCACCGGGGTAGCCGAGGTCCCGCCGGACACGCGGAACGTCGTCCGGGCGTCTCACCTGCTCAACACCCTGTACAAGGCCATTCTCGAGTATGACAACGTGGGGGAGGCCTCCGAGCACACGGTACGTAGCCCCTCGTCTGGTCTCAAGCGTGTGGCTCCTTTCTTTGCTGGCAGGACAGTGGGCCACAGCTGCTGCAGCTCCTTCCAGAAGCAGTGCTTAAGTCACAGCCTGTCTGACACTCATGCAGGGTTTTGAAATTAGCTTCTAAGTTTGTTTGTTTTTTTTTTTCAGATTTTGTTTATTTTTAGAGAGAGGGGAAGGGAGGGAGAAAGAGGGAGAGAAACATCAAAGTGTGGCTGCCTCTCGAGTGCCCCCTACTGGGAACCTGGCCCGCAACCTAGGCATATGCCCTAACTGGGAATCGAACCAGTGACCCTTCAGTTCACAGGCCAGCACTCAACCCACTGAGCTACACCAGCCAGGGTTTTTCTAAGTTATAATTGCTACAATGACCAAAAGGATGCAGTGCAGGAAGGACAAAACATGGCAGCAGGATGTAAAAAGTGCCCAGCTGTCTTCCAAAGCAAGGTGCAATAACCCTTTCTGAAATAAAACTGCAAGTTTAGGATGGGAGCCTTGAGAGTGGTCAGTCATAGAAAAAAAAAGTAGGACCAAGGTTTCTAGGGGCTGAGAGGAGGGGAGGTACGTTATGGGGACAGACTTGCAGGGACTTTTTTTTCTTTTAAGATTCTGTTGATTTATTTTTTTTAGAGAGGGGAGGGGGGAGGAAGAGGGGGAGAGAAACATCAATGTGTGGTTGACTCTAGCACACCCGTACTGGGGACCTGGCCTACAACCCAGGCATGTGCCCTGACTGGGAATTGAACCGGTGACCCTTTGGTTTGCAGGCCAGCGCTCAATCCAGTGAGCCACACCAGCCAGGGCACGAGTTGAGGTTTTAAGCATGAAAATGTTCTGGGGATCTATTCTCACAACAGTGTGAATATACTTAACTTGATCGAACTGCACACTTAAAAATGGTGGAGAGCATATTTATATCACGTACTTTTTATCACAATTTAATAAAACAGCGCTCACTAGAGACTAGAATCTGGAAAGCCGCGTGTGATTTGGGTGCGTCCCCCCGTTTGTTGGTGTACGGTTGCTTTCTCACGCTGTGGTCCGCGGCTCCATGTGAAGGAGGCCCGTTTCTTCCAGCTGTGCGGTGGTTTCCTCCTGGGACGGGCAGTAGCATGAAACCCTGTCCTCATTGCCGCTGGGCACCCTGCTCACTGCTCCATTTAGGTAGGAACCGTGTGGCTGTTGGCCCTGGGTAACCGCCACTCACGGGGGTCCGAGTGTGGGCCACAGACAGGTGCTCGTCTTGTCAGTGGGCGGGCTCTTCACAAGGGTCTTGTAACACATGGTTTGGGTTTTTAATTTCTTAGTTTATCTCAGAAAGCAGAAGCCTGGTGGAGTTTTTAGAAGGCGTCTCAGAAGCGCGTCAGCCTCGTCTCACGCCGAGACGAGGGCGCCCTGAGAGTGGCCTGTGCGTGTGTCCCCGCAGGTGTCCCTGCTCTTCTCTCTCTGGGTGGAGACCGTGCGGCCCTACCTGCAGATCGTGGACGAGTGGATCGCGCATGGCCACCTGGGCGACTGCGCACGGGAGTTCATCATCCAGAGGTGACCGCGGCCGCACGGGACATGGGCACCGGGCACGTGGGGCGTGGCCGCTTGGTTCAGGCACCACCAAGGGACAGCAGTTTGGCCAGGAGAGCCCAGTGGTCACCATGGGGTGCGTCAGGGCGCAGCCCCCAGACAGACATCTCTCTCCTGCCCTGGTGTCAGGTCTCTGCTTAGCTTTGCGGACCGCCTCTCAGAACGGCAGTGCAGCGATGTCGGGCTGGCCTAGCCGCGTGCACGGCGCTGCCCATGACGCCAGTGCCGGCCACAGCCACCCGCCTGTCGTTCCGGGGCAAAGCGTCGCTTAGACAGAAGTATGAAAACATTTCCGAAGAGGCCTCTAATACATTTATTTTTCCAAGTTAGCTGCTCTAGATTTTTTTCTTTAAATCCTCACACGAGGATATATGCATTGATTTCAGAGAGCAGAAGGGGGAGGGGGGAAGAGAGAGAGAGACACACACACACACACACACACACACACACACACATCAATGTGAGAAAGAAACATCGATTGGCTGTGCACCCCGACCAGGACCAAACCTGCAACCCAGGCCTGTGCCCCGACCAGGAATTGAACCCTGGACCTTCTGGTCTATGGGATGACACTCCACTACTGTGACCCATAGGAGCCAGCACACTACTTTTTTTTTTTACCCTTAAGTTAATTGATTTTTCTGAATACAGTCATAGAACCTGCATCTCAAGGCTGTGTGAGGTTGGGTGCTCTGTGTGGGTGTGTGGTTTTATTGACAGCTGTCCATTTCCCTCGACAGGAAGGGCGTGCTGACTCCTCCGAGCTCTGGAAAGGTGGCCCTGTTTCCGGTGCTCAGATATAAGAGGCAGCCTTTCCCCCAGTCCCCCTTTTGTCTCTCCTTCTGTCCTGTTTCATCTCTCTCATTATTCTTAGATACTGGGGAGTATCTATCATTTCGTTACTCAAAGCAGTTCTGTTAATAGCCTACGTGGGCCCTGGCTGGTGTGGCTCAGTGGATTGAGTGGTGGTCTGCGAACCAAAGGGTTACCAGTTCTGTTCCCAGTCAGGGCACACGCCTGGGTTGTGGGCCAGGTCCCCAGTAGGGGGCACGTGAGAGGCAACCACACATTGATGTTTCTCTCTCTCTCTCTCTTTCTCCCTCCCTTCCCCTCTTTCTAAATAAATAAATAAATAAAATCTTAAGATAATCTTATGTGGAGAGGGGTAGGTGTGGAAGTCTGGAGATTACTCTCACGGGCTATGAACAAATTACTCATAGTTTGTCTAATTCCAATTCAGGCAACTTTCTACTTATTTAGATTTTTGTCTCAGTCATTCAGAGCATTTATCCACATTTTTGTGTTAAACTGAGGCCAGATAAACTCTCCCCTTTTGCACAGACATTGCTTCGTTTTAGCGGTAACTGAAGTTGCCGTGTCTGGGGATGTCTGGATCGCACACGGCTAAGCTGGAGCACACGTACTGCTCTTTTGGAAGGAGAATGAACATTTAACATTCTTTTTTGAACCTGTACAGAAACAAAAACGTTCCGGTGAACCACAGAGACTTCTGGTACGCGACCTACACGCTCTACAGCGTGTCGGAGAAGACAGAGAGCGAAGAGAAGATGAGCGACAGCGCCAGCGCGAGCTCGGGCAGCGAGCAGGGGCCCTGCAGCCGGCAGCACACCATGGTGTCCTTCCTCAGGCCGGTCCTGAAGCACATCATCATGGCCGGCAAGTCCATGCAGCTGCTGAAGCACCTGCAGGCCGGGGACAGCGCCGCGGGCCAGGCCACAGCCAGAGGTGGGCCGCTCCCGCGCCTCGCGGCAGGGGGCGCTCTGCTGCTGCCTTCGCTCTTGTCAGCTGAGATACGGATGATTCTGTGGTTTTCTGTTCGTGTTGCTGTTTCTTAATGTTTAGAGAGAGGGGAGGGGAGGGAGAAAGAGAGAGAAACATCAGTTGGTTGGTTGCCACTCGTACGTGCCCCAGACAGGGATGGAACCCACACCCAGGCATGTGCCCTGACTGGGAATTGAACCTGTGATCGTGGGCTTGCAAGACTACGCCCCAGCGAGCCACACCGGTAGTTTGAAAACCATCAAAGCTTCTAGTTACATGGAAATTAGCACCATGACCAAGGGCGTAGATCATGCTGCTTCTAATAGAAAAAAGGTTGTCCTCATTGAAAATGTCTAGCACTTGCTCTGGCCAGTGTGTCTCAGTGGAGTGAACGCTGGACTGCTAACCAAAGGTTGTTGGTTCAATTCCCTGTCAGGGCACATGCCTGATTGTGGGCCAGGTCCCCAGTTGGGGGTGTGCTAGAAGCAAATGATTGATGTTTCTCTCCCTCCCTCCCTCCCCTTCTCTCTCAAATAAATACATAAAATCTTTAAGAAAAAGGCAGAAAGAAAGAAATTTGTAGCATTGTATTTGAAAGGCAATGATAATAAGTTCCACATGTATTAATGTGTTATCCTTACTCTTGATTCCTGAGGACTGGTCTTTTTTTTTTTTTTTTTTTTTTTTTAGATTTTTATTTATATTTAGAGACAGACGGGAAGGAGAAACAGAGGCAAAGATCAATGTGTGGTTGCCTCCCACACACCCCCTACTGGAGACCTGGCTCGCAACCCAGGCATGTGCCCTGACTGGGAATTGAGCTGGTGACTCTTTGGTTGGTAGACCCATGCTCAATCCACTGAGCTATACCAGCCAGGGCAGGACTGGTCCTTTAAAAATAATTCCCTAGCATATCTTGCAGTGTGTCGCTCTTGAAGACCACAAACCCTGACAGATAGGAATTCATTGGTGAGCAGTTCAGATCGGACCATCGATTTCAAGAAAATCTTGATGTTATTTCTAGTCTTTTTTTGATGCTATTTAAACAGTGTACTTAAAATTTTATCAATTGACTAAAAAGATTTGAAACGTATAAATATGACCCTTGGTTGTTTTGTTTGTAAAGCAGGTTAGTGTTATGTCAATTATTTTGAGTCTTCTCTAATAATATTTTCAGTTGGCCCGGGTTCCTACTCAGTTGGTTAGAGCATCATCCAGATACGCCCAAGTTTGGGTTTGATCCCTGGTCAGGGAACATTCAGAAGAATCAACGAAGAATGTATAGATAAGTGGAACAACAAATAGATGTTTCCCCCCACCCGTTTCTCTTTCCCTTTCACCTCTCTAAAATCAATAAATAAAAATGTAAAAAATAATATCTTTACTTTGCAATATTTCCCTTTTGAAGGAATAATAAAATGTAATGAGCTCTCCAGGGCCAATCTTGGGAGTGTTTTTTCCCATAAAACTCTGAAGTGCTGTACATGGTAACTTAACTTGCAAGTGTCCTGCTTAGGGAACTTCCTTGTTCAGAAAAAAGTTAGGTTATACTTTCATGTTTAACCCTGAACTTCGCAGTTGTCTGACAGGATGTAAAAATGGGTAGTGGCACCGTATTATAAAAGTAACGATATGGGAATAGACTCTCATAGTATTTCCAGAGAGAAAATACCAGGCAACATTTGGATTAAAGCACATAATATATCTGAATGATATTTAATGTTAAGTAACCTGACATACTTCTTTATGTTTCAGATGCAGAAAGAAAAAGCCTATATACTCTCTTTCTGGAGTCGGTACAGTCACGCCTTCGACACGGAGAAGATGCCCCCGCACAGCCCCGCACGGAGCAGTTGGCGACCAAAGAGAACCTCATTAAGATGCAGTGCATTGCCCAGCGGCACCCTGAACTGGACGACGTTCACGACCCGCTGCTGGCCGTCAACTTTGCCAGGTGAACGCCAGCTGCTGGGGTTTTTTGACATTTTATTTATTTATTTTTAGGGGAAGGAGAAAGAGAGAGAGAGAGAGAAACATCAATGTGTGGATGCCTCTTTAGCGCCCCCTACTGGGGACCTGGCCCGCAACCCAGGCATGTGCCCTGACTGGGAATCGAACTGGTGACCCTTTGGTTCACAGGCCGGCACCCAGTCCACTGAGCCACACTAGTCCCTGCCCAGCTACACCATTTCTGATGGTTGAAATAGCAGAATCTGTGCCATATTTAGTACCATTTATTTCTGCCAGGCTGGGGCCTTCCAGCCTTAGATATAAAAACCTTTGCAGCCTCTCCTACTTTATCAAGGAAGGGACACGAGAAGACACTGCGTTCACTTATTTCCGATGTGTCCTTTGGCCTCCCTGGTGTTTGTGAACATCCCAGGCTGTCACGTGCCCTAGGCCCAGGGGAGTGCTGTCTCGGGGACAGAAGACGCTCTGAGAAGTCTGGGTCGTGGACGGGCATCAGACACATCCAGTGAGCCGGACCCTCCCTGTGCGTAACATACATCTTGGCTCTCGAGGCTTTTAGGTGCTTGGTACCCACACACTGCTGTTACCTGAGGCCATCACTCACTGCCAGTGGCCCTAGTGTCCAGAAAGGGCCACAGTGCTTGACCCTGAAGGCAGAAGTCACTCTGAACAGCGCTTCACTCAAAGTATATTTTGAGGAAACAGGTTTCTCTCTTTCTGCCCCGGCTGGTGTGGCTCAGTGGGTTGAGCGCTGGCCTATGAACCACAGGTTGCTGGTTTGATCCTCAGGGCATTGCAGAAACACTCATGTTTCTCTCCTTCTCCCCTTCCCCTCTCTCTACAAATACATAAATAAAATCTTTTAAACTATACATTAAAAAAAAAGATTTCTCTCTTCCTGTAATAATTGGTCATTTTAAAACGGCACTCTGCAGTTTTGATTTCACAGAATCCCGTTGATGGCTGCTCTTAAAAGAGAACTCTTTTTTTTTTTACGTTCAAGGTTGTATTTGGAACAGAGTGACTTTCACGAGAAGTTTGCCGGTGGAGACATCTGTGTGGACAGGTCCTCGGAGTCTGTGACGTGCCAGACGTTCGAGTTAACGCTGAGGTCTTGCCTCTACCCCCATATTGACAAGCAGTATCTCGAGTGCTGCGGGAACCTCATGCGGACACTGAAGAAAGATTACAGGTCTGAGGGGGTTTCGTTTCGGAAGTTGTCTGCAGTCTGTTGTGCCTCGAGAACTGTCGTGGTTATGTTAAAGCCTGTCTTTCCAGGCGGTTTTTATTAGAGTGGGAAATGGATATGCGGTTAACACTTTTCTTGTGAGAGAGTCAGTTACCCTTTAATGTTTTCCTAACTGTGTTGTGAAATTTAATTGTTTATGTCTGAGACACTATCCTGGAAGGAAAACAGAAAAAGTATGTTGCACAAAAATGCCCGTCACAAAATTTGCCATCAGAGGGGAAAATGTGCAAATTACCAGGTCCTTAAATTATGGCATCCCCAAAAATATGGCATACTCGTATCATATGTGTGAACTTAGTAAAGTTAACACAAACAATGTTTGTACCAAGTATTAAATAGCATATTTTGTTCTTTTTTAAGTTTAATCTTTTTAAAAGATTTTATTCATTTTCAGAGAAAGGGAGGGAGAAAGGGGGAGAGAAACATCAATGCGTGGTTGCCTCTCATGCACCCCCTACTGGGGACCTGGTCCGCAATCCAGGCATGTGCCCTGACTGGGAGTCGAACCAAGGACCCTTTTGTTCGCGGGTGGGTGCTCAATCTGCTGAGCCGCACCAGCCAGGGCTAAATAATCTTTATTGTACTTTTTTCCATTACCATTTAGTCCCCTTCTACCACCCAGGCCCCAGCAATCACCACACTGTTGTCCATGTCCTCGAATCCTTTTTCCTTTTAGCTCAATCCCTCCACCCCCGAACCTCCCCCACATATTTTGTTCTTAAAGCTTAAAAAGGCAGCATATGTAATATGATGAGGACTATATTCTATTAAAGACACAGAAAAAAAGAGTGGAAAGAAATACCCCAAATAGTAACAGTGAAAATTCACTATGAATGGTAGTATTTTGATTTCCCTTTTTGTTGTTGTTGTTGTTGCCACACTTTTTGACTGCCCAGTCTTCTGTGTTAAGGAGAAATAACCTCTATTATTGCAAGGCGCCGAAGAAGCGCTAGCGTTTCTGACTGCCGTCAGTGCGGAGGGTACACCTGCGTCACCGCGAACGCTGGCACAGGAGGCCTGTGACGGACGGGGTCCGCCTCATGGTGCTCTTGTCTCTCCTCGCAGGTTGGTGGAGTACTTGCAGGCCATGAGGAATTTCTTCCTGATGGAAGGGGGAGACACCATGTATGACTTCTACACATCGATTTTTGATAAAATAAGAGAAAAGGAAACCTGGCAAAATGTGTCTTTTCTTAACGTCCAGCTCCAAGAGGCAGTAGGACAGCGTTACCCCGAAGACAGTTCACGGTAAAATGTGGAAGCCACCTTTTATTTATTTATTTTTTAGAGAGAGGGGAAGGGAGGGAGAAAGAGGAAGAGAAACATCAATGTGCGGTTGCCTCTCACGCGCCCCCTCCTGGGGACCTGGCCCTCGACCCAGGCGTGTGCCCTGCCTGGGAATCGAACCGGCGACCTTTTGGTTCACGGGCCCACGCTCAGTCTACTGAGCTACACCAGGCAGGTGGAAGCTACCTTTTATGTTCAGTGTCACAGAATAATCCCTGTCCCATGGAGCCCTTGATGAATTTCTATGTGGGTCATCTTATTTCATCTTCACACGGACCCCATGAATTTTGCTAGTGTGATTTACACGTTAGAAAACCAAGGCAGTGGGAAGCAAGTGGCTCGCCCACCAAGGAAGGCAGGATGAGGAGATGGAGCCGGGCGGCTCCTGGCCTCTGCTGGCCTCCCTCACGGGGCTACAGCCGGAGCTGCCTCGGGCCCTGCCCTTGCCCCACCCCAGCCGCTGCACTGGCCTCCTCCCTGATGGCCTCCGGTGTTCCGAGGCAGCTCCCGGCCTCGGGGACCTTCACTGCCGCCCCCGGCTGCTGTCACACAGGTTCAGGAGTGGCGAGGAGGCGGCTCCACTTGGGGGGCACGGTTGTAGGTTTTCAGACAGCTCCACAGGCCCGTCCCTGGCCAGGCCGCTGACCTGCCCTCCCTCCCGCCCAGCTCCCCTGCCAGCTCTGCGAGTCGGTGCCCCCACACCTTCGCAGCACTGAGGCCGTAGCCCACCTCCCCCGCCTCGGGTGCATCGCTCCCTGCTTCGCTCTCTTCCTCATTCCCCTTCGGAAGCAATGACGTTAACAGTTACTACACGTCAGGTGCCAACTCAGGGCATCCTTTCCTCACAGCCATGCTGGTGACTGACTGACTGCTGCTGAGCAGTAGATGAAATAATTCCCTTTCGTTTCACTTCATTTTTTTATTGCCTTCGATTCTGCCCTAGAAGCAGAATTTCATCAATTAGGTGGCTATAAAAGCGGGGTAACTGCTCGATTCCTTTCATGACAGGACATTAGTGCCCCACACCCGCAGAGGGTCCCAGGGAAGGTTGTCTTGTTCAGTATCAGTAGAAACCCATGAATTTTGTTGTTTCTGACATGTTTTAATCTATTGCAGTTATTCTTTTTCTTTTTTAAGATTTATTTCTTTTTAAACAGAGGGTAAGGGAGTGAGTAAGAGAGGAAAACTAAATGTATAGTAGCCTCTCGTGCACCCCCTACTGGGGACCTGGCCTGCAACCCAGGCATGTGCCCTGACTGGGAATCGAACCAGTGACCCTTTGGTTCCCAGACCGGCACTCAATCCACTGAGCCACACCAGCCACAGCTATTAGTTATTCTTTTTTTGTTGCTTAGACTGTTCCATTTTGACCCGGAGAGAACCCTGTCACCTGACCCCAGTGACCCCGGGGAGCCCCAGGCTCTCAAGTCCAACGTGTAGGCCCGTTCTGTGCTCATCCTGCCCAGGCCCGTGTACCTCTCCTACGAGCACTTGTCTCGGCTGTCTGCTGGCTTCTGAGGCCTTCCACCTGTAGATCCATCAGCCCTGGGTTGTCACCCCCTCTGGGCGCTCAGAGGACGGAGCTAGGACATCTGTAGGAAAAGCAGAATGAAGCGTAAGCTCACATTGATATTTTCGGTGTCTGTGAAAGACAACTGATTGCACTTTGACTTTCCTTTGAGCGTTACTAACGAGTTACCCTAACATATACCGGATTTGTCCCATGATGGGTGGTAGCGGCTCCAAAGTCAGGGTAGCAGCCGCAGCCCCTGTGCGTTCACTGCGCATCCTGCGCTGCCACCGCCGAGCCTCCACGGGCTCGAATGGCACCCATACGACACCGGGCCACCGGGCCTGCGTTGTTCTGACAGCCCGTGTTGCTCTTCCAGGACTGCGTTGCTGCTCCCCACCCCCATTGCCATTCTGTGTTCGGTTAGGCACACGGCTGTGCATTTCTGAAGTTGAAATCATTGGTGCCAAGGTTCTTTTAGGGCAATCTGGCTTCTGTTTCTGTCCCTGCAAGCCTCCTCCCTTCCTGGAAGGTAACCGTGGTTATTGGATTTCCATGTGGTGGCTTGGCCTGTGCCCAGACCCATTGCTTGGGCCCCGCTCTTCGAGCGCTGCGTGGTCAGGGCGCGGGCGGGACCCCGAGGAACAGGGTCGTCAGACCCTCACGTGCCCACACAGCGCCAGGTACAGGGACATTCCCAGGCACGGAGGCACTTGCTTCTTTCTCTGGAGAGTCACATGCGAACCAGTATCAGGGACGTGCGCACGACACTGTGTTAGAAGCAGAGCCCACTCTGGTCACCCTCGCGCTCCCGGGCTGAGCAGAGGTGGTTGCCTGGACATTTCCAGATGAAGCTGCCTGCCTCCGTCCTTTTTTCTAATTAACCCACAGCTGTTAGGTGTCTCTTCTCCTTTACGGCTAAACTCAGTACTTGGAAACTTTTCTTATTTCCAAAACCAAATTCCTGTCCTGGAATATATGCCAGAAAATATGGCTGTATTGGAATATTGGCGCTCCTTTTATGAAATACAGTGTCTTTTTTGGAATACGATGTAAATAAAATAAATGCTAAAATGATGATGGTTTTTTGAAAGAGCCTTTTTATACGAACATGTTTTCACCAACTGAAACTAAAATTTCTTTTTCTAGTCTCTCTATATCTTTTGAAAACGTGGACACAGCTAAGAAGAAGCTCCCCGTTCATATCCTAGATGGTCTGACCCTGAGCTACAAGGTATGTGCTGATAAACTTCGTAAGAACACTGTTTGATGTTAAAATTAAAAGGTGCAAGCCCTGCCTGGCGTGGCTCAGTGGGTTAGAGCACCATCCCGTGCACCGAAAGGTTGAGGGTTCAATCCCTGATCGGGGCACATGCAGGAGGCAACTGAATGATGTTTCTCTCTCTCTCTCTCCCTCCCTCCCTTCCTCTCTCTTTAAGAGGAATGAAAAAATGTGCTAGAGTGAGGATAAAAACAATTAAGATGTGCAGGTAGTGGGTTCCCTTCTTTCCTGATTTTCTCTTTTTGTTTTCACAGGTCCCATGGCCTGTGGACATTGTTATAAGCTCGGAATGTCAAAAAATTTACAACCAGGTGTTCCTTCTTTTACTGCAGATTAAGTGGGCAAAATATAGTCTGGATGTGTTGCTATTTGGTGGTAAGATTATAATTGAAAATTAAATTATAAAATGTAATTATAATTTAAATTAAATTATAGTTTAATTTCAGCCCTGAAAAAGAGATTGGTGGTGTGCTCATTTTTTATGTATGTGCAAGTACCAAAAATGATGTGTATTTATAGCAGCATTTTTATAGATGCCAGAGTTAATGTTCTTTTAAAAGTATTTTATTTATTTTTAGAGCGGGGGAGGGAGGTAAAATGAGAGGGAGAGAAACATCAGTGTGTGGTTGCCTCCCGCATGCCCCCAACCATGGGCCTGGCCCACAACCCAGGCATGTGCTCTGGAATCGAACCAGCGACCCTTTGGTTTGCAGGCCGGTGATCAATCCACTGAGCCACACCTGCCAGGGCTACGTGGCAGTTTTTAATGAGAAGTTCCTGGGACTTTGCGTTTGCATTTTGATGACAGCGACCATCCCGGTATTATGGGAACTTTTCAGGGCACCCCCTTCCAGAGACGCCGAAGGTGGGTCCCCGCAGCACCTGCGGTGACCTCGCTGCAGGGGCCCCGCCCCCAGCAGCTGGGAGCAGAGCTCGCCGCCCACGCCACTCTTTGACTCTCTCGCAGAGACAGCCGAGAAACCACACCTGCAAGAAGGACTGCAGTGCGGGCTGCAGAGGAAACCAGTGCGACAGCAGATTCACCGCATGCTCCTCTTGCGAGTGAAACTCATGCACTTCGTGAACAGCCTACACAACTATATCATGACCAGGGTTTGTGTCTGTCCGTCTGTCCGTCTGCCTCGTACCCAGCTGCTCACAGGAAACCACTGGTAACAGGCCAGAAACCTGGAGGTGTCCACAGCGCAGCTCTAGGCTGCAGACGCAAAAACAGCCCGTGTTCACACTTTGATCGTAAAATGCTAGGGCAGTGGGCGGGATGGGGGGACAGTTTCAGACCTGACAGGGCACGTATGTCCCCAGTCTGCTGTCCCTCCTGTCCCCCTGGGACAGGCATGGCCAGAGCCCCTCTTTCGCATTGCCTTCCAAACTTGCTCCGTGGTCCTCTGACTGTTGATCGGTGGTGACAGCTGCCCCGGGAAGTGACTTCAATTTTTAGTGACAGCCAGACTCTGCCAGGCTGGTGTGCACTGTGCGGAGGAAGATACAGGTGGATTATGTGCTTTTTTCTTCAAAACAAGAAGAAAGCCGTTACAAAGTATATTTTTCTTCCATGTCTTCCAACCAGTTCGAGCGGATGTCCTGAGAGAGGCTTCCGCCATTTGCACAGTGCCCCTATTGCTAGGACTCCTTCTGGAGTTCAAAGTGGTTGCCAGAGAAATTTCTAGTCGTTCTGGCCTGCGAGTCCCAAAACCCATTTTGTTCTGGTGAAGAAGCCTTTCCGGCCAGCATTTCAGACCTGCTGCCTGCTGTCTCCTGGGGCCATGTCAGTGGCGCCCGGACTGTGGCCCCAACCCTTCAGCATTGAGAGTGTGCGGTGGGGGTTGCAGGGGTGCTGGGCGGGCAACAGGAGGTTTGCAGCTGTGGTACAAGTAAATGATACAATAATTAGTAAGAAATAACATAAGGATAAATTCCATTTGGTATACTCACAGCTGTAAACCTACTTTTACCTGCCTCTGTGTAAACAGTGCAACTTAGAAAAATGTGTACCTTCAGCCCTGGCTGGTGTGGCTCAATGGATTGAGCGCGGGCTGAGAACCAAAGGGCCGCCAGTTCGATTCCCAGTCAGGGCATATGCCTGGGTTGTGCGCCAGGTCCCCAGTAGGGGGTGCATGAGAGTCAACCACACATTGATGTTTCTCTCTCCCTCTTTTTCCCTCCCTTCCCCTCTCTCTAAAAATAAATAAATAAAATCTTTTTAAAAAAGAAAAATGTATACCTTCAACTTAACCAATGATTTTTTTTAACCCTCGCCTGAGGACATGTGTATTGATTTTAGAGAGAGGGGAAGGGAGGGGGAGAGAGAGAGAAACAGATCAGTTGCCTGTTACATGCACCCCAACTGGGGATTGAACCTGTAGCCTCGGTACGTGCCCTGACTGGGGATCAAACCCACAACCTTTTGGTTGATGGGACGACATCCCACCAACTGAGCCACCCGGCCAGGGCTTCCTGATTATTCTATTCTATTTTATTTTTTTTCAAAAACAAATCAGTGCATTTTCCCGTCTGGTTGAATATACTTGTCCCTCCCTACCGGGAGCGGTCTGTTCATCAGAGTGAGGCGTCCAGTCACTAGGTGACTGGGGGTCCCCACAGAAGGGCCCCCTTCATTCTAGGAGGAGAACGCCAGCCTCGAAAGAACCGTATTTCATCAGCTCAGCCGATGGAACAGTTGACGGGAGAGACCTGGTTCTTGCTGATGCACGCATGCAAAGAATTACAGATCAGCAAATCTATTAGCGTGTAATCAGTTTTTTAGTGACCTGTTCCCGTGGAAGAGAACAGGACTGGGCAGAGTGGGGGGTGAAAGGCAAAGTTTCAGGGCAAAGCAGGGCAGCAAAAGCTAGAGCGGCTGAAGATCAGGGTGGCGAGCCCCCGGGCGACCTGAGGCCCAGTGGCCGGGGAGCCAAGAGCGTCAAGAGCGCCCCAAACTCCCTAGAGAGAGAGAGAGTCGTTTGTTCTGAGGACTTACATAGTTGGTGGGAGAGGAGAAAAAAGTTACATATTGATTAATGGGTAAATGTGGTGCCCGCTTTCCTGGGGGAATGTGACTCCCCAAACTCAGGTATGTGTGGGGGTCTATTAGCCTGAATCCTTATCTTGCCCCAGACCCCATTTGTTAACCTTGTTGTAAAACAAATACGTGACAGGAGGTAGTTCATTAAAATTGGGGCACTTTCCCGAGTTATTTATGGGCTCTCTCTGTAAGCATCAGGGACTCCCTCGTAAAACAGGTAGTGATCAGAGGTAGGCAATTAACCAAAGTTGCCTTATGGGCTCTTTCTGTGGACACCAGGGACCCTCTTTCACATTTAGGCCTTGGGGTGAAAGCGCAGGTTCAAGGCTTTCTTTCCCAGACAGTGGAAACGCTACATAGAATCTCAAGGACTTCCCTTCTTTCTTGCTAATGTAGCGTTTCTTGTGATGTCAGAACACCCGGCACTATGATCAGGCCAGGCTCAGGTCTGCTGAGTTAGGGTGTGAGACTTGTCTCCTTCCTCCTCCCTGCCTCGGTTTACTATTTAATCTGCCCAATTGGTAAAAGGCGTTTCCTGGCAACTGGGATGCTAGACACTGGCCGGGGACAGCAGCGCAATCTCAGAGTTCCTCCTGTGCTGTCCCCTGCCTCAGGACTATTGAAGGAAGCAGAAGGGTTCCGTGACAACTTTGGTGTGGGGCCCATGGCTCTCAACGAAGAAGTCTGATTAAACTTGTTACCTTTCTCTTCCAGATCCTTCACAGTACAGGGCTGGAATTTCAACATCAAATCGAGGAAGCCAAGGACTTAGATCAGCTGATTAAAATTCACTATAGATATCTGTCGACCATCCATGATCGGTGTCTGCTGAGAGAGAAGGTACGTGAGAAGTCGTCACCTGGGACTTGCCACTCAGGCAGGACTGCAGCTGGCCAAGCGAGTTTGTCTCTCTGCTTCGGGATGTTATATTCACTGAGCTTCTGTTCTGCAGAATGCACCTTATTTTCTTTTTAAGATTTTATTTATTTATTTTTAGAGGGGAAGGGAGGGAGAAAGAGAGGAGAGAAACATCAATGTGTGGTTGCCTCTTGTGCGCCCCCTACTGGGACCTGGCCTGCAACACAGGCATGTGCCCCAACTGGGAATTGAGCCAGCGACCCCTTGCTTTGCAGGTCAACACACAGTCCACTGAGCCACACCAGCCAGGGCTGTTCTGTAGAATATTCTTTGAGGAAAGTCCAGAGCACACGAGGTTACAAATTCAGGCCGTGTGACCGGACAGTCTCTGTAGGAGAAACAGGCGGGGCCCATGCGGCCAGGCCCCCTTTCCTCTGCTCTGCACTTGGGCGCAGCTGGACAGCAGGTCTGCACATGGGCACCAGTCAGGAGGCGTGTCCCCTGGGTGTGGCTATTCGGGGTGAAGTCCCCTCACAGCTGCAGGAGTCACCTGCCCCGTTTCACTGGGGGATTTTGGCGGCCGTCCCCGGGGCGGGCTGCGCTGCCACCACCTGCGTCGTGGGTGCAGTGTGTGCGCCCGGCTCCGAGGGCGCGTTGTTCAGAGCCAGGCGGCCATGGAGCTGGCGAGCCTTCTCGGTGACGTCGGAGTCGGGGGAGAGTGTGGTGTCCGCGTCCCAACGCAGTCGCAGAGCTGTGCTCTGTCCCGGTTTTGCTCCGCAGGTCAGCTTCGTGAAGGAAGCCATCGCAAAGGTGTTGAACTTGGCGCTCATGTTTGCGGACGGCTGGCAGGCGGGGCTGGGGGCCTGGCAGTAAGTATGTGGCTCTTGGGGCCTCCTCGCTGGGAGTGTTTCGGTGGGCTTCCTCCCAGGAGGCGTTTTCGTCTTGGCAACACCTCCCCAGCCACTTAACATTTAAGGCAGGGCGTCAAACTTACGTTCACCGGGGGCCACATCAGCCTCCTGGTTGCCCTCAAAGGGCCGAATGTGATTGTAGGACTCTACAAATGTAACTGCTCCTTAACAGTTAGGCGAGAGCTCAGCACTGCCACTGGGTAGAAACCAGGTGCCGGGCCGGATGAAACAAGGTGGAGGGCCGGATTCGGTCCACGGGCCTTGTGTTGACCACCTGTGATTTAAGGAAAGAATTGAAGAATCCGCTCTCCTGAACTAGGCAACGTCGGAGATTGTGATTCTTTTATGAGCCATAAAGTAATAAGAAACAGCTGAAGTCTTTTAATGAGGACAAGCAAAAATATCCTTAGATTACATTCATGTGTGTTGTGTAGGTTTTGTTACTTTGTTTTTAGGATTCTATTTATTTTATTTTAGAGAGGGGAAGGGTGGGAGAGGGAGAGAAACATCAATGTGTGGTTGCCTCTCACGTGCCCCCTACTGTAGAACCTGGCCCCGCAACCCGGTCATGTGCCCCGACTGGGAATTGAACCGGTGATTCTTTGGTTTACAGGCCAACACTCAGTCCACTGAGCCACACCAGCCAGGGCCTGGGATTCTTTTTCTAGGGATGTAATACACATATGCAAATAGAATGCCTCAATGGACAAAACAAATAAAGTAGGGCAGGAAATTTTATATTTTATTTTACAATTTTCATATTTAGTATTCTAAATAATTAAACCGAGGTACATGAAATTACTCCAGAGACATTTTGTAACCTCCCTGTTAACCCCAGATGCACTTAAACTGAAACGTACTTTCTTTCCTAGGATGGAATCTATAGAGAAAATGGAGTCCGATTTTAAAAACTGCCACATGTTTCTGGTCACCATTTTAAACAAAGCCGTCTGTAGAGGGTCCTTTCCGCATCGTGAGTACCCACGTTAAAGTCTCCCTGCTCTTCCGCTTCCCGGCACAAAGGCTGTCTCTTGAGGAATTGGGTTCCCCCCCTTTCACCGCTGGGAGGCCCCTCAGCAGCTGTAGCGTGCCTTGGTTGTTTTTTCAGGATTACTTTAAGATGAGCGAATATTAAGACGTAAAACACAGAGACTAAAGATTCTGCTCTCTAGCATATTGTTTGTATGCCAGTGGGTACCTGAAACTATTACTACTATTATTCTTTAAGATTTTATTCATTTATTCTAAAAGAGGGGGAGGGAGGAAGAAAGGGAGGGAGAGAGACATCAACTGGTTGCTTCTCATGCACCCCCCCAACCGGGGAGCTGGCCCGCACCCCAGGCATGTGCCCTGACCTGGAATCGAACTGGTGACCTTTTAGTTCTAAGGCGTGCGCTCAATCCACTGAGCCACGCCAGCCGGGGCTGAAACTATTATTTACAACATAGAGGGCAGAATAGATTTTAGTCACACTTTCCTGTCACGTGTAGCCTTTACAACTATTCCTTTTCAAAAGCTGGGGGGGTTCTGAGCAGTTTTGAGGTTCCCAAGGCTTTCTGACAGGGCAGAGCAGGTAGCCTTGGGCTGAGGCATAATCTGCAGAAGCAAAGGCCTGAGTGTTCTCTTTGCAGTGGTTTGGGGAGCCACTCAGGATAAATTCTTCCCTGTTTCTTCATGTTCAAACTGAGATCTCCTTAAGGAAGCTGAGTGTTTTTAAAAGCCCCGTGTTAGAGTGGGGGAGAGGAAACAAGGGCGTAGGTCAGAACTCGGTGTTTTGTTACGGGCGGACCGCAGATTTTATGACGCGGGGAACAAAGGTGATTTCCTCAGTGAAACGCATGGGTTGGTTTGCTTTCACCAACCGAAATAGACCCAATTAAAATGACCCAAAATAGAAGCAAATCATACTTTCTCAGTTTGTATTTAATAGATGAAGATTATGATCTCTGTTACACATTAAGAATAATCACTATTTTAATTAAAAACAGAAAATGTCTTAAATGCTTGTGAGTTTTGAATTGATTGAAGCCTTTCTCAGACATTTTCAAGTATTTCACCCCATTTTTGTGACCTTGCTGTCCTTCCCACAGTGGAGTCTCTAGCCCTGTCCCTCATGGCCGGCATGGAGCAAACTTAGATGTCCCCGCGCGATGAGCACCTGGCGCCTCGCCTCCACGCGCATGTGTCTGTACCTCGGCCGCCGCGAGGCAGGAGCCGCCGCACCCTGTCGCCTGCCGTCCAGACACGTGAGGGTTTGCGGGTCTCCCTCTGAGGCTTTTGGGCGGTGCGCAGTGTAGGGCGGAGCGCACGAACTGACACGTGGCGGGAAGTGTGCGTAGGTCGTCCAGGCTTACATGTCCTGTGGTCAGCTGTGCGTTTGTGGGGTTGGTACCTTAGATGGGAATTGTATCATTTTTGTAAATGGAATCGTTAGTATTAAAAATAAAGCACTTTATATATTTTGTTCTCCCTTTGCGCAGTCCCAGAAGTTTTTTGGATACAGTTTTACGTGCTGTTTTTCCTAGACCTTGTGTTAGATTTCCCTGTCTGAAACATGTATTTTTATGTGCCCGGGAAGTTCCAAAATGGACAGTAACCTCAACCAATACCAGTGATGTAAAGGCCAGCTGGACACAGGATGTAGGACCGGCCGTGGGCCCGTACTGTCACTGGGCATTTCTCAGCCATTTTTGTTGGCTAACATCACGCTACTGTTCCATGTTTCCACATTCCCTCTGCGTGCTTTCTGAACATCCCTAGCATTTATGACTGAGCACTTACTTACCGTTTATTTTTCACAAACAAGCACTGACCCAAACGGCAGCAGAGCTGAGCACCCGGCAGCTTGTCCTGAGGTGCCATCCCGGTCCCCCTACTGGCCCCTGGCGTGTCCCAGAACAGCAGCCCCTCCTGGGCACCAGCCTGGCTTCCAGGCTTCCTGCTGGAATTGGAAGAAGTGCATGTAGGGGCAGCGCGGCTACTCCCGGTCTGAAGAAAGTGCTGCAGCATCACCTGACCACTGAGGGACAGGCGGCCGCTGCGCCCCGTGCCCGAGGACAGCAGCAAGAGTCCCCGAGGCCCTAAACAGCGGCAGCCCGGCTCTTCTGGCCTAAAGATCTTCAGACGTCACCAAACTCATCACACCCGACGGGCAAGCATGTGCGTCGCTCACGAACTGATGCAGCCTCCGTCCGACACCCACAGCTTTGGCAGAGCGTGAAACAGACGCGGCTCCCACCTAGCGACCCCTGAAAGGTCACACTGAAGTCCCGTTCACCTCAGTCCTTGTACCCAGTAAGTGTGTCATGGCCAGCTGTTTTTTTTAAGAGTTTACTCATTTATTTCTAGAGAGAGTGGAAGGGAGGGAAACAGTAGAAGGGAAGGGAGAGAATGGAAGGGAGGGAGAAAGAGAGGGAGAGAAACATTGTTCAGTTGCTTTTTGCACGCCCTCAACCCAGGACCTAGCATACAACCCAGCCATGTGCCCTCACCAGGAATCGAACCTGTGACCTTTTGATTCACAGACCAGCACTCAACCCACTGAGCCACACCAGCCATGGCAAACACGGAATTTACAGTGTACAAAAAGACAAAAAACAGAGCAGACGTAGAATCAGACTCAGATTGGACAGAGGTGTCAAAATTATCAGACTGGGAGGTTCAAACAACTTGGGTGAGTGTGCTCAGGGCTCTGGTGGAGAAAGTGGGCACGTGGGAGAACAGTCGGGCCTGTGAGCTGAGCAAGGACAGGGGCAAACTGAACATCACCCGGGTTCGGTGGATACCAATTACAGCAGAGCACACCTGAGCTTACAGAACTGTCACCAAGATAGGCCACATTCAGGGGCCTAAAATACACCTTGACAATTTTTAAACAGTAGAAGTCATGCAAAGTTGCCCTGGTTGGTGTTGCTCGGTGGATTGAGTGCTGGCCTGCAAACCAGAGGGTCGCTGGTTCGATTCTCAGTCAGAGCACATGCCAGTGTTATGGGCCAGGTCCCCAGTGGTGGGCGCACAAGAAGAAACCACACCTTGATGTTTCTCTCCCTCTCTGTCTCCCTCCCTACCCCTCTGTCTAAAAATAAATAAATAAAATCTTTACAAAGTACTTTCTCAGACCACAGTGTGAGCAGAAAACCCGCAGCAACTGTGCTGGGGGAGTGACAGGTTGGAGTGACCCCTGGGTCCCACAGGAGGGCGTGCTTGTTGGGATAGTGCTGAGGCCCAGCAGGGAGCACAGCCTGTTCGGTGGAAGATGGATGAGTTGGACCGTCTGATGGGGGAGCCAGCCGGCCGGGGACGTATCCAGAGAGCGAGGGGACGGCCGGCCTTCCCGAGGGAGCACGTGCGATTTCAGGCCTGACCACAGGTGTGAAGGATCTCTCCCGTCCTCGCGAATGTGGGTGTCTAGTCACAGCGTGACTCGTTGAGACGACTACTCTTTTCTGTTCCACAGTCTCAGCGCTCTCGTCAGGAATCATTTCTTTTTGCGCCCTCAGTTCTACTCTGTTCGTCACTATGTCCATTCTTGGGGCCACTGCCACCATGTCACAATTATTGCAGCTGCCAGGCAAGTTTTGAAGTCAGGGCGTGTGACTCTTCCAGTTTTATAATTTGTTGAGATTGTTTTCCACATCCTGGATCCCTTGCATTTCTATGTGGACTGTAGGATCAGCTTGTAAAATTCACAGGGGGAAAAAAGGCTGTTGGAATTTTGATAGGGATTTCACTGAGTCTGTAGATCAACTGCAGAAGTGTTACCATTTTGACTGTATTTACTGAATTTTGCTGTGTATAATGCACACCCACTTTTCTGTGCGCGTTATACACAGTATTATTATACCTATGGTGTATAATTATACACAGCAAAATGCACTAATCTGTAGTCTATGAACAGGGGATGTCTATAAAATCAACACAATCCAAAATAATCTCAGCAGGCAATTTTTTTTAAAGATTGTATTTATTTTTAGGGGAAGCTGAGGAGAAAAGAAAGGGAGAGAAACATCAATGTGTGGTTGTCTCTCATGTGCCCCCCCACCAGGGACCTGGCCCACAACCCAGACATGTGCCCTGACTGGGAATCGAACCTGTGACTCTGTATTGCAGGCCGGCACTCAGTCCACTGAGCCACACCAGCCCGGGCTCAGCAGGCAGTTTGTAGACAGTCTGATTCTAAAATTTATGTGACTATACGAAGGACCTAGAAGCAAGTTCGAATGACATTCATGTCAGGACTTACATTATCTCCTTTCAGGGCTTGGTATGAAGCTACAGCGACCACGATTACTGTGGTACTGGCAAGATGATAAACAGGTAGATTAGTGGAATAAGACAGAGTCAAGAAATAGATTTATCCCTGGGTAGTCTTTTGATTTTTTTCTCCAAAAAATTTAATGGAGAAAGGAAATTTTATATGGAGACAGTAAAAAGATCAGGCATTGAGCCCTGGTGTGTGGCTCAGTGGACTGAGCGCGGGCCTGTGAACCAAAGGGTCATTGGTTCAATTCCCAGTCAGGGCACGTGCCTGGGTTGTGGGCCAGGTCCCCAGTAGGGGGTGTGCAAGAGGCAACCACACATGGATGTTTCTCTCCCTCTCCCCCACTCTTTCAAAAATATAATTAAAAAAAAAAAAAACAGGTGTGGTGAGAAGAGGATTTGGGGGCAGGGAAACAATTCACGTACCCATATTGCGGTGGACACATCATTTTACATTGGTCAAAACCCATAGCAAGTAGGACAGCAAGAGTGAGCCCTCACATGAACTACGGACTTTGCGTGACAGTGCATCAGCCAGTGTAGGTTCACTGACCAGTGTACCTCTGGTGCATGACGTCGAAAGTGAGGGAGGCTGTGCGTGTGTGGGAATTCTCGGTACCTTCTGCTCAATTTTGCTGTGAGCCCAAAACTGCTCTAAAAAATAAAGCCAGGTTTTTTTTTAGGTTTATTTTATACTCATTCGAGAGAGGGAAGGGAAAGAGAGAAAAACATTGATGTGTATTTGAGAGAGACGGGAAAAGACAGAGAGAGACACCCATCAGCCACCTCCTATATGAGCTCCAGCCCAGGATGGAGCTCAAAACCTGGACATATGCCCCAACCAGGAATTGAACCGGTGACCTTTAGGTTGTAGGACAACACTTCAACCATCTTAGCCACGCTATCCAGGGCTAACGTCCATTTTTTTTTTAAGTAATACACTGTTGACACACACAACAACAGAGATGAATTTCAAGCAGTCTGCTGATAAAAAAAAAAGAAGCCGGATTTAAAAGGATTCATATTGTATGATTCTGTGTATATAAAATGAAGAGACAAAACTAATGTGTAGTGATGGACATCGAAACGGTGGCAGACTCTGGGCAGGGCCCGGTGCCTGATACAGGCACAGGGGACCTGGACATGCTCCATGGCTTCACGGGTTCCACATGTGTATACATTTGTCAAAACTCATTAAACTATAGATTTGAGATCTGTGCTCTTTCTGTATGTAAATTATATCTCCATTTTTTTAAAATGTATTTATGTTTAGAGAGAGGGGAAGAAGCATCATTATGTGGTTGCCTCTCGCATGCCCCCTACTGGGGATCTGGCCTGCAACCCAGGCATGTGCCCTGACTGGGAATCGAACCAGTGACCTTGTGGTTTACAGGCCTATGCTCAATCCACTGAGCCACACCAGCCAGAGCTATACCTCAGTTCTAAAATATGATTGTTTAAACTTTGCTCGAAGAACCCGAAATAGCTTCCCCACAGAAGCACCCATGATCTTCAGACCTGCCCCACTACACCCTCCTTGTAGAGCTACAACTACACCCACATTACCGCAGCCCCAAGGGTGACCTACAAGGAGATACATTATTCTCACTTTTTTAAAAAAAATGTACTTATTGATTTTAGAGAGGAAGAGAGAGAGAGAAGCATCAATTTTTTCCACTTTTTGATGCATTCACTGGTTGATTCCTATATGTGCTCTGACTGGGGATCGAACCCACAACCTTGGCATATCAGGTTGATGCCCCAACCGACCACAGTACCCAGCGGAATTCACTGTTTTGAAGGACAGGCACAGGGGTTTCAGAAGACCCTGGGAATTAGTTCTTGTCCTACAGCTCGATTGACACCCCCCCATCCCCTGCCACATCTGACCCTGTGCTCTGCCTCTCCTTAGCTTGACTTGGATGTTAGTGTATACTACCCAAATCGTTTTCTTTCCCACCACCTAACAAACTTTATTAGTAGTAAACATTCTGTCTCAGTGCGTACCTTACAGTGTACAAAGGAGGAGAGAAGACATCGCCCTGGGATGCAGGGTCCCGACACCAGACTTCGATGGCAAAGGGAGCTGGTCTCAGCCCTGAACACCTGGCTGCCCTTGGCTGTCCGCTCCAGCCTGTACCTCTACAAATCCAGGAATCTCCGATTGGCTGGTGGGGGGCGGGGGGCTGTGCTGCTCGAGGGCCACCCGGGAGTCATCCTCCGCAGTTCTGGAACGGGAGGGGCCACACGGATGGTTTGGGGTCCAAACCATCTCCAAGTTTTGTGGAATTAGAATATTCTGCACAGGCTCAGGTGGCGGGAGCCAGTTCCGGGACCCCAAAGGCACCGGTGTTGGGGGAGTGAGGTGACGGGACCGTGTCCATAGGCTCAGGTAGGCCAAGGAGCGCGCCCCACCCCCAAGCTGGGAGAGCCCTGTGCTCTGGGAGGACGCGGGGCCGTTTCCAAGGTCTCGTTCTTAGGGTTCCAGGCGGCAGCAGGTACACGAGTCACGAAACCATCCTCTCCAGTCTGTTGGACACCGTTTGTGGGTAGAAAACCATTACTCAGTGTTGTATAAAAATAATAAATAGTAATAATGATAGAACGGGGGAGCGAGAAAAGAAAGAAGGGACAGAAAACGGAATAAAGCAGCGTCCCCCTTCCCACAGTGAATTACGATGCACCCACGTGGGGCGGTGATTTGAAACCAGGTCCTAAGTTCGTACCGCGATCCCTGTTCCTTGAAGGCGAAGGAGGAGCAGCAGGAGACGGAGGAGAGCGAGCTGGGTGGGACTTGTGCTCAGACCCTGGGCGGTGAAACCTGGAGGCTTGAGGGGCTGCGAGGAAGGCGCCTCCAGCTGGCACCTGTCGGGCCACCCTGCGCTAGCACAGGACTCAGGCGCGGGTGTGAGGCCACACCCCGCCCCAGGCCCGAGGCCCCGCCCACGCCCCACCTCCTCCGGTCGCACGGCCGTGCAGGCCTGGGCCCCACGAGGCCCTTTTGTACGCGCTTACCCGCCCGCTCCATTCTACCTTAGGGCTGTCGGAGGGCGGCTCCCAGCCAGGGGAGACAGCCGTGGAGGGCCCCTCGGGGACTCCCAGTTCCTGAACCGTTACAGAATTAGGTCATTTCCACAGTCTCGGCCGGTGGCGGACACCTTCCTTGGGACCCCCCCCCAGGCCACAGGGGCCAATCCGGCCTGGGAAAGGAACTGGGAGCGTTTGCAGGACCCTCCTGCGGCAGCCCGGGAGCACCCGTGTGAGTGTGTGAGTGTCGGGGGACTCTCCGTTCACTTCATTACACTGAACACCCTCCACGGATAGAGAAACCCTGTCAATGTGTTATAGTAGCAATAACAGCAACAGATAAATGGGTCAACGAGGAAAAGAACGTACGGGGTTTGATTATAAACGGCGGGTGATGAGGGAGCAGAGTCAAGGACGGGGCTTCACGGCTTCAGAAACTGGGCTCCATCCCGTGGGTGACAAAGGTGACGGAGCAGATTTGGCGAAGGGCGGGAGAGAGGCAGAGGCGAGAACAGTGTTAAAGAAGGTTTGGCTTGAGTGCCTCCAGGACAGAAATATCCAGGAGGCAGTTAGCCACGGGTCTGGCCAAGACAAGTAGGGGGAAAGGAGGCCGACCGTTGTCATGGAAACAGATCAGTGAGGACAATGTTTTCTCCATTAGAGAGTACACGTTTTACGCTCAAGCCGGCCTATGAAGGCATGGTTAAACTGAAGGGAAGTGGCTCAAACGCCCCAGCCCCCACTGGGACTGCGTCTCTCCCCCACCTACCAATGGCCTTGACTGAGGCAGAAAACGCCACCTGGTTTACCACCTGGCTGTGCACTGTAAAAGGCCCACTCGGAAGGGCGCAGCTGTAGGTGCCCATCAAGATGGCGCAGTTTTTGTGTGTAAGTCATTCTTGACTTACAGAATAAATTGCTACCTTCTCCCTCAAAAAATAAAGTAAAAGGTCCTGGCTGGTGTGGTTCAGTGGATTGAGTGTTGGCCTGAGAACCGAAAGGTCACAGGTTCAATTCCCACTCAGGGCACATGCCTGGGTCGTAGGCCAGGTCCCCAGTTGGGGGTGTGTGAGAGGCAACCACACATTGATGTTTCTCTCCCTCTCTTTCCCCTCCCTTCCCTTCTCTAAAAATAAATAAATTAAATAAAAGTACCCCTGGCTAGTGTGACAGTTGGTTGGAATGTCGTCTGGTAGACCGAAAAGTCACAGGTTTGATTCCCCATCAAGGTACATGCCCACCTTGAGGGTTGCATCCTTGTTGAGGAGCCTACAAGTAGGTAACCAGTCCATCAATGTGTGTCTCCCTCTCTTTCTCTCTCCCTTCTTCTCTCTCTAAAAGCAATTCAAAAAATGTCCTTAGATGAGGCTAAAAATTGTTTTTAAGGAGATGGCTATAACCCTTCCTGGAACATTCCTGAACAACAGTGATGAAGGAAATCCTCCCAGCCCAGTCGAGGCAGGACAGCCGGTTGCTAATTTTGCCTGGAAGCAGAAGTGGGCTGTAGCCCATGGTTTGGCTGGGTGCTCGGAGACATGGAAGGGATGTGACTGGAAATCTGGTGACAAAGGAGTTAAAGGAAGAAGCACGTGGGTAGACATCTCTGCCTGGGCGAACAGTGAGACGATATTTGTGTCTCATGTGAGTGCTCACGACAAGGGTGACCTCAGCAGAGAAGGGTGTTAATAATCAAATGATCAGATACTTGATTTGGAAATATTTTCTCCCATTCCAGGGGTTTCCTTTTCCCTCTAGGGAGTGTGTCCTTTGATGTACAGTTTGTAAGGGTTTTTTTTTTTTCTTTCCTCACCTGAGGACATATTTTTCCCTTGCTTTTAGAGAGAGAGGAAGGGAGGGACACAAGCACCAATCAGTTGCCTCCCGTATGGGCCAGGACCAGGGATGGTACGCACCTGGGCTGAGGATCAAAACTGCAGCCCAGGCATGTGCCCTGACTGGGAATCAAACCCACAACCCTTCGGTTATGGGATGACGCTCCAACCAACTGAGCCACACCGGCCAGGGCCACAGATTTTAAGTTTCGTATTAGTCCCCTTTACCTGTTTTTCCTTTTCGTTGCCTATGCTGATGGTGTCATCGGTCTTTGCTGTATTTTGACTAAAATTTTTTGTGTGTCTTAAGGCAACGATCCAATTTCACTCTTCCACATGTGGATGTCCAGTTTTCCTAACATCATCTGTTGGAAAGACTGTCCTCTCCCTGTTGGATGGTCTTGTCATCCTTGTAAAAATCCATTGGACCTTATAAGTGAGGGTTTATTTATGGGCTCTCTGTTCGGTTCCATTGGTCTGTATATCTGCCTTCATGCCTGTAATACACCGTTGTGACTACTGTAGCTATGTAATAAGATTTAAAATAAGGAAGTGGTGAAGTGGGCATCCTTTTCCTATTTCTGCTCTCAGGGGAGAAGCTTTCAGTCTTACACCACTGAATATACTGTTAGCTATGGTCTTTATTAGGTGGAGATAGTTTGTTGAGTATTTTTTTTAGAGATTTTATTTTTTAGAGAGAGGGGAAGGGAAGGAGAAAGAGAGGGACAGAAACATCAATGTACGAGAGATACATTGATTGGTTGCTTCCAGTGCACCCCCTGATGGGGACCTGGCTCACAACCCAGACTGTGTCCTCACTGGGAATTGAACCCATGACCTTTTGGTTCATAGGCTGGTGCTCAATCCACTGAGCCACAACAGCCAGGGCAAAATAATGTTTTTTAATTGATGAACTTTTAGTTAGTTTTACAGAGTGGTGGGGGGAAGACTCAACTTTCGGCCTGCGAACCAAAAGATCGCGGTTCGATTCCCAGTCAGGGCACATGCCTGGGTTGCAGGCCAGTTCCCAGCAGGGGACCCATGAGAGGCAACCATACATTGATATTTCTCTCCCTCTCTCCTTCCCTTCCCCTCTAAAGATAAATAAATAAAATCTTTAAAAAAGAAAGAAAGAAGTGACAATATAACAAATTTTACAGAAATAAAAAGTGTTATAAGAAAGCACTATGAACACTTGTGCATCAACAAATTGCATAACCTAGATGAAAAGGAAAAGTTCCTAGAAACGTACAACATACCAAGACTGAGTCATGAAGAAATAAAAAATTTGAACAAACCTCTAACCAGTGAGGAGATTGAATCATCAATCAAAAGCTCCTGAAGAGAAAACCATGCAGCACTCGATGCCTTCGCTTGTGAATTGTACCAAATATTTAAAGAATTAGCCCTGGCTGGCGTGGCTCAGTGGACTGAACGCCGGCCTGTGAACCAAACAGTCAGTGGTTCAATTCCCAGTCAGGACACATGCCTGGATTACAGACCAGGTCCCCAGTAGGGGGCGCACGAGAGGCAACCACACATTGATGTTTCTCTCCCTTCTTTCTCCCTCCCTTCCCCTCTCTCTAAAAATAAATAAATAAAATCTTTTAAAAAATAAGTAAACTTACTATCTCGGTCCCACGATAAGTTGTCTCTCGTCTGAATTCATCTCTTGCCAGTGAGACAAGAAGTGCGGAGGGGGAGCCCCTGACTCTGGTCTCCCAGCACCAAGAGTGTTGTATTTTGTCAAGTGATTGTTTTGCAGCGACTGAGATGATGTGTGTGTTTCACTCTGTGAATCACATCAACTGAATGTCATACACTGAATCAGCCTTGAATTACAGCACTAAATCAACCTTGGGCATCATGCACAGTTCTTTTAATGTGCTGTTGCATTCTGTTTGCCATGATTTGTTACGATTTCTGCACCAATATCATCGGGGATATTTGTCTGAGGTTTTCTTTTCTGGGAATGTCTTTGTCCAGCTTTTGGTTTCATGGTGATGCTGGCCTTTTAAAATGTGTTCTTTCCTCTTCAATATTTTGAAGAGTTTGAGGGAAGATTATTGTTAATTCTTTAAATATTTGGTAGAATTCACAAGGGAAGGCATCGAGTGCTGCATGGTTTTCTCTTCAGGAGCTTTTGATTGATGATTCAATCTCCTCACTGGTTTGAGGTTTGTTCAGATTTTTTATTTCTTCATGACTCAGTCTTGGTAGGTTGTACGTTTCTAGGAACTTTTCCTTTTCATCTAGGTTATGCAATTTGTTGATGCACAAGTGTTCACAGTGCTTTCTTATAACACTTTTTATTTCTGTAAAATTTGTTATATTGTCACTTCTTTCATTTCTAATTTTAGTTGGGTCTTTGCGCTGTCTCTCTCTCCACCCCGCCCTTTGTAAATCTAACTAAAAGTTCATCAATTAAAAAACATTTTTTTTTTGCCCTGGCCGGTGTGGCTCAGTGGATTGAGCGCCAGCCTGTGAACCAAAAGGTCATGGGTTCAATTCCCAGTCAGGGCACCTGCCTGGTTGTAGGACAGGTGGGAGAGGCAATTATGTGATGTATCTCTCACACATCAATGTTTCCCTCCCTTTCTTCCTCCCTCCCTTCCCCTCTCTCTAAGAATAAATACATAAAATTTTTAAAAAAGTTTTTTAAATCCTTACTTGAGGATATGTTTATTGATTTGAGAGAGAGAGAGAGAAAGAGAGAGAAACAAAACATCAACTAGCTACTTCCCGTAGGTGCCCTGAGCGGGGATTGAATCTGCACTGCAGGTGTGTGCCTGGCCCAGGATTCGGACGCATGACCCTTTGGTGTATGGGACACCGCTCCAAGCAATTTAGCCACGCAGCTGCGGCAAAACCCCGTCAATTTTGTTATCTTTTTGAAGAAGCAACTCTTGGTCTGTCGGTTTTCTGTGTTTCTGTTATCTATTTCGTTTATCTGTGTTTTAATCTTATTTCCTTCCTTCTGCTACCTTTGGTTTCTGTTTGCGCATCCTTTTCTACTTACTTTTCTTTTATTTAACAAAGTTTTATTTTTCCAAATGGAAAGCTGGTGGGACTTGTTGCTCATGCATCTTCACCAGCTGCTGAAGCAACCCCACCTTTGGTGTTTCTGGTGTAAATGTCTTGAGCTCTGTGCTTTGAAACTAGTTGAGTAAGTCCTTCACTGAGGAGCTTCTGCAGGGCTGCCCTGGCCAAGGAACCGGTTCCGTCTCTCAGAGACAACAGCTGGGTTATGAGGTTATAGGTGGCAACTTCCTTACAGAGTTTGTCATAGGTTGCTTTGTACAAGTAGACTAGGTTATAGAGCTTGTCCCAAACTTTGCCTTTGTTTTGTTTTGCATATTTAATTTATTTATTTTTAGAGAGAGGGGAAGGAAGGAAGAAAGAGAGGGAGAGAAATATGGATGTGCGAGAGATACATTGATTGGTTGCCTCTCACGCGCCCCCTACTGAGGATCTGGCCTGCAACCCAGGCATGTGCCCTGACTGGGAATTGAACTGGTGACCCTTTGGTTCTCAGGCCAGTGCTCAAGCAACAGTGCTACACCAGCCAGGGATGTTTCTTTAAATTTATTTTTTATTTGCTTATTTATATATCTTTTAAAATCCTCATCCAAGGATACATTCATTGACCCTTAGAGAGAGAGACAAGGGGGCGGGGAGAGGGAGAGAGACAGACAGAGAGAGTGAGAGAGAGAAATGTCAAGGTGAGAGAGAAGGATCCAACCAGGGCTTGAACCTTTGCTCTATGGGATGACACTCCGACCAAGCCACCACACCAGGACACGTTTGTTTGTTTGTTTTAATGTATTTCTTTTTAGAGGGTGAGAAAAAATGAGAGAAACATCGATTTGTTGTTCCACTTATTTATGCATTCACTGGTTGAATGTGCCCTGACTGGGGATCCCACCTACAACTGGGATGATGCTTTAACCAACTGAGCTACCTGGATAGGACCCCAAACGTTGCCTTTGGATGTCTTCTTTCTGACCTGGCCCCCTGATTTGTTCACTGGGTCCCCGTCTTTCTTGGCTGACTCCCCGGCATCTTTCTTGTCCTTGGGAGTCACAGCGAACTCAGCAGCTGCTACCACTGCGGCTTTGCTGACATGACGTCCTTTGCCTAGTTACTTAAGGTGTGAATTTAGCCCTGGCTGGTGTGGCTCAGTGGATTGAGCCCAGGTCTGCAAACCAGAGGGTTGCTGCTCCCATTCCCAGTCAGGGCACATGCCTGTGTTGCTCACCGGATCCCCAGCAGGGGGCGCGTGAGAGGCAACCACACATTGGTGTTTCCCTCCCTCTCTCCCTCCCTTCCTCTCTCTAAAACTAAATTAATAAAATCTTTAAAATAAAAAATTTTAAAAAGGTGTAAATTTAGGTCGTTGATGGGAGATCTTTTCTCTTTCTTTAGTGTAAGCTTTTACAGCTGCCATTTCTCCTAGCCCCACTTTCACACCATCTTATAATTTTTGGTGTGTTGTATTTTCATTTTCACTTGTTTCAAGGTATTTTCTAATTTCCCTTTTCATTTTTTTCTTTTGACTCATGGGTTAAGAGCGTGATTTTTGTTTCCACATGTTTGTGCATTCTCCCATTTTCCTTCCACTATTGATTTCTAATTCCATTCCCTTATAATAAAAAAAGGATGCCTTGTATAATTTCAGTCTTTTTAATTTTCTTAAGACTTTTGTGCAGCCTAACACATGGTCTGTCCTAGAGAATTTTCTCTATGCACTTGAGAAAAATGTATATACTGCTGGATTTTTTTGTTTTTTGTTTTTGCTGTTGTTGATTACAGTGTTCTGTATATGCCTTTGAGGTCTAACTGAGGGTTTTTTTTTTAAGATTTTATTTATTTATTTGTAGAGAGAGGGGACGGGAAGGAGAAAGGAAGGAAGAGAAACATCAATATGTGGTTGCCTCCCACACGCCCTTTACCAGGGACCTGGCCTGCAACCCAAGCATGTGCCCTGACTGGGAACTGAACCAGCAACACCCTGGTTGCCAGGCCTGCACTTGATCCCCTGACCTACACCAGCTGGGGCCCAACTGAGTTTTTAAAAACCTATTGCAAAGCTACAGGAATCATAACTGTGGTACTGGCATGAAGACAGACCTACAGACCAATGGAATAGAATACAAAGACCATAAATAATCCCTCACATATATGGTCATATGACTTTTAACCAAATAAGGAAATAGAGAACTTGAACAATGTACCCTTAGCATATTAATCATAGTTTTAAGAAAAATTCCTGCCCTGGTTGGGTGGCTCAGTCAGGAACACCATCCCACGCAACAAAAAGATTACGGGTTCAATCCCCAGTCAGGGCACGAATATAGGTGGCAAGTTCATTCCCCACTTGGGGTGAGTACAGGAGGCAACGGATCTCTCTCTCTCTCTCTCTCTCTCTCTCTCTCTCTCTCTCTCTTTCTCTCTCTTCCCCTTCCTCTTTCAAATCAAGAACTATATCCTCAAGTGAGGCTAAAAAAAAATAAAAATAAAAAAATTCCTGATCTGGTAACTCCAACATGGCTGCCATGTCTGAGCTGGGCTCTGTGCTTGCTCTGTCTCTTCAAACCGTGATTTTCACCCTTTGGTAGACCTTGTAATTTTTCTTCAAAGAGATATTTGATGTGCTGGGTAAAAGGATTTGTGGTAAACAGGCCTTCATTGATGTGGCAGTAAGGTGTCGTGGGAGGGGAAGCGTTACCTAGTCTCCATTACCCAAAACAGTTCTCTCAGTCTTTTTAGTGAGTCTCTGTCCCTGGCCATGAACGTCACCAGTGTGTCTTAGTGTTTCCTCTCCTTTCGGTGGGACCAGATAGCTAGAGGGAGCTGGCATTTATTTCTCTTCACTGAGGTTGCTTATGTTACCAGACAGGGGACTGTCCCTGAGTGGGGCTGCCTGGGGCCAGAGGCAGTGAGTGGGTTTTTGACTTCGTGTGGGAAAGATTTCACAACATGAGTCCAGGTGACTGTGAGGGTCTGTTTATTGAAGCTGGGGACGGTGAAACAGGGAGGGGCTTAGCGTGGAAGAAGCATCGGGAGAGCCCAGGCTGGGCTGCCTTCCCTCACTGGGAAGTCAGAGAAGAGAGGGCCTTGGGAACAGATTCAGGGGGCCCTGGTTGCAAATCCCGTGGGGACCTTCAGAGTTTAGGAGATGCGCCCTCCTGTGGGGGAAGCAGAGGGGGAGGGAGAAAGGCACAGGCATCCCCCTGGAAGGGGGAGCGGACCCTGGACTCTTTGACTTGAGGCTTTTCTCTCTGTCTTGCAGGCGGGAATCTTACCGGAGGGTTTCAGCAGAATATCCATCAGTCCCCAGGGGTCCCCCTTCAGGGTCCTGGTCTCCACTGACTGGTCAGGGACAGGGCAGGGGATCCTCTGTCACTGCAGCTGGTCCTGGCCCCGCCCACCTGGTTCTGCTGCTTTTCTGGGCCTGGAGCTGAAACACAACTGAGACCGGGATGTCATCTCCAAGGAGGTGACCTTTGGCATCTGGCTGTAAAATGCTCAGCCAGTTTGTTCAGTTGCCTGCCTCAGTTTCCTTATTCCACTTGCCAAAGAATTTAGATTTTATTTTTAGAGAAAGGAGAAGGGAGGGAGAAAGAGGAGGAAAGAAACATGGATGTGAGAGAGAAACATCGTGTGACTATAATCAGAGACCTGGCCCACAACCCAGGCATGTGGCCTGACCGGGAATTGAACCTGTGACCTTTCAGTTTGCAGGACGATGGACAACCAATCCATTGAGCCATACTGGTCAGGGCTCCTTTGACATTTTACTTGTTAGGACAGAGTGACAAATTTCGAGCTCCAGACCTGAAAGTGAAGCTCTCCAATTTCTATTTCTTTGTTGATATTCTCATTTGTTTGTGTATCAACCTGTCAAAATTTGCTCATATTTTGTTTTCTGATTTCCTTTAGTCCTCACCCAAATCTCCCAAAACTCACCAATTATGTTTAAGACTGTTGTTTCAAACTGTGGAATAAGTCGGAAGCCTCTGTTTCTTTAGGGTGAGTGTGGGGAGATTTATTTTGTTCCTTTGAATGAGTCACATTTCTCTGCTTTTTTTGTATATATCTCATGAGCATCTGTTCAAAATTGGGCACTTGAGAAAACACGTACAGCCCTGACTGGTGTTGCTCAGTTGGTTGCAGCGCTGCCCCACAAAGTGAAAAATTCCACGTCAATTCCCCATCAGGGCGCAAGCCCAGACTGCGGGTTCAGTCCCTGGTCCCGGGGCCTCTGAGAGACAACCCATCGATGTTTCTGTCATATCCATCTTTCTTTCCCTGTCTTTTGCCCTCCCTTCCCCTCTCTCTAAAAATAAACAAATAACACTTAAAAAGAGAAAGAAAACAGCCCTCACTGGTTTGGCTCAGTGGATTGAGCACCTGCCTGATAGTCAAAGGGTCACCAGTTCAATCCCCAGTCAGGGCACATGCCTGGGTTGTGGGCCAGGTCCCCAGTAGGGGGCGCGTGAGAGGCAACCGCACACTGGAGACAACCACACACTGATGTTGATGGTTCTCTTCCTCTTTCTCCCTCCTTTTCCCTCTCTAAAAATAAATACAAGCTTTTAAAGAGATGAAGAAACAGGGATATCTTCCAGTCTTGTCCCCCTGGAGGGGGGTGGACAGGTGGCGGGTGGATGAGACTTAGGAGTCCAACAGGAGTCCAATAGGCCTGAGTATATAAGCCCCTCCCCAATATGTACGGCTGAGCTACTTTATAAGAAGTCTTATTTCTCAGGGCCTTAAATGTTCTGTAGTCTCTACCCATAACCGTGGCGCCCAGAGGTCTGGAATACCGCTGCAGCTTTTCACCATGCTCCGCCTCCAGCCTGCTATCCAAACACATCCCTGCTTCCTGTCAGAGCTCAGAGTCTCCTAGGACGGGAACACAGTCCCTCCCCCAGCCCAGCCTGCAGACCAGTCCGAGCACTGAAAACAACTTCCACTTTTTCCTTCCACCTTGAGGGAGGAACCAGAAGTCGAGTGGCTTCCTCCTCACTGTTCCACATCGGGGAGGCAGTGGGTCAGGATGCTCAAAAATACTCTAGGGCCCTGGCTGGCTAGCTGTGTTGGTCAGAGCGCCATGCTCAAACGCCAAAGTTGCGAACTCCATCCCGAGTCAGGACACATAGAAGAATCAGCCACTGAGTGCATCAATAAGCGGAACAACACCCCTGGCTGCGGTGTCTCAGTGGATTGAGTGGTCTGCAAACCGAAAGGTCGCGGGTTGGATTCCCAGTCGAGGCATGTGTCTGGGTTGCAGGCCAGGTCCCCCCGGTTAGGGGGTGCTTGAGAGGCAACCACACATTGATGTTTCTCTCCCTCTCTTTCTCCCTCCCTTCCCCTCTCTCTAAAAATAAATAAATAAATTCTTTAAATAAAGTGCTTTGAAAATATTGTTTGGAATATATATTTTCTTAATTTTTAGAAAGAGGGGAAAGGAGGGAGAAAGTGAGGGAGAGAAACATCAATGTGTGGCTGCCTTTTGCATTTTGCAGGTCCCTACTGAGGACCTGGCCCGCAGCCTAGGCATATGCCCTGACTGGAAATCGAACCAGCGATGCCTTGGTTTAGCAGGCTGGCGGTCAGTCCACTGAGTGGTATCAGCCAGGGCTTTTTGGAGCATCCTGAATGCATAGTTCTGGTTGTGTATTCCTTAGGTGGCTACAGATCCCTACCTGGAATCTGGAGTTCTCATGAAACTTCTTTGGTCAACGCAGTGTTTGCTGGGTGTTTCGGGTGGTGGGGGAGATGGGGGCCCAGAGTTTCCTATTCTGCCATCTTGCTCACACGAAGCAATTTGTTCTCTTTTGTTTCTGGTAACATTACATAATAATTTTGAGATTCATCCATTTTGTGACCATATTTGGTTCAATCATTCTTTCCTTTGTATTGATTACTAATATTTCATTGTATGAATGTGCTACAATTTGTTTATCATTTTCCTAGTTACATGCTTGGAGTTGTTTCTCATTTTTGACTATTATGATGAAGAAAGCTCATAAGAACGTTTATGGCCCTGGCTGGTGTGGCTCAGTGGATTGAGTGCCGGCCTGCAACCCAAAGGGTCACAGGTTCGATTCCCAGTCAGGGCACATGCCTGGGTTGTGGGCCAGGTCCCCAGTAGGGGGCATGTGAGAGTCAACGGATTGCTGTTTCTCTCATACATCAATCCTTCTCTCCCTCTCTTTCTCCCTCCCTTCCCCTCTCTCTGAAAATAAATAAATAAAATCTTAAAAAAAAAAAAAAGACTTTCCCTTCCCCTTTGAAAGAGTTTCCCTTCTCCTTGGACTGCTAAGCCCAAGATCAAGATGCTGACAGATAGCATCTGGTCGGAGCCCACTTCCTGGCTCACAGTACCGCATCCTCACATAAAGGATGAAGGATCTTTCCGAGGTCTGTTTTCTTAAAAACACCCCCACCATTCCTGAGGGATCCACCTGGATGACCTCATAACCATTTCCAAAGGTCCCACCCCCAAACACCAACACCTTGGGTATTAGGCGTTAATGTATGAATTTTTAAGGGACACAAACATTTAGCCTCTATTGGGCTTTTTTTCTATTTTGTTCCATTGACCTATTTGTACATCCTTATGGCAACACTATACTATTTTATAGTATTTTAATTCCTGTGGCTTTGTGAAATTGGTATTGTTTCTTCCAAATACGTTATAGAATTCACCAGGGAAGCCATATATATATAACTTGAGGTTTTCTTTGTGAAAACATTTTAAATTACAATTCAATTTGTTTTTCTTCTGCCAGTATGGAGCTAGGGAACTATTCATATTCCATTTCTTTTTTTTTCAAGCCAGCTTTTTGGGATTTTCTTGTTTGGTCATTTGTTTTCCAGTTTGTTCCTTCACTTCTGCTTTCCTTGGATTTAATTTTTGCTTTTCTAACTTTTTTTAAAGAATAAGATCTATTTTCTTTTATTTTTTTTAAAGGTTTTATTTATTTTTAGGGAGAGGGGAAGGGAAGGAGAAAGAGGGAAATATCAATGTGTGGTTGCCTCTTGTGTGTCTCCTACTGGGGACCTGGCCTGCAACCCAAGCGTGTGCCCTGACTGGGAGTCGAACTGGCTACGCTTCACTATGCTTTGCTTCACAGCCTGCACTCAATCCACTGAGCTACACCAGTTATACCGGTCAGGAGCCTTTTATTTTTTTAAAGATTTTATTTTTAGAGGGAGGAGAAGAGAGGGATAAAGAGAGAGAAACATCAATGTGTACTTAGTTCCCTCTCAAACTATCTCCTGGGGACCTAACTGGGCATGTGCCCTGGGTGGGAATCAAACCAGAGACCCTTTGGTTCGCAGGCCAGCACTCAATCCGCCGACCACACCATCCAAGGCTATTTTCCGTCTTTTTAATTTCAACCTCTTTGTGTCCTTCTAGTTAAAGCATGTCTCTTTTAAACAGCATATTTGGGTGTTGTTGTTATCCAGCGTGACACTCTATGTTTAATTGGAGAGTTTTAGTCCATTACGCTTAATGCAATTACTGGTGGGTGCGTTGAAGCCAACTGGCTTGCTCTATTACTGTTTGCCCTGTGAGCTTTTTGCTCATTCTGTGCCTTCATTACATTGAGCATCTGTTTTTTTTCTTAAAGATTATTTATTTATTTAGAGAGGGGAGGGGAGGGAGAAAGAGGGAGAGAAACGTCGATGTGTGGTTAACTCTCATGCGCCCCCTACTGGGGACCTGGCCGACAACCCAGACATGTGCCCTGATGGGAATGGAACCTGTGATTCTTTGGTTCCCAGGCCGGTGCTCAATCCACTGAGCCACACCAGCCAGGGCAGATGGAGTATATTTTAACATTGCATTTTCTTTTCCTCTCTTGGATTTTTAGTTATGCCTCCTTTTTTTTTGTGTTAATGGCTCTAGGGATTACAGTGTTTTTAAATTATCCCAATATACCTTGACTGTGTATTCTATCATTTCACTTACAACATAAAACAAGCAAACAAACAAAGAAACAGACAGACAGACAGACAGACATACAAACGAGACCTTTTGAATGTAACTTTGACACTCAGCTCCGGGCAGAAACAAGCAGTAATTTGCTGATTGAAAATGTGTGGGCTAGGGACTAGAAAGTCACTCAAAGCCCACGCCGCGTGAGAGTGTGGGGGGAAAAGTGTTGTCTGAATTGAGACTACTAACTAATCAGCACCCAACGGCTGTAATTCTGTAAAATCCAGGGGACTTCCAGGGGTAATCAAACCGCTCGTGGTTAGCATTCCCACCGACCGCCTACATCACTGTCTCCAACAGCGCCCGGAACCGGGGGTGAAGGCGGCCAGTCTGGCGCAGCTGCTCCCCGCTACTCAGCGTTCCCGTGGGACGTGCTGCTTCCCTGGACTCAGAGTTTTCTGGGTCTAGTTCCAGTGAGGCTTTCTTCTCTCAGCCACTTCCACAAGCCTGGTCAGGCGTTAGCTCCGGCTCGGAGCGGGGGGATGGGTCTTACAAACGGGATCACTGCAGGGACCCGCTGGAGTCACTTTCTCCCCGCCGGGCTCTGGCGGCGGGGGCGCGTCGCCCAGGTACCCGCCGCCGGTGGCGCTCGGGCAGAGGAGCGCAGGTGTGCGCGCTCTGGGGGTTCCTGACCGCCCCCAGCCAAGACCCTTCTGCAAGCAGCTCATGCCACCTACGCACCGCCCCGACCGCATGGAGCCCCGAGGTCCCGTGCACAGCCTCGGTGGCCCAGGCCTGCAGGAGGCCCTCGCGCACTTCTCTCCCGCGGGCAGCCGGGACAGTCGGAGTGGAGCGCGGCCGGCGCCACTCCCGCAGCCCTTCCAGGCAGCGGCGGAGGGCGCGGCGGAGCCGGGAGGGAGGAGCGCGGGGAGGAAGGGGCCGAGCCGGGAGAGCCCCCGCCCCGGGAGGAAGGGGCGGAGGCCGGGTGTTTCCTGGCGCATTCCCGGCCCGCCCGAGTGACTCACTCCGGCAGGAAACTCCCAGGACCCGCGCAGGACCCCGGAGCTGCTGCCGCCGCCGCCGCGGACCCAGGTGAGGACCGCTGCCGCCCCGCCCCGCGGTCCCGCGAACTCTGGGCCGCCCTCGGAACCGGGCTCGGGGCCCCGCCAGCGGCCAGGACTTGGCCTTCGGCGGCGCGGCCTCCCACGGCCTTGGGGACCCGCCGGGCACCCGCACGCCCGCCTTGGATCCCGCGGCCCACACGCGGCGCAGCTCCAGCGGGGCGGGGGGTCACCCGCGTGTCGCAGTTATTGTTGGAAAGTGAGGAGCAGAAAGCACTGAGCTCGTGCGACGAGCCGCTCTCGGGGGGGAAGTGGGAGGGTCCGGCCCAGCGAAACCGCTGCGGGTTCCGGGGTGACCTGGGCTTTGTTGACGCTGTGGTTGGGGCGCGCGCCGCCCCCACAGCCCTGCGGGATTCGGGGTGAGCCCGTGTGCGAGCGCCAGGCTTGCAGGGCAGAGTGAGAGCGAAAGTGTGGAAGAGCGACGGGGACGCGGGCGTTGGGAACGTGTCGCACACAGAGCGCCGCCCGGTCCGCGGCCTCTTCTCCCGCGTTGTCCAAACGGCACGGAGCGCGGTGGCTGCTCCAGCCTGAAGCGCAAGATTCACGCGTCCCGGAGCGATGGAGCCTTAGCAGGGTTTCCTTTCCGGGAGGACAGGGTCCCAGGGCCACGGACAGCGTCTCGCCGCAGCTTCGCGAGCCCGGTGGTGTGTCTTGCCCGTTTCTTAATGCGACTCCTTAAACTGATCCGTGATTGGAGCCGCAGGGATTCCCGGGACCGGAGCTCAGATCGCTGGTCTTGGCAACTCGTCGGCAACGCCAGACGGTCGTGTCCAGGCTCCTGCGACGCGGCGGGGTCCATGCCGGGCCTGGCGAGGGGCCCAGGCGGCGGGCCCCGTGCCTGCAGGCGGTCAGTGGCTGTCCGTGTGCAGAGCAGAAGGGAAGAATGGCCTTTACATCAACGTGGCCCCCGCAGGTCCGCCTTCGCCCGGAGTTCAGGAGGAAGCGGGTGCTGTTGGTTTCCACGCCGCCCTCCTGCCCCCGGGGCGTCAGCTCCCGGCCTGAGACAAACAGGGAATTGGGGTGGAAAACATTTCCTGAGTTCATACGTCTGTCTGTGTGCTGATAGATGGCTCAAAGAAAATTAACCCCTCAAAGTCTTTTTGTTTTGTATGTGTGTTTACTTCAACTTATTTTTAAATGTACATGTAGTAAAAGGCACTTCTTGGTGTACAGTTCAGTGAGTTTTGACAAATGCATAGTCTGCCTTTGGCCTAACAATCAGGATCAGAACAGCTGCATTACCCCTAAAATTCCCTCCTGCTCCCCCTTTGGGGGGCATCTCCTTCCCCATTTTAAAAAAGATTTTATTTATTTATTTTTGAAGGGAGAAAGAGGGGGAGAGAAACATCAGTGCGTGGTTGCCCCTCGCGGGGCGCCCCCTACTGGGGACCTGGCCTACAACCCAGGCGTGTGCCCTGACTGGGAATGGAACCTTGCTAACCTTTGCTTCACAGGCCAGCGCTCAATCGACTGAGCCACACCAGCCAGCCCTCCCCCATTTTTAGCCCTTGGCAACCATGGAGGTGGCCCCCATTCCTACAGTATTGCTCCCCCGCCCCCCCAGGAATGTCCTAGGTAGTCTGGCTTAGTTCACTTAGCATCGTGCATTTAAGTCTCATCCATAATCCTTCTTGACCGAAGAGGTACAGACATAAAGGTTTGAAAAGCACACCTCTTGGATATAACTGGAAAGATTCAAGTAATATATATATATGTTTAAAATACTTTATTTATTTTTAGGCACAAGGGAGAGAGACAGGGAGGGACAGATCAATGTTTGGTTGCCTCTCCCACACCCCACACTGGGGAACCTGGCCCACAACCCAGGCATGTGCCCCACCTGGGAATTGAACCGGCAACCCTTTGATTCACAGGCCAGCTCTCAATCCACTGAGCCACACCAGCTGGGGTTCAAGTAATATTTTTAAGTCATGAAAAAAATTACAGAACTACAACTCATTTAAAAATTTAAATACTGCGTCCCTGGCTAGTATGGCTCAGTGGATTGACCACTGGCCTGCGAACCAAAAGGTCGCCAGTTCGATTCCTGGTCAGGGCACACTTATGGGTTGCAGGCCAGGTCTCCAGTAGGGGGTGCAGGAGAGGCAACCAACTCAGGTTTCTCTGGTTCACTGATGAAAAAAAATTTAAACAGTACAGAACTACTTACACCAAAAGCAAAATTCTGTCAGTACTTCGAAGGTACTTTGGTCATGCCTTTTCTGGGCAAACACATACTTTCGTTTTTGTGTGTTATTTTGGTAACATAATGAGATTATATTGCATATATCATCATACCTTTCACTTGACCATCTTGGCTCACTTAAATACCTTAAAGATTTTTTTTTAAAGATTTTATTTATTTATTTTTAGAGAGGGGAAGGGAGGGAGGAGAGAGAGAGAAACATCAATGTGTGGTTTCCTCTCATGGAATCGAACCTGCGATGCTTTGGTTCGCAGCCCACGCTTAATCCACTGAGCTACACCAGCCAGGGCAATACCTTAAAGATTTTTAAAAAATTTTTTTAATACTCACTTGAAGAAATGTTTTCCTTGCTTTTAGAGAGAGAGGGAGGGAAAGAGAAACATCTGTGCCAGAAACAGAAGCATCAATTGGTTGTCTCCCGTAAGTGCCCTGACTGGGAATGGAACTTGCGACCTTTTGGTTATGGGATGATGCTCTAACCAAATGAGCCACACTGGCTAGGGCAAGATCTTGGAGATTTCTATATGTTGGCGTATATGGTATATACACTCAGCCTCCCCTTAGTCTTTTTTTTCATTCTTGTTAATGGCTGTACGAGTACAATACTCCATAGAACAGATGTGCCATAATTTATCAATCAGCCTCCTGTTAATTGACATTGTTTCAATGCTTGTGTCTAGGTGTCTTTGTGCAACACTCAGGTTTATCATTCTGGGAGTGAATTTGGGTTTAAATAATAGCTAACATTTCTTGAGTAGTTCTTTTACTCCCTTTTTTAAGAAATATTTTATTCATTTACTTTTAGATAGAGGGGCGGGGAAGGGGAGAGGGAGAGGAACATCTATATGTGATTGCCTCTTGTGTGCCCCCTACTGGGGACCTGGCCCACGACCCAGGCTTGTGCCCTGACAGGGAATCGAACCTGACACCCATCGGTTCAGCACTCAATCCACTGAGCCACACCAGCCAGAGCGATCTTTTAAAAAACTTTATTTACAGAAACAGGCTGTGGGACTGCAGATTGCTAACTAACTCCTGTCCTAAGTACTTTACACACGAATTACTCTCACAGCCCTCAGAGGCAGGTACAATTTCCATTCCCACTCTGAGGAAGAGGAGGCTGACAGAGAGAGATGAAATATGGGCCCAAGTTTACATGCCCGGTACTCGGCAGAGCCAGGCTTTGAATCCAACCACCTGACTCGCATGCTCCAGGTTAAAAGTGAGAAAGAAGCTGTTAGACCCAGAGTGTGAGACCCTGGGGCCTGCCCCTCACAGGCTCGCTGTTCACTCGCCTATGATTCTTCAAAGGCTCCGTGTTGCTCGGGTATCACACCAGGGACACCCAGATACTGGCTCCCCAGCTGTGCCAATGTCCCCTCTGCCCCTCTCACTGTGTCACTGTGTCGTGGCTTTTGATTCTTTTTCATGGGCACCAGCTTCTAGGGAGGTCAGCTTAATCTCTGCCTGGTGCCACCCAGCTAGCTCGTGGGAGGAAAGAGAGACTTCACAGGTGACTGTCGGTAAGTCTGCTTCTGATGTGACCACCTGAGCCCAGGGGGGCACGTGGCTTGGCCTGCTGTGGCCTGTTTCCTTTTTCCATGACATGGAACAAGTACCTATTAGAATGTTGCCTTGGCTGGTGTGGCTCAGTGGCTTGAGTGTCAGCATGCAAACCAAAGGGTCGAAGGTTTGATTCCCAGTCAGGACACATGCCTGGGTTATGGGCCAGGTCCCCAGTAGGGGGCGCATGAGAGGCAGCTACACATTGATCATCTCCATTCTTGACTCCTATTATAGGTCATTACTAATTTACTTAAAGTCTCTTTAAATTTTTTTAGAAAATTTTTTTATTGTTCAAGTTAAAAATTTTTTTTATTGATTTGAGAGGATGATTTTTTATTGTTCCACTCATTTATGTATTGGTTGATTCTTGTGTGTGCCCTGATTGGGAGTTGAATCTGCAGCCTTTTGGTTTACCAGATGATGCTCCCAGCGAGCCACACCAGCCCGGGCTGGTCTCCTATCTTGTATCCTGGGAACCTTTGGCTGCCAGTGGGGACCTGAGCACAGCAGCTGTGCGGGAGCCAGTGGACAGCCTAGGGCCAGGAGGGGGGTGGCAGGCTGACCCACGTAGCACCAGCTCGCAACACCAGTGGATCTCAGGTTATCCTACATGGGAAGGTTTCAACATTCCAGGGATGAGATTTGATATTTGCATCTGAATTTTTTTGTGGTCTCAGAACATGGCCTCAAGAAAGTAGGGATGTGTTTTTACCTTTGTGTTGGTTTGAACCTGGCATGTGCTGAAATGAAGCTCATGGAGTGTGCAGGGGGAAGGGAGGGAGAGAAACATCCACTAGTTAACTCTTGCGCGCCCCCTACTGGGGACCTGGTCGGAAACCTGGGCGTGTGCCCTGACTGGGAATCAAACCAGCGACTTTGTGGTTCGCAGGCCGATGCTCAGTCCACTGAGCCACACCAGCCCGGGGAAGACCAGCATCTTTGTGATTTACAATTATCACTCAGATACTCCACTAGCCAAGCTTGTTAGGCCCTGTTCCTTGCTCTCCCCTGGTGGATTGCGCTCCACAGGGGAGAAAAACCAACGCTAGAGAGCGGTGAGTTCCATCTTGGAATGTGAATCCACAGCCACTGCCCAGAGCCAGCGTGGCCACTCCTGGTGCGCAGTTCTCCTGGCCAGAACTCGGTGGGTGTTGATTCTTGAAGATACCGACAGAAGAAGGCACCGCTCTGAAGAACCCCACAGCCCTGAGTCAGAAGCAGTGATTAGGATTCAGATTATATTTAAATCCCTGTGTAAAGCTTGACCTACTCATGGTTTTAGAATTCCAACCCCTTGTTCTCCTCCCCCAAAATCCTGCCTGGCAGGACCTGTCTCCACAAAACCAATGAGCCTTATAACCACCTAGACTGCCCTGGCTGGTGTGGCTCAGTTGGTTGAAGCATCATTTGGTAACCAATAGGTTGAAGGTTGGATCCTCAGTTAGGATACTTGGTTGCGGGTTCTATCCCCAGTCGGGCACGTATGATCTCTGGTACTGGCACGGACTCTTGACGTGTTGGAATCAGCTGTCCTCAGATCGTTGAATGTAGGTACAGCTCAGAGATACTGTATTTAGTTACATTGCAATATTGAAAATAAAGGGAGCCACAAGAATTTTGGGCTTCTCAGTTCATATAAAGTTAGGTTTATACTATAGTCCAGGGGTGTCAAACTCATTTTCACCGGGGGCCACATCAGCCTCGCAGTTGCCTTCAAAGGGTCGGATGTAATTTTAGGATTCTATAAATGTAACTACTCCTTAACAGTTAAGCGAGAGCTCGGCACTGCCGCCAGGTAGAAACAAGGTGCCAGGCTGGATAAAACAGGGTGGAGGGCTGGATTCTGCCCGTGGGCCTTGTGTTTGCCACCTGTGCTGTAATCTATTAAGTATGCAACAGCATTGTATCTTAAAAAAGTACAAACCTTAATTGAAAGATACATTTTTTTTTTTTGCCCCGGCTGGTGTGGCCTGGTGGATTCAGCGCCAGCCTGCAAACCAAAGGGTTGCCAGTTCGATTCCCAGTCAGGGCACATGCCTGGGTTGCAGGCCAGGTCCCCAGTAGGGGGCGCACGAGAGACAACCACACATTGATGTTTCCCCCTTTCTCCCTCCTTTCCCTTCTCTCTAAACAAGTAAATAAGTAAAATACTTTTTAAAAAGAAAGATACACTTTTGCTAAAAAATGCGTCGTAATCTTTTTGCTGGTGGAGGGTCTCAGTGTTGATGGTTGCTGACTTCATCAGGGTGGCTGTGGCAATTTCTTAAAATAAGACAACCATGAATCTTACTCCCTTGATTTAGTCTTCCTTTCACAAATGATTTTATTTACTTCATTAAATTTTTATTGATTTGAGAGAGAGAGAGAAACATTGATTCGTCATTCCACTTATTGATGCATTCATTGGTTAATTTTTGTATGTGCCCTGACTGGAGTCAAACCCGCAACCTTGGTGCATGGTGATGATACTCCAACCAGCTGAGCAGCCCTGCAGGGCCCCAGAAGTGATTTCTTTGTACAGTGTTATGCTGTTTGGTAGCATTTTACTCACAGTAGAACTGTCAAAATAGGAGTGTATCCCTTCACCCCCTGCCACTGCTTTTTCAAGTAAGTTTAGGTAATGTTCTAACTCTGTTGTCATTTCGCTCATTTTCACCGCTTAGTCATCGCAGTGGATTCCATCTCAACCAGTCCCTCTCTTTGCGCATCCAGAAGAAGCTGCTCCTTATTCATGAATTACCATGAGGTTATAGCAATGCACACTCCACTTCTAGCTCTCCTGCTGTTTCTGCCACAGCTGCGGCTACGTCCTCCCCGGAAGTCCCCCACCCCTCAAAGTCCTCCATAAGGGCTGGACTCCACTCTTCCAAACGCCTGTTGATGTTGATATTTTGGCTGCTTCCCATGAATTATGCATGTTTTTATTTTTTTAAAGATTTTATTTATTTTTAGAGAAAGGGGAAGGGAGGGATAAAGAGAGGGACAGAAACATTGACGTGAGAGAGAAACATCAATTGGTTGCCTCTTGCACGAGCCCGGACGGGGGACTGAACCTGTCACCCAGGTATGTGCCCTGACTGGAAATTGAGCTGGAGATTACATCACTTGGCAGGATGATACCCAACCCACTGAGCCACAGTGGTGAGGGCATATGCATGTTTATAATGGCATCTAGAATGGTGACTTCTTTCCAGAAGGTTCTCAGTTCACTTTGCCCAGATCCATCAGAGAAACCACTGTCTGTCGCAGCGACAGCCTTATCAGATGTATTTCTTCCATAACAAGACTTGAAAGTCAAAACTGCTCCTTGATCCCTGGGCTGCAGATGCTGCGGTAGCAGCATGAAAACATTATTAATCTCATTGTGTTAACACGTCTCCATCGTAGTTCTTGCTGGGACAAGGTGCTTTATCAGTGAGAAGTAATATTTTCAAAAGAACGTTTTCTTGAGTGGTAGGGCTCAACAGTGGGCTTAAAATATTTATTGAACCACATTACAAACAGATGAGCTGCCATCTGGCTTTGTTGTTCATTTACAGAGCGCAGGCGGAGTAGAGTTAGATAGTTAAAAAAGAAAAAAAAGAATGCTTCAAGCCCTGGCAGGTGGGTCTCAGTAGATTGAGCACTGGCCTGCAAACCAAATGGTTGCCGGTTTGATTCCCAGTCAGGGCACATGCCTGGGTTGCAGGCCAGATTCCCAGTAGGGGGCATGCGAGAGGCAACCACACAAGGATGTTTCCCTCCCTCTCTTTTTCCCTCCCTTCCCCTCTCTCTACAAATAAATAAAGAAAAAAGAAATAGGCTTCATGAATTTGCCTGTCATCCTTGCACAGGGTCCACGCTAATCTTCTCTGGATGGTTCCAATTTTACTACATGTGCTGCTGAAGTTCCACCATTTAGCATAGTTCTTAAGGGCTTGAGGATTTTTGGAATGGTAGGTGAGCGCTGGCTTTTTAAAGATTTTATTTTATCATTTATTTTTTAGAGAGAGGGGAAGGGAGGGAGAAAGAGAGGAAGAGAAACATCAATGTGTGGTTGCTTCTTGTGCGCCCCCTACTGGGGACCTAGCCTGCAACCCAGCGATGTGCCCTGACTGGGAATCAAACCAGTGACCCTTTGGTTCACAGCCCGCGCTGAGCTACACCAGGCTACTGAGCTACACCACTGAGCTACACCAGGCAGGGCCATTCGTTCATTTTTAAGGATTTGACTTATTATTGTTGGAAAGGTAAAGGAGGGAGAAGGAGAGGGAAACATCAGTGTGTGGTTGCCTTTCCCGTGCCCCCTGCTGGAGACCTGGCCCTCAACCCAGGCATGTGCCCTGACTGGGAATCAAACCAGCAACCTTTTGATACGCAGGCCGACATTCAATCCCGAGCCACACCAGCTAGGCCCAGTGCAGGGTTATTAATTGTCCTCATTTCATTATCGTTGTGTCCTAGGGAAGAGGGAGGGAAAGGCCAGTCACTGGCCCTAGTGAAATGCATTATTTACCAGTTAAGTTTGTCGTCTTACATGGACACGCTTTGTGTCGATCCCAAACAGTTACAGCAGTAATGTCAAAATCGCTGATCACAGGTCACTGTAACAAATATAATAATTTAAAAGTTTGAGCCCCAGCCAGGTGGCTCAGTTGGTTGCAGTATTGTCCCGATACGCCAGGGTTGTGGGCTCGATCCATAATCAGGGCACATATAAGAACCAATGAATGCATCAATAAGTGTAACAACAAATCAATGTTGCTCTGTCTTCCTCAAAAAAAAATTAATAAATTAAAAAAAATTTAAAAATAAATTTGAGATATTGTGAGAATTACCACAATGTGACACAGACATGAAATGAACAAATGCTGTTGGAAAAAGGATTGCCAGGTGCAGCGTTGCCACACACTTTTAATTTGTAAAAAAAAAAAAAAAAAAAAAAAAGTGATTCTGTGATGTGCAGTCAAGCGAGGTGTCGTAAAAGGAGGCACACCTGTAACCAAGTGGGTTAAATCAAGCAGACTTGGCGCCCATGCACGCTGATTCCACAGACTCCGGAGACCACGCCGGTAAGGTTTTACACTCACAGATTGTGTTTTTGCCTTTGCTAGGTTGTGGGTTGGGTGTGTGTTGGTCAGGATTCTGCAGAGAAGCAGAACCAACGGGATGTTTGTATGTGTGTCTATAGCTATATGTATACACATATACATATATGTGTGTGTGTATATACGTATAAGTAGATAGATTTATTTTAGGGAATTGGTATATGCGACTTTGAAGTTTGGTGAGTCTGAATTTAGAGTATCCAAGGAGGGTTTTTTTTAATAATTAAAAAAATACATTTACTAATTTTTGAGAGACCGGAAAAGAGAGAGGAAAATAAAAAAACATTGATGTGAGAGAGAAACATTCATTGGTATGCCCCCACTAGGGATTGAATTTGCAACTTCAGTATGTGCCCTGACCAGGAATCGAACTTTTAGCCTTTTGGTGTACAGGGCCGGGCTCCAACCAACTGAGCCACTCGGCCAGGGTCCAGGGAAGATTTGACTATGCAGTTGGGCCCAAAGGCATCTGGAGGCAGAATTCCTTTCTCTTTGTAAGGCCCTCAGTCTGTTTTCTCTAAGGCCTTCAACTGATTAATGAGGCCCACCCACATTATGAAGGGTGATCTGTTTTTCTTAAAGTCTGCTGATACAAATGTTAATCACATCCAAAAAATACCTTCACAGCAACATCTAGGCTGGTCTTTGACCAAAACCTGGACATGCCATAATAGAGCCAAGTTGATACATAAAATTAACCACCATTGGGGGGAATTTTTATTTTGTGCTTTTGAAAAAAAAATCACCCGAGGGCATGTTCACCTATTTTTAGAGAGAGAGGAAGGGAGGGAGAGACATTGATCGCTGCCTCACGTATGTGCCCCATCTGGGGATTGAACCTGCAACCTTCTGGCTCACAGGATGACGCTCCAGTAACTGAGCCACAGAGCCAGGGCTTCATTTTGTTTTTAATAATTTGCATTTTCAATAACTCCTCCTCCAATGAAGACTGTCGGAGTGTGCACTGCAGGGTAAGCCCTGCCCTCCAGAGCCACCAGCTCAGCTCAGGGCGGGTCTGCACTGCCTCCCCTGCCCCCACCAGGAACGGGGAGCCCATACTGCCCCACGAGTCCCTGTCAGACCTGCATGTGAGAGGCTGTGAGCCCCTCAGCATCTGCAAACGGCCACACACATGCCAGCGGGGAGCGTGGTGGGCCCACTGGGGGACACCTCAGATGGCGAGGTCCCAGGTGACCGCCACGGGAGACGTGACTGCCTGCCCTGGGTGACCCTGTACCATGTTTTCAGCGGCTCACTGTGTGGCAGTGACAGGTTGTGGACTTAGCGCAGAGGCGGTGACTCTGGGCGGACTCTGAGGAAGTTTCTGGAGCTCTCAGCTGCCCAGCTTCTGTCTCAGGGCCTCGGCGGGCTGGAAGATGTCAGGCTGCCGGGGGTGTGACTCAGCCACAGACCCGGTGCAGGCGGCCTGCCCTCCAGGCTCTGGGGGCCTCCGGAGGTGTGTCCTGAAGACGCAGTCCCGGGCCTGCCTGTTCTGCAGACGTGACGTGAGAGGCCCCAGCGCCCTGTGAATCCCTCCTTTGTACTCAGGTGCAGGGCAGGGCCGGTCCTGCAAAGTGAGCCTCCATGGGGCATTTCAGGTGCTCAGAACCCAGTGCCTCAGGAGCTTGGCATTTTCACGTAGTGATGGGGGAGCTTAGGCTCTCCAGGAGGTCCCGTTATCATCACCCCTTCCTTAGCCACAGGAGGGGACATGCACGCCTGAACGCCAAGTCACAGTCTGGGGTCCTGGGCGTTAGGGCTTCAATGCATGGATTTGGGGTGGGGGCCAGTTCAGCCCTCACCCGCCCCGGTCGCTCAGCTGGCCGGGCGCAGCCCTGACCTGTCCAGCCCATCTTCCCGCCCCTGCAGGCTCTCAAGCTTTGGAGCTGGTGGGCTCCCTGTGGATTGCATCCCTGCCCCCCTGGGTGCTTCTCAGCCTTTTGCCCTAGAAGCTCCCAGGAAGGGGTGCCAGGGAAGCAGTGTCCCCTTGTCCCCGTCCTTGTGCCCAAGGTAATGCTTCCAAGTAGCTCAGGCTGCTTGGAAAGTTTAAATGCATTATACCTATTTTTCATCATCTCTCCTTTCGTCTTTTATCCATTTTTTATTGTTGTTTTTTTTTATTTTTTGAGCACAGTCGTTTTCAGCTGGTCACTCCATCCCTCGTGCCGTTCTGAGCGTAAATACCAGCAGTGAATTGTTTATGAATATAGACAGTGTCTGAGCACGCCGGGCAATTGTAAAGACTGCGCCGTCGATAGCAGATACTAGTATTTGAAAAGGACTTAACCGAGGTGGAGGGGGCAGCGCGTCCCCCTGGTGGATGCGGCGGCTCTGAGAGCTCCCCACCTGCACCATGGAGGAGCTGGCAGTAAACTGGAGTAGGGCTGGGGCCGCCGGCTCTCCTGGTTCCTCCCTCCCAGGACCAAACCTTCCAGAGGGTTTGAGTACTAGTCTTCTCTGGCTTTTGTGTCAAAGTACCACGCACGAACTGGGAGTTTGTCTTCTCTCAGTTGTGGAAGCTGGACGTCCAAGGTCAAGGTGGCCACAGGAGTGGCTTCTCCTCAGGCAGCTCTGCTCGGCTTGAGACGGCTGCCTGCCTGCTGTGTGGCCACGTGGCTGACTCTCTGTGCGTGCCTGTCTCTGTCCTAACGCCTCCTCTTAGAAGGACACCTGCTGTACTGCATTCGGGCCACCCAACCACTTCATTTTACTCTAATCACCTCTGTAGAAGCACATCTCATACAGTCGCAGTCTGGTCCTGGGTGTTAGGGCTGCAGTGCATGGATTTGGGGTGGGGGACAGTTCAGCCCTCCAGGTCACTGTAGTTCAGACTCCGTGTGGTCGTTAGGGTTCCTCAGCCCCCTCCACTGGCCCTCAGAGTTGTGGGCTCCTGCTGCTTGAGGACTCCGGCCACAGGCCAGGTGTTAGCTGTCAGCGAGGCTTCATCCCTCGTCCTTTTTAGGGAAAAATACTGTTGATGGGTGTTTTCTTCCATCATTTCAAAGGATTTGAGGGCACCTTCCACAACGGTTGGAGACCACTGTGGAGTTTTTCCAAGTGTGGGCCGGGGGCGCCTACCTCAGAATCGAGTGTATGTGTAGAGTGGGCGCCCAGAGCACGCCAGCTTCCCACAGTCGGGGTGAGGGCTGAGAGTCGGCATCTGTGCTCAGCCCCCTTTGGTGCTTTTCTGCAGTAACTGGTTGCGGCCAGCTGGGACCCCAGCTCCGCGGGGACCCTGCGGGGGCTGGCAGGAGGAGCCCACTCTCAGGAGTTTGTGTTTCTCTGAATAAAGAGCTCACTTTGTCGGCTTTGTAGCAGCCTGGAAAACTGCCTGTAAAACAACTCGCACTTCTGGAATACCAAATTTTGTTGTCCCATGGTTTTTGGCCCAAACTTTCAGGAAAAAAATGTTTCCTGTTTGCTTGCTTGCTTACTTATTTATTTATCTATTTATTTATATTTAGAAACAAAACAGATAATCATCTTCCAGGGTATTATTTTGCATGTGGATATCATTATTGTTTTCTAGAGTTACACTTTTAATAAGCATTAATAAAGGAATTAAAACTATTTATATAGGTACAGAATTAGTACTACCCATGTATAATGCGCAATCTTATTTTTCCCTTAAAAATTTGGGCAAAAAGGTGCATATTATGCACAGCAAAATACGGTACTTTTTAATTACCATGGGGGGAAAATGTAGTCAATTAAAACTAAGTAGGGAGCCCTGGCCAGGTATCTCAGTTGGTTAGAACATTGTTCCAGGACCCAAGGTTGTGGGTTCGATCCCCGGTCAGGGCACATACAAGAAACAACCAGTGAGTGCATGAATAAGTGGAGCACCAAATCGATGTTCCTTTCTGTCTCTCTCAGATCATCAAATCAGTCAATAAAAAGGGGAAAAAACCTAGGCGGGGAGGAACTTAAGAATTTTAAGTAGGTGGGAGTGGCTGCCACACCAGACCCGGCCATCTGCCTGGTCCTGGGCCCCTCTGGTCTGTAGGCAGAGTCACTGGCTGCCGCCTCTACCCACAGGGACCGGGGAGTCACTGCACAGCAGAGCTCAGCCAGAATCTTACAGGGTGGGGCAACAGTAGGTTTACAGCTGTGAGCACGCAATGCAGTTTATTCTTGTATTATTATTATTTATTGTACTATTTTCCATAGAAACGACTGTAAACCTACTTTTGCCCTACCTTGTATGTCTATACGCACACATATACATATGTGTATGCGTATAGACACATATGAATATGTTAAAAAACCGCTCATTGTGGGCAACACCAGGATACGCACAGGCACCGAAAACGGTGTGGGTCGGACCCTCCGCAGGGATCTGGGTCCCTGCGGAGCAAGCCCCAAATGTCGCCCTGTGTCTCATACATAAACGCTGTAGCAACAGATCCAGCTGTGCACGCGCACACGTGATATGCGACTGCTTTTTCTTGGGCCAGAGCGGAAATGATGTGACCCTTTTAAGATCTGTCACTATTTGCTATAAACCACTTTCTTTTAGATTCAATATCTGGAAAGTGTAAAATTTTTTGGTAATCAAAGCTAAAGATTTGCGGTGTGTATTTTTTAAACCAGACTGTAACAATCAATTCGTGTGGACCTGTGGCCCAGAGCCCTGGGGGCGTGGCTTTAGCCTTGGGGGCGTGGCCTGGAGCCCTGGGGGTGCGGCCTAGTGCCCAGGGCGTGGCCTGGGATGGTGGAGGTTGGGCTGCCGCTGGGCAGCTCTTTAGAAACTCTGCATGGGACACCCAGCAGCCGGAGCAGGATAGGGGCCAGGACCCTCGTATGGTCCGGGAAGGGCTCAGCTCCGAATGGGGCCTGTGGGAAGCAACACCTTCCTCCGGGCAAACACAGGGATTTCCAGGGTGAGCGTGCTGGTTGAGGAGATGTGTTTCACCTGTGGAGCGGGTGCAGGTGTATAACCTGCATATCAACGAGGAGTCCCTAGATCACACCTCCATTCAGGGCCTTTTGACAAGTTTGGCTCGAGCCTTTCCACTTCCTTTCTTTTAGGGGGATATTCCCTGTTCGCTATTTCTAAATGATTTCCAACTCACAAAACATGCAGAAATAAAAATAGTACGAAGACCACAGAGGCAACACTTTTTTGCCGTCACCTTGAGGCCCGTTCGGGGTCACTTAAACACCGTGGTGTGTGTTTCCTAAGAACAGAGTGCTCTCTTACATGTCCAACTTCTGGCCCTTCACAGAAAAAGTTTGCTGACCCTGCCCTTGAGAGTTCATTGTGTGAGAACTGTCCTCACAGTTCACAACAAGAGACCCTGTAAACAGCCTCAGGAGATGAGGCGCAAATCCTGTGGTCTCTGTTCAGAAGACTAGTATGTACCTGTCCAAACAGCACTTGGAGCAACATGTGACTGTGTGTATTCATCTTTTTTTTTAATTGACATTTTTTTTTGAGAGACAGAGGAAAAAGAAGGAGACAGAGGGGGAGAAATTGAGTGTGGTCCCACTTATCGATGCATTCATTGCTTCTTGTATGTGCCGTGACTGGGGATTGAACCCACAACCTTGGCGTATCTGGAGGATGCTCTAACCAGCTGAGCTCCCTGGCCAGGGCGATGTTTGTTTTTTTAATTAGCAACTTTTTCCCTAGTTTCTAGCAGCCCTGGTCGCCCTGCCCTCCACACTTAATCTGGGTGACAAGCTGCAGTCCCTGCTGGTTGGCGACACAGAAAAGCGCAGTGTGTTAAAACGTTGGGGAGAAAAGCATGGTTTGGTAACGTATGCATTTCTTCCAGAGAGGATTTACTGTACATGTAAATAGATTGCACAAAAATATCAGACGTTTCTGCTTTTCTAGAAGTACTGTTATTTGCATAAAGAAGAGGAAGAAAATTGGCAGATGTCTTGAGCGTGTTAGAAGCATTCTGTAGTTTGCTGTTGTTTGATTATGCAGTGGAGTTATAAAACAAAAACATACAAGTTTGGGGTAGCGGTGAAGACCCTGTTTCCAGCAGAAAGAGCAGGACAAGGTGGCTTGGGGCAGAGGGACAGCGACACATGCGCAGGGCAGGGCTCCGCCACAAGCTGGCTGGACGCGTGGGTGCTGTCAAAGCGTCAGTTCTGCATTTTCCTGCAGAAACTCGGTTTCACGGCGTTTTGTAACCTTGGTGTGGAGCTGCCCTGGCAGTTTCTATTTAAAACAAGGTGCCTGGCGTGGCTCCCTCCCCTGCCTTGTGTCTGACACCGGGTTCCGCTCTGGCTGATGCCCCCAGAGGGGGGCTTTAGGCTGGGTCTGTGCTGTACTCTGTTCCCAGCAGCCTCCTGTTGCCCTGCCCTGTCTGCCTGAGCTGGGCTAGCTCCTGGCCTCTGGGTTCATGTCTCTGTGCCTGGGCCCTTCCGGTCCTTCCTCGGGGCATCCAGATGGTACTGCAGACACTGAGGCAGGGACTTGGGTCAGTTATTAAAGGAAAAGGGGAGAGAGAGAGGGAGAGAGAGAGAGAGAGAAACATCAGTTTGTTGTCCTACTTATTGATTCTTGTGTGTGCCCTGACCCTCGGGATCAAGCCCACAACCTTGGTGTATTAGGACAGTGCTCTAACCAACTGAGCTATACAGCCAGGTCTCGGAAGTCAGCTTTTAATCTGTTTATAGGCTGGGTTAGCTTCCACCCCAACTTACACACATCCCTCATCTCAACTCCCCATCTGGTTCCCAGCCCTGGGAAGCCTAATATTTATTAATGTGAGTGTACTTAGCATAGTTCTAATTTCATTTCCGTTTTCATGGACAGCAATTTCTCCATAAGGAGCTTCCCTTCATAAAAGTTACAGATTTTCTGAAACTATGCCGAGTTCCTTTGCAGGCATGTGAGAGCTATTGGATTTAGGATTTTTATTTATTTTTAGAGAGAAGGGAAGGGGGAGAGAGAGAGGGAGAGGAACATCAATGTATGGTTGCCTCTTTTGCGCCCCCTACTGGGCACCCAGTCCACAACCCAGGTGTGTGCCCTGACTGGGAATCGAACCAGCGACCCATTGGTTCACAGTCCAGCACTTAATCCACTGAGCCACTCCAGCCAGGGCCTTTCTTTTTTTGTGACCGAGTAATATTTCATTGTTTAAATGTATCTCCACTTTTTTATCCATTCGTCTGTTCATGGGCACTTGCATTGCTTCTGCATTTTGGCGATTGTAAGTAATGCTGCAGTGAACATAGGTGTGCGTCCATCTTTTCAAATCAGTGTTTTTGGTCTTTTGGGGGGTAAATACCCAGAAGTGGAATTGCTCGGCCATAAGGCAGCTGCATTTTTAATTTTTTTTGAGGACCCTCCATTTTGGTTCCCACAGTGGCTGCACCAGTCTGCATTCCCACCAATAGTGCACTAGGGTCCCCTTTCTCCACATCCTCGCCAGCACTTGCTGTTTGTGGATTTATTGATAGTGGCCATTCTGACTGGTATGAGGTCATAGCTCATTGTGGTTTTAATTTGCATCTCTGACGGTGAGTGACATTGAACATCCTTTCATAGGTCTATTGGCCATCTGTATGTCCTCTTTGGAGAAGTATCTCTTCAGTCCTCTGCTGATTTTTAAATAGAATTGTTTGTTTTTTTGGTATTAAATTGCTTGAGTTCCTTATACCTTTTGGGTGTTAACCCCTTATCCTCAGAGGTATCTTTTGCAAACATCTTCTCCCATTCGGTGGGTTGTCTTTTTGTTTTGTTGACGGTTCTTTTGTTTGCTTTGAGACTGTTGAGTCATAAGGGACTTGAACTCGTGGCAAATGGGAGACTTGCCTTTCTTCCCTCCCACCTACCACATGTTGCCCAGAAACGGAAAACGATCAAGTCATATTATTAAAAATAAGAAAGTCCTGTTATTAACGTTTATTTGTGTAGATATGTGTGATGACCGTTACGTTTTACAGAAATCATCCTTCCTTTTCCCTCAGACCCTCACGGTAGCCCCGCCCCCTCCCCCCCCAGCCCCAGAGCCACATCGTGCCTGTCCCCTGCTCCTCGGGCTGAGGCTGGCTTCCTAACACCGGCCCTCGCCCTCGGAAAGTCACTTTGCTGACGGCTCCGTTCACCTCTGCCCTGGACCGGCGTGGACCAAGTGCCCGGCTCTGGCGTCTGTGGCTTTGTCCCGCTCTGTGGCTATGGGGCCTCTGAGCCTCCCTCTGCTCATCCCGTCAGTGAGAGCTGCACCCTGAGGGCGGCGTGAGGATGACCTGGTGAGGTGTCAGCAGGGGTCTGAGGCCGAGGGAAGGCGGGGCCACATGAGGGAGAGAGGAGGTCACAGCTGGGGACAGGGAGCCAGCTTGCCAGGTGGGCACTGCCCCTGTGGTGGGCGGCTGGGAGGCTTCCGGGTCTGTGCCGGGAGCCCCGCCTGCTGTGTTCCTGTGGCTGTTTGACACCTCACTTGTCCCCTGCAGCCTTCTGATGCTCACCTGTGTTAGCCACCTGAGGTGTGTGGAGCGCCATTTTTGGGCGCCAGCTGTGATCACTTAGACGTCAGGTGCAGGCGTGGGGTGAAGGAAGGGCCGCCCCAGCTGGCTCTGCCTGGGAGCCGCACCAGCGTTGTCTGGGCCGCTGTCCCCCGTGCAGAGCGAGATTCATGCACTCGGTGCCGCGGTCCATGTCACAGAGGGAGAGGGGACTCTGCCTAGGGTGGCATGCCAGCCAGATTTTGAAGACCTCACCGGCAGAGAGTTGAGCCTGGGTTCTGGATGCAGAACAGGTGTGTCTGCTCCGGGCGGAGTCAAAAGAGGACCCTTGCCCTGGCTGGTGTGGCTCAGTGGATTGAGTGCCAGACTGCAAACCAAAGGGTCGCCAGTTCGATTCCCAGTGAGGGCAGGTGCCTGGGTTGCAGTCCAGGTCCCCAGTAGGTGGTGCGCTAGAGGCAACCACACACTGATGTTTCTTTCCGTCTCTTTCTCCTTCCCTTCTCCTCTGTCTAAAAATAAATAAGTAAACTCTTTAAAAGAAAAAAGGAGAGGACCCCTGTACCACCTTTGTCTCCAGATCACTTCCTGTCTTCCCAGGCGGGGACTCTGCGCCTGTTAAATACTAACTCCCGCGGCCTGACCCATGCAGCTCGGTGGGTTGGGCACCATCCAGAGAACCAAACGGTTGCTGGTTTGATTCCCAGTCCCCGGTGGGGGGTGTGTGAGAGGCAACCAATAGATGTTTCTCTTCACTTTGCTGCCTCTCTCCCTTTCTGGTCCCTCCCTTCCCTTCACCTCTCTCTGAAAATAGACAAATCCAATGTTTAAAGAAAAATAAATACTAACTCACCATTCCTACCTCCCAATCCTGGCAGCCATTATACTCCTTTCTCTCTGTGAATTAACTGCTCTGGGTACCTTACAGGCAGAGTCATACCGTACCGTCGGCACTTGAACAAAGCAGGGGTTATGGGTGCTGACCCCCCACAGTTGCAAATCTGAGTATGACTGAAATTGGCCTTCCGCATGTGAGGGGACCTGTGTAGTCCAAACCTGTGTCCTTCAAGGGTCAGCTGCACGTGCCCTTTTGTGACTGGCTTGTATCACTCCGCGTACTGTCCTCCGAGTTCCTCCATGTTGTAGTTCGCGTCAGAATTCCCTTCCTTTTTAAGGCTGAATACTGTTTAATTGTGTGTCTGTAGCACATAACTATCTCTATTTTTATACAAAGGAAAATGTCCTTAAACGCTGATTTAAAATAGGTTGAGTGTTTGATATCTTTCCTTGGATGTGACATCAGGGCGCCGCGGAGCCTTTCTGTGACCCTTCTGCACAGCCGCTCCCCCACCCACAGCCACGTGGGTGCCTTCCGCCTCTCCTGGGCTGAGAAGGGGGAGGGAGGAGGCTCTGGGTGTGAGGCCAGGGTCACGTGGGCCCAGGGCCTTGGTCCTACCTGTTTTCTCATTGATCCGTGGGGATTGGCGGGGACAGGCAGCGCGTGAACTCCCAGGCCATCCCTGACAGACAGAGCCTGGGCTTGGGCCGTGGAAAAGGCTGAATGCGGGACTCAGGGCTGGAGCCGCAGGAGGCCCCTCACCTGCAGCAGGTGCGTCCCCGCTGCCTGCCCCCGGGGAGGCCCCCAGCCTCGAGGTGCCCTGAATGAGCGCTACTAGGGCTCCCCATGCTGGCTCAGCGGGGTCCCAGTGCCCCCGCCCTGCCCTCTGACTGCCCTGGCCTCCCCTTTGTTGAGCGGGTGGAACAGGAAGTTGTGCTGACAGAGGGAAGTTGGGGATGAAAGAAAAAAGGCTGCCTTCCTTGTTTTCAGAAATGCCGGGTATTTTGAAAACCATCTGCTACATTTTAAATGCTACATTTTAAATTAGAAACATGCTGGCCGGTTCGGCTGCTGTCAGGAGGAGTTCACCCTAAATGCCAGGGCACTATGGCCACGTGGTCCCGTTGGGTTCAGTTCCTGGGTTCCTGTGGGGTCACCCCAGGGACTGAGAATTGCCGCATTCTCCTCCTGCTCCTATGATTTTTTAATTTTATTTATTTATCTTAGCTTCCGAGATTGGGCGCGTTCAGGGTGGTATGGCCGTAGACTATTTGTGTATTTTAGAGGGAAAGGGAGGGAGAAAGAGAGAGAGAAATATCAGTGTGTGGTTGCCTCCCGCGCGCCCCCTACTGGGGACCTGACCTGGTGCCCTCACTGGGAATCCAACCAGCGACCCTTTGGTTCAAAAAGGCTCACCCTCAATCCACGGAGCCACACCAGCCAGGGCTGCTCCTGCGATTTCCTTCTTTCTGTACTCCTGTCTGCTTGGCGCTGCGTGAACCTCTCTGGTTAGGTGCAGCCACATTCAGGCTTGTCCTGTCTCCCTGGTGAGCGACCCGCTGTCATTGAGCAGCCTGCCGTAACCTCCTTGCTCTGCGGCTTCTGCGGCTTCTGCTCACCCAGCCCCTGCAGCTTCCTTTTGACTTGCGTGGTGCATCTTGCACCCTTTTGCTTCCAACCTACCTGCGTCGTTATATTTGAAGTGTGTTTCTTGTCGCTGTCATACACAGTCACATGCCACATAGCAGTGTTTCTGTCAATGACAGACCACATGTACCACAGTGGTCCCATAAAATTGGAATGGAGCCGAAAAGTTCTTGTCGCCTCAGTGATGTTGGGACGTAGTAGCACAATGCATTACGCAGGTGTGTCTGGGGACACTGGTGTCAACAGAGCAGCTGTCCTGCTTGCCACACGGTCAAGGTGTGTCATGGGCTGTGCCATCTAGGGTTGTGTAAGTGCCCTCTGTGATGCACAGGGACAGACTTGCATAGTGACACTTCGCAGCGTATCTACAAGCGGCACAGGACTGTAGTTGGGCTCAGGGTTTTGTTTTGTTTTGTTTTGTTTTTTAACCTTTCTGACAGTCTGTCTTTTCAGTAGGTGTTTAGACTGTGGTATATTTGCATTTACTTCTACAAATCATTTTATTATTTGATTCCCATTCGATGCCCTGTCCCTTTGGCTTATACACAATAGAATTTTATTTTTTAGTTCTGGAAACTTAAAAGTCTGAGATCAGAGTGTGCCAGGGCGCCAGCCTGGTCAGGTTCTGGTGAGGGCCTGCGATACTGTGATTTTGTATTAAGACATATATATTTGGCCCTGGCTGGGTAGCTCAGTTGGTTAGAGCATCGGCCCGGATACGCCAAGGTTGTGGGTTCGATCCCCAGTCAGGGCACATACAAGAAGCAACCAATGAATACATCAACAAGTGGAACAACAAATCAATGTTTCTCTCTCTCTAAAATCAATAAATAAAACATTTGTAATAAAGAAATATATATTTGGCCTTCATTGTTTCTGTTAGAGAGCTCCTATAACCTTTGGAATTTCCTAAGTGATAAGAGCAATAAAGGTGTCTTAATATTCTCAAACCGCACCAGAGGTTATGTTAATGAAGTGACTGGAGGCTGGTTGCCAGGAGACCTAACCATGTGATAGGACGTTTTCAACTTTCAGTCCCACCCCCTGACCTTGGGGAGGGGAGGGGGCTGGAGGTGAATCCTGTGCCAGTGGCCAGTGATTTATTCAGCGCTGCCTAAGCAAGAGGCCTCCGTAAACCCAAAGAGAAGGCTCACTGGCGAGTCTCCTCGATGATGAGCGTGTGGGTGTTAGAAAGCGGGCAGCACCCGCTGGCCATGGATGCTGCGTCCTTCCCCCAGACCCACTGGGCACCGATTCCAGCAGGCTGTTCCTGAGTTATGTCCTGTACAATAACCCGATGATCTGTTAGTGAAACCAGAAGAGACCCGCATTCGTGCTGCCTGTCACGTACCAAACCCAATAAGCAGAGACTGGGATTGAATCTTCATGGGCACTTTATTCAGATGGCCCGTGACCTGAGATGGCGGGTTCATACCCTAACAGACCGTCTTAAATTCCATTTTAAAACCGCCCTTTCATAAGGAGAACAAAGTGTGGGTAAGGGATCTGGGAAAAGTTAATTGGATTAAGAAAGCTGCAGGATTCTCGTCCTGGGCGGTGGTCGTCTCTCTCTGGAGCACAAGGCTCAGATGCCACCTTGAACTGCTTGCAGTCCTCCCGAGGCACAAGGTGGGACTGCTTACGGTCTCCTGGAGTCAGGGCGGGTCACGCCTTCCGTTCCTGGAACAAACGCTTTTACATGCATTGATTCCTAGGCTTTATTAGCTATTCCTGAAACTAGTTTTCCAACTCTTTGAGTCCTCTGTCATTGCATAAGTAAAATGTTTCTCTGAGTTCTGCGAGCCTGTCTGGCAAATTCATTGAACCCCAGGAGCGGGTCATGGGAACCTCTGACCTATTGCCTGTCTGTCAGAAGTACAGGTAACAACCTGTGCTTGCATCTGGTCCCAGACATGGGGGTGGAGGGAGTCTTGTGGGACTAGCCCGGAACCTGTGAGATCTGACGCTCTCTGCAGGTGGGTAGTGTTAGAATTGAGTAAACTGGAGGACAGCCAGCTGGTGTCTCAGAATTGCTTGGTGTTGAGGGGGAAACCCCACTTTGGAATCGGTGACGCAATCGGACAGCCCTTTTCCGGGTTGCAGACACCAACTTCTGAGTGTGTCCTCACATGGCGAGAGGAGCCTCATTTCCTCATTGCTGTTTCCTTTTCCTACCTTCTTGTAGGTTATTGGAACACTTTTAGTACTCTATTTTAGTTTTTTCCTACATGATCTTATAAGTTACATTGCTTGCTTAAAAAAAAGATTTATTTATTTTTAGAGAGGGGGAAGGGAAGGAGATAGAGAGAGAGAAATATGAATGTGTGGTTGCCTCTCGTGCGCCCCCTATTGGGGACCTGGCCTGCAACCCAGGCATGTGCCCTGAGTGGGAATCGGACTGGCGGCCCTTTGGTTTGTGGACCGGTGCTCAGTCCACTGAGCCACACCAGCCAGGGCTATATGGCTTTTATAGGTTTCTTTCTTTCTTTCTTTTTTTTTCTTTTGTGGTTGTTCTAGGGCAGGGGTGTCAAACTCATTTTTGCTGGGGGCCACATCAGTCTCACAGTTGCCTTCAAAGGGCGGAGTGCAATTTCAACTCCTTCACTTTTAAGGAGTAGTTACATTTATACAGTCCTAAAATTATTTCGGCAAGATCATAGCAACAGGGGTGAGATGAGACGGAGCTGCTTTTCGGCTCTCTGAAAAGTTACGCAAAAGGTGGGCCCTTGGAGACGGGCTCAGAGAGTGAGCCGGGGATGAGCAGCCGCTGCCCCCTGCTCCCCTGGTTGCAAGTCTCGTTGAGACTCTTTGAGTTCAGGAGAAAGATAGCTAAGATACCCGCCTGAGGGACGAAGTGGGGGGAAGGTGCGGGTGTGCTCAGGGGACACTGGGGCCTTCATCCTCAGGGTTTGTATCTGTTTTCTAAAGGCCGGAATTTCAGGGGCAGTCTCCGTCCGGGAAGGAGCCCAAGAGAATTTCCATCAGCTTGGCAGCTGCAGCCTTTACTTTGGTAGTTCATCAAAATGAGCCCAACAGGGTCTGGGTTATTCTTTGGTCAGCTTCACCTTGAAGAAAGTCACCGAAGAGGGACAGGGACCGAGCCCTGTCTGCCCCCAGCGGGGTCCGGTAGGCGGGAACCATTGGCCCCTCCGACCTTGGTCAGGGAGGATAAGACTCGGCAGTTTGTCCGCTGGCTGGGAATGGCTCAGCCTTGTTCCTTAACTCTCTCTGCTTCCCCCTTCCACTTGCCAAGGAGCTGTTGAAGGTTTCTAAAATTTCCACTCAGGTTTTATATAGATATCTTCTTTGGCTCACTTTCAATTTTCCTTTCAGCTCGGGGGTTTTATCGTTGTTTGAACGTTCTTATGGAGTTGCTTTAAAGTGTGGTGCGTAATTGTAACAGAGGAGCTACGCTCGTCCTACCTGCTGTTCTTTGCCCGCCGCAGTTGCCACATCCTGGCTGGCAGCGGGCCATCTGAGATATTATGAGCCCCTGGGTGTTGTTTAAATCTCGGAGAATGCTGATCTTTAATTTTAGCGGCAAACTACCCAGTTTTGTTTACACTATGATTCTCACCCGCCCCTGTGGGCTGCGACGGGGTCGGTTCTATTCTTGGAGCCTCCGCGGTGCCGTGGGTTGTCCTGTGCGTGCCGCCCACCGCCCTCTGGGACCTGGCTGTGGCCACAGGGGTTGGGGGACTGCGAGGGTGCGGTCCACACCTGTGTGGCGTGGGGGTGGGCCCCACATTTGTGGGCTGGCTCTTCCGAGCTTCTTCCTCTCCCCCCTGCGCCAGGGCTGTCTGGTGTGCGGGGTTCCCTGTTTGCTTCTCCAGCCAGCACCCCGGGGGCTTGGGGAGCCCAGGCGGCGGTGAGCCTCCGCATCTGCTGCTTCCCTGGGCCCTGAGCTGGGAGGAGCGGCGGGCGCGTCTTCCATTCAATGTTTGCGTCTGGCCGCGGCTGCCCTTTGCTTCTCAGAACACAGGCAGTGGCCCCATGGGGCCCACAGGGGTGGGGACTGCCCCATATGTCCCATCGGGAGACAGTCAGCCATTTGGCGAGTCTCGTCCGGGGTTAGTGCTACTCCCTGCATCCCACCCCGTGTCGGAGCAGCGTTCAGCAGGAGGCGGGCCCGAGGGTGCCGGGCCGTCCTCCGCAGCTGGCACACGTGTTTAGGTGACATTCGCCAACGTGTCTGTGCTTCTCCACGCAGCCTCGGGGTGGTGCTCTGCTAACAGCCCCTCCCTGTGTCACCTTAGCCCCGACCTTCACCTTAGTGGTCCCCGCAGGCTTCTGGAGTCCCTAGCATATAACCCTACGTGGAGGAACGCCCAAGGGACCAGGGGGCGTCTGCACGCGGGAAACCCCGTGGGCGCCTCCAAGGCTGTGCCGGCTTCCGCGGGGCAGATGTGGTGTCGAAGGGTGTTCCCTCTTCCGGCCCTGGGAGGGGGTGTCAGGCCCTCCCAGAGAGCTCTCTAGGGACAGTGGGCCCGAGGTGGGAAGGGCGGCAGGAAGTGAAACCATGTGAGGCGGCCCCTTGCCTGCCCCTGTGACGACTTGAGGCCAGCAGAGCTGCACGGTGACTCCCTTGCCGGCGAGCCGTGGGAGACACGCCAGAACCTGGGGACTGGCCACAACCGCCTCGCTGTCCTCTCCCCGCCACCCCCACGCTCTCAGAAGAGGGCGGGCGAGTGGTAGCCCCGCTCCCCCCACCCTGGAAGGATTATCAGGGAGCCCCTGCCCTTCCGCCCGGCACAGGAGGCTTTTGTATTTGGTTCTAGGCCAGGATGGCGGCCCAGGTGACACTGGAGGACGCGCTGTCCAACGTGGACCTGCTGGAGGAGCTGCCTCTGCCCGACCAGCAGCCCTGCATCGAGCCCCCGCCGTCGTCGCTGCTCTACCAGGTGGGTGCTGGGCACCCGCGGGGCCGGCCGCCCGCCGCACCGACCTCCGCCTGATGCTCTTTCTCTTGCTTTCAGCCCAATTTCAACACTAACTTTGAAGACAGAAATGCGTTCGTCACCGGGATTGCAAGATACATCGAACAAGCGACCGTCCATTCTAGCATGGTAATTCCGTCCGCTTGTCTTCGTTTGCGTCTGGGGAACGGTGCATCCAAACGCCTTCTGGCGTCATCCTGATAGGGTACCCGCTGGGGGAAAAGAAGAGTCAAAGAAATGCCTTTTGTTTTTTAAGCTTTTTGGTTTTCTTATGATAAAACAGTACATGCTGTTTATGCAAATTTCGCGTCTGTGGCCCCGAGAACACCTTCGTCCGCATTTTTAGGAAGTCCGTTTTCTCCCCTGTCACCTATGTGTACGCATGCGCGCCTCTTGGGTAAAAGAAGTGCGTTGTTATAATTACGTATTTTCATGATTTCATGAATAGTTTGCAAATGTCCACAATTTAATAGTTTTTGTGTGTTTCCATAGTTTTCCTTTCTTACTATAAGAAAATGCTGTCATGAACAAATTTCTAAGTACATAGTTATTGCCTTTGGCTACATTTATAGGAGTGAAGTTACTGGGTCAAAGGTTGTGAACAGTGTGAAGTAACTCAAAAGCATTATCAAACTGTAGTTGACATTCTCAAGAATATCTGCGCTTTCTACCATTTTTCAGCAAAGGAGACAATGCAAAAGCAGTGGACACTAAGGTGGTTTTCAAGGATGGTGGCTCTCTTATGGACGCCCTTCCAGGATGCCCAGTGCTGCGGGAACACAGCTTAGCTTTTCCTCCCCGCGCTGGGGCCCGCTGAGCCTCGCCAGGCTTCCTCCCGAGCAGAACCATCTCTGTAGCCTGGTGGGGTGTGTGGTGAGGGCGTGCATCTGAGCTGCACCGCCCCCGCCCCGTGTCCCCAACTTCGGGCCTGCCTTGCCCTGGGGTTGTTTGCCGCTGAGTGAAGCTCAGATTGGCATCTGTGGCCAGTGTCTGTGCTGGCCCTGCGCAGAGGTGCCTGCATATTCCTGACACTGCTCTCCAGCCTGCAGTTAGGCCTGGAGGTGTTTCAAGTGGTCATCAAGGCCACACGCCTGTGTCACGGCGTCACCAGCTTCTGATCAGCTGTCTCTTACTCAGTAATGGTGCTGGTCCCTGAAAGGGAGAGGCAGGATAGTTTATGCCTCTAGATTCTAGCAATTTGTCATCTCCTCTGTTAGGATTGTTCCCCTGCTTGCCTTAAGTTTGCCCTGTGTACCCCCTTGCAGAATGAGATGCTGGAGGAGGGCCAAGAGTATGCTGTCATGCTGTACACCTGGAGGAGCTGCTCTCGGGCCATCCCGCAGGTACAGTGCTGTTCTGTCCTGTCCAGCCAGACCACGCCCCTATTTCACCAGCCTAGCCCAGCTCTGCCAGACCACGCCCACATCCCATCAGCAGTTCCACCCAGCCAGACCACGCCCACATCCCACCAGTAGTTCCACCCAGCCAGACCACGCCCCACACCGTCCCCTGAATCTACCCCTCATCAGTCAGGGAGCCCAGCTCTAACAGCATCCTCCCTCACTTCCAGCTGGGTTGAAGCCTCTTTATGTGCTTGTGTATTCCTAGGTGAAATGTAATGAGCAGCCTAATAGAGTGGAGATTTATGAGAAAACCGTGGAGGTCTTGGAGCCTGAGGTCACAAAACTGATGAATTTCATGTACTTCCAGGTAAATGACAGCGAAATAATCCTAGGGGGTTAATGCGGAGGCGGAGGATGCTGCCGCCGTGTCCCTGTCACCGTGAACTCAGTGCGTCACGTGCATGTAAATTAAAGCAAACACAACAGCTTCTGAGACAAAGGGAACTGAGCCTTTGACAGTTTGAAGTCTTGCGGGCCCTCTGAGAATAAATAGATACTTCTGTTGTGCCTCACTTCCCTCCTTCAGAGCAAATTTGTCTTTCCTGCCTGAACTCTGCCTCTCAGTTCCACGTATGTTAGTTTGTCTTTCTGCCAGTTTGCACTTTCGATCCAGTGGGTGTTTCAAGTGTTTTTTTTTTTCTCAGCCACACCCTGACCTCGCTCGGGTGGTCCTCACCCTGGCCTTGGCTCCTTCTGCCCCTGGGTTAGGTACAGTGGCCTCAGGGTGGGGGCTTGCTGGCTTTAAAAGGTGTGCTTTGGAAATGTGGGACTTTTTTTATATTATAGATTCCCTTAGCCATGGCAGAAAATAAAACTTAGGAGATGACTTTTTGTTTTATCTTAAAAGTTGTCAAGCAGCCCTGGCTGGTGTAGCTCAGTGGATTGAGCGCAGGCCTGTGAACCAAAAGATTGCAGTTCGATTCCCAGTCAGGGCACATGCCTGGGGTGCAGGCCAGTTCCCAGCAGGGGACCCACGAGAGGCAACCATACATTGATATTTCTCTCCCTCTCTCCTTCCCTTCCCCTCTAAAGATTAAAAAAAAAGAAAAGTTGTCAAGTTCTGTCTGGGTAGCTCAGTTGGTTGGAGCATTGTCCGGTATACCCAAAGTTCGCAGGTTCTGGTGTGGTCAGGGCATATACCTAGGTGGCAGGTTCGATCTACGGTCAGGGCACAGAGGGGAGGCAACCAATTGTTGTTTCTCTTTCTTTCTCTCTATCTTTCTCTCTCTCTCTCTCTGCCCCCTCCACCCCCCCTTCCTCTCTCTTTAAAATCAATAAATAGCCCTGGCTGGTATAGCTCAGTGGATTGAGTATGAGTCTGGGAACAAAAGTTGCAGGTTCGATTCCCAGTCAGGGCACATGCCTGGATTGCAGGCCAGGTCTCCAGTAGGGGGTGTGAGAGAGGGAACTACACATTGATGTTTCTCTACCCCTTTTTCTCCTGCCCTTCCTGTCTCTCGAACAATAAATAAAATCTTTAAAAAAAAATCAATAAACATGTCCTCCAGTGGGAATTAAAAAAAAAAAAGAGGATCCCCTCCCACTTCACCTCTGAAAGCTAAAACATCTGATTTAAAGGCATTCTGTTGGAGCATTTTGTCCTCTAACTTTACTGGAATAATCAACAAAATTCGTTTACTTTAGGGGCATAGTCGGTGAGGTACAAAATTCACAGTTCTTGTCAGACAACAAAGGCGTGTGGAGTCTCTCTCCCTGCGCCTTAACTACGCGCGCGCTCACTGGGGTGGGTGCTCTGTGAGTGAGTCCGGATGCAGTGCTGGAAGCCGAGTGGGGAGCTGGCCCTTCGCTCACAGCGGCTCCTCCGCCCCCTTTCTCTGCTCAGAGAAACGCCATCGAGCGTTTCTGCGGGGAGGTGAGGCGCCTGTGCCACGCGGAGCGGAGGAAAGACTTTGTGTCCGAAGCCTACCTGATCACGCTGGGCAAGTTCATCAACATGTTCGCGGTGCTGGACGAGCTGAAGAACATGAAGTGCAGCGTGAAGAACGACCACTCCGCCTACAAGAGGTGAGCCTGGCCCTGCGCCTGCGCGGCGGTGGAGAGCGCGTGGTGGCACCTGCGCACAGTGGGTGCGCAGCCCAGGTGTGCTGAAGTCATCCCGCTGGTTGGCGGTGTAGGAACTGTTTGATACCTGTTCCTGGGGCGGCCGGCAGGCGACATGTGCCGTGATGCATTCTTAGAGGTATATGTCGCATTCCAGTATTTGTTGAGCACTGGGCACCCTTGGGAAGATGGAAGCGCGTAGGACCAACCATTCCCAGGTCGCTGAGTCCTGCGGTCACTGCGTGGGCGTTTGGCTGTCAGTGAGAGGCAGGCGGGTTCTGCAGCCTGAGAGTGTCGCCTCTGCTTGTCGCTCCCTGATCAGATGTCCCTGGCAGGTGCATACCACCACAGCAGTGGGCAGAGGTGGCCCTGTGGACCGTCACAAGGTCACGTTGAGCTTCTGGGTTTCCCAGACCCGCTCTCCTGCAGGGTGGTTTTTTTTCTGAATGTGGAGAGGAGAATTGGGAAAGACTGGCATGGAGTGGCTGTGTTTTTCTAGAACGCCCTGTGGGGTGGTTGGTGGCAGGAAAGGACAGGTGGGCAGCCTGCTGTCTTCTGACTGAATGAGATGCTGACTCATATTTCTTCTTGCCAGGCAAGGAATTGGAGCTATAAAATTAAATTGGGAGAGATTTTACTTCGCATCTCAGTAGGCTGGAATATGTTACATCGGAAATCAGACAGTTGTTGCTGTGTTTTTAAAATGAAACTGACACGGGTGGGGCACGAAATGGAGATTTAAGGATGAGGTGGGAGTGGAGCTAGATCACCCAGGTGTTAAGCTTTACTCGTGTGAATGAGTACAGGCATTCCATTCCGTTCACCCAGACTCACCCAGTTCTCTCTGACCGGGAGAACTGTCAAGTCTTTGCAGATAACCGGTTTACCCTGCTTGGGGAGGAAAGTGTGGCGGTGTCCCGTCTGATGACAGTGTGGGCAGAGCATGGGGGCTTCCGAGGTATGGAAGGTGGGACCCATCCAACCAGGAGAGCAACTTCTGCTCCTGGCTGCTCGGATCACTTGCTGCATGATTTAAAACAACTTTTTTTTTTTAATTTATTGATTTTAGAGAGAGAGGAAAAGGGAGAGAGAGAGGAAAGAAAACACTGATTTGTTGTTCCACTTATTGATGCATTCATTGGGTGATTCTTCCATGTGCTCTGACCGGGGATCGAACCCACAACATTGGTGTATCAGGTGTAACAACAACCTTGGTGTAATGATGCTCTAACAACTGAGCTAGCTGGCCAGGGCTTGCTGCACAATTTTGGGCAGCTTTCTCAGGCCTTCTGACTTTGTTAGAGGTGCACAGCATCAGTGGTTTTTAAGTTCAAAAGGTTTTTTTTCCTTTTAGCAAATGCTTTCTTTTCTCTTAGTAAACAGCATTTCTATTCCAAAGTCTAGGTTGTAAGATAATTTAATGATGAGGCTACTCTGCAGAAGACTGTCTGGGGGGTGCATGGGCACCCTTCTAGGAGCTGCCTGGGGTCTTCACCACCCCTCAGGCGCCCCTCACCCCTTTCAGCAGCAGCCTCTTCCTGTGACCTCTCTTTGGGACCCCCTCTTGGTTCCCCTTCCCAAAGAGTAACACCCCTCCCCCGAGCCCACCCACACCGACACTCCCACACATACTTCTGAATGTCAATGCCAAGATCTCCCCTTTGATGATGGCAAGGCCTGAGGCAAACAGAAAACAGCATCTTTGATCCCTTCCTTAGTCTCAGCAAGCACTCAAATCAATAAAGTGAACACTTTAAACAGGGATGTTACCATAGCAATTAATAGGAAGTTTAACCATACATTTTTTTAAAAAACCCACAGAAATAACAGTGGCTTAAATAAGATTTCAGATTCTCGGACCCAAACAGTCCTGAGGTCGGTGGCCTGCTGTTGATGTGGGCGTTCCACAGTGTTCAGGGCCCAGTATTCCTGCTGTATTGCTGCTCTCCTGCCTTCATGTGTTGCCTCATGGCACAAAGTGGTTGCTTGAACTCCAGCTGTCATTTCTGCATTCCAGCCACCAGGGAGGACTATCCTCCATCAGTGAACTTTCACGTGCCTTGCAACACTTTGCATTATATCTCATGGCTCAGCTGTCGAGCATGCATGGGTATTGCTGTTGCGTGGAAATTGGGGTTTATTCCTGAGGAGGCACAGGGGAGGTTATCAATCTTTGATATGAGAATTTTTGTTCTATAAAACCCCCAGGGTTCTAAGTTGCACAGACATGACCTTATGTGGCAGCTTCCACTAGACGTTTGGGGGCGGCCATAGACGTGCGGAATCCTCACACCGCCTCACACTTTATTGCAAGACCTCGGAGGCGGGGCCCTGGCCCTGCAGTGGTGCGGGACTGCAGTGGGCAGGCCGTTCTGTGTTTTCCTGTCCTCTTGTCAGCCCTGGGGGGAGGTCATTTGCCAGAGATGTTGTAAGTGAGGCTGGAGAGGGTTCCGGAGGTCGGTCCAAAATGGAACTGTGTGTTGGTAGCAGAGCCAGGATTCTGTCCCAGATCATTGTTATCAGAACTGTACCCGGTCCCTGACCTGCGGGAGGTGAGGTGGCCCAGAGGGTTCTTGTCACAGAACCTCCATGGTGCTGGCTGTCTTCATCACCACGCTCTGGGGAGGTGGCTGTCCTCAGGCATGGGGCCAGGTAGTGCCGGGGAGAGGCCAGCATGCGGGGCCCTGCTGGGAGGCCTGCCCACGTCACTACTGCCGTGTCTGGACCTCGGGGTCATGAGCTGACCAGCCCCGGGCCCCAGATGGAGAAGTTCATGGAGGCTGAGGCCATACAGCAGCCACTGACACCACATTTCTGCACATGGCCGCAGCCACAGAAACTCGATCTCCATTTTCCCATTTCTTAAAACAATCATGAAGCCCGTTGGTTGATCAATGCCTTTTACTTTTTTTTTTTTTTTTGCTTTCAAAGGGCTGCTCAGTTTTTACGGAAAATGGCAGATCCGCAGTCCATCCAGGAGTCGCAGAATCTGTCCATGTTCCTGGCCAACCACAACAAGATCACCCAGGTAAGGCTCGGCTCTGCCCGCCTGGACGCGGGGCACGCTGCCGGGGGGCGGGGACGGAGGGCCCAGAGCAGCCGCTGGCATGGGTCTCCCCCTCTTTCAGTCCCTGCAGCAACAGCTTGAGGTGATTTCTGGCTACGAAGAGCTCCTGGCCGACATCGTGAACCTGTGCGTGGATTACTACGAGAACAGGATGTACCTGACGCCCAGCGAGAAGCACATGCTTCTCAAAGTACGTGGCCGCCCTCCTTTTGTCAGCCTTGTGTTATTCTCACGCTTGCGGGTGCTTGTGCGCATGTGCATGTGTGTGTACAGCGGCCTCGACTGCAGGCTCCCCACGCATGCCCTGAGTGTGTCCTGCACTTCACCCTGCGCCATGGGCCCCAGCCCCCAGAGCAGGTGTTCCTGGGTAACAAGTCCGGGGTCAAGGACTTTGCTCATTCAGACTTTTGTAGCAGAGCTTGTCCCAGAGTGGACTTGTGAAGCATAGAATTCCTAGGAATTGGTTGTAGGTGGTCCGACCTAGGGTTTTTCAACTTTGGTGTGACTGTGATACATGTTCAGTAGGAACCATCTTTGACTTTGAAAAAATTTTTAAAGATTTTATTTATTTATTTTAGAGAGGGGAAGGGAGGGAGACAGAGAGGGAAAGAAACATCAATGTGTGGTTGCCTCTTGCGCGCCCCCTACTGGGGACCTGGCCCGCAAACCAGGCATGTGCCCTGACTGGGAATCCAGCCGGTGATCTTTCAGTCTACAGGCTGGTGCTCAATCCACTGAGCAACACCAATGGGGGACACCTTGTTCTTCATTATTATTCTGTTCAAGTCGGGAAGGTTGTCATTGGCATTTCTCCCATGGAGGAGAAGAAGGGGGTTGCTGTGTTCCCTGCCTGCTGGTCTCCCCTATGTGGAGGGCACCCTGGACGACCCGGGGTGGGTGTCCCTCCCGCTGAACGCCCTGCCTGTCTCTCCCTGCTGGACAGCCCCACGGAGGGTCGGGCTGCAGGGTGCTGTCCAGTGCAGCAATCTGGGATGGTGGGTGCAGGAGCCCCGCCCGTGGGTGTGTGTGGAAATCCACACTCACTATTGTGCGTGTGGAAATCCACACTCACTATTACACTGTGCTTAGCCAGAGGTGAGGAGGTCAATGTGCCTGGGAGGACGTTGAAACAGCCAGGAGAAATAACACATATAAAAGAATAACTTGAGCCCTGGCTCATGTGGCTCAGTTGGTCAGAGCATCGTCCTGTAAACTGAAAGGTTGTGGGTTCGATTCCCGGTCAGGGCACATACCCAGAGGGGCTTCAGTCCAAGGTCAGGGCACATAGGAGAGGCAATCAAATCCATGTTTCTCCCTGGCATTGATGTTTTTTGCTCTCTGTCTCTTTCTCTCCCCCTTCCCTACCCCTCTCTCTAGAGCTCTATAAGCATGTCCTCAGGTGAGGATAAAAAAAAAAAAAAAGAAAGAATAGCTTCATATGAAGGAATAACATCTATTCCTGAGGAGATTTTAAAATTGCTTTTTGAAAAAAAGAGTTAATTGTCATTTCAGAGTTCTGAACTGTAGCCTGTATGTGCTCGTGGGTAATGAACCTGGCGGCCTGACTTTTCTGGGCCATGTGGCTCTTTCGCAGGTCATGGGGTTCGGCCTGTACCTGATGGACGGGAGTGTCAGCAACATCTATAAACTGGACGCCAAGAAAAGGATAAACTTGTCCAAAATCGACAAGTTCTTCAAGGTGAGCGCCGTTTTGATTGACGTGTGTGCCCTGTTTGAGTTTGGGGGCGGTGACCCTGACCCGTCCTGGGATGCAGGGTAGGGCGGGGCTCTTGCTCCTGTTTGCAGAGTTGGTGCCCCCGCCCCTCCCCCAACACTGTTCCGCCTGGGTGGGTATTGCGCTACAGGGGATCCTGCCGTGCGCGCGCATGTCTGGCTGCTCCCTCCCCGTGTCACAGACGTCCCTCTGGGAGCCCGCAGCCGTGGTCCGTAGGTGTTCATTGTGGTGCTGCGGGCCATCAGGTGGTCCTCCCGCAGTGTGTTAATATTTGTCCCCATCTGTCGCCATGGGCATGAGGTCGTTTCGGGGCTGTGGCTGGTGTGAATAGTCCTGCGCTGACTTATTGCTTGTCTGCGCGCGTTTTTGTTGGACATTTCCCTGGGGTGGGAGTCAGGACATGGGCATGAAGAGTTTCAGGGGTAGTAGGCACAGCCTAAGCGTTCTCCCCCGCGGCTGCGCAGATGCACGTTTTACTTATGTTTAGGGAGTGGGGAAGGGAGAGAGAGAAACATCAATGTGTGGTTGCCTCACGTGCACCCCCTACTGGGGACTTGGTCTGCAACCCAGACATGTGCCCTGACAGGGAATTGAACCTGAAACTTTTTGGTTCTCAGGCCAGCGCTCAATCCACTGAGCAACACCAGCCAGGGCTGTTTAGAACTTTTTTTTGCACTAAATGACTTGCAGAAATAGCATTCAATGCACAGTAATGATTAGCATTATTAATTCATCTCGCGATTAATCATTTGGTGACTAAATAAACATTTGTAATGACGCATTTCTTTTTTTTTTTTTTTTTTTTTTTTTTTTTTCTTTTTTCTTTTTTGAATACAGCAACTCCAGGTGGTCCCGCTGTTTGGGGACATGCAAATAGAGCTGGCAAGATACATCAAGACCAGCGCCCACTACGAGGAAAATAAATCTCGGTAGGAGAGCAAGCCACCCAGTGAGAACGTTCCGCGTTGTTCTCACTGTGGTTTTGTGACACTTTGTGTGTATCTCGTGATGTCACCTTGACATTCTCAGCCATCCCGAACTGAATGCCTGACACGGTAGCCCTTGCCAAGTGTGGCTGTTCATGTTTAAATTCCTTAAAAATTCACCACATTTTGCCATGTATAATGTGCACCCATGTACTTTGCCCAGACTTTAAGGCAAAAAATCCTTTGTTTTAAAATTTTAAGTCAACTTTTTATTTATTTATTTATATTTACATACTTGTTTTATGTGTTATAAGAGAATTTTAGTATTTGTTTTTGAACATATTATGATACAAGAAATTTTATGTGACAAATAATTACAAAACAGGAGAACAGATGCAAAGTATTTCAGGCGCTGCCCATGTATAATGCGCATCCTTATTTTTCCTGCAAAGATTTGTGTAAAAAAGTGAGCATTATACACAACAAAATACGGTATTTCCTTTGGAACAGCCACATTTCCCATGTTTAGTAGTTAGTGGCTAATTTTTAATTTTTTTTAAGATTTTATTTATTTATTTTTAGACAGAGAAGGAGGGAGGGAGAGAGAGGGAGAGAAACATCAATGTGTGGTTGCCTCTTGAGTGCCCTCTACTGGGCCCCTGGCCCACAACCCAGGCATGTGCCCTAACTGGGAATCGAACAGGCGACCCTTTGGTTTGCAAGTTGGTATTCAGTCCACTGAACCAAACCAACCAGATCAAAATAAATAAAATCTTTAAAAGTTAAAATAAAGAGAGCAAAAGGGATGCTGCTTGACATAGACTACCATATTTTGCCATGTATAATGTACACTCACATTTTTGTGCAGATTATACACGGGATTATTATGCCCATGTATAATGTACACCCTTATTTTTCCCTCAAAAATTTTGGCAAAAAAGTGCGTGTTATACATGGCAAAATATAGTACCTCAAAAAGTGGTCACTACATTTGTCTGCTTCGGGCAGAGGGGACCAGCTGGTAAAAACAGCAAGCGCAGTGTTCGGAACCAGCCCTCTGAGCCTGAAGGCCAAGCTTTCCTCCCAATACCTCTGGCAGTTTTAATTCTTAGTGAACTCCTTCCCCACTAGCTTGTGTCTGTTTGCTGCTGATATGTTGCATTGTGCACATAGGTAGTTACACTGACTAGTTACACTGACACCCTCTAACTTCCGGTAATGTCAGTTTCAACTCCCGAGTCTCTGGCTGACTTGCTTTCTGCCGTGGCTTCTTGCTTTCCCGTGTGAGTGATAAAGGAGTATCTGTCCCCACCAGCCCCACAATGATGTGGCCATGCGTCCTTGCTAGGGTGGCTCAAGGTCCTAAATCCAGCAGCAGCTCTCAGCCTTTTAGAACATTTGTTACGGTTCTTTTTGTTGTTGATCATTTTCTTTTTCGATTACAGTTGACATTCCATCCGACTTTGTATCAGTTTCCGGTGTGCACCACAGTGGTTAGACAGTCATGTAGTTTATGAAGTGTTTCCCCCAACGTCTCCAGTGCCCTCCCGGCTCCATACACAGTTATTACAATATTACTGACTCTGCCACCTGTGCTGTAACTTACATCCCAGTAGAAAGTAGGTTGGTGATTAAGGAGAAATTGCGATGACTTTTCAAAGACAGAATGAGAAGGTGGGACAGAGACCCCGATTGGGGGCCATGGGGCCAGGCCAGCGCCTTCCTCCCTGAGACTCCGCCGCCTCGCCAGCCTGCAGGGCCCTGGGGACCGTAGCGGGCCATCCTGAGTGTGTCCTCGGCCTGCGCGGCGCTGCGCAGGCGCGCCTTCCGGTGATGCGTTTTCCTCCCCCCAGGTGGACGTGCACGTCTTCCGGCAGCAGCCCCCAGTACAACATCTGCGAGCAGATGATCCAGATCCGGGACGACCACATGCGCTTCATCTCCGAGCTGGCGCGCTACAGCAACAGCGAGGTCAGAGCCCGCGCCCCGCCCAGGGCCCCGCAGTCTGCCGTCTGCCCCAGACGCTGGCTTCGATCGCCTCGAGAAACAGAGATTAGTGCCAGATCTTCTACACACCCATTACACCGGACGGGGCAGTGCAGTGAGCTTTATCTGCGTCTTGTTTTTTCAGGAAAGCATAATAGGGCCCCAGGAAAAGGGCCGAGGAGAGACCATGAGTGAAGAGGCATTTCCTAGTCTAGCCCCTACTAGATGGGGTGGAGAGGGAGGATGTCTGGAGGCCAGGGGTGTGCGGGAGCCTCTGAGTCGGTGGGAGGTCATCCTGGGTGTCCCCACCTGCCCCGTGTGCCTCTGAGCCTGTGGGGGGTACGGGGGTCGGGTCTGGCGTGGAGGAGGTGAGGGGATGCAGTGAGGTCATTGGGTGCTGTGAATCATCAGGAGGGACCTAGAGACTTGGGGGCCACACACACACCTGATTTTCTTTTCAATCCTCACCAAAGGATATGTTAACAACATGTTTATTGATTTGAGAGAGAGACACATCAGTGTGAGGGAGAAACATCAGCTGGCTGCCTCCATGTACACACCCCAAATGGGGGTCAAACCCACAACCTAGGTATGTGCCCTGACCAAGAATCGAACCTGCAACCTTTTAGTGTACAAGACGATGCTCCAACCAATTGAGCCACCTGGCCAGGGCACCATTGGCAGCTTTAATCCCCCCTGAAGAGGCTCCTCCAGCTACATCGGCCAAAGATACTCAGTCTGGCCAAGTTGACCAGACGGGCTGAATTGAGTCACCAAAATGCGGAAACCGTGCTTGGCCATCTTTTCCTGGAGAATGTTTAAGGTTTATCTTGCAGTTCATTTTTGTCCCTAGGTTTCTCCCTCTGGGGATGAGACTTCATGGTTTGGCAAAGTCGCCTGCAGTGCTTCGTGTACATTGAGTGGGGCCTGTGGGACACTCACCTGGCCCGTGGCACCGGCTGGTCACTTCTCAGTGGGGGCCTGTGTCGGACGTGGCCCAGTCTTCACGGTTCCAGTTATACCTGCAGGGTGTACCTTGGATGCAACCACCAGGGAGCTTTGAACCAACAAGGCTGATTACTTGTAGTCCCACAGTGCGCCCGGCACACCTGTGGCCACCCAGCGAGGTCACAGGCGGAGGGAGGGCCAGGAGGGGGCAGTGCAGGCATAGGGCTTTGCAGGTTCGCTGTTGATCAGTGAATTTCCAACCTAAGAGTGGGGATTACCCTATTTTGCCATGTATAATGCACACTTTTTGTCCAAATTTTGAGGGAAAAATAAGGATGCACATTATACACAAGTATAAGGATTACACACCAAGGATAAAAGAATGCTGTGTATAATGCGCACAAATGTGGGTGTGCATTATACACAAGAACGCATTATGGGAGTTAGTTGCCCTGGCCTGTGTGGCTCAGTGGATTGAACACCAGCCTGCTGACTGAAGGACTGTCAGTTTGATTCCCAGTCAGGACACATGCCTGGGTTGCTGGCCAGGTCTCCAGTAGGGGGTGCTCGAGAGGTAACCACACATGGATGTTTCCCTCTCTTTCTCCCTCCCTTCCCATTTCTCTAAAAATAAAGCACTTATTAAGAAAAAGAGTGCAGAGCAGCATATGCGGGGAAAAGCAGGGCCACCGAGGAGGTCCCTTATGTATGTTATGTAGATCAAGCAGTCTGTTCTCCCAGGAAACAGAGCGCAGGGCGACCTGGCTCTCTGGCTGTGTGGTCCCCGTGTGTTTATTCAGGCTGGGAGCCTTTGCAATGGCGCGTTGGCAGCTTGGTGTCAGGCACTCACACCTGCATCCTCTGGGCAGCCTCGATGCCCGTTTGCTACCTAGCTCCGTTCACCTTGTTCTTGTGCTTTTGAGTTTGAGGGCTCGGGTTTTCCCCCCGGCCTCATTTTATGTTGTGATGTACACACTGCGTCTGCGGCTCCACAGTCAGATATGTGGAAGGAGGATGTTCAGTGAAGTCTGCCTGCCCCTCCCCTTCCTGCTGCTCACCATTCTTAAATCTAAGTTTTCCCTTTTTGATATAAGCCTGTACACGCGACGTGCACGTTTTCCGTGATTCACTGAGGTGAGGTGCACTGTGAATGTGTCTCTCTTAACCCTGAGCCTGTAGACACGGGGCCCTTGTGACCTCGCGAGAAAAGCATTTGGGCGACTACGCAAGCGGGCTGAAGTATAGCGGTAAGGTTTACTGAGGCAGGAGCAAACACGGAGGGCTGTCCACACTCGGTCTCTGTCCACTGCGGAAGTCCAGCCTTGTGTACATCAAGCATAGAAGAAAGGCCAGGGCCCAGAAATTCTGTGCCGTGGGTTCCGTTCATGTCAAAGCTTAGTCCAGTTCAGCCCTTGTTCCCGACCTGTTAGCGAAGTCTCTATTCCCGGCTGTGATCTGGGGGCGCCGCGTCACTGTACCCCGACTCGCACTTGGAGTCCCCGCTGGGAGCCCATATGTGGCTGCTGCCCTGACGGCTGCTAGGTCTGCGTGTCTGCTATTGAGGGCGAAGGTGTGAACAAGGGTGGAGTGTGTGTTAGAGTGAGGGGGAGGGCGAGAGAGAGGCGTGGGAGGGGGGGCTTGCCTTTTTTAAGCTCTGGTTATATTATCTCAGGCTTGGGAAGGACCAGGAGCTCTTTCAAACTAACCAAGCAACTTCCCAACCCTTCGCGCAGGCTGCCTTGGATCCTCCCCTTAACCAATCCATTTTCTTAGATTTTCTGGGCTTCGGTGTCCCTTATCCAATCCGATCCTTCTCCCAGGATAGGCTTCGCCCCTTACGGGCACCACCTTGCTCATTCTGCGCATGCCTCATAGTAAAAGGCCGTCCCCTTGCACCAGCTTGGAGTCTCCAGGGCCTGTGCCCAGCAGAGGAATTTCCCATTTATTGTTTTAACCCTCCCTCGTGAACTCAGGATATTGACGGGGGATGATCCTTCTTAGAGGGTGGAGGATGCAGGCGTCCCCTCGAGAGCCTGGGGGTGCTGCGGCACCCTAGCAAGCCGGCTTCTTGTCTGACTCAGCTCCCAGTTTATTATATCGAGTTGGCCAAAAAGTCTGTTTAGTTTTTTCCATAAAATCAAAGACACGGTTTTCGTTGTCACCACTAACTTTCTGGATTTGGACATTTGGAGTATGCCGGCTCTCTCCCGCTATTGGCTGCTAGTAGGTAGAGGCCAGGGGTGCTGCTAAGCATCTCCCAATGCCTGAGACAGCCCCACGGCAAAGAATTGTTTGGCCAAAATGTCACTGTTACCAAGAAACTTTGTAAACCACTTTTGACACGCTCGATCAGTCACAGCACCTTCTCCATACACTGCACGAATCTTTTTATGCGTTTCAGTGGTGTTTCTACCTTTCCTGAGATAATAAAGCATAGTACACTGAAAATGTGTTTTCTTCTCTCAATACCAAAATGGCTACACAAAAATTCACCAATTTTGATAAGTTTTTTTAAAATGCACGCTGATAGGACAGCTGTCACAGTCCAATCTGACAAAATTGTTCCAAATGACCTTAAAGGCAACTAAGCACTATTAGAGCCATTGTACAAAAAAAATAAAAACAAAAAAAAACTACGTGGTCTTTTCGGCCAGCCCAATATGTAATGTCCAATTTCCTTTGTTCCCTTCCTTCATTAATATCCAGCTACCTACACTAACAGCACAGCCTGCCACATCTTGTGCTTGACTGGAGAAAGGCCAGTATTCACTAGATCAAATTTTGGAGCAGGGGAAGAAGCTTCACTGGTCTAGAAGGCCCAGCTTGAGAAGATGGGGGAACCGCTTCTCCACTCCATTTTGATAGAGCTCAGAGTCAGGCGTCTTCTGTACTGGGAAGGGAGGCTGGGTGAGGCAGAGGGGGCTGGAACCGCAGGCAGCCCGGCCCCAGAAGGGCTCCCAGGAGAAGCAGAATGTTTCTCAGTCCGCTGCTGCTCTGAGTCATTATTACTTCGTGCCTATTTCCCCGCCCCTTCCCTGAGACACAGGGGCTGCTCAGGCCTCTGGCAGAATCATGAGGAATTAGCACATCAGTGGCAGGAGCTGTTGGCCCGAGGCCTTCAGAGAGGAAGCATTTCCGCCTGTGCTGTCTGGGCATGGACATGGTCACCGCCTTCTGCTGCAGGGAAGGCTTGTGTGCCCCATCATTGCACGATTGGGGGACAGTACCTTTGGGGTGGGCTCCCAGACTGAGTTGGGTGGGTCCGGGACAAACACAGGGCTGGTTTTTCTGGATATGGGCTGGCTTCCTGATGCTCCTGGGGTTCTCTAGGTTGTCACAGGTTCGGGCCGCCAGGAGGCCCAGAAGACGGATGCTGAGTACCGGAAGCTCTTCGACCTGGCTCTGCAGGGCCTGCAGCTGCTGTCGCAGTGGAGCGCGCACGTGATGGAAGTGGTAGGCACCGGCTCGGGAGAGGGGACGCTGAATGCAGGGTGTGGAGAAACGGCTCCCTTCCCCCGCCCCCATTGGTTACAAGTGTTTTTCTACCCAAACTCCTCAAGAAATTGATTGATATTTTTTCTGCATTAACTTTGGCCTTTGGATCAAGAACAAATTGGCTTTTTATTTTGGGCTCTAGAAATAAGGTTAGGTATCAGTTTAAATGGAAGATGACGTGACATGCATTTCATTTATGTGCATTAACAACTAAATGGCCGCATTTGTTAAAACAGTAATAGAATTAAATTTGTACTGTTACTATGATTTTGAATTCGCATTTCTTTTTTTTTTAAATTTTTTAAAAAAGATTTGTTTATTTATTTTTAGAGAAAGGGAAAGGGAGAGAGAAAGAGAGGGAAACATTAATGTGTGGTTGCATCTCATGTGCCCCCTACTGGGTATACCTGGCCTGCAACCCAGGCATGTGCCCTGACTAGGAATTGAACCAGCGACCCTTTAGTTTGCAGGCCGGCACTCAATCCAATGAGCTACACCAGCCAGGGCAAATTTGCATTTCTTTAAGGAGCATTTTCTCTGGAATTGCAGCCATTGGTTTGTTTTGTGTGGCATTTGTCAAATGGTTTCTGGTGCCACATAGAGATTTGCATTCCTGTAAGTCATGGGTGATTTTTTTTATTTTCCATAGACTAAGTTTATATTGAATGAGGACATGATCATTTGAAAAGCAAATCCTTTTTCTAAATGGTAATGAGATGCTTAGAGTTTTAGATATTCCACACAAAGTACCCAGGCCATTTTCCCTGATGTATGTCTAATATCTCTGATATATTTCTTAAACCTGCACTCCCATGGCCAGACTGGTTTTATGGAGACAGTTTCTGTGTGTGTGTGTGTGTGTGTGTGTGTGTGTGTGAGATTTTCAGATACAGCAAATAGGAGAAGGCAGACCTTTTAGCACAGGGGTGGCAAACCATTTTCACCGGGAGCCACATCAGCCTTATGGTTTCCTTCAAAGGGCCAAATGTCATGTTAGGACTGTATACATGTGACTGCTCCTTAACTAGGGGCAAGGAGCTTGGCACTGCCGCCAGGTAGAAACAAGGAGCTGGGCCGGGTAAAACAAGGTGGAGGGCCGGATTCAGCCCCAGGGCCTTGTGTTTGCCACCTGTGTGTTAGTGGCTTGGACTGTGGCCAGCCTGTCAGAACCTGAACAGCCACCAGCGCCAGATGGATGTTAGACCTCAGTTGGGCGACCTCGGTTCTTGAGTTTGGATGGGAGAGAATGCAGAGCCAAGGAACTCAAATACAAGCGAAAGTGTATTTAGAAACTCACAGAGCTAGAAGAAAAGTTACAGAGGTGAAGAAAGCAGGGCCCTTGGAGCTTAGGAGAAAGAAGGGTAAAGAAAACTTGTCAGGGAAGGCGGGGCATGGGGGCGCAGAGCGCATGCGCGCCCTGGAGCCGTTGTCTTAAGGGGTTTTATCTGTTTTCCAGCAGCAGGGATTGTAGGAGAAGCCTCAGGGGAGGATCCCCATAGAACCTCAGCTTTCCAGGTGTATTTCCTCGAAGTCGGGTCCCCACTGATTGGTTGGCGCCAGGGCAGGGGTCCTCAGTCATCCCGGCTGGTCCTGACGTCAGCCATGGCGTCCCCCGCCTGGCCTGGCCTCGCTGCTTTTCTGGGCCTGGAGCTGAAACTCACTGAGGCCTAGATGGCACCTCCAGGTTGACCAGAACTCTCTCTGTGGGCAGCACACCCGAGGCTTTGTTCCTGAGATGGGTGGATGCGGGTCAGAACCTCATCGTCCCGAGGGTTGAATGCCGCAGGGAGAGGTCCTGCAGGGACTTGTGTGGGAGTTGGATGAGGCTGCTCTCCAGCCCCCTTGCTCCCCTCTCAGGGGGTCTCCCCGTACCTAGCAACAGGGGGTCTAAAGCTTCATGACCAGCGATGTCCTAGGGGAGGAAAGGTCACTCTGGGGGCGAGGTCCCACCTTAGAGTTGTCCTCGGACCCCGGGCTCTCCTCCCTGGCGATGTCCCTCCGCTCCCGTCTGTCTGGCTGCCTTGCACCCAGCCAGCGGTTCAGCGCTTTGCAGTCCGCCGTGTGTCTCCCCTCTTCCCGCCCGCTCCAGTATTCGTGGAAGCTCGTGCACCCCACGGACAAGTACTCCAACAAGGATTGCCCCGACAACGCCGAGGAGTACGAGCGCGCCACGCGCTACAACTACACCAGCGAGGAGAAGTTCGCCCTGGTGGAGGTGAGCTCGGTCCGCTCTCTCTTTCTCCTGTGACTCTGGCCGAATGTCATCTCCCCTTTCCAAGGCAGAGGCAAAGACTCGAATAAACTGCCTGTTTCTTGTCACTGCTTCTGGGCGGCGTGGCCCTCGGCCTCTGTCACAGTTGTCCAAACAGAATAAAACAGGCTGCGGATTCCTGGTCTCTGCTGATAACTCCTCTGGGGTGGATCAGGCTCTCGGAGCTGTGACACAGGGGACAGAAGCAGCCCCTGCATCTGAGAGCTGAGTCCCCTGCTCCACTGTAATGCTGGGCGGTGGGCCCTTCATTTAACTGCCAGCTTCCTTGTAATGGCGGTTTTACTTTTCCTGCCCTTTTTAAGAACTCTTCTGCCCTGGCTGGTGTGGCTCAGTGGATTGAATGCTGGCCTGGGAACTGAAAGGCTGCAGGTCCGAGTCCCAGTCAGGGCACATGCCTGAGCTGCAGGCCAGGTCCCCAGCTGGGGGAACGTGAGAGGCAACTGATTCAATGTTTTTTCCCCTCTCTCTAAAAATAAATAAATAAATAAAATCTTTAACAAAGCAAATCTTTCTTTCTGTAAGAGCTCCTCAGATATTCTTGTCCTTTGTATTTTCATGTACATATTAGAATCTTTTCATAGATTTTAAAAATATTTTATTTATTTATTTTTAGAGAGGGAAAGGGAGAAAAAGAGGGAGAGAAAGATCAATATGTGGTTGTCTCTGGCTCGCCCCCTACTGGGGACCTGTCCCGCAACCCAGGCACAGGCCCTGACTGGGAATTGAACTGGTGACCCTTTGGTTTGCAGGCTAGCACTCAATCCGCTGAGCCACATCGGCCAGCGCTATTTCCCTCTACTTTCGGGAGGTTTATTTAATTTTTCTTTTTATAAATTTGTATTAATATTAGCCCTGGCTGGGTGCTTCAGTTGATTGGAATATCATCCTGTACACCAAAAGTTTGTGGGTTCGATGTCCAGTTGGGGCGTGTATGGGAGGCAGCCCACCAGCGTTTTTCATGTCAATGTTCCTCTCTCTCTCTCTCTCTTCCCTTTCCCTTCCTTTCCTCTTTCTCTAAAATCAGTAAACATAACCTCAGCAGAAGATTAAAGAAAATTTGGTGAATATTAGATTATTACTATTTTCAGGCTTTTTTTCATTTTCTAATGTATGCCTCTAAACCTCAAAATTGACCTTTCAGCGACCTTTTTCTACACCCCATAAGTTCTGATGTATTTCACTTTCCTTCACATTGGGGTGAAATTTGAATTCAACTTGGATTTGAATTGGAGAATTCGCTTTCTTGAAAATAGAAATTTCTCTTCTACTTAAGAAAACAATACAAATTCACCAGACAAATCTGAGCAGGCGCGCAGGCAGCCGGGAGAGGCAGCCATTTGGACTAGGGCTGGGCGCAGGGGGCGGGGCCGCCTCCCGCCACGCCCCCAAGAGCCGTGGGTCCTTCACAGGTGATCGCCATGATCAAGGGCCTGCAGGTGCTGATGGGCAGGATGGAGAGCGTGTTCAACCACGCCATCCGGCACACGGTCTACGCCGCCTTGCAGGACTTCGCCCAGGTCACGCTCCGCGAGCCGCTCCGGCAGGCCATCAAGAAGAAGAAGAACGTCATTCAGAGGTCAGCACCCCCGCCCCCCCCACCCCTGCCCGCTGCGCTCCGAGTCCGAGATGAGACTGTCGGTGTGGGTTTCAACGGCTAGGGATCGGCCTTTTCATAACCATGGGGTTGGCCAAAAAGCCCGGTTAGTGTTTTCCGTAAAATAAAAGACACATTTTTCACATTCCCCGATAACTTGATTGATTTGGATATTTTGAGTATGCTGGCCATCTCATGCCGCATGGTAGAAGGTTGATTATTCTTGATTTAGTTGCTATCAACTTCAGCTGGTGTATCCGACCTGCGGAGCATCATCCAGTGAGAAATCTCCAGCACAAAACTTCACAGACCACTTTTGACGTGTTTGATCAATCACAGCACCTTCTCTGTACACTGCAAAACATTTTTTTTGCATTTCAGCTGCATTTTACCTTTCTCAAAATAATAAGGCATAATGTCGAATGTGTTGTATGTTTTCTTCCATCTTCAGTATCACTATGTTACCAAAAAAACCAAACGAACTTTTTGGCCAGCCCAATATGTTCAGCACATTTAATTCCAGCCTCCACACACCATTTGGTAAATTCCATCTAAGTGTAAGGCAGGGGTCCAGTTATTACTCTGAACAACTTACAGTAAATCAATGGCACAGTGTCCACGCAATGTCCACAGTCTGGAGACCCAGGGACCACGGTGTGTGCATCTCGGGGCCGGGGGCGGGTGTCTCAGAATCAGTCTGAGGACTCTGATCGCTGGGCCTGTGGGGACACGCAGCCCAGCATCCCATCTCCCATCTCAGTGGGACGCTTTCAATATTTTTGTTTCTCTCCCCTTTGGCCTGTCCTACAGACTGGTCGGAAACTACAGGACATTGCCGAGAGCCTGTGGTAGTTGCCACGGTCAGCCTATTTTCTTTTTTAAAGATTTTATTTATTTATTTTTAGAGAAAGGGGAAGGGAGGGAGAAAGAGAGGGAGAGAAACATCGATGTGTGGTTGCCTCTTGCGCACCCCCTACTGGGGACCTAGCTGGCAATCCAGGTGTGTGCCCTGACTGGAAATCGAACCGCCAACCCTTTGGTTCTCACTCCACTGAGCCACACCACACCATACCCCTGCCCTGGGCTAAAGTTGTCTTTTAGAGATACCTTTGTCAAATGGAGCTCACAGCGTTCTTAAGTGCATTGATTTCATTGCGTTGCTTCATAGTTGGCGTATTAGTCCCCTGGCATGGTGTGAGGTTTAACGTTAATAAAGTGCTCCTGCATTCCATAATGGGACGCTCATGACGTGGCGATGAGGGGAGAGGCTGTGACCGTCGGTGTCCTGACAATGTCAGCGCCGTGCGCCCTGCTCTCTAGGGTGGCCTGGGTAACCTGAATAACTCTGTTGTCACCTGGCACCCTCCCTGTGAGGCGATCAGGATGGGCGCCTCGGTGCGTCTGCTGTGAAGCCCTGGTGGGGGCGGGGCACATGTGCCACGTGAGTTGGGGCACAGGCCCCGTTACCCCAGTTGTGCAGGTGACTTCCTGTTCCTGTTAGGAAACGGCGTTCAGCTGCTGGGAGGTCATGAGTCAGCTCCTGGAATGGGTGTTTGTGAGCTGTGGTCCTGCTGCCCTAAGCATGACTCAGTGTTCGGAAAATAAAACTTCACTTCTGGGCTAATGGATGCAAATTGCAACCCTGTCAGATCTTCTGGGGCTAGTGGTGTCCCCAAGAGGACAACCTGTTTTTTTGTTTTAAAGGTTTTATTTATTTATTTATTT